>CM041546.1:2612171-3212171 GCA_023238725.1 Scortum barcoo | reverse complement strand
TCGCTCATACAGTAGTGGACACACCCGAAACATACAGTACGTGCACCCGGTGATGAAGAAGACAAACACCAAACGAGAAACAGAGTCTGATACAGCAAAGAGTTCAAACTATGCCCTCAAACTGGGAAACAGCACGGCGATAACTCCGGGTCACAGCATGAGTAATGCAGCTATCAGGTTTGTGCAGTCTGCTGTTTTTTTTTTCATTTTCAGTCCAAATTTCATCCCAACTTGGCCAGAGAAGAAAACCCATCACAGTTCAGGTCACAGAAAGTGGTTTCAATGAGTCCGTCCACTTGTATAATGTCGGGAAGCATTAACATCTGTGATCTGTGATGGCAACAAGAGGTGAAGTATTTTACAGCAGGCGGCTATATAATCACATTTATGCTCAGGGACTAATTAAAGGAGTATCTAATAACACCCTCTCTTTCCAGCTACAGTCAAACAAAAAGCCCAAAAATGTCTCAGCAAATGGTCAATCACTGCTGTCCTGAATACTGTAATGTCAAAGTCCAAGAGATGTCACCATTTAATGATTTATTGATAATATTTTAGGATGGAAAGAAAGAAAAAAGACTGCATACTGCACACTGTTAACTGTACCAGCAGTGTTCGCTGCAGCTCTCCTGCTAACATGCTAACGAGTCTTCAAACTAATGTTTGTTCAAAAGCTCGTACAGCATGTGAAAGTGCAACACAAGATGAGAGTATGACGCACAGACACTGAGCGCTGGAATAAAACACAAAACATTTTATATAAATTTACTTTGGGGACAAGCAAAATATATTTTTTTAAACATAAAATATTAACTTAAGTATACATATGCACCTGGTTTACTTCTGCACAATAAGGTTGATGTATATGAACATATGAATATAAATAAAATCTATGAAAGTATCAAAACTTTAATTCATGATGTCACCAGTTCATACATTTCCAAGATGATCCACTGACATTAAATTAGTGTCTTGCAATGAGAGTCAGACGTTGTGTTTAAATTTCCATTTAAATTAATTGTATTTGAATGTGACCAGTCTGTCTCTCTACTGTACAATGTAATCAAGATACTGTACATACATTGCATTTTAGGGTGGATGTTCATTTGATTTACTGTTTTCTTTTTTTCTCTTGAACATATATTCTGTTGCATACATTGTTTTTAAACAGTGCAGCTTCTAAAATTTGTATTTAAAACAGAAAGATTCTGATTTAGTTGTTAATGAGTCAGTGATATTGACCATGAATCCAGCCAACCCTTTGCAAACACAACTTACAGTATGAAACTGGATGTAACGCAGAGCTGAATCAAGATAACACACGTTTGTTTTTGCACTTTGATGCGTTTGATCGGGTGTTCTTTGACAACAGTGCAGTGTTTATTTGGGATAAATCTGACTCTATATTCTGTTTTCTTCTGCTCTGTGCGGTGTAGCTGGCATCCCCTCGCTCTAGTGACACACAAACTATGTGACCATAACCTCTTCTCAAGGTAAAGCCTGTTTGGTTGGAGTCGCTGATCAGATTACACTTTATTAGAGAGGTCTCACACACACACACACACACACACACAGACTCAGAATACACACTTCCATTGACTGTTGTGCTCACGTGGATACACACCACCCAAAAATACCTGTCATCAATCAACAAATCTTTGTGTGTGTTAATGGCTTTATGTTTCTCTCCTTGAATGAGACCTTTTAAATTCTCCATCATGATTTTATTCACATATTTAAACCACATTAATGGAATTTCTATAAACATAACAATGACTGTGTTGGACTTTAACAAATACAGCTCCAATGAGGCTTTGACAGTATGACTGCGACTCAACTGGGACGTGAATGGTTTTAGCTTGGTGTAGGAAAATATTTCAGCTCTCAGCAACACTGATTAAATAACATTTTCTATTCTAACAATTTCTAAGTTTCAAATCTTAGGTCACAAAACTATAAAAATCTGAATCATCTTTACCCTGCAGATGCGATATTTTCTCCAATGCCATTCAGACAGTATGGACAAAAAAAAAATACAAAGCTTGGCATGAAAAGAGCAGAAAATCTCTGTAAAATCTTCCTTCGATGACTTTAAACGTGCTGCTGTTCGCCTGGCAGCTCCTCCTCGGTCGCCGGGCGGCTCTAATGCGTAAAGCCAATGACACAAACACCGGATCACACAGCCGAACGACGAGGAAGATGGAGGAGATTTAAAGGATGAGAGGAAGGAGGCTGCAGCTCAGAGGACCAGGCGGAGGATAAACCTTAAACCACTTTTTATCCAGAATTAAAGGTTTTACCTGCTTTTATCGCCTTAAAGTCCAAATCTTAACAGCCAACTTTTATTATTACAAAAGAAGAGAGAAAGGATTTGATGACATACTAGAATAATCTGTGTATTTTTAGAATGTCAGGTTACCATGTTGTCATTAGATTGACCTCTGACCTTTCTGTGATGGGCATGAGAGAAAAGAAATCATTAAATTGCATCAGTCAGACTGTTATATATTATAGTAAAGCATAAATGATGTCATTCATATAAAAAAAAAATCACGCACATCTATCAACACTAGTCTTTTAGAAATGATTAGATGTTATTTTCAGGTTGTAATCTCCCTCAAATCAAAGACATTTTGTCATGAAAATATCAAACAATGAGCAAATCTCAACATCATCTAAACATCTAAACCTTTCTCTGTTCCCTTTGTAACAGTTTATCATTGTTTTTTTTATCATTTATTATTATTTTGACTGTATTTAATGCACACAGTGGCGTGTCACTTAAGAAGTGAATGCGACGCAGGGCTCCATCCAAACAAGGCTCATGTGATTTGCCTGCAGTCAAGCCTTTGAGCCTCGCTTATTGTTGAGCTAAACGCACGGCTGTTTTCTGACACTTGAGCTAAGAGTGAGGGCTCAGACGATAGCGACCAGCAGCCTGCCGCTGAAGGAACTAAAGAACATAATACTGATTTATAATGGTATAATATAATGGTATAATACAGCTACAAATCCACATTAGATCAATACTTTTTATTTTTGAGAGATTATTTGTTGTTTAGGAGTGAAAACTAAAGAAATGCACAGACTTTGCACAGACAGAAAATGTCAGTGTGGTAATGGACAAACAGCCGAAACCCAACGTTGTGTTTTCATTTGTTTTGACATTTAATTTGGCACCGTCTGCATGCCGGGAAGCCTCCGACCACGCTGGAAACAGACGTTTGTGAATGTGCATCTGTCCCCAGCCATCCCAGCGGGGTTTCTGTATGAACCACAACAAACTGGGAGTGTCGGCCATCACCTGCCGCTGCCAGCTGGCTCCGGACGTCTCTTTTTCCAGTTCAAATCTCGACCACATCCTGCACCTGCAGCTGCCGTCTTTATGAGCGCGGTGGCGTGAGCTGAGCCTAGTTAAAAATGTGCATCTACATTTTATTGGGGTTTGATTGATGACAGCACGTTATCTTTAAACGTTCAGAAAGCCATTTGAAAGTGTGCCAGGTCTGATTTTTTTCACTCATGTGTGACACAGCTCTGATGTTCTCGACACCAGAAGAAGCTCAAAGAGTCACATTTCCTCAGTTGTGACCTGGAACAACTTGTTCACTTTCTGATCCAGAGAGAAGACGTTACCTACGTGTGACTCCTTACATCCTGACATCCACATTTATCATTGTTAGCACAGCAGAAGGGAAATAAGCCACAACAAGGGACAGAGGATCAAACTTATTCAGATTACATGAGACTTTGAGACTCTGAAATAAAATCAATGTTTTGCAATATTGAAACTGAACTATTGTGTTTTTTAATAATTTATTTAATAGTTTTGTATGTTCAAAAATCTATCTATCTATTGTCAATTGTTTCTACCTGTTCATATTGTGACTAAATCTTTTTAAGATTTAGAGAATGAAGGCATCAGGAGTGACTCTGGCCCACAGAAATGTTGTTTTTTACTCTAAAAGTCACACAAATACAGCCAGAGTTTGGTGGCATTTCACCAAATCAAATGAAACGTCGTCGGTCATCAACATCTAATCACTTATTTTCTCCGTGCAACCAAAGCAAAGCCAAATTTTGACCAGAGGGACTTCATGTTTGGTGTTTAGCTAAATAATTACCTGTTTTGTTTATTATTCTTTATTACTAAAAGATTAAATAAGAAATGTGTTTTAGTCTGATATTCACTTCATTCATTCATTTTGCCAACTTGGACTGAAAACTGATCATAAGACGACTCACAGATCAACTCAAAGTCCGAACACTCCCACGCTGCTCCAGTACAGGTGTTCTCACTTCTGACTAATTAGAGCCTTTATTGATCGACGTCTCCTGTTAGCTGTGCTGCAGCTATCAGGCCTGAGTGACTCAGACTGTGTGCACAATCACCACTTTACCTGCTGCCATTTTATCTCAGTCTATGTAAAATTTATGCCCCAAGTAGAGTAGTGTGAGCTTTATACTGCTCTCTGCTAAAAATCCCACAATGCATTGTATAATATAGATATGAAAATAACCGTAGTGTGACTATAAAGGACATTTAATAAGTGCCTGTTAATGTTGGGTGTGCAGTGTCTTCACAGGGGTTGGTGTCCTGCTGCATGTCTGGTTAAAAAGTGCAGTTGCATTAGTTTCCCATTCAACAATATTTCCCTGCACTTCAAAACTGGACACAATTACTCGCTCCCAGTCTGGGTAATATATAACTTATTGATCAGACTAATCCAACATTGCCCAAACATTCAGTGAGAGGGATGTTTTTTGCATTACTAATGGTGACGAATGACTTCCATTTGGGCTGAACAAAGGTGAACTCTCTGGAGCCGGCCCGGAGATCGCACCAAAACAGGAAACACATGCTCGAATGTGGCAGGCCGAGCTGTAATGCGAGTGTGCCGTGATAGCGTAAGGTGTAACTGGGTTTCCGTCATCAAAAATTACAGCTAACATGTCAGAAATGTTTTCTCTGACGGGATCCAAACAGCTGCTCCGACTGACCCGAATGCGGCGACCAATTCTGTCGCTCCGTCTCCGACCATCTGTTAAGTTTCTGCAAAGGTGTGGACGGGCACTTTGGTCACAGCACTTCAGGTATTCAGAGTTTTCATGGCTTGTGCTGGTGAATATGCTCACTATAGTTTCTTGGTTTCGTAGCAGAGGTGGGTGAAAATCTGTGGAACAAGGAGGCTCATTTTGGAGATAGATGCAGTGAAATTGAGATTCAAGAACAGTTTCTTATTGTCCATATCCATTAAGGAGCTCCAGTATCTCTGTGTGGAGTTATTGTGTGTTTTATAAGTCAGAGACCATTACAAGGGTTTAGATTTCACAGTGACAAAGGTTATACACTCATAAATGCTCCAGAATGATTTACACTTGCTTCTGTGGCAGGCCGTCTCTTTTTACTGCTGCAGAAAATAAACTTTGAAGTCACTGCTCTGTATTTTATCATTATTTTTAGATTATTTTTCATGTAATGCCAGTTTTCTTTTTTTTTTTTTTTAAGTGACCCACCGATAGCTCAGAAGATTCGTCGCCTTTCGCAGGTCGCCGTCTCCACGTCTTACCGCCCAAGTGTAACATTCCCAATCTGCCCTCAGATTAATTTTAGCTTCACAAGTCAGCTACTTCCAGCCGTGTGAATCCTCCCCGGCTTGGGTTGCTCCTCGAGACTGTGTTGGAGCACCATTTTGAGGCAGAGAGAACAGCTTGGCTGCAAAGGTTTCGCTCCGAAAAGGAAGTTTAAAGGTTTACTTTAGGAAAAAACTTGGGAGCGTTGCAGAGCACTGATGCAGATTTTCATAAAGAAGCAACAAGTGTGATTGTATTTCAAGAAATCGCATTGTTTGCAGGTGATGTATGTAAAAAGAAAACATTTTTTTTCATTATAGCTGAGCTGAATCTGCAGCATCTGCATATCTACATTAAAAGAAAGACCCCCATCTCACATTTTACCACAATTTAGGCATCAGTCCCCAAAAAACAACTCAATCCAGTGACAGATACACAAATGTCAGACACTGATGGACCTTAACTGGAGGCAATAGGCACTCCACATCCCCCCTGAGATAACATCTCCATATCCCCTGTGACAAATTAACTGCACAACGATGGGCAGCTATGGGAAAGCTTAACCCCCCCACATGCCACACTGATAGCTTCATTCGAGCAGCAGCGTTTCAGACCGACCCCTCTGCAGAAGCCTGGAAACTCATGACAGCATCAAGGTGAAATAAAAATCCAGTCAAATGTTAAGTTACATAGAAAACCTCTCTCTTAATTCATCCTGCAGAAAGTTCCCATCAGGACATAAAATCCACATGAGGCTGAAGGAAGTGGAGCCCCCTCACCTTCTCCCCAAAACAGGCAACCCAGAGATAAAGATTAAAGTGTGGATCACCCCAACATGCCAGCAGGACCCCCCCAAAAAAAACCACACACACACACAGAGACAGGAAGGGAAGCAGCCTCACACCTACCTTCACAGAAGCGCAGTGCTGAAGCCCCTCGGCAAGGCAGAGCCTGCAGTTAGAAACCAGAGAAAGTTGTTTCTTTTTTCTCACCCCCTCTCTTCTCTCTCTCTCTCTCTCTCTCTCTTGTCAGGCCTCAGGGCTGCTATGCTGAGACAGGCATACTGACTGACAGCACTTTGAGATGTCAGCATTTTATTATTTTGGCTGCGAGATAGAGAGAGAGAGAGAGAGAGAGAGAGAGAGGAGAGAGGCAGGGGGAGGCAGAGTGTCATACTGAGATAGAGTGGATGGATGAGGGAGGGGGAGAGAGAGAGAGAGAAAAGTGGAGCATAAACTCATCAGTCTTCAATTAAAAGTGAGTGGAGTCAGTCAGAAAGAGAAATGCTGACATCTGCTGGTTCAAACCGAGTTTTACCTTTGAAATGAGAAATGAGACGCCTCATTTCAAACTCTCTGCACCTCTGTTGGTTTCTCTTTGTGTGATTTCACATCAATTATTTTATTAGCAAGTTTCATAAGCATTTTGCTTTATGTTGTCATTATTTTGCATTTAAGTTTCATTTCCTTTTACTTCTATATAAGCTGACAGAGTTTGTTCACATTACGCTTTGTACACATCATTAGTTTGTAATTTACACATTTTTTTCGCACCTTATCTATTTTCCTCTACCTTTTTTGTATGCATACATCTATTTTGTTCTACCTGAGTATTTTATTCTATTTTATTCTGTTTTACAGTATTTTATTTTAGCTTATTTTTTTGTATTTTGTTGTATTTTTTATGTACACTACAGGCCAAAAGTTTGGAAGCAAGATCAGATTTGTACAAAAAAACATAATAGTTTCATTGGTATACTTATATATATATATTATACTATATATACTATATATATATAGAGTAACTTATCAGAAGACATTACTGCATTTTGCTATTTCTCTTTCAGTGTATCCTTCTTTTCTCAATGTACAAATCTGTACTCTTGTTTCTTTACTCAGTTGCTTCTTTCTAGCCATTTCTGCAGTGTAGTTTGTCAGAGATTTGAACGCCAGTTGAGATTTATTGGGATTTTTGTATGCTGAGTCTCAAAAGCCACAAGAGTTAAAGTGAATAATGCAAACTGTGATTTGTTTTTTTACTTTTGCACTGAATTTGTGACTCTTGCAAATCTTCTCGAACCCTAAAACTAAGCCCTTCTTTTTTTTTTTGTTGACATTTATTCAGCAATGGTCTGGTAACACATCAATGTATACCTAAAGGTAAATTGAGGAAAATGGTGCATATCAATGTGAAAGCAAAGTCTGATCATGCAGTAAATACATCCTAAAATACATATAACTTTTTAAGAAAGGCATTGTGAACACAAACTTGAGGTTGCTTCCAAACCTTTTGCCTGCAGTGTATGTGGCTGCTATGACAACTTAATTTTCCTCTGGGGATCAATAAAGTTGTCTATCTATCGATCATTAGATAGATTACATATTTTTTCTCCTTTAATGAAAAGAACAGTGCTACTTTGTTTAATATCCAAAGAAAGCATATTGAATTTGTATAATGAATTGATGTTTTACTGGATATTGTAAATATGTGCTGGTGATGTTGTCCTCTATTTCTGTACAGTTTGCAAGCAATGTGTGTCAGCTGTGTTTAATATAACCGAGCCAGCTCAAAGTGACAAATCAATGAACTACCAGCTCTCAAGCAGCTTTAATCTCGTAGTCTTAGTTTATTATTGTATGTTTCACTCTCAGCGTTCAGCCTTTTCAACTCACTGTGCAGAGAACAAACTTTTTACTGTCCATCAGTGATCAACCAGAGAAACTATAGATAACTCATTTTGCTCTTCTTCACCACTTTTTTCATCTCAAAGGTTTCATTTCTCTCATTCCACGTCTCTCTAATTCTCCTTTTTTATTTCTTTCCTCACACTTCCTTTACCTTTTCTTTACTGCTTCCTCTTCTCCTGTCATTTGTCTTGTTTAAACACTAAATGTAACAAGCTTGCTTTCAAAATGTCTCCTCTTATTTCTCCGTCATTAAAGTTTTTTAATTCAATCTCCTGGTTCACTTATAATTGAAGATAAGATAAGATAAGATCCCCTCCTTGAACCGCCACCTTAACTGTGGTGGAGGGGTTTGTGTGCCCGAATGATCCTAGGAGCTATGTTGTCGGGGGCATTACGCCCCTGGTAGGGTCTCCCATGGCAAACAGGTCCTAGGTGACGGGCCAGACTAAGAGCGGTTCAGAAGCCCATCATGAAAAGAAGAATATCAAGGACCGTTACGTCGCCCGGATTGGCGTTACCGGGGCCCCACCCTGGAGCCAGGCCTGGGGTTGGGGCTCGCAGGCGAGCGCCTGGTGGCCGGGTCTTTGCCCACGGGACCCGGCCGGGCTCAGCCCGAAATGGCGATGCGTGGGCCCCTTCTTCCAGTAGGCTCACCACCCGCAGGAAGGTCCATGAGGGGCCGGTGCAATGTGGTTTGGGTAGCAATCGTGGCAGGGGGCCTCGACGACCCAATCCCTGGAACAAAACTCTGGCAATAGGGACATGGAATGTCACCTCGCTGGGGGGGAAGGAGCCTGAGCTCGTGCGGGAGGTTGAGAGGTACCGGCTAGAGATAGTTGGGCTCACCTCCACGCATGGCTTGGGCTCTGGAACCCAGCTCCTTGAGAGGGGCTGGACCCTCCACTACTCTGGAGTTGCCCAGGGTGAGCGGCGGCGAGCTGGTGTGGGCTTGCTCATAGCTCCCCAGCTCAGCCGCCACGTGTTGGAGTTCACCCCGGGGTGAACGAGAGGGTCGCTTCCCTGCGCCTTCGGGTTGGGGATAGGTCTCTTGCTATTGTTTGTGCCTACACGGGCCGAACAGCAGTACAGAGTACCCGGCCTTCTTGGAGTCCCTGGGAGGGGTACTTGATAGTGCTCCGGCTGGGGACTCCATTGTTCTACTGGGGGACTTCAACGCTCACGTGGGCAGCAACAACAGTGATACCTGGAGGGGCGTGATCGGGAGGAACGGCCTCCCAGATCTGAACCCGAGCGGTGTTCTGTTATTGGACTTCTGTGCTAGTCACGGTTTGTCCATAACGAACACCATGTTCGAGCATAAGGGTGTCCATCAGTGCACATGGCACAGTGGACACCCTAGGCCGGAGGTCGATGATCGACTTTGTTGTCGTTTCATCTGATCTCCGGCCGTATGTGTCTTGGACACTCGGGTAAAGAGAGGGGCTGAGCTGTCAACCGATCACCACCTGGTGGTGAGATTGGATCCGCTGGCAGGAGGAGGAAGTTGGACAGACCTGGCAGACCCAAACGTGCGTATTGTGAGGGTCTGTTGGGAACGTCTGGCCGAGCCCTCTGTCAGGGAGGTCTTCAACTCCCACCTCCGGAAGAGCTTCTCACAGATTCCGAGGGAGGCTGGAGGACATTGAGTCCGAGTGGACCATGTTCTCTGCCTCCATTGTTCGACGCGGCAGTTCGAAGTTGTGGACACAAGGTCTCTGGTGCCTGTCGTGGTGGCAATCCCCCGAACCCGGTGGTGGACACCGGAAGTAAGGGATGCTGTCAGACTGAAGAAGGAGTCCTATCGGACCATGTTGGCCTGTGGGACTCCTGACGCAGTTGACAAACACTGACAGGTACCGGCAGGCCAAGCAAGCCGCAGCCTTAGCCAGGACGGTCCTGGAGGCAAAAACTCGGGTCTGGGAGGAGTTCGGTGAGGCCATGGAGGAGGACTATCGGTCGGCCTCGAAGAGATTCTGGCAAACCGTCCGGCGCCTCAGAAGGGGGAAGCAGTACTCTGCCAACACTGTTTACAGTGCGGGTGGGGAGCCAAGCTGTTGACCTCAACTGAGGACATTGTCGGACGGTGGAAGAAATACTTCGAGGATCTCCTCAATCCCACCGACTTGCCTTCCAATGAGGAAGCAGAGGATGGGGACTCTGAGGTGGACTCGTCCATCACCCAAGCCGAAGTCACTGAGGTAGTTCGCAAGCTCCTCGGTGGCAAGGCGCCGGGTGTGGATGAGATCCGCCCTGAGTACCTCAAATCTCTGGATGTTGTGGGGCTGTCTTGGCTGACACGCCTCTGCAACATTGCATGGAGGTTGGGGACAGTACCTCTGGAGTGGCAAACTGGGGTGGTGGTCCCTCTTTTTAAAAAGGGGGACCGGAGAGTGTGTTCCAACTTCAACACAGAGGGATCACACTTCTCAGCCTCCCCGGGAAGGTCTACGCCAGGGTACTGGAGAGGAGAATTCGGCCAATAGTCGACCCTCGGACCAGGATTCAGGAGGAACAATGCGGTTTTCGTCCTGGTCGTGGAACAGTGGACCAGCTCTATACCCTCCGCAGGGTGCTTGAGGGTTTATGGGAGTTTGCCCAACCAGTCCACATGTGCTTTGTGGATCTGGAGAAGGCATTCGACCGTGTCCCTCGTGGTATTCTGTGGGGAGTGCTCCGCGAGTATGGGGTCCGGGGGCCTTTGCTAAGGGCTGTTCGGTCTCTGTACGACCGGAGCAGGAGCTTGGTTCGCATTGCCGGCAGTAAGTCAGACCTGTTCCCAGTACATGTTGGACTCCGGCAGGGCTGCCCTTTGTCACCGGTCCTGTTCATAATCTTTATGGACAGGATTTCTAGGCGTAGCCAGGGGCCGGAGGGAGTCAGGTTTGGGAACCACAGGGATTTCATCTCTGCTTTTTGCAGATGATGTTGTCCTGTTGGCTTCATTCAAGCCAGGACCTTCAGCATGTGCTGGAGCGGTTTGCAGCCGAGTGTGAAGCGGCTGGGATGAGAATCAGCACCTCCAAATCCGAGGCCATGGTTCTCGACCGGAAAAGGGTGGCGTGCCCTCTCCGGGTGGGTGGAGAGGTCCTGCCTCAAGTGGAGGAGTTCAAGTATCTCGGGGTCTTGTTCACGAGTGAGGGAAAGATCGAGCGTGAGATTGACAGGCGGATTGGTGCAGCGTCCGCAGAAGTTATGCGGTCGGTGTACCGGACTGTCGTCGTGGTGAAGAAGGAGCTGAGTCGAAAGGCGAAGCTCTCGATTTACCGGTCAATCTACGTTCCCACCCTCACCTATGGTCATGAACTTTGGGTAATGACCGAAAGGACAAGATCATGCGGATACAAGCGGAGCCGAAATGAGTTTCCTCCGCAGGGTGGCTGGGCGCTCCCTTAGAGATAGGGTGAGAAGCTCAATCATTCGGGAGGAGCTCGGAGTAGAGCCGCTGCTCCTTCGCATCGAGAGGAGTCAGCTGAGGTGGCTTGGGCATCTATTTCGGATGCCCCCTGGACGCCTCCCTAGGGAGGTGTTCCAGGCGTGTCCCACCGGGAGGAGGCCTCGGGGAAGACCCAGGACACGCTGGAGAGACTATGTCTCTCGACTGCTGGCCTGGGAACGCCTCGGGATCCCCCCGGAAGAGCTGGAGGAAGTGTCTGGGGTGAGGGAGGTCTGGGCATCTCTGCTCAGACTGCTGCCTCCGCGACCCGGTCCCGGACCAAGCGGATGAAAATGGATGGATGGATGGATGGATGGATAAGATAAGATCTTTTATTGATCCCACAGTGGGGATAATTCCCACTGTTACAGCAGCTCAAAACAAGTAAAAAAGACATTAAATAATAGACAAAAAAAACACACAAAGACACAAAAAAACAGTATGTACAATAAATAGTGAATAATAATAATAACAACAGCAAAAAGAAAGAAACAGTATTTATATACACAGCCTCACCCAGTTAGATGTGCAGTGGTGAGGTGTTATTGCACAGGTGAATATGGATATGTAGCAGATATGAATTCACAGTATAGTAAATGAGTGGAATGAAAAAAGACCATAAAGTGCATGGCTAGGACATCAGTAAACATCAGTAAACATCAGTAAACATCAGTGCAATGATGAAACATCAGTAAGTTTGAAACAAGTATGACCAACTTTCTCTCTCTTAACATTTTCAATCTCCAAAGTCTTTCATTCCTCACTTCAAAATTTTATTTGAGCCCATGTGACAAAAATATGACATCATTACAGGCACTGAAGTCACTGACAAAGCAGGAAGTGATAAATTCCCATCTCTGGGGAAAATAATTGAGGACTTCCTTTAAAAAAAATACCTCCACTGTAACTTCCCTGTTTTTCCTGTAACTTGTTAAGTGTAGAAAAACAGAAACCATTTTTTGGTGATTTGAAAGCTGTTCTTTAATCTGAATTTCCAAGAAATCAGCTCACTTTTAAAACCCACAAATGTTGGAATTATTTTCTGCGAACATTTACATAATCCACCACTGGATGGCAGCAGACGTAAACACAGCCGCTCTGTGGCTCTTATGAAATCATTATCTTTATTTAGGCAACCCTGTTTTTGACTGTACAATGCCCTTCAGTGTTTGGCACTAAATGAGCCAGAGGGCTGCATGAGAAAAACAAGACATGCAGTGAGCAACAGTGAGCTCATTATTTTGGGTTTTGTTAAAAAAAACATTATTATACTGATGATTTCCAAAGTGCTTCTTCTGAGTCTGCTCAACAAAACATCATTCCAGCTTATGAAAAGTATAACAGTGTGAGACGTCTATTAATAAAACAATTACAGGGAATTGCACAAAGGGTGTACAGATGTTTTCTTACGCCCTGATGAAACCTCAGACGTTGTTTCGAAACAAATGCCATTCATCTCTGAGATCCCTGAAAAATGCACCTTTGGCATCACATGAATGCTATCTGTTCACATTCTCTGAGAGGCTCTACTGTACAGCACCATAGAGATATGCATGACAGCAACAAACAAAGGCGTTGGCTGCATTCATTCATTTCATTTTGTGGGTATATTGCAAATAATCCGATACTAGTATGAACTAAAAAACACACCTGGTTCTCACACTGTTTGCACCTGTTATTGTGTTGTGTAAGCGTTTAGTTTATGTGTTCAGTTTATGCGTTTTTTTGCAAGTCTGCACATTCCTCTTTGGCTCTCCTGATGAAATCTGTTGCACCTGCAGCCTTTGCATGTGGATGACAGGTACTTTCTGGAAAGGTTAGTTCAAGTAGTTTGTTTGTTTTTCCAAAAAAAAAAGGACGTGCCAGTTACCTTGGATAATCCCCAAACCTCACTCTGGACATTTTTTTATTGAAACTACCTTCTATCCAAGTAATAGTCCCTGTGAAATTACCCTCCGTCCACCTCGGCTGTGTCACTTCAGAAGCAGAAGTATCTCAAATTCTCGGAACATAAAACCAAAATTATAACAATGAAGATCGTCAAATAAAAAATAATTAATAAAAAATTTCTCTGTGCGTGTTATTTGAGTGAACTGACCTCTCAAACTTAATTCCCCATTCAACAGTGTTATGAAACTGTGCAACAACATCTTTTTCAGCATCTGCTTGACACAACAGTTCTTTAGAGCTCCATGATGTTGACACTGAGACGAACCTTCAAACATGACACGCTTCATGGCCACAGAGTACATCACATGACACCACATGCATCATTTTATATTGATTTGGCTTTAATTCAGCTTTATTTGCAACCTTACAAACTTTTAGGGCCTTAGTTGCAATTTAAAGCAAAGTCATGCAGGTTAGAATAATGTCTGGTATATAAAGATGCATAAAACCTCCAGTGAGTGTACAATGTGTTGAACTTTATTGTCAATAAAATTCTGATAAATCTACCTTTACATCTACATTTTATAACAGTGGTGCAATCAAAGTGATATTGCGAAGAAAAATGTTGTTCCCCATCGAGGACAGCCTCCTTCCTTCTGCTCTCATTTTCAGTTTGACCTAAAAAGTTTAAAAGTCCTAAAAAGTGGATATGATTTTTCTCCTCATCTTGCCCCAGATAACTTAATCAGAAATAAGAAAATGTCCAGAAGACACTTTTAGAAGACTGGAATTTTTTACCACAAATGTACGTGTGTGACGTGTGTGTACGTGTGTGTTGTGTGTGTGTGTGCTTTCTGTATGTGGGTGTTTCCAGTTAATGACCCACCACGTTTAAAAGCGCAGATCGCGCACAGGGCTGTAAAAAAATAAACTTTTAACTGCTATTTTAGCACAAGACAAGAAACAGGAGTGAGTGACAGATTATGTAAGAGGAGAAAGTGATAAACACATGAATTAAACACTCTGGGCATCAGACTGTTTATTATGACGAGCCAACACAGACAAATGTGGCAACCGAGGGAAAAAAAAAAAAAAACAGACTGTCTGTCGATGTAGAGATACTTCCTGTTAAACTGCAGCGTGTAGAAAGACACAAACTGAAAAGGAAACTCAAAAACAGAGAGGGTGCGACACTTTTAAACCAAAAGACTAAATTCAGTATTTACTTGGGATGAAAATGTTTTTAAAGGAGTAGTTCAACATTTTGATATAACATGTGGACTATTACAACGTGTATATTAGCCAGTGTAGCTCCTGTCTTAATGCTAAGCTCATCTATCAGCAAAAGAGCGAAAGCAAAAACTACTCTTTAAAAGCTTATTTCATCTCATTGTAATGCTTCATATTTATTTACTTTTAATGCACTGTATGCAATGAGGCGGTGCAGTGTATGTCCTGGAAGTAGTGTAGTGTGCAAACCGTTTGTTGTAAAGTAAAAGTTTATTAGTTTAGAAGAGCTTTCTCCCTTCTCGAGCAAAGTGCTTCATAATAATAAACAGACCTTCCCCTTCATTTGAATTATAATATTCATAAAGCTCAAACAACCTTCTTTGGAAATACCGTGCTTATGTTTCTGATGATGCCAATAAAGTACATTTAAATTTTCGAGAGGGGAAGCGAGGCGGGGTTCTCCTGGTTCAACAGGAAGTGAGCGGGGCCCCCCCCTCGTATTCACACACAAGAGTCTCTGGGAGATAAAACCAAATCAACAACAAGGACTCTGTCCTCTCCTTCTCATGTTTGCGATGAAAGATCATGTATCCTTCCTGCTCCCCTCTCAGTCGCACACCTTCTCCTCTCTCACATGCTGGAAACTGGATGTTAAACCGACGTCTACCTGCTTCCTCATTCGCTGAAATGGAGGAAATACATAAGAGGAATTCTTGTCAATCGTCACAGTTTTCGCCAGTAGAAGGGGCGAACGAGATGTTTCGAGTGACATTTTGCAAAAGCAGCAGACAAAAGGCCTTTGTCTCAGTGAAGAATTCAGCCCATTCTCCTGCTTCTCCTTTGTGTTGTGTGTGTGTGTGGAGTTGTGTGTGTGTGCTACGTGTGCAGCGCGATCACAGCAGGAATACATCTGTTGACAGAAAAAACACAGGCCCTGTCCTTCACTGGCTGTTTGTGACGTTCCCGGGAGAGGGGGAGAAGTTTTCATCCACCGAACACCAAGTGAATATCAAACAAACCACATGAGTAAAAATCCCAGACCGAGCCGCGACTGACTAAAGCCTCAGAGCCGGTCCGAACCTGTCTGTTCCCCCCGTGGTGTCTCACAAGGTGTCAGCCCTCATTCTGTCTGCCAGCCAAAACAAAACAAGACAAGAAAAGGTCACAATCTAAAAATCAGTCATCTCTGTGAGGAGGAGTGCTGCATACACACCTACCATTATTTTCCATAAAAAGGTGGGGATTCAAAAGGAGTGGTGTCGTTTAGGATACGAGGTAATAATAAACTAATATATATGTATATACGTATGTACTGACAGAGGTTAGACCAGCTTACTGTGTGATAAGACCGGCTTAGGCGGGGCTGCAGTGCATGCCTGAGTAATGCCAGAAGTAATGACACTTGTGCAAGATCAGACAGATGCAAGTATGTGGAGGATCTTTTACTTAAAGCTGCTACACTACATTTTTCATGTTAACAATGGCTGACAAAACTGTGCAACAGAGGTCGATCAAAGCGATGAAGCCACATTAAAATATCACTCAGCAGTTTCTCGCTGCTCTGCAGAGATTTTAAGCATCTTTTAGCTCATTTTTGAGCGTTTTACAGTCTGCAACATCTGTATTTTGTGTGCTTTTACTCTTACCATGTGCTTACCAGGAAGCATCCAGCAGCTAAAGACCGAGATGTTTCCCTCAGTAGTCGGTTGAGACCAAAACAGAGTTAATGAAGATGATCGGGTGGACACAAACACAGCTCCAGTTGGATGCTAATGTAGTTTGCTGTTTGCTAATATATCAACTTTGATATATTTTTACAGTGTTTCACCCTCCTAGTGGCCAAAACAAAGCAGTATATGCATATTTAAGTGAAAGCAGCAATACAATTGGATATAAAAATTAAAAGCTCTTCATCCAAATGTACATATAGGTAAAGAAGTCATGCAGAATGAATCATTTGATCTTTGACTCTGATGGGTTACGACATGTAGGCCTACGTGGACCGCGGACACGTAAGCATCATTTTAATATTACAACTGCCCAACGTGGAGATGATTAAGGCGCTCTGAGGTGTGTAACTAACAGTGCTTCTTTCTATAACTCACTCACTGGTGCACACTAATCTACAAAGATATCTACCCGAGCATTTATTATCTCAAATTAAGTCTGATAACTGTCGTTTACAGCCCCGGATGTTCTGTATATTCCTATACTGACCTATAAGGAAAAGAGACGACTCCCTCTGATGTACCACGTCTTAGCAGAAGGACATAAAACTTCAATTTAAACGAAATCATAATAACGACAATCAGACGATATCAGACAATTTATATATTTATTTATTATGATGAATTGATATTTCAGTATAACAAATTATTGTGTGTGTCGTGTCTGTAATTCCCGACTGCTGATAGTTGATTGATTTTACATTTTCCTTCTGGTCACATCTGTTTTATTGATCTTTGATTATGTTGTGGATTGTTAATTGTTAAAACTCTCCCTATGTGGAGTTAGAACTATAGTTTTATATACTCTTGTGTAAATGCATCACATATGGTGAATTAGGTGTAAAATAACTACAAATTGTGGCTATCAGGTTAATGTTGTAAATGTGGTGATGCTGAAGTATAAAGCAACACAGAATAGAAATACTCGAATAAAATGAAAGTATGTCAAAACTGCACCCACGCAAAGTACTTAAAGTGGATGTACTCAGTTACTTCCCATCACTGTTTGGTTGTTAGAAACACTCACAGAGGGTGGAGATGTTCTGCAGCCATGAACAGAGCAGCATCTTTGTTTAAGTGTTCACGCCTAACAACTACACACATCACTCTGAGGCGTGGCAGCGTCAACCAAGAAGAGATTACAGCTGACATCATCAGGAGTTTCTTTTATTATCCTTTTGGTGACATATTAAATGAAAACCAGCACCGGTAAAACTCTTCAGAGAAGCTTCAGTTCTCTTTAACTGATTCTCTGAACTCTTCTGAAGGGATAAGACGTCGTTTTCTCAGAGTTATTCCCTTATTTGGCGTTGATGATAGTGGTTGTCTGACACATCACATCTTTCAGAGGTGGTTTGGGTTGAGCTCTGGTGACTGTGAAGGTCATGATTAACAAAAAGTGGTAACTGCAAGGCACAAAACAGCTGCGAGTCAGTCATCTTTTCCTGCTGTATGACATTTTATAGTCATTTTTGGTATGTTTGCAGTGGAACATCCTTTTTACATTTCAGCAGGCGAAGCCACCAAAGGTCATAAAAGACGTGGAAGAATTAAACTTTATATGAGGAGTAAAAATAATTAAACATCTGGAACACTCATCATCCTGCAGTATTTTGTCTCTGAGGTGGACAGACATTCAGTGATCTCTGCTGTAAACACATCAGTCGTCCCTGTGGGTGAGGGTGTGGGCGTGAAATATTAATATGATGGAAGAACACACTCACACCCTGAAGGAGAAGGATATCTGAGACAAATCAAGGCAAATAATAAAGTTTCAGCCTCACCTTTAACCTGTGATTTACTACATCACTGAGGAGCCTGGGCGATGTGTAAGGGTCTGATGTAACCATGATGTAATCGACGTTGGGCAACCTGTGACGTGCACAGGTGTGCCATGGTGGTGTGGTATCACAGGATAACACGTTATGGTGCAAACTCACTGTGTTTGTCACCTGTTGAGATGTCTTTTCTAGGTGAACCATCACAGACTAAAATCGTGTGGCAGGGTATTGATACTCACCAGATGAACATTGTTGTTTAAGAGAAACTGTACCAAAATAATAAAATCATTTAAAGGTTAATCCACATTGTCACCCTCAGTAAACACAGGTAGCCTAAATCCTTTATGGGTTTAGGCTACCTGGGTTTATGTCTTTGCCTACTAAAGTTTTTATCAGAATTGACATAGCTCAGGTCTAATTATGAACAAAAGTCTACTACTCCAGTAGACCACTCCAAATCGTACATCGTTTTATAGACTTGTTATTTAATTTCCTCCTATTGGATGGAAAGGCTGCACACAAGTTTAAATTCATTATAAGTCTGCACTGTTCATTTTGTTCCATAAATGTCATTAAATCGACTGCATGATGGCTTTCGCTTTCACTCACAGTGCTCTCTTTCTCTTTCTTTTTTCTCTTTGAGGACATCAAACAAAATGGTAGTTCAGCTGTGTCATTTTGTGTGTGTTTTTCTGAGGCACAGCCAAACTTTTCATCCTGACTGAAACGCTGAGAAAAAAATACATGAGAAAATTTCCCTTGTGTGTTATTCAGGTATGAGAGAGGTGCTGAGTTATAGTGGAGTACTGAAACAAAACCACACGAACTTTCATTTTCAAGATGAGATATCCAAAATAAAGACGCAATATTAAAAAAAAATCATTGCTCAATCTTCTTCCAGTAAAGAGAATGGTGACATCAACCAAATGAGGCAATCTGCCCGCACAAAAGATGATCTGAAATAATGTTATTGAGAAAAATCCAGTTCATTATTTGTTAGGGAGACAAATTCACAGAGTTTGTTCAAAAGACGTCTTTGTACCATGAGCTTCAAGGTTTTGCTCACCTGTGAATGTTAAAGTTAAAATATTTACATATATAAGTCAAAATGCAAACAACAAAATTCACAAGGATTTTCCTCATCAGCCTGATTCCATTGAAATGAATTGATTTGAATGTGAACAGGCCTCAGGGCTGTTTTTGCAGATTGTAAGTGTTTTTAAAAAAGACTCTGATACTCAGAAATCGCGTGAAGTGGCCTTAATGGGAAACCAGCATAAGGCATTATTTTTATGCCAAACAAAGGTGTAATTGTCATTTTATTATAAAGACCAACAGGACCTGTGTGTTTCCCAACAGGTTTTATTCAGGTGTGTAACTCCTGTCATGTCAACCTTAGCTTTCATTTACACCATATGAACGGCCACTTGTACATTAAGAAAGCTAATAATTATAAAAACTGACAAATTGTTTATGTTGATTGACATCAGTGTTCAGTATTTATTAAAACTATTATTACTGAGACTCACACGAGGACACCGAAGTGTTTATTTCCTGGTTGGAATCTAATGCTGAAGAGTGTCTTTTTGTAAAAGAGATAATGCCAATGTAAAAAAGAGAGATAAAACAGATAAAACACAAACCTTTCTGAGACAAAATTATTTTATTTGCAATTTCTTCATCTCAAGGATTGTTGAATGCACCCTTTAACATTTTTATCTTTAAATTTTTCATATTAGAAAAGGTGCGAAAGTCCAAATTGGCTCTTTGTCAGGAGTTTCTTTATTTTTTATGGTGTAATGAAACTTTTAAAGGGAGCATCAAACAATGTTGTGAGTCCGTCCCAACAAAACCTTTGCAAAAGAGACAAATTCTTATCCATAAATGTCTCTTTGTTAAGGACAAATTCAACACATCAGTTTGATTACATCATGACTAATGAGACTAAACTTGAACATTACGAACACTTCTCTCCTATATCTCCATTATTTTAGTTTGCATCCTGCCATTTATAATTTCTTTTTTTACCAATGTGAACATGAACAGGACAAAAGAGAGATGTTCACAGTTTATTGACTGAGACTGAACTTTTCTCTTTCTTTCCTGCAGTTAGATCTGTCGCCATCTTGTTGTTTGCGGTTACACTATGAAACACATTATAAATAGGCGTGTAGGTGACAAAGAGCGGGTGGTTTCCCACAAACAACAAAAAAACAACAACAAAACAAAAACAAAAATTCCATCATACATCATTTCTTATCAGAAACAATCCCTCCCCTACAGCAGACTTTAACAAACAGAACCACACAAAAGAACAAACCACAAAATACTCTTTTAATTTCAGGGGGCAGTTTCAGTTTGGTGTGAGTGCTTGTCGTGGCTCAGGGGCCTGATAAAGTTGAATGAGCGAAAAGCTGAATGGAGCCAGACAGCGGGGGCATGCGTGGCGTTCACGGTCACGTGGTGGATCGCGTTTCCTTTGTCTCTGAACCCCACGGCCCGCTTTGTCTGAACGAGGGGATCCGATTTCCCCTCGTCTTTGATATCTCCTCCTCCCACGCTTCCACGCCTCCTCTCTTCGGCCTCTTATTCCCCCTCCTACGCCCCCACACCACAGCACACACACACACACACACACAAACATTTGGTCTGCTTACGGGAAACCCGACACAAGTCTGCATCTGGAGGTGAGCCTGAATACCTCATCGAATGACTGCATGTGGAAAAAATTCAGGATAAAACAGGCAACAGGAGAGAAAATAAAGCTGAGGATGAATGTGCCATCAGCTTCATGTCCATACAGAACATATTAGACATTTATAACACATTTAAGGAGCAGAAATAGTATTAAAAACACACTACTAAAGTACAAATACTGTAAATGAGCTGTAACTGAAGTGGAAGGAGCATTACTGGTGTTGGAGAAATCTCAGTGCAAGGCCTCATATTGCTCATTGACATTGAGTTGCATGGACTTCTGAGGTTAATAACATTTTGTTCTCAGTGTACTGAGGAATGATAATAAACTATCTTGAATTCCCACCCAGTCCCTTTCCAATTTTGGCAATGCTGCACTGAAGGTCGTTCTTCCTGTGTCGGAAAATCTTTCCTTACAGGGCAAGAAGAAGAAGGAGTTCAGAGCTAAAGATAAATCCATGGTACATGTGAGCAGAATGACTATTTATGATCATTTACACAAACAACATACTTATAACATTATTTGCTTTCCAGTTTCTTTCATTAGACGTGTTTTCATTCATGTGTAACTTTGAAGGAGTCCTAGTATCACAACAGTGACTTATACATATATGAATCGATTAAACTCTTGTTTTTTCAGCCATAAAGATCATAAACGACAGAGTACACAACCAACATTACCAACAGTTGAATCCAGATGTCCATTAGATGAGAAAGAAAACATCGGTAAAGAGTTTTTCTTGAAATAATGCCAACCATAACAGACAAGCTGAACCCCAAAATAGAATCTTTTCTCTGGAAGTAAAAACACAAACACACACACAAACACACACACACACAATGCTGCAGGCTTGAGAGCAGAACTAAACAAGCCATCAGTCTTCATGCGTCAATTTTGCAAAGCAAAATATTTACATTCAGAAAGTGACCTAAATATCCATATGGCCCTTCTATGGGGGGGATAATCCATCTTAACGATCACCGGGCATCTCCATCTAATTTATGCCTCAAAACAACATGTGGTATGTAAAGCATCCCTTTGATTGCATTGTTGTGGGGGCTTGTGCTGTCAGAGATGGCGGGGGCCCCCACCCTGCCGGGGTCCGCCAACCAGACTGCCGGGTCGGGGGGCCGGGGGCTTCCCTTGCACACACAGCCGTTTCGCTGTTGAGGCAGCGTCCTTCCTGCAGCCGGGCTGATGTCAGGGCCGAGGAATGTGGAAAACAGAGCACACTGGGGGGCCTTGTTCTCCCACCGTGAATAGTCCTTGGGCAGGACTCCAACTAACATGCCACACACCGCCTGAGACGAGCTGGGGGGGCAGCTGGAGGACCGAGGAGAGCAGATAATAAGAAAACAGACTTTCTGGCAACCTGCAAGTAGTTTGAAGTAATTAGGAGGTGGTCTGACGAACGGTTAGAGGTGAAAAGGTCCGAAAGAGCTGAAATGTAACAACGGGAAGTTTTGACATGAATGTGTGTCAATTTAACTGGATGAAATGTGAACTAAACTTGTAAAAGAGAGTCATCCTAGAGGGAAAAATAATCATTTTTGAGTTAAACCTGTCATAGAAATGTAGAACATAGAGCACACTTCCACTTAACCACTTAAAAGAAAATAAACTATCTAACTTTTTCTTCTCAAGCCTGTAGACAGCAACATGATTTACAGTGAAATGCTTTCTTATTTTACTGTCTTGAACCAGCTCCTCTGAGTACTTTTGGTAGAGATTTCGAAATAAGTCCCACTAACTACATAAATTTTATATACTCCCATGAGACAACCGTATCTAAAATATGTTTTTTTACTTTATGCTGATGACACCAAGATTTACTTGAACCATTACACAGAATAGTAGAAATGGAAAAAAATAAAATAAAATCTCCTGAATATCTAATTGTGGATTACTAAGAGCCATTTCCTGCTTAAAGACACCAGATGAAACCTTTGTTATTTCTGACCTCCAGTGTACAATATTTAGGCATCTGCTGTTGGGAGGGGTGACAAGAGCAACAGAGCATGAACCAAACCAGTGATGGTGGGTGCAATCAGGGTGAAACCGGCTTGAAATTTTTGACGAGAGAGGGTGGTGAAGCGCTCCACACAAAATAAACAACAACTTTGACATACTTTTTCTAAAACAGGTTTTGGCCTCACTCCCTCAAACAGTGTCAGCCAGCAAGACATCACTACTGGATGACAGATGCAATAGAAAATGCTTCTGATCACACCCGACTGAAGTGTGATCAGACTTTAAACTTTTTTTTTTAAACCACCTGGCTGTCTTGTTACTTGATTGTGGAATCTGTTCATGCGAAATGCAAAAATCCCACAGGGGTAAGGATCAATCGATAGTTCATGGATAGATGGTTGGATGACAGCTTCTTTTATGACAGGAAAAGAAAGTAAGATTCACACCAGGTCTGCCAGCAGTTCAAAACAGAATAAAAAGCAAATATAAAACGAAAGTACCGGTCGCAAACTGATGGTATAAAACCTAAAATCCCAAACATAATGGTGAAATTATCTTTCTGCAGAATAACTGATAGGATTACAACCAGTAAAGCAAAGGGGACTTTTACTATTGGGCAAAGCAGATGCAGAACAAAAAGAGAAAGGGAGGATGAAAGCAAAAGAAAAGGACTGTTAAAAGAACAACAAAGCTCATTGAAAAGCCTCTGGCAAAAAACCCAGAGATAACAGGATGGGTGGGAATATATTCTTTATCCAAGATCAAATCATACAAATATTAGAAAATACTTTTGAAAACCCTGAAGGACGCGTCAAAGCAGAAGCCAAACACGTCTTGTTATGATTCCTGCAAAGAAATGAATTAACTTCTGAGGAAAATGGAGAAAGATGAAAGTAAGAACAGATGAAGAAAATATGCAGATAAGGCATGTAGACAGATTCAGGACGTCAAAACAGACATTACAGAGCTTGTTGAGCCAACATTAAAGAACCTGAAAGTCAGAAGCACGATGCTATCATACCATGAGCAAATAAGTTAACCAAAATAAAACCAAACAATAATACAATGTGAGTATGAATCGTATGACTAAAGCTGAAGGAGAGTCTCTGTTAGTCACACCAGACACTTTAAATAAAACTTCAATGTCATAACGTATATCTTTCGTTTGTTTGTTTCATCATCTAATCAACGGTCCTGTACAGATTATCCTGTCTGGGACACAGTGTTCAGATGAATGACAGACTGGTGAGACACATCGCCCTCGCCCATTCTTTACATTTCCCCTTAATGACCACTGCATTCCTGAAGAAGAAGGTGTCACCAAACATCCGGTGATACACCGACAGAGACGCCAAAGGATTTCCTGGACTTATAATCTATAAAATAGGTTTCAGATTAGGTTTACACAATGTCCCAGGTCTTAGGGAGGGGGCTAGGGTAGTAGTTTGGTCTGAAAAGGCTTGTGGTGGGTCCTCAAATACAGTGTAAAGTGTAAATTCTCAAATAAAAGTTAATATCAAAATAAAAGAAAAATAAAGAAAACTTCTGAATGCTGTCCCATCCTTCACTTTTCCACACTAAAACAATAAAATCATGTGTAATTCTGTGTTAATATGCAGATTTTTCATGTTAAAAGACCACCAGGAGCTTTTAATTTGAATCTGTACAGGAAATGTTGAAAGCAGCTGAACGTCTGATTAATGAACTGATTAATTAGTGAAGCAGTGGTGGAAGAGCTGCTCAAATTAAAGCGACTACAGTGAACTTTTATTTTGCATTGATTTTGGCGACCCCTGTGGACGGTAGTGTTTTATCACCATGTTTCATCATAGCTTGTGCATTTATTTTGGCAGCTTTTTAATACACAGCAATAAGGTTTCTGTTTGCTGTGTTCGAACTGTAATGTGACGATGGTGTCTCAGAGGAAAAGGGATGATTAAGGATCAATTTTGAGTCCTTTTAACTCCTTCAGTTCACTCCATCTGTTGAATGAGCGACCGACTGTCCCTTTTAGCTTTTTTTTTTTGTTCTTTGGTCAATTCTCCTCCTTTCTTCCTAAAATATAATGTCAAAAATAAAATTCTCAAATAAAAAAATCTCCTTATGCGTCCTTTTAACTGGTTAACATACGACTCACTGCAAAACTTTGCTCTGGAAAACGTGTGCCATAAGTCGTTTTATCCTATTGACCTAGTAATTAAGAATAACTACATACAGTATATAGATCGAGCTGTATAGCAATAATTTTCTCCCAGTTGATCTCATTTGCTTATGTAGGTCATATCGAGTATGTATACGTATAAAAAATACTTTTCCTTTCGTTATAACAAACAAATATTATTATGCTTATTATATTATTGATTTATTGTTACTGGTACTTTTCTTTTTCATGTCAGGGCAGTGAAAATGTGACAGTCAGTGTGTTGGTGCACTGATGGAAATAAAGAGTTTAAATGTGCATTATTCTGAATTTATCAGGACGACAAACATCTAAACACAGAGGAGATGTTGATATTTGTATTCACAGCTTATTCAAACAGGCTGTGCTAAATGGCTAAATGTCTAAAATATGATATGAAATGACATACTGTATGCGAAATATTAAATATAAAATGGGTGAAATTGCAAACAAAGACCTGGTTCTCTCTGTAGCTGAGCAAATAAACACAGTTTGTGAATCTGCGTTATATACATAGTGACCCATGTGAACTCTGTACATACGTTACAGACAGCACAGCCTGACTGAATGTGACTTTGCTGAGATGTGTTAAAACCTCTGAGACATACAGAGCCTGTATATCTTTAATGACGCTGCTTGGCTGAGGCTGTGTGTGTGTGTGTGTCAAGAGAAAATGGCCAGCAGCACTTCTTCAGATGTCCTTGCCCGGTTGTTGCGGTGGTGTGTCATCAGTAAATCTTGGAGTGGGGCCAGCCTCTGACCTCCTTACGTCTCCCGTGTTATTCTAAAGCCCAGTCACGTCTGATGAGATCACATCTACCTCTTATGTAAGCCGTAGCAAGTCCAGACATGCACTTCTAACCAATTATTTCAGCCCGAACGCAGGAATTTGCCTCACTGCTGAGGTTCAGGACAAGATGTTCCCGACTACTGATACAGCATTAATCTGGAATGTCAGGCGGCACCAAAACAACACGCAGCTCTGCACGTCTTCTCCCATAAGTTACACACAGCTTATTGTGTAAAGTTAAAATATGAACGGGCCATGTGAGGTTGGTTAGTTAACTGTTTTATCTCAAGAGTCCTTCAGATTGTTCCCAAATATGTTTTTCTGTATCTTGTTTCTGTGCAAATAATCCAAAGAAATTGTTATTATTACAAACATTTTAATCTGTAACATCCCAAGTCATGACTCGAGGGATTGTAATATCTGTCTGTCCACCACTCTGGTTATTTTCCAAGAACCTTGGTCCAGACACTCATGATCACCAGAGGATTTGAAAATCTCTGGATTTTTTCCACCATGAGGTTGAAATTTTGTGGTTTTCAGTCGTATTTCTCAACAAATATTAGATGGAATTTGGTGAAAACATGATTTTTTCCCGTAAGGATGACTTGTAATAACTAGCTCTTAGCTTTTCATCTGAAGCCACCAACAGGTCACATTTATTTGTTAATTAATTTGTTTAATACTCTTTTTTATGACCAAATTCCTGCAAAACTGATATTCCCATCATCTGTACTTTGTGTTTAGTGCAAATAAACAAACACTACCATGCTGACATGATAAACTAACACTGTGCCAGCGTGTAACATGTCAACAATAACATCAGCCTGTTTAAACTGCTTTAGGTTTGTTTCATTTTTGTCTACAAATCTACAAAATCAAGTTGCTGTTCCTCTCTTAGGACCATTTTTTTCTACCCTTCTTTTAACAGACGTCGCTCTATCACAAAGTTTAACGGCCACCACCTGCCTCCTATAGAGACCCCGTCACAATGGAGCTCCATAGGTTGTGTAACGCTGCTCGTTTAGACAACAAAGTGGGTCAGCGCTCTTTTAAAAAGGCTTATACCCTCACAGACATGCTGTTTCCACATAAATGATGCAACACCCTATTATACACAGCTTACTACTGTTAAAAATGCGTATAAACACCACTTAAGGGTACGTCAGGTCTGAGGGGGCTCTGTGATTGGTTGATGCAACAGGAGCGATCTGTAGTGGTCTTCTTTATTTCACTGAAATCCAACAGAAATCCTCTCCATAATCCAGCAGACTCCCCAGAGACATCCAACAACTGTGGAGAGAGAAAAAAAAAAAAAACATGCCCGCCCACAGGCTTCTGCTTCTATTGAAAGCATTGGAGGCAATAGAAATAAAGCTTTTGAGCAACATGTGCAATAACAAAATCATAGCTTGAGGATGTAGGGAGGGATTTAAAAGAGGTGAACGTTTGTAAGAAGTGAACAACACAGTGGATGGTGTGAAAGTCAGGATAAAACCTCATTTGCATGTGTATGGATACAACCATGAGGACAAAGAGCTGAAGAGTTTGATTCCAAAATGAGACATCCACCGACACGGATGTGAACCTGAAGGCAAAATCTGTTCGACAAACTCTTTTTAGTTTAGAAGCTCAAATGATTTTTCTCTCTGTTCAGAAATATATATTTTATTTCATAATTACACTCAGGAATGAAACCCTTAAAATTTTCACATTAGGAGCAGGAAAATACAACCATAAAAGACTTTTTTTTCCCCCACTGTATTTATAGAACATTTTAATAATACAAATAAAACAAAACAAAACAGATACATCCCACTCACTAAAAAACATTACAGTCAGACCGATATCCAAAATTATATAGTAAAAATTATTCAGTGTTTGTATATGTTATATCGTATTGTAAATTTCCCTGAGGGAGTCATCCCAAAGGGATCAATAAAGTCAAGTCTAAGTCTAAGTCTAAGTCTATATGCAGTTTCGTATCAAAATATAGCCATCTATACGTAGACCAATGCTTGTATATTTATACAATCATACCTAACTTATTTTTAAGTACAATAAGTACAATGTAAACATTGAAAACTAAATAAGTGATAATAATAAAATAATTAAAAATTTTAAACAAAAAGGGGGGGGGGGGTTAGATCACGTTTTAATCAATATAAGGGACGCCAAATTTAATTAAATTTATGTTCCTGGCCTTTTAGTGTGAACCTGATTTTTTCAAGCTGTAGATGTTTCAAAACATCATTGATGAGATGTGAGTAAGAAGGCGTTGTCTTCTGCTTCCAATTGAGCAGGATCAGTCTGCGGGCTACGAGGCAGACAAACAGTATAAGGGATTTTCCTGCTGTGTGCCCTATCGTAGAAGAGCCTATGATGCCCAAAACGGCAGCCTGCGGTTCAAGTTGTATTGGTCTTTTCAAAACTTTGGTCAGCATATTAGAAATATTACTCCAATAGCTTGGTAATCTAGGGCACTTCCAAAACATATGACCCAATGATGCAGGTACTTGTCCGCATCGGTCACACGCCAGGTCTAGTTTAGGATATATTTTGTGTAATTTCTGCTTAAACCAATGTAATCGATGTAATACTTTAAACTGCAGAAGGCCACGTCTGGCACATACTGAGGTTTTGTGGGTCTGCTGCAAAGCAGTCTCCTATTGGTCCTCTGTTATTTCTACTCCTAGATCATCTCTCCAAGCCAGCCTTAAATGCTCTTTAGTTGTTGTATTGTTCAAATCAGACAAAATTATGTACAATTTGGAGATAGGCCCCTTTATATTTGGATCCAGAACAAGTATATTTTCCATAGCTGATTGACAGGGACTATTTGGAAAAGTTGGAACTTGTTTCCTAACATAGGTCCTCACCTGCAAGTATTTGAAGAAATGTGTTTTTGGTATTTTATATTTCTCTTGTAGCTGTTCAAAAGACACAAAAACTTTATTAAGAAGTCAGTAAAATTATGTATTCCTTTAACAGCCCAGTCATCAAACACATTATTGTTGAAAGAAGGGATAAAACAGTGATTTTTAATCAAGGGACTTAGCAAGGAGCTGGCCTGCCAACCAAAATTTTTTTTGGATCCGAAACCAAATCTTCAAAATGTGTAATACTACCGAGTTTTTCAAGAATCTAAGATTACATCCTGACAAGGAGGATAGTAGTAGCACTGGCGGAGATGAGGGGAAACACGCTACTCTCTCCATTTCCAGCCAATCTGGAGTCTAACATTGCCACCAATATAATAAAAACTTTATGTTACAAGCCCAATAGTACTGTTTAAAGTCTGGGAGCCCCATTCCACCAGCCGCTATAAAAGACTTTTTAAAGTGCAAACAGCAAATCATTTTCATGTAGTGATACAACTGCCTAAAAGCTTTTTTGCAAAGACAGAATATTAGAAAGTCCATCTATTAAAAGACAGCGTAATCCTGTCTTTGTAATCACACAAAGGGAAGTTGGGCTCATGATTTTCACCTGTAAGTATGCAGACTAATAAAAGGTTTGACTATATGTTTAGACACACTTATTTGGAGAATAATGTGAGATTAGTTTTCAACCAAGTAAACAAGTGCAGTTAAATTCTATAACACAATGGCACAAAATATGGAAGATCATAAAGGCCAAATAAAAAAAAAAACATATGCATATCTAAATCTAAAACTTCTGCTGCAAACAAAAAGCAGAGGATATTGGATTTTCTCAACAGCATCAGATATTTCCACAAATAATGGTAATGGTTAGTTGTGGACTATTACTTCAGGAGAGAGTAGTTCCAACAAAAGTCATAATGTGAATTATCAAGAGTAACCATGGCACTATTTCTAAATTGCAGTTATATGTTTTTTAAATGTCATTTGTTTTTAATGCCGTAAACACAACAAACCAACTTACATTCAGCTCTGTTGTTTTTGGTTGGTGACAAATTAAATGAAAAAAAAAAACAACTTAATGGATAAAGCAGGAAATATAACACATACAGATGCTAGACTTTTATCCTCTGATGAAACATTTCTATTCCTGATGGGAGGGGTCTCTTCTAGGATGACAGTGTCCCCCATCCATAATGGGGGGTGTCCCTGAATGGTTTAATGAGGATGATAATTATGTGAATCATATGCTGTTGGCCTTCACAGTCACCACATCTCAACTCAAACCAAAATAAATAAAACCAACATTTTTACATGGTTAGAAACCACTGTAAGTAAGTGAGAAAGTGTCTTTCTGTAATTCAGGTAAACTGATCCTTCAACCACAGATTATCTAATTTAATGGATAGAAATTGATGCTAATATACTGAAGGTACTGCATGATAACCAAAAGAGTACTAAATGCTGATACAAGTGTTGGAGGAAAGGAAATTATAACAAAATATAACACAAAAAAGTCCAAATTCATTTAGTGTCAGCAAAAATTGGCACCTAAGTTTATTGCAAAAAGTACAAAAATATAAAAAATACCCAACTGTTCATGGGAAAGTCCAAGAAATGTCAGCTTTGTTTTTTTCACACAGTGTCCGTCAGACTGCAGTCATCCAGAAACTGCACCGAGCGGGATCACTCACTTAGCCAGGTAACTTAAAATACTATGCAGCAACTCTTCTGTGCAGTTCTGAATAAATAGTAATAATCAATACTTATGACCAATTCACACCTAATATATTCAAGTTCAGATTCATAACACTGAAAACCAGCCAGATAGCCAGATATTTCTCACAGCTGATAATCCAGCTCCTTAAACAAACAAAATGTTATGTTTTTGTTGTAAATCTGGATTTTGCATTATCTGACTGTCAACTAAAACAGAAGAAAAAATATTCAACTTGCACATTTTTAGACTGTTCGGTCGATTTGAGCTCTGATGTAAGAAAATGGGTCTGACTGGTCAGTTTTGACTGATTCATACATTCCTTTGCTTATATGGCCCCAAATTGTTTGTAGTTTCAGTAGTTAACTACATGAATGAGTTCTTAAAAAAAGAATCTTAGTAGTACTTAGTACTTAGTAGTTAGAAAAAATCTAACTACTTGAATCGCTATGCAGTGTAACTGAACTACCAGCAAGCTACTGCAAAATGTGGTTAAACTATTAGTTTAATTATACACACTTCACTGCTCCACAGCACCGGGGATGAAAGGTGCAGATAAAGGTGCTGTGCAGTCTCTGTATAAATTGCAGACTTCTTTTAGTCTGACGAACTTCCTTCCAAGTAGTTTTCATTCCACTTTAAGAGTGTCGAAGATTGTTGGTTCTCACATTACAGCACAGCCCCTGCAAAAGTCAGACAACAAAGCTTATTAGATAATCCCTCAGCAAATACAACAATCATCATCCATCAACCAGAACGTCTGCAGAACTCTGCTCAAAGGCTCCATGCAGAACTAGATTTAAAATAACAGGGTTAACAGGATACCTCCTTATCGCTTTAGTGAGCTGTTTTGATATGAAACCAATCATGCATCTTTGGCCTCATTCTTTTAATATTCAGTTTGTTATCAAAACCGAAAAAAATGATTTACCAACCGCTGTAATCAGACCGATAAGAAGTGAGCTGTGCTTTCACTTATATATTGGTACCTGTTTGGTGCAACCAAGCTGGAAAAAAACAAAAAAAAAAAAAAAAAACTCCCAGAGCTGCTGCCAATCGGGTATCAAACTGATCAGGCCTGTAAACATCCGGGTCTGAAGTACCAACCCTGACTGTTCACTGCATGTAAAATACACTTTTGTTTTGTCAGCTTCTTGGCATGGTGTGGGTGTGCAGCACTCATGACTATAAATCCTGCTTCACTGTTTAATCTGTTCTTGTATTTACAGCTCTACAGATAGTTTGTGCCACAGCCAAATTGCACTTGGTGTGGTCCTGTTTAAAATGTTCCACAAATGATTGCAATCAGGGTGTGTGCAGCAGTGTGTGTGTGCAGCAATCTGGTTGGCATGAACAATATATGCAAATAGTATGCTTAGAAAAACTGAGCTCCAGGAAAATCAAAACAAACATACACAAACAACCATTACGTTTCCTTGAAAACACCAAGTCTGAATGCACGTCCACGTTCACATGCATGAATTTATATCAATCAGTCCAGCTGGCACACTTTGAAAGGTGTGTCCCCTTCTCATTTATCATGTATGTAATGTACTCTGTGGCACCACATTTAACACTTTAATTACCCTGCATCAGGTTCAGTGACCTTAGTGTTTGGTGCAATGCCAACCTGAGGACACCACGTCACGCATGTTCAAACTGCTCGCTGTATAAAACAACACTCTGTTCACTCTGGAGCCACATAAAGGGTTCAGCATGTTCCCGTGTAAACACACGTGCCAACTGATCTGCAGCTGTGTGCACACCGTCTGCAACAATTAATGTCCGCAGGCCGGCTCTTTTGTCCGTGCAGTTGTCGTCATTGCTCTCTGACACTGTGGTAGCCACTGTGGACAAATCTGCAGCAGCAAGTGTAGAAGAAGAACAAACAAGGAATAGCCGCACTCGACATTTCTTTGTTAAAACAGTGACTGCGGGTGTGTGTTGCCATTGTTCATCATGTGAGCTGTTTTCATTCTTTCAAAATACACTGGTTCTCCGATTGCCGGTGTGTTTTTGAGACAAAAGGTTAGGGGGTCGAGGGTACCACAGAGCAAATGCAATAAGCCAATAATTAATAAAGAGCCATGTGAGCCAAGACAGCACTAAATACTAATACACTCATTTCCACAGAGCCTGAAACAACAATCATATGAAGGACCTTATTCTCTTTCTTCCTCCAGTAATGGCTGAGAAAGTCCAACAAACTGAAAGATGTATCTTATTTGTTCTTCAGTTTCTGATCTGGCACTCCTCTTTGTCTTGACATTTAGGCTTAGTCAAGATCAGGAAAAGATCACAGTCATGGTTAAAAGTCAAGTATTTGTCCACCCAATGTGCACCCATCCACCTCAAACTTCACCCTATGTGGTTTTCAGGCACTACAGGCACAATAACAGCAATGGCAGAAAGAGAGATCCTTGTCATTTTATTACATTACATTAATTTTACTTTTATCCAAAGTGACTTAAAATAAGTGCAATCAACCATGATTTGCAAGAATCATGCAAGTACATATCAAACTGAATATGCCCCTCCTGGTGGATGGGACAAAATGTGACAGCCCAGATAATAGCTTGTTTTATCCCATCCGGCAAGCTTCACTATTTCCAGACAACAAAAAAGTCTTCCCTCATCTTGTATGAAAACCTTTATAGTCAAAGACAAAGAGCCGTGACAGCACAGACTGCTGTTCATTACATCTACAACAAAGCCAAAGGAGTTAATTTGTCGGTGCTCTCAGGTGGAGCAGTGAAGTTTGTCCCTGGTACAGTTTTTTCCAACAACCTTTGTCATTCAGGCTGTGAGGGATGCCAGACTGATTGGACAGGGTCCAACATGTCTCTTAGCCAAGTCACAACAAGAAGATATGATTTGGGGATAACCTAATCTGACAAAGCTACCATTTTGGAAGGCAGATATGTAATTTTGTGTGATCCCGGTATTAGGCATTTGAACAAACAAGCATTGAGACTGGTCTTTAGCTCTGCAAGTGACTCAAGGGACTCAAGGGACGGGGAACAGATAACAATAAATATAATATAAAATAACTAAAATATCTCAACAAATCAAAGATCGACTGCCATGAAATTTGGCAAAGATGTCCACAGTGCCCAGAGGATGAATCCTAATGACTTTGGTGATCCCGTAACTTTTCATCTTGGGCCATCAGTTTAAAAATGTTCCAGTATTTCCAATACTTTTATGGCCAAATAATGGATGGAATATGGTGACAGTGATAAACACTACCTGCTAAATATCATTAAGGTAGTTGTCATTTTGAGTTAGCATGCCAATGTTAGTATCTAGCTAAAGCCTGACAGAGCTGCTGGTGTAGCTGTAGAGTCTTATTTAGTCTCATTAGGTGTTTTCCAAAAATATATTGTTGTCCTGCGGCTTTGCTCGGTGTGGTTTATGTCCTGCTTTTAGATTGACAGTGCCTGCTGAGGACGGCATCTGACCAGACACACTTGAGCAAGACACTTCCTGCCCGACCTTCTCGCTCACTCGCTGCTTCGTGACCAACAGTGGGATGCAATTACTGTGTGGACAAAAAAAAAATGAGTCAAGAAATGTCAGACAGAGGCAGAAATAGTCAGCAAAACCCTTCTGTCTAAATATAGGTTAAAGGGATATGAGATGACAGCCAATAATTCACACAAGTGCTCTTTAACTTCTTGTTGTGCAATCCCAATTACTCATGATGCGAGCCTTTTATTTGGAGTGCATGTTGTCATCCAGCCTTTCAGAGCCTTGATCCTCTCTCAGCTGTTGGGGGGTTAAAAAAAAGACGGCTTCGAACCAAATGCTGATATCAAAAATAGTGATTAAGGGCTGCCGTAATGACTGCTTTCTTTGGAGAGACTTGTGCCTACAGGTCTCTATTACGACATAAAATGATTACATACACAATTAGATGTTTCAGAAAGACGCTGAGAAATTAAGATTTACTTAGCGTGGTTGGTTAAATGTCTTTACATGTTATTGCATTATGTTTTCAAAAATGACTGATTTAATCTAAAAAAGTTAACTTTTCTTTATAAGCAGCAGGCGATGGTCACTTAATTTACTTTATTAAACCAAACTACAATGAAAATTGAATCTTGAAATGTGAAACATTCAAACTAAACTCTTTTTTAAAGGTTTTAAATATGTTGGTGCACATAAGAGCGTTAACTACCATTTGCTACCTATCCTTCCATGCAGCATAAACATTTTGCAGATGCATACTTTTTATTTATGCCTCTTTAAACCTTAAAGATAGTGTTAAAGAAAAAAAAAAATTAAAAAAAAAAATTTAAATTAAAATGTCTCCAAAATCCTTAAATTGAACTTTTGAGAAATAACCCTGGCCGGGGATTCTGCTGGGGATTTTGGACTGTGGTATTATAGTAACGACAAATGGTGATACTGGCTCTGTCTTGCAGGAAATCTTCTGACACACAGGAAATAAGTTGTGGTATGTGTAATATTTTTTTAGATCTGGAACAGTCAGATTTTTTCAGCAGGAAATGGTGGACGTCAGGTTACCACACGCTGACTGATGGGATCTTTTGGGAAGTCTGCAATGGAGACACCACAGCAACGAGCAGCAAAGATGGAGGCAAAATCAAAACAAAGCTAAACACAAAGATGCTTTTTATAGGCTTTCATAATTATAAGCACAACTCTGTGCCTTCCTTTCTTTCTTTTATCTTTTATTCAATTTAGTTTGACTTACAGGAAGAGACACACCTCCGATAATAACAAGCTATGACACAGCCGAGTCAATCGGGCCACAGCTGCAGCGCTCTCACTTCTATTTACTCAAATTTATCACAAAACCGAGGCCAGAATAGGCCGACAATTTCGTTTTGGTTGCAGTTTTCTGTGCACAGGTTTTTTTAACTGACGGTAACACTTAGGTACTTTCCACTCCATCAAAAACATCTGATATGGGCCACTAACCAGCCAGGGGCTCCACCCCAACACTTTCTGTGGCAGCTTAACAGACTCAAATAAAGTGTAGCGCCGAGCTGTTTTACCTCCTTATTGACATGTTATTTCATTTACAGATGCAGAAAACACAGCATGTTTTTCAGTCAGTTAGTTCTTATGCCAATCAGCCTCCGCAGGTTGTTATTTATTTACATCGCTTATAACCATGTGCTCTGGGGTTTTTGTGGAGGCTAACGTGAGTCATTCAGTCCTCTTATAACCAGGTCTACACATTTAAGCCCAGGATGTTCTCTGTGCGCTCAGCCGGGGTGCCCTTCGTTCATTTCTTTGTGATTTCATTTCTTTGCGAGGACTGAAGCATGTACAGTCCGGTGACCTCGGGACTCCATCTCTCCAGTTTGCCGATGATGTAGCTCCATTAGCGTCACCGAGCTGTGACCTCCATCAAGCAGCCAAGTGTGAAGAGGTGTGGAGTCAGCACCTCCGAGTCAGAGAAATCCACCTATTTCAACTAATATAAGATCATTTATGTTGGTATCAGCTTTATTTAATTTCAGATTGGATGTTTGTACACCTCAGTATGTGATCTACGTTGAGCTGTGTGACATCGATATTAAGGAAAAAACAATGAGCTATTAGTAATGGAGACAGATGCAGTTTGGTTTCTCTCTCAGTATTGTTAAAACACTTGTGATGGTTTTATTGGTTCAGACTGTTAATTTGCACCCACAAGTGCAGCATGAAGTTCCCACTGAAGATTTACAGTTTCCCTGAGAGGTGGCAGACAGATTGATGTGAAGCCACGTTAGCGGTGACATAAGTTGCTCCGAATTGTTGGTTTAGAGGGAGTTAAACCGAAAGGCCAAACTGGCTTAAGTCGTCTTTGTTCTAACCCTCGATTAAATAAAATAACTGAAAAAAATATAAGACCAAAGCAGTAAAACCTTAAACTGCCAGACGACTCAAACCTATTTTTCAATCAGCTCATTACTCTGATGACAGGATCCTACATGAACACATTCTTTGTTTCTTATTTCATTAAAGAGATTTCTCTAATTGTGCCTCTGAGTTTGGTTTTTACACCGGTTTGATGTTGGCGTACACCTTTCACCAGCATTTGAATCAAAATGTGATGACAGTTGTGATGACATTTAGTCTTGTTGTCAGCCCTCTATCAATCATATCCGATCAAACCACCCACACCGTCCTGCTGAAGAAGAGTGACTGATATTTAGTATTAGTATTAGTACAGTATTTTCTGTAAAATAATGTTTGGTCCAAAATTTAACTGACTTGTGACGTGGTGCCATATGAATAAAACTGCCTACATGAATAATAACAACCTACATGTATTAAGCATTTTTTAAAATAATTTATTAATTTGTTGTTTCCAGGGTGTGAACAGATTGTAACATAATTTAAATAATTAGACTTTCTCCAAGTTTTTCTTTCTCTGTAATGTTGAATGTTGATGGAGCAGCTGCACTGTTAGCTTAGCCCTGATTGATCCAAACTCCATTGCGAAAACAGACCTGACAAAGCATGAACTCAGTTTTTACAAATCTGTATCATATTATTTCTGCTTCCATTTGATTTGTTTATTGCAATTGCAATTAAATCACATTAAAATCAGTTTATTTTGGATCATACCACTGTAATAAATGGCACAAACCACAACACAGTCTCAAAACTCAACATACATCTTATATCTTATATAGACTTAGACTCAGACTTAGACTTCACTTTATTGATCCCTTTGGGATGACTCCCTCAGGGAAATTTACGTTTCCAGCAGCATACAGGTATAGAAGAAGCACACAGATTGAAAAATAAAACAGTAAGTACTTAAAATACAAAATATAAAGAATGGGAATAAAATACTATAAGTAAATAGAAAGAGCTGAGTATGGTGTCGTGTGAAATAAGTTATGGCTTTGTAGCCATAACTACATAGCTTTGTATTAGAATATATCTAATATTCAGATTAGTTCACACGATGTCAGTGTTTTCATCCAGCTAACGAAGCCCTGCTGACGTTACGAGCCTCTCACCAAACAGTTATAAGCTAGTTCGCAAGCTATCAACATTTCTTTAACACATTGATTGAAAAACAAGCCGTCAACATGATGCCTGTTAATCACGTTCAGTTTCGTGTGTGTCACATCACTGTTTTGGATGAAGCTGAGTGTGATCAACAGCACGCTGACTGCAGGAGAGAGACCGGCCACAGGCATCACTGTTAAGCTGAATGGTATATACACACCCTTTAATAAAATTTATTTTAGAAATTCATATTTCATATTATTATATATTCATTCATACATATTCATATGTTAAAAAGTTTTATTTAATATTCCATATATTTATATTATCATATCCATTCATTTATGTATTCATTTAGTACAAAATCTCATTACATCATTTATGAAATATGAATAAAATATATATTGTACTAAGATTTCTCAACCAGTTGATTTAGGTTTGTGAGCCAGTCGTGCACGTCAGCTTTTTCTATTTATATCTGTTGCTTTCTGATGTTATCAAAATGCAGGTTTTTAATAAACTTGTCGAGTAGAGACCCGATGTTGAGAGATAAGTTACTTCCTTAACACTGACAGAGAGGAGGCATGGAGACTGTGGGAAATGTGTGGGCTCCACTGAGTGAGCATTCCTGTGGGTTCACACCACTGTTGTAACCAATCACACACACACACACACACACACACACACACACTCACAAAGTATCAAATGTCATCTGAAGCACTTCTGGTTCTGCAGCAAATGTTTTCTGTCACCGATATATTATTATTAATAGTGATGCATCAATGTGTAAAAAGCATTTAACTGTTGTTTACTTTATTTACTCTTAGCTACTGTAATCCATTGGTTCCCAAGCTATGGCCTGCACTCCTAACAAAGGGTCACAAGATAAATCTCAGGGACCATGAGATCTATTGATGTTGGGTTGCTTTTTCATCTCTCTGTACTTTGAACAGTATTTGAAAATACACCATGTGAGAAGTTTAAAAGGTGAAATGTCTCTTTTGTAGAGCTGCTAACAACTCCCAGGAAACATGACTGCAACAAAACTGCACACAGCTGCACACAACTGATTGCATGAACTGTGTTTTATCAGATTGCAAAGTGTTTTTGTGCAAATTCTTAAGAAATGTAGTGAGTAAATAAAGCTGCAAAATAAATGCAATGTAGTAAAAAGTTGGATATTTTCCTCTGAAGCTTTGTGGAGTAGAAGTATAAAGTAGCATGAATTTGAAAACCTCAGGAGAGTACTTGAGTAAATGTACTTAGTTACATTCCACCACTGCATATCTGCACTGATGCACTCAGCAACACTCACTGCTTTGGTAAAGTTTAAAGGTTTAAAGTTGATCCTGGATGTAAACACTGCCTGAGCTGCTGGCTGGTGTGTGTGTGTTACGTGCACTCGGGTGTTTCTCTCTCTCTCTCTCTCTCTCTCTCTCTCTGAGTCTTCACAGTCAGCTGACTTTGTTTATCTCAGCAGTGCTGGACTGCTCACAAGTATCCTTTTCCAGAGAAATGCGTGGGAATATTATTCACTGGGGCTCTGCAGCAAACCGGCTGTTGCCTCAAAACTGCATGTTACTACACACACACAAACACACACACCTTCCTGTGTATTCAAAACAAAAGGAAAACTGGAAAAACCAAACTGACTTAATGAGGAGAGCAGGTTGGATCTTGACTTGAGAAACGCCAACGGCGGTTGTGTTGCCAGCTGTTGGTTGGTTTGCTTTCAATTGTCTTTTTTCAGGGCAGTGCTTCAAAGTGCACCTTTGCTATTCAAAGCAGAGACAAAGACCAAGGCTGAGCAGCTTAATGAATCGCAGCTGAAGTTAAAAGCTCCTGCTATTCCTGTTTAACCACACTGGCCTCACTCAAATAGCCTCTAAACAGACAATCCCCCTTTACATTATAATCCATAAATCCATGTGCAGGAGGACACACTCTTATTGGTATATTTATGAGTTATATTAGTACTCAGTGTTCCCGCGGCGTCTTTTTTTCTTTTTCTCTGGCGCCTGACTGTATCCTATTCCTCATTCCTCCCATTCCTCCCCAGCACAGCCACACACTGCTCCCCTCTGTACTTTCTGTTAAAGTTTTGCAGCTTGCTTGTTGAAATACTGAACAGAAAGAAAGACGTTAAATAAAGTGCAGTTTTTTTTTTTTTTAGAGTGTAAACGGAGGCAATGTAAGGGGGAGCTGCCAGCCGACGTGCGTTTACAGGTATATGACTCTGCCAAAGACAAGCCTGCTCTTGTGAATTGGCTTTCAAATGCATCACAGAGTAAATTTGCTTTAGGAGGAAGCAAACACGGTCAGCTGACGGAGGAGCTGAGAAAAAACTACAGAGCGACAGCACAGACCATGGAGAAGGACTGACAAGGCTGTAAATGACATCGAGGTTTAACTCTTTAAAGACGAAACGAAAGAAAACTAACGCCGAAACAGTGGCAAATCAGATGACAATGGAGAGGAAGGGTCAGAAAACAGGAAGCAGAATTGTGAGACAATGATGGAAAGTTAGTCATTCATTCTTGTTTAATGAGAAGCAGGAACGAGGAAGAGAAATGAAACTCAGTGAGATAAGTTAGAATTTAATCTTTAAGCTTTAATGGAAAATGAAGATCTGAGACAACAGAACAAAAAGGCAGACCGCACAATGAGAAGTGTCGTCGGGTTACTGCGTGTCAGGCTGCGTGATTCAGCCGGATCTCCAAAGTTGGCTAATCTGATGTACTGACGGGAGGGAAGGAAGAAAAGTGTGGACAAAGTTCAGTGACACTAACATCAGACTGATCCAGCTGGATTACTTTACCACAGCGCAAGAATTTTAATTACTGTAGGTGTGTTTCATTTCACAGCTGTCATTGTTTTGTAAAATCAAAAGTACACCTCAAATATTTGTGGTAAAGTCCCAAATCCAGAAGTCTCAAGTCCTTAACAAATCATAACGTGCTCTAATGTAATGGCATTTTTACAACAGAGTGATGGTTATTAATCATAATTAAACAGATGTCAGAAAACACTTTAATTTACCTTTATATAAGGCTATAAACTACTCTTTACTCATATTATCAACTTTTAATTCTCAACTTTCAGTGTAACAGGCTACTTGTTCACCACCCATCAGTGACAGATAGTGAGCTAATGTTAGACACTCCTGATTGGTTATTTTAATTGATTCATTCAGATCATTAACTTTACACCTTTTGCTTGGATTTAGCTCACATTTATACTATTATGGCCAAAATATGGATTTAATATAAAACTAGAGTTGAGAGGCTTTTACGTACAAAGTTGTCAGAGGCAGAAATTTCACAAACGCCTCTTTAAAAGAAAGTTAGTTTAACTTTAATGCAATATATGATGTTTCTCCTGTTTTTTTTTTTTAATATAATGTTTAATATAACATTTTCGGACTGTAAAAAGTGGAAAAGTGAGGACACGTGTCCCTTTGCCACCCCTCCGTTAATTATCATACACGGAAATCCGGTAGAAATCATTAGGCAGAAGTCGTGTTTTTTTTATTTGATTTTTATTTCAAGGCTAAAGTCATCAAACTTTGTGGCTCATAGAGTCATCAAATTTGTGGCCTAAAGTCTGACTCAGGTCCATGCCTTGTGACACGAGTCACACTTGACTCATCTGAAACCGGTCAGAAAGACGCAGCTGAATCATGAGCTCAGCTTTTAAGTGAAACTTAATCAAAAACACTGTTCAGTCGCTGTGGGCTTAAAAAGCCTGTAAAGGTGTTTGTGGTTTGCTTTACTGGGGAAGACAGGGATTGTGTTGAAATGGAAATTCATGACACAACAGATTCCAAGTTTTTCCTAAAGTTAGGGGAAAAAAAAAAAACTTTGGTTTATTGATGCTTCAAACAAAATCAAGTAAAGTTTCAGCCGAAGTTTCTGGTCACTGCAAATGTGGACTTTAATGTTTTCCTCTGTTTTACGTATTTTATGGGCATTTTTGTTATGCTCTGTAATCAGTGCTGGTTGATGAAGGATGGAAATTTACTGTATGGATGAATAAACTATATCTTTAAAGAGAAATGAATGAGAACTTGATCAGTTGGTAATGTGACCCATGATTGTTTACAATAGAAATTTAAACCAATCAGTGCACCAGATACGGCTGCGGGCGATGAGAAAGTGAAGACAGATCGGTGGTGGAGGTGATGCACGTGTCCGCACCAGGCTCGACGGGGTCTTGCATTTAAATCAGGACAAAAGCAGTACATTTATTCATATTTTGGGCACCAGCACTGGACGCAAAATGCTTCAGAAATGAGCAACTTTACACTGTTTAAGGGTGTGAAATGATTATGACGGATGGGCTGATAGCTAGTTTGGGATGAGCGCCTCAGATCTGAAGGTTGTTCTCAATGACTAAACTAAAACTAAACTTTAACAGCTACTTTCAAGAGGGGCTAATCATAATAAAAACAATCATTTTGGGTGGAATCCAACTTCAACACCGCCGCTCTTATCTCGATAGGACTGAAACTTGTGTAGGAGTGTCGCCATACAAAGCTTCAATGTGAAACTTTGAGCACTGTTTCTTTAAGAGCGTGGGCGAGTGAAAGAATGCGAGGGGAGACGCCAAACACTGCCTCACATTTTCTAAACACAGACCTGTATTTCCCCATCCACACACTCCAATGTCGGGACCTTTAAGTCAGATGTGTGTGTGTGTGGGAGGCAGAAGTTGGCCAGTGTTTCGCTCAGACTGAAGGTGTTAAGGTTTGTGTTAAAGGTAAAGCCAGGACATTTCTGTGTGGGGGCTGATAAAGCACACAGGCTTACGGGAACGCTGTCAGAAAAACATGCTTTTCTGGATATGACACGAGGCCACGAGGCAGGAATGACTGAAACTCAAGAAAATGTGACACCGTAGAGAAACAAAATGTTCGCAAAGCACACTCACATGTCAACAAATCGCGTTAAATGGCTCATATTTAAATGTTAGCAGCCTGAGGGGCATGCCTGATGTTTGAGAAGTGGTTTGGATACAACCTCTGATATTTGATGGGTGTTATCAACCCAGCCACAAAAAAACACAAACAACCCACAGATACCAGAGGGAAAAAATGTTCTTTCAGATGACACAGAGGCCTCATTTGCATTCCTACCTTGAGTCACGTGCAAGAAAATGATTGTGTTTCCATAATTTTGGTACCAGAGGCTCTGGTGTTCGAGCAGATTCAGGGGTGATGTGTTTCACGTGATGTGTTTTCCTTTTAAACAAAGGTAGCCTGCCCTCCTCTTCCTCACTGTCTTTGAGGTGACTTCTATAACTCTTGCAGCAAAACCGAGAGAAAACATGCTTTAAAGACTGAAACTCATCCAGGGAAACACAATACTGTTCCTGCTCTCTTTATGTGAGCTGTGCCGCCCCTTCAGGGTCCAGTGAAGGGCTCTCTGCATTCCTTCGCGCTAAGCTCTTGTTTTTCTGGACTCACGGGGTCACGGCTCGGCGTTACTGAAGCCTGAAAACACCTTGGATCACTGAGCTAATGCAACACACTTCATGTGCACTTCCGGCCCCGTGCATGTGACAATCTGAGCCGGTCAGGTGAAGTCCAGGACACAGAAACCCAAGGTCTGTCATCACACCTGCAGACCACGCTGCTGTCCGTTCTCCGATTATATTTCAGAGGGACAGGGAGAGGGAGAAATTATCTGCAGAGACTTATCTGCTTCGACTAGACACCACAGTCTGCTGAAACTATAAAGATTTTTTTGATTTTCTTTTTTATATCAAAGAAAAGTGAATCTCTTAGCACTTTCAGGTAGACGATTAATTGGAAAATTTGTTGAAAAGTTTGTTGCTTGTATATTTACTTGTGTGTTGTTCTAGACTGATGCATTTCATCAAACTCTTGCAGTGTCTGTTCAGAACAGGCTGATTGATTTGCCTCCAGTGTTGCTGCTTGCAGCTTTCGAGAGCCGCTCATCCAAACAACTTCACTCTCGACAAGGACACAGCTCTCAACACAGCTCTTCATTCGCTCCTTGTCGATGATGAACGGTTGTCGAAATAATCAAACAACTGCAAGACAAGGAGAGACTCCTTCCATTTAGTTAGACACTCCAATTTTGCAAGTCATGCTCCACCAACGCGATGACATCACGTAGGAATGTGCACGTTTTGTTTTTATTTGATAATTCTGATTGACAGTCACAGATAAGTTGTGTTGGGTTTCCCTGCCTCAAGCTTTAAAGTGTTTCTTATTCTTTAAAGGATTTTCTATAATGCAAAAATAAGGATCACAAGGCAAAAAATATTGGCTCTCTGCAGAAAAACAATATCTGTTTACTCAGCCAGCCATTAAAGCTCCTCTGTTCATAATAAAGTTAACAATAAATGATAAAAACATGTAGGTTTGTTTCTTTTGGGGGGATAAAGTCATCACGTCTTCTCTTTGACCTTGAGCGTGTGTCCTTGATCACGTGCCGTCAACAGCCTGAGAACGGAAACTTATCTCTATTATTAATCAGCGCACGTTACACCATGTCATCAACGTGGGACTGTTCACTCAGGAACGCTCCTTCCCATCTGTCTCACGCCTCTCACGTTTCATCGCCGGCTACCCGGTACAGTTTCAGTCGACGCCTCAAGTCGAACCTGGATGTTTTGGTTGGAGGCTGGAGGGGGGGGCTTGTTCATTCCACCTTCACATACGAAAGAGGATCACACAGTAGAAAACGAGCCAATTTTTTTATATCAGTTAAAAACTGATAACGTTGGACATTTGATCTTTGGTCCTGGTCGGATGATATACTCCTGTCGCAAACATTCACAGTGAAAGGAGCTGACATCAGTGCGGCTGCAATGACTATTCTCAACTTAAAAAACTGCATGAACGATGAGTTCAACAACTTTCTTTTTAGTGGGGAGTCATCAGGGTGAGATGGGCTCATAGGAAGTGGGGTGTTGATTCAGAGAAACATAAAATGCAGCTCGCAGCACATTCAAGATCGAACAGAGCAGCAGCTTGTTCTCGCAGAGGTCAGATAACATATCATAAATTTATCACAGGCATCTGCTCTCAGTCAGCAACAACAACTGAGGTCACGGCGCAAACTGCATTATGAATGCCTGACAACAGCAGTGTGTGTGTGTTCTCCTGAAATTCGATGTGTGTAATTTCCTAAAATCCCCATAATTGGGTTATTGAGTTTCTAAAACAGTCCCACGATGGGCTTTAAAACACTCGTGTCTGGTCATAAAATGATAAAATAGCCACTTCCGAGTGAGGTATGATATTCTTTCTTCACGTGTCCTTGAACTGAATTGTGTGGCTGTATTTGTGTGTGTGTGCGTGTGTCATGTGTGGAGGGAGAGGTATAGGATGAGGTGAGGACTGTTTACTCCGCTCACGTGCACTCATGGGTAGGAGGCTGTTGTTTATAGCCTATTTCCGACATGCACTTTAAAACAGTAAATACTCTCACAATTTCCTGTGTCGGTGTCAGGTGGGTGTTTGTTCTCCACGTAAGACGCTCCAGCTGTTTGTCAGACTCTGAAATTTCCAAAAGCAGGCAAATTAGCAGCATCATTCTCGGGTAAAAGATGATGACGGGGTTAGATCGCAGCCCCCCCGAGGCGACCCCGGCGGCTTGTGTCAAATATAAAAAGGAACATAATCATCAGGGAGCATTTGAACAACATATCAGCAACCTTCTGAAGGTGCCTCTGTGACGGTGACTGTGTTTGCACTGCTGAAAACTGCTAAAAGACTGATAAACCACTCTCATATCTGAAGCCAAAGCCAGCAGCTGGCTTAGCGTGAAGACTGGAAAGAGCGAGAAAAAGACTGGCTCGGTCCAAAGGTGACAATCCACCTACCAGCACGTTTAAAGCTCACTAACACATTTTACCTCTGTCAACCTCATGAACGCACAAAAACTCACGGAAGTCACCACCTCTAGACAAGAAATAAAAATGACAAGTTTAGTTTTTTGTTAAGATATAATATGTTAATTTGTGGGCTAGAGATTGTTGTAGGCGTATTTTTCAAGTTTGGACAGAGCCAAGCGAGCCGATTTCTCCTGTTTCTGATCTTGATGACGACGCTAAGCTAACCCTCTCCTGCTTCAGCTTCATATTGAGCGTACAGACATAAGAGTGGTTTTCATAAAGAAAAGAAATAAGTATATCAAATAACTGTATAGCTTAAAAAAAAAAGTTGTTAGTAGATTTTTAACCCACATCATCGTAATCACACACAAAAATAGTATCTGAAAATGAAAGCGGCTCATTTATAGAGAAGTCATCCTTGTTTGCGTCACAGAAGAAGACTCCGTTTGTTAAAAATTGTTCCTCATACAGGAGAAGACATTTGAAGTGAGACATTTGTGGACGTTTCCTTAAAAAAAAAAAAGTATTGTATTTATCTTTATATGAGAGGCTCAGATTGGGCCAGAAAAAGGGTAAACAAATCAAACTGCAAAACAAGTTTTAAAGTCATTTACGAGGTATGAATTTAGAACAGTTTCTTCAGTGTTTTCTGTTTCGCTGCTGCAACAACTCGTGATTGAAGAGCTCAATCACATTTTTTGTCATGCGGAAACTCATTCCACTCATTTTTCAAGAGTACAGGAAAAAAGTGTCTGTACAGGAAAAAAGCTGCATCACATTACAGTCATTTCTCGACTTCCTATTTCCTCAGACATGGACACGAGAACTATGGGAACTTTGAGTAAGTGTATTAGCAGCAATGTTCAGCTCAATGTACAGAACAGGACGAACTCGGGCCTGAATTGGTGTTAATAACAATCCTCCGGACAGCAGATTAAGAAACACTTAGTAGTGCGTCAGGGTTATGAAACACTTTAGATCATGCACACTAAACTCACTTTAGCACACTGTTAAAGCAAGCAAACACAGGAACGCAATCTCCTGCACAAACAGACTCAGATCAGATGACATACTGCAGGCCTCATGGCAAACACACTGCATGTACATATGCACATTGCATGCTGCAGTACACCGGATAGCACCTGGCAGCTCAATGTTTTCGCAGGGACTTTCATGACTGTTCATTAAGCGCACAAGTGAAATAACGTGGTCAGGTGCTTTTGAAAACATAGAAAGTAAACCCAGGTGCTTCAGTGTTTTTGTGACATCTGCAAAATCTGCAAATCTTCTTGCAGACAGGAGAAACATCAAGCAGCACTTTAACAAAAACATTTGAATTAATACTCTTTTCTATGATTGGTGTTCAAGAATTATTAAAAAAAAAAAAAAAAAGGAAAGCCATGCATAATAACCAAGACAAAACAGTCCTCTAAGAAGCATGTCACTAATCTATTTAGTTAACTGATGCTGATCCATCATAACTGAGCATGATAATCCGTCCGCCCACACGGTCATATCTCAGTGACTTCAATCATACGCCTGATTTACAGACTTGATAACCTTCAGTCTCATCTAGAAAAATATCCCCCCATCACATTTGAGCCAACGCTTTCCTGTTAATATTATATTTAGCTACTAAATATGCCGCAACAGTCATTTCACATCTGATATGTAATAATGCAGATGTAAATGCACTTTGGGCCAAATTTGTATGTTTTTTCACGGTTACGTTCAGTTCACAGAGCATAAAATACATTAAAGCAGCTCAGTGGAACTTTTCATGTGTTAATTTTGGCAGTCCCTGTGGACAAAGGCGGTAGTGTTTCACATAAAGTTCGCTCACTTGTTCCCTCGACTTCACCGGGAGGAGAGCGCGCAAAAGGTCCAGAGACGGACCTTCAGAAGCGGACCTTCAGAAGCGGCCAAAGAAACTTCAGCAAGCAAACCTCAGGACCGTTTAGTCTGATGTCGCAAAAAAACTCGAAAAAAGTCATTAAGAATAATTATTAGAAACTAATAGAAACTAGAACTAATATCATCTTGCTGTTGGGTTCTTTGCTTGTGTAGGTCATATAGAGGCATCAGTATTAAACTGAGACAGTTTAATTACCAGTTAAAAGCTCAATTAAGCACTTTAAACATTAAAAATGACAGGAATTCTGGTAACTTTCCCTTCATTACAACACATGTACTGAATCTATTCATTAACAGCATTATGAATCATTAACTCTCTTTCTGTAAAGTTCAAATGTCCTGTAATTAAACAATAAAAACATTAGATTGTTCCGTCATCAGTTGAAATGATAAAAGACGGATAACTTTTCAAAAACTCCAATCACACCAATAATCATTTGAGTTCATTATATTTACGTTTTAGATTTTAGACATTTAGCTGATATAAGTAAACATGAAGAGGTTTAAAGAATAAGACTGACCAAAATTTACTCCAACTAAAAGGCACAAATGTGTCATAAACGTTTGGTTTATTTTTTTTTTATTTTTTTATTTTTTATAAATAGTCTCACAGCTGAAGTTTTCAGCAGATGTTACTCAAACATGGGTAAAGAAAAAAGGGATTTTTGGGGACTACTTTTAGAGGTGGATTATTAAACAATTTTGCCAATTTAATCTACAGTTTGTCTCAGTCGGGCAGAAGAATTTGGCTGCAGAGGTGATTCTTGAGTATTCACTGATTTTTTCTTGAGATTTGTTGACAGTGGGAATAATCAAGAAGACCCACAGCAGCTTTATCGTTCAAGATGTTGCTCAAAAGGGACTTCAAACGGGACGCTGGCTGTTTATCGACCTCTTCTTAAACTGTTAAACCTCTTTGCTGGTTTAAAGGAACTTTGATTGAATTCTAGTACGGAGGGATTTAAACACTAAAAACACTGGATTAAGCCATCGGCAGACAGTTTAAAATATCACAAATATTTAGGATAAATCTGGCATCCATCTGATCAGCCTTCATGGCAGAATTTGAGGGGATTATCTTTACAAATCGTGTTTTTTTCTGTAACACACTGAGCAGCCTTTTCTTTGTCTCTGTGCTGTGAAGTGACAGACGAACAACGCAGTGCCAAACAGCTTTCTTTCTGGTAACGTGGAGGCGACAGGCTGGAGCTGACAGGCCTCTTTGTGTCTCTGGTTATCAGCTGAGCGCTTATTTTGTCTTTGCTGTAATCCACCCCCCCGCCCCCCAACACCACCACAATGTCATCCATGGGGGAGGATGAAAGACTTCAGACCTGACCCACATTCACAGAAAGGCCTTGAGAGACAAAACAATAGCATAGCTTATAGAAAAGCCCCTAATTACTGTTTTTGTTCCTTTTTTTATATAGGTGCGTAGGTTTGCTGTGGCATACAATACACAGAAAATCATCTGCTTAGTAAAACATTTATCAGAACAACACCTGACAGGTAAATTTTTATGGTCTGAAGATTACACTTTGTGCTAAGCCGGTATCAGTTTAGTGAAAAGTCCCAGGTCGAGATCTGGGGCAGCGGGATGAAATCTGAGCGGCGAACAAGCAGCATTTTCTGATCCATTACCTTCTGAAGAGATGACCTCAAATAAGATCCTCTTGATCCTCCAGATGACCAGTTTAACAGGCAGCTCTCAGGTGTGACTCTGTAAAACTATATAAATATAAAGCTGAGTGTTAATGAAAAAAAACAAAAACCACTGGATAAAAACGGGTTTTAAGAAAGTACCTAAAAGCTGTTTCATGTTCAGGACAAGCACATTTATAAGAAGTCACATCGAAGGCAGGTTTCTCCCATCCTTTGATCTAATTTCCCAGCTGGGGATCAATAAAAAATTCTTATCTTCCAAGATGCCATAAAATGCTTCATTGTTCAAAAGTTTTGAAATGTAGCTGGTAAATTTAATTCCCACCTACTATAAGAAACCACACTATAACGTGTTGGTATCTTATCCAAATGCACTGAAGGAAAACAACAATTTTGTCTGATTCTAGAGTTAAATTTCAGGGTATCTGTGGAAATATTTGCTTCTACTTTTGTCATCAAAACACAAAGTGACGAAGGGATGTCAGTTGAGGTTAAAGACTACAACAGGATGAAGGAAGAAGAGAGCTCACCAGACCTCTGTAGCCCATTTTCCCCATCTCTGCTCGAAGCTAGCGGCTTGAAGCTTCATTAAATCTACTGACATCATTATAGGACTGCAAAGCTAAATTACTGTAGTACTCTTAAGGAATTTCTGACTTGTGTGCACATTGTGAAACAAAGTCCTTGCTTTGAGTTTTGGCATACTGTATATCTTACTAGCATTCGTATATCCAATTATGCAAATCCAGCAGACACTGAGTAACAACCGACCAACCCTTTCCTCAACTGTCTCTTTGCCACCAGTTATTTCTCATTTTGATTCAAACCTTTGTGTGAACATGCAAGCTGAGACTCTGATCTCGGTTTGATATTTGTGGGTCGGTAAGAGCCAAAAGGAAAATCAACCAGAAGGACCAGAAAAGCGACCGCACGTTGTTGATTCTCAGTGGGATCGGTAGTTCTTCAAAACTGTCTCACACCGCAGAGTCATTTGATTCCAAGTTAAAATAAACGCATTGCACGGCGGAGCTGTAATGTGAGCTGTAGAAATTAAGGTTTTGTTTGCATTGCTGTCAGACATTCAAAACTAGACAGTGGATTCATGCCGTAATTGCGTTTTCTGAAACACGATCGAGCCACAAACAGACACAAAGGCGAACAATGTAAAGAGATGGAGAGCGCAAAGGCAACGCAGGTGAGAACATTTGTTGGCTAACTTCTGTCATTATATAATATTCTCTGAAATATAGTCCCATCTGAAAACGCCCACAAAAACCCTGTTTACAGAGGATTAGCCCTTTGAGGTTTGTAAGTGTGAACCTAAAAACACAAATGGAAACAAAAGGGAAAAAAGTCAACTATTCAACTCTCGTTTGGATCAGAGGAAACAAACTGAAGGTGTGATCACGCCCTGTGTTAAAAGATTGTATTTTTCCATATCGGCTGTGTCTAATGCTTGTTGACGACCGATGTATTGGAAGTATAGCTTTGGAAACATCAACATTTCCTGTCTTTGCTGAGGGCCGATCATACAGAGTGATAAAAACAAGAGGTGACTGTCTCATCAGGTTAACGAGATCAAGTTAATCTCTGAACAGTTTGTGCCTCTGAAATGTGACAACCAAAGAAGTTGTACAAACTTTTTTAATGACCAAACATCAGTGAGGAGAGAGAAAATGGGTTTGAGTAAAAAAAAAAAAAAAAGAAAAGAAAAATTGGTTGAGATGGTTTGAGATTCGACCTAAACATTAGTCCAACTTAGTCCATGTGTGTGCAGTTGAGGTTTGTTTTAAGATTTGTTGGGTTTTTCTGTCAGTCTAGAAGATGACTTTTATACTGTAAAGCCTTAAAAACATTTATGCCTAATAAAGAAATCATGTAAAAATATACATTTGATTGTACTCTTTAAACAAGTTTAGTTTAGTTTAAACAAGGCAAGGCAGCTTTATAATTTCACATTTCAAAGACACATTTAAGTGCTTTATATTAAAGGTTAAAATATAGTTTCATGTTTTCTGATTTCTTTTGTTTGAGTTTGTTTTCCTATTGCTACGAAACGCCCAGAGTCCCGTCTGATGCAGTCCAACTGTACAGAAATAATGAACAGATGGCAAACAACTGGTGTGGTTCGTTTGCGCCACCGCCGGTGTGAAAATGAGTGAGAAATACAGCAGCTGTTTGTCAAGTTGTAGCGAAACCAGGGTGTTGCCTCAGACTGAATGAAAAGTCAGAGACCAACTTTTCTGACATTTTTAGTGAGCACATCTTTTTTTACTGTTTGCTTCTGTTTCTGCCCACATTTCTTCCAAAGGCAACAACTGCCAATGAGATCCTTAAATATAAAAAAACCCTCAATGGCCCCCTTTCAACCAAATAGTGCCAGGAAGTTAAGAGCCCAGGGAAGTGCATTCAGGAACTGTTTTCACCTCAAGTATCATGAATGGGAACATTTATAAATCTGGTTCCAGGCTTATGAATCGCCTTTCAATGACATTTGTTTCCCCTTAAGCTAGAAAACCAAAGTTTAAGGAACGGAAATGTCACGTTCCTGGGCATGAACCAGGATACTTTTCCTCACAAAAGTGACAACAAGGACAGTTTGTGCAGTGGAAAGGGGCAAAAAACAAAAACAGCCCTGCGTTAAAGCAAAGCAGGGGGTTGTTGATTGCTGATTCAATGAAATATGAGACATGAGGTCCATTTAAAGGTTCGTCAAACACTGTATGGAAGTTTATACTATTCAGACAAAATTTTACAACTCTGAAAAGTTAGACAGGCCCTATTTAAATGAACAAGTGGGTCTCCATTTTTTTGTTCGTACAGGGCTGAAGTCGCTCTGAAGCCTTTATCAACTTTTGGCGGTACAAGAGCAGACTCAGTCCATCTCAGTCATGAGTCATGTTGTATCAGCAATTTTGCTCGACCACCTAAAAATTTGCGGTTTTGCTTGAGCAGTAACCTTTGATCCCAAACGCTGGGAGATGCGCTGCTATGATTCATGTCCAAAGGCTCCGTATTCATTATCTGCTGACCAAGTGCTGATCCCAGCTTCAGACGAGGGAAGAGGACAGGGGGGTGTAATTATCCTGCCAGCGATGAGGTCATCTCTTTAACTTCTCCTCAAGTCATCCCCCAGCTAAAACAAGGATTTCGAAACACTCATCCATTCAGTGAGAAAAAGAAAAAAAACAAAAAAACACAAACATGTGACCCAAAGATGCATGACTCCACGTTTGGTGGTGGTGAAATGATAATCGGTCATATGCCAGGCTTCTCCAAATGGCCACATAAACGGATGACTATCAGCAGGACTGTTGTTGTTTTTTTAAAAAGACAATGCCCCCCATTCAGCCGGGTTCAATGGCTTTTGAACCCCCTGAGCTCCACAGATCGTTGTGTGAAATGCTGGAGACTACAGACGTCAACAAGTCACCATCAAATGCTCTGCAAACACGCGGCAGCCGAACAAAAGGCAAAGGAGGGCAGACAGGCTGTAACTGACACTGACCAGCTGACCCTCCACCCCACCTGAAGGCTTATCCAGACATAACAACATCACACCTTGGAGCACTCGGGTCAAACAAGCCCGGGCTTGTCAGTTTGAACCCCAAAATACCAGAAAGTCAACGGGAAGAGGCGCCTCGTAACTCAGTCGTGATGCTTCTGCAAACAAGCTCCAGAGCAAATGCATCTTCTGTCACAGTTCATACGGGTTCAGCTATCAAAGAGGAAATGGGTGACCTACTTCTCAGATGTTTGTCACCTAGTTTCATACTTCCCTAACAACCGTGTCATCAATAAATGGTACAATGTGGTTTAAAAGGTTGGAATCAGCCTAGCCACTTTGGTCGTCTGCCGGTTTCAGATTCAAGTTTTCTGATCAATTTTGAATACTGAATGAGTCAGCTGGTGCTTAGATGTGCAAAAGAAACCTGGCTATTGGGAGAAATCTGAGTAACCCATGAAATCAGAATCAGTTTGCTGCAATAACCCCGCACACTGTAAAATGTTTGTGTCAAATCTGCACGTTGTGCTCAGATGGTAGATGGTCCTAAATAAAGTGGTCAGTGAAATAACACTGACCACTTTATTTAGGCAGGCGAACACAAGTTAAGCATCATTTCAGCACAGGAGCACTGTTTGAACTGAACTTAATGGGGACTTCGAGGCAACAGGGTATTGCAAAGTGGGAGGTAGGTGGGGGGGTCAGGAGGGACCCAAGTCAAGTTTTAGTTTTAGTCCTAAGATTTTTCAAACATCTCTTCTGAAATTCACATTTAAGAAATCAGGTTACTACAGAAACCAAACAGTACCACAGTTACTTAGGATGTCAACACACTGACTGCAAAACTTTATCACAGAAAAGATAAAAAGTTTCAGCTCAAGGTCCACTTTATTCTGGAGCATTTAATTGCGTGTTACAGGAGGTTTTCCAACTCCAACTTAACCTGCTGCCACCGCTGCCTTTTACCGAATGAACATTACAACAAGGATCGACGGATGGACGCTTCAGTGTGAAAGTGTAAAAACATTTCTATTCCTGCTCCAGAGCCCGGATTAAAAATGCAAAATTAAAAAATAAGTATCTGTCACACTGATTTAACAATCTGAGACTAATTCTCTTATTTTGTCTCTAAATGAACAGATGGATTATTTGTTCTCTCTGTATGCATTTTGACTTCATGGAGAAGAAATTCAAAGCACAGAAAATACTTCTTGCTCTTGTTTTTCTGCCATTTTCATGTTGATTCTCAACTACAAACTGGAATAAGTAACAAGAAGAAAACCACAGACAAACACTGGCATGTTGCGTCTCGATCTGACAGACAAATAACTGAACGTGTGCCAGTTTAGGAGTGTCGTGTACACTCTGCTGGGACACGATATTTATTCTTAGGCCAAATGTTCTGCTACTTCCTTCCCGTCTATAACAAGCCAGGAATACTGGTGGGAACGTCACTCCCCTTTCAGACTGAATGCTGGCCTCGTTCCTGAACTGTTCTTTCCTATTAATTAAACAAAACATGGAAAGTCTCTGATGACCTAATGCAGGGTCAACAACCTGCTTTAAGGGAACACTGTGTGCCGAGAGAGCGAGCTGACGGTTACACCAACTTCTGCTTGAGAAGGAAATCAGTTACGTCAGAGAAAGAGGAAGAAACCCCCCCCAAAAAAAAAATGATTATGTAGTTTAAGCCGTCCAGGTGAGGGGAACTCAAAATGTACAGCATATCCTTTAAGTGATTCTAAAAGTTAGAAAAATTTCATCACATATACCCTCACAGAAATACACATAACAGATCTGCAGTTGGACTATCGCATGAAGTTTTGTAATTTAGCACAGTTGGGACAAGTTTCTTTTGCTGCCATCACAACATGAAGTGGATAAAGCTGGACCATGTATTACTTTCAGTTAGTTAGGATTAGAAATTGTTAGTTTGTTAAAGTTATAGCTAGTTAAAAACTTTTATCAATTACTTTTCACAAACTACACTGCTCAAAAAAATAAAGGGAACACTTAAACAACACAATGTAACTCCAAGTCAATCACACTTCTGTGAAATCAAACTGTCCACTTAGGAAGAAACACTGATTGACAATCAATTTCACATGCTGTTGTGCAAATGGAATAGACAACAGGTGGAAATTATAGGCAATTAGCAAGACACCCCCAATAAAGGAGTGGTTCTGCAGGTGGTGACCACAGACCACTTCTCAGTTCCTATGCTTTCTGGCTGATGTTTTGGTCACTTTTGAATGCTGGCGGTGCTTTCACTCTAGTGGTAGCATGAGACGGAGTCTACAACCCACACAAGTGGCTCAGGTAGTGCAGCTCATCCAGGATGGCACATCAATGCGAGCTGTGGCAAGAAGGTTTGCTGTGTCTGTCAGCGTAGTGTCCAGTGTCCAGAGCATGGAGGCGCTACCAGGAGACAGGCCAGTACATCAGGAGACAAGTGGAGGAGGCCGTAGGAGGGCAACAACCCAGCAGCAGGACCGCTACCTCTGTCCTTTGTGCAGGGAGGAACAGGAGGAGCACTGCCAGAGCCCTGCAAAATGACCTCCAGCAGGCCACAAATGTGCATGTGTCTGCTCAAACGGTCAGAAACAGACTCCATGAGGGTGGTATGAAGGCCCGACGTGTGTTTTTCCACTTTAATTTTGAGTGTGACTCCAAATCCAGACCTCCATGGGTTTATAAATTTGATTTCCATTGATAATTTTTGTGTGATTTTGTTGTCAGCACATTCAACTATGTAAAGAACAAAGTATTTAATAAGAATATTTCATTCATTCAGATCTAGGATGTGTTATTTTAGTGTTCCCTTTATTTTTTTTTAGCAGTGTATTTCATTTCCTGCCTTCATTTTTTAAATTACATAGTTTATGCATCTCAATGGCAACAAGAAACTGTGTGGTGATTATTTTCCTCCTAAATACATATTTTAATTGTTTAAATTAAATCATTATTTCTACTTTTTAAAAAGAAAATGGTGCAAAATAGCACAGCAAACTTTGCTAAAAAATAGCTAACTTTTTCCTGTGGTACTGTCGGTATGAACATTAAGCCTGTAAATAATAATCCACGCACAAAACTCTTAAATTAGGAACAATTAGGAGAAAGTTTTTAGCCCTGGACTGAATTCAGAACCTGCACAGTTAAGTAATTATAATCCTGTAATTATAGATCTAATCAGCGTACTGGACCATGTTGACTGATTATGACTGTATGTGTTTAAAGCTGGACATCTGAAAATGGTGCACTTGTGAGAAATTGTGCAAAAGAATTCAAGTTAAAGCCTTAAAGAGGAGTAACTAAAAATAACCACTTTAAAATGAGGTGCTGCAGTTAGGTTAGTGTTACAGTGATCAGTTTAAACATACAGACTGAACAAAGTGAAGATTTTATGAGGTCAGCGGCTACAGAAAGGACAACAGGCAGTCTGCAGGTCACATGAACCAACACGGACACGCCGCCTATTAATACTGCGCTGCGGTCATCAGTCAAAGAGTAACGTTTCAAAAGACAGAGTGACTCAGCTCAGAAAAGGAACGCGACATATCGCCCAGCAGATTAAATTTCATCCGTGATAAGTATCCACACACCACGAAGGGCTTAATGTTCAGAGTTCAGACTGATGAATGAGAGGCCCGGTGACCAATGATCTGGCTATTTTAAAACCTCTCTTTAAAGTTATTTTTCTACTCCGCATCCTGTAACGCAACAATAATCAGCTGATGAAATCTTTCTGAATCTGTATATAAAATACTCAAAGTACTTGTCAACAGTACTCCTATGGCCTTTAAGTCATCCTGTTTTAGTCATGATTTATAATTCATAAAGATTGAAGATAACATCCAAATTTTGTATAAATATGAAGTAGCATCATAAAGCTAACTAGGTAGTGTTGACACTGTTGTAAAGGGAGGTGCAAAACCTTAGAAATTAGCCCACAGGGTGTTCTAGTGAAATGAGAAGGTCTTATGATCTGTTCACAAATTAGTAGTTAAGTTATAAAAACTATTAAAAAAGCTTTAAAAAAATAAATTAAAAACTTAAAGGGGCAAACATGTCTCAAGTGTTAAGTGAACAACCAGTAAAGTTTATTTTAGATCTACTTCTCATCTCATTCTCGTCTCATCATTATCTCAGATTTGCATATAGTAATATTAATGGATGTGATGGATGTAATGACTTTTGGCACACAGTTTCATTTCAGAGAAAGCAAGTAGGATTACATATTTCTATGTTAAGTAAAGTAGGGGGCGTGTGGGAAAATGCACATCAGATCATCTCCTCCTGTCAGCTGTGACATACTGATAAAGTTTTAAAAAAAAAAGTGTCCTTTACATCCAGACCAGTTGAACAGGAGGAAGTGATAAAGTCCATTTATAGATAATGGCAGGAATGAGTGGAAGGCTTGTGTGTAATTCAAAATAGAAGCCAACATAAAAAAAGGAACACTGTTTGCAGAGTTTTTCCCCTCAGAGAGACTGCATATGCAAATCTTCATTTTTTTGCATAGAGTTGCATGGATGCGGCCTCCGTTGTCTGACAGGTGTTTCCAGGGAAACAGCTTCTCGCAGCAAAGGAAGTGGCAGGTTTTACGCTGCAGTATCAAAACTTTGGAGTGAAATGAAGAATTGAGGAGTTGAATTTAAGGACAAAAGTCAAATGAGGAAGAGTCAAAAGCCTGACAGTGTGCACATTGACAATGAGTGATATCTGGGAAGTGTAGTGCAGAGGTTTCACAGCAACGACCCCTCCAGCAAGATTTACATGCTTATTTACAGCCTGAGACATTTTTAGACGTGTGTTTTGCAGATAGAGGAAAGAGCCGAGCAGACGCCCTCCAGCTTCTCTGCACACGTATATAAACAAGTTCTGTATATTCAAACAGAGCAAAGACTGCAATCCAAGATTTAATTACAGGCTCTTTGTGAAGCTCCAAAGACTACAGGCCTCTAATTCTTTGCAAGTGAAGCAGCTCTTGAAACTTTTGTGCTGTTTACTTGTTGATCTTTTGCAAGTGCTTACTCAACTTTTTTTTTTTTTTTTAAGTGTGCACAAACTCTTTTCCCTTTTACATAGAGCATTACCTCAAACTGTGAAGACGCGGCCTATCTTTGCACCTCAGGGGGTCAAATTTCTGAGTATTTGCAGCTTCTTACGAGTAACTGTAGCAGAGTTACTCTTGTTAAAGATAAACTTGTGCGTCAGCTGACTTCCCAGAAACTGTTGCTTTTTTTAAAACGAAGGGGCGGGCTGTTGCTACGGGGAAGTACAGAGGCCCACGACCAATGCTCTCTCGCTGCGTCTGAGTAAAAAAAGCTGTTCCTCTAAGCTCAAGTTACCAAACTGCAAAACTCGACTGTAGCTGGTTGGTTATTGTGGGAGGCTTCTGTACATTCATGATGAAATGTGGGGTTTATTCTCAATCGAAAACTAACTAACCCTATTTTGCAAAGGTTACTTTAAAGTTTCTCAAATGTGTGACAGACAGGCTTCCTTGTTGGAGACACCACCAAGCCCACATCCCCAAACGGCCTGCAGAGAAACACTTAAAGTAATGCTGAGAAACTCTGAACAGGAAGGTCTGGACGGTACGCTGTGACCTAAGCTGGAGATAATCAATACTGCACAGTATCTGAATGTTAAATATGTGTGCAGACAATGGTTTGAAAGCCACTCCTTCAACACCATCCCACGGCAGGAATGTGTTCACCTGCTGAAGCGTTTCTACAAGCCTTTGGACTTTACAGCTGTTTCGGATTTTTTTCGAAGAGGTTTGCTGACAGTTTCCACATTAAAGCGTTTCTTTTGCTGTGAAAGATAACAAAACCAAATTGGAGTTGGTAAACCCACGATGAGAACGTCCAAAAAAATCTCGAGTTATTAACCCCAGTTGACGCAGCCAAACACAAGCTTTCGTTTACAGTTTGACGTCCACAATTCAGACCTGAGAATGAAGAAACTATGTGGTGCACAAATTCACAGCAAAGAAAGCATGATCGACACAGTGCTGCTACGGGAAATGTCCAACCTTTCACTGATAAATAACTTCTCCATGCACGTGGATATAAAATTAAGTAAATATATTAACTCCAATACACCGTATCAAAGAGAAAACATATGAACACGCTTAAATAAATAATGTATTGCTCTAATAAGGTAGTCACCAAGATCAAGGCTGTTCAAAGACTTATTGCGCTTTGCATATTCAGCCCCAAGACACTTCAGCTCTGTTCTGCAACCCCAAAGCTCTTGTGTATGCTGCAAACTGCTCTGTGAAATTGCCTCAGCCTCAGCCTCAATTCCCCATTGTGAGAACGGCCTGTTCCTCACAATGAGCTGCGCAGGGGGTAAAGCAGGGCCCGGTGGCTAACATCATTAGCCGCAGGAGAGAGGACGCGGAGAGATCTGTGGATCGTCACCATGGAGAGGCTCCACTCCCATTTCCTCTAAGACCTCGACGAACGTTTGTGTTTGTCCTGTAACCCGAGACAACGGGAGGATCTGAACAAACAAGGGCGCAGCCACACATCACCGCCGAGGATTCCCCTGCCTCGGGCTTCATGTTGCTCTGAATTAAAAAGGTTTCAGGTGACAACATGGGCAAATATATTCTTCTATTCCTAGATGAAGTACAGCAGAGGAGAGGAGCTGTAGTTCAGTAGAAAACTTCCTGATTACAAACATATTAGAGTTGTCATTCTGTACCAAAGCAGCAAAAACACATCCAAAAATACACATGAACATTTACATACCCAATGAAACTCATCTGTTACAAATAATCATACTTGATTTAGTCACCAGTTTCTAGGTAGCTAGAATGAAAAACCCTTCCAATCCAGGAAGTAGACTGTTATGCAATTTTGAGGATGTTGTGAACTAGTTACCCCAGTTTGACAATCTCTCTGGTGTTTATGCATTCAGCCGCCGTGCACCAGCTTTCTGCAGACAACACAGCAATGCTGCAACTCACAAAAAACGGCAGATGCAGCTAAGCGCTCGAAGTGATGGAGGCGCTGCTGCAGCCTCGTCGAATTTCTAGGAAACTGCAGGCATTGCTGCGAGTTTGCTTGTGGTGTGAATAAACATCAAAGGCCAAGGAGTGCAGAGGCGTTAAAACATTTGAATGCGTTTTTTAGTGTAGAGCACGGCGGTTCGCTTTCGGCACAGCAGAGTTTCAGTGTGAGTGTGGATGAAACCAGAGGGGCCTTCTGCTTTTGCAAAAACTCACTTAACAAAAAGACAAGTTTTAAAAAAGGTCAAACCATGTGAATTATATTTCTATTTTTTTATTTTTTGAAAGCTTACACAGCTGGGTTCATTGTCGGCTGTCTCTTGTCAAGGATCAGTAACTCCCCCACCCACCCTGACAGCCCAAACTGTCAGCTTTGGTGCATCCTCTGAACTCTCAAGTCCTTGTTCACGTCCTGCGACAGACTTTTCAAGGCTCCTGTTCACCCAAACGTCCTTTACGTGCTTGCTCCACTCCCTTTGAGCAGATCCAACATTTTCATAACAAGGAAGTGGAGCTACACCCATGCAAATCCACCCCCTCCTCCACTCTCATGGTTAGGTGTCCACATAAGGGATCCAGGAGTTATGAATGGGGTCTATGGAAATGGGTTTCATGGCTGCATTATGTAGAAAAATGCTTATTTCCCTTCCTGCATTAGCCGGGATCCAGCTTACAAGCATCCTTACCACAAGGGGACTGTGGTATAATTATGTACAAACATAATCATAACCAATCAGCTCAACTGACTGCCCATAACCATTTTAATTGCATAGAAACATATTTTACATTTCTTTAAAAAAATAAAAATCTGGTAAATTAAATAACTAATTGTTAATGTTGTGTGATCCCATGAATTCGGTCCCTTTACATCAACAGTCAGTTTTGCTGTTGGAGTGAAGGTGAGCCAAAAAAAAAAGAAAAAAAAAGAAAAAAAAAAAAAAAAAAAGGACGATGTCAAATCAGTTCAGCAGCTTTTCAGTGTCCATCTGGAAAGTCCACACTGGAAAGGGTCTTAAAAATAAAGTTCCTGGGAGTGTCCAACACATTCACCTGATCAGCAAGGCCAGCGTCGCCCCAATACCAGCAAATCCAGCAACAGCCATGAGCGTATTCCTCACTGAGGACTCTGGATCTGCTACTCGGAAGAACTCAACAAACCCATCCTGAAAACGAAGAAAAAAGCAAAACATTATGATGAGCCCTGAGGGTGAAGCACAGGGGCAAAGACGTATGTTCACTGGACACGTAGGCCCTGTTGCACAATGAGCAGTTATGCAACCAGTGCTCTCATTTTTTTTCTACTTCCTGTCAGACATTAGCCAGACTTACCCAGGCATTGTTTTTAACCAGCCAGTCCCGCTGATCTGACAGCAGGTATGTGGCGATCTCCTGCCCCACCAGCTCCACACAGTTCTCCCTGCCTTTCTCCTTCAGGTGCTGAGATACCACCGCCCCGAAGGCCAGCAGACTGACGACGCGACCCCAGTTGGTCATCCCGTCTGCAAAAAGGTTCTTTGCTACAGAGCTGACAAATGTCACATCGTCCCCCGTGTCATCTAGTGACAGTTTGTTGATCATACCTTTGAAAAAAATGAATAAAAACATGAATAAAACTGACCATCTGGGCCAATCTCTCATTTGTTGGTGTCTGTGTATATAATGTGTCACATCCAACTACCTCTTGTGTATATTTATTTAAATCCTTTGCACACTGCAGCATTGTCTTAATGCGTTACTGTGGATGTTATTTCTTTTATCTCCAAGTATGTTATATATATCTAAAGTTTACGCATATTTTTGTGTATATTCATCCTTGTGCATGGGAGTTTAATATTTCTCTTTGCATTTTTTGGCTGTTGTTCCTGTTTTAAACTGTATTTCTGTTCATTACTGTACAGGTACAAACTCCATACATTTACACACACACACACCACATTAACTTACATTGAGGCCTCCCTACAACTTACTTCTATTGACATGAATTAAAAGTGGATGACTGCTGACTCTAAATAGTTAACCTGGGTATTAGTCCCACTTTAGGAAACTGCATCCTCCTGCCTGGTTTATCTGTTGTGAGGATTTAAGTTAAAAACATAGTCCAGTCAAAGAGCAGCTGTAAAATCTCCATTTATTCACATTTATCTCTTATTACATCTCCAACCTCAGCACATCTGCATCAACAGCATAACATATCTATTTATTCTGTTCCTATACTTTAGTAAAGCTTTTGGCTTGTGTGATGAGCTTTCTACATTACAGAGGGAGCACGACAACAAACAAACAAATAAATAAACAAATAAACTAACACCTACCATTGTAAGCGTATCTGTGCTTCTCCAAAACGTCCCCCACGACCCTTTTCATAGTTGATAGCGGTTTGCTCTCACGCCACCGGGGTTTATTAAGTCCATTATAGTCTCTGATGAAGCTGATGAGGAGCTCCCGGGTGTCGCTCTCCAGCACTTCGTCCCCCGCCGGGCAGCTGTTCACCTGCGTGTCCGGCAGCAGCTCCGGGGTGCACGGCAGCGAGCCGCCCTCCAGCCCGCCGTCGCTCCCGCCGCTGCCGCCGCCGTCGCTCGGCACGAAGCGCTTCATAACGAGGCTCTTGGGCCGCTTGGTCGTCGAGCCGGAGCCGACGGTGCCATTGTGGGAGTCCAGAGCGGCGCTGACGGTCTCTCCGGAGCCGTAGTGCATCGGTCCCTCCACGACTCCATTTTGATGAAGCACGTTGAAAATACTGAGCGCGGTCCGTTTCGTCGTCGGAAACATGTTTACCCTAAATGTTACCCGGTAGAAATAAAATATACGCTTACTTGTCTGAAAGATAAGCGTGTTAATAAAGGGTTTCTGCTAGCCTACGTGGTTAGAAATTGCTAGCGGTTTCACAACAGATTAAGTTTCCTACATGGCGCCGCTCCGCTGAAACGGAAGTGAAGGGGGTGCTGCTGTTTTTATACCACCTTTCCAGCCTGCGTCATACGTCAATGATTGACGTAAGACGCAGGATGGAAAGTAGATGCCGTTCAAAAGTCTTTGTTTGTTTATTTTTTTTTTTTTAATATTTTCTTCTTCTTTTTTTTAATATTTTATTGTTTTTTTTTCTTCTTCTTTTTTTTATATTTTATATATCTTGGGGTTTTTCCCACAATAAAAATAAACTAAAGAGCTGGGAGGATTATGGATATTAAAACTTGATTGTGATTGTGTTTGATTTGTGGGTTATCTTGTGATTTTCCATGACATTAAGACAACATTTAGACTGGGGCATTCCGGAAATACGCCCACCATTATTCATAAATCATTATGAAGAATCTAATTAAAGCTACTTATGACGAAAGCTATAATATCAATGGCAGTAATGAGTATAATAATAACAACAACAACAACAATAATACTAATAATAATAGTAGCATAGCACTTTTAGTTGTTTAATCTATATTTTGTATTGATGAGTACAATATAAACCTAAAAAGTCCACTTTTTTTAAAAAAGAAAAAAAAAATACTATGTCTTGCTTCTAGTGCAGTTGGGTTATCCTGTGATCAATTTTATTTGATAATGACTGAAAACTGTCCCCTTTTTTAGAAATATAAAAACAATGTTCTGGGAAAGAGCAGTTGATTATCCTTTGATATATTCATGTTTTGATAATAACTACAAACTTTGACTTTCCTAGATTGATAAAGAAAAAGCAACCCTGCCTGTTGACAGCTGGGAATGTCATTTATTTAGTGCAGTAAATAGTATAAGAAGAGACACATCACTGAAGCAGCTAACCTAACCTTTTTTTGGTTGTTTATTCCACATTTTGTATTGGTAAGTACAATTTAAACCTAAATACTGTCCTTTTTTGTTTTTTGGGAAAAAAATACAGTGTCTTGGTATAAGTATAACTGGCCCATCCTTTGATATATTTATGATTTGACAGTAAGTAGACAGTAAACAGTAATAAAGAAAAAGTAAACATTGCTGTCATTTACTTATTGCAGTAAATGACTCTTCACTGTCATATGTAGACTGTCTGTCCTTGCACATTAACACGTTTCTTATCACGAGGGTATAATGACAAATTTCCTCCACATTATCGTCATGAGGGTTGCTGTCGTCTGTGAGACATTTTAACCTGTGGTTCTTCACCAAACAGCTCAAATTTTCCATTTTTATCTGGAAACAGCCAGAACTTCCGGTCTGCGGCAGAAGGCCAAATGCTTGAAATAAATGATTGTGCTTCCCTCTAGTGTTCAAAGCAGGGTTGTGCTCCCTCTCAGCGTCTCCATTAGGTTTCCAGATCGGCCTGTTTACACTTTAACTTCCTCATTACTGTGCATGTGTGGACTGCTGTGGGTCTTGGCACACAGTCGCCAACAAAATACATCAAATAACTTTCGGCAGAGGCCTGACATGAATGAAAAACAACACGGAAATCTTATTAATGTAAAAGTTTATTTCAAATACTGACAAAAATCCTCTCACCTACTCCCACACAACTGAAACATTCCAAGTACTCCTGTACTTTCTGAAGTCGTAAAATCATTTCTGTGTTCTCCAGTCATCCATTTTATCATGTAAACCCTTTTTTTTGTTTCTTGGAAGCAAGGGTGCCTCTGATTTCCCTGCAGTTATCTTGGGCCAGGATGAAATATACTTATTATGCAATCAGAGAACACAAGGGGAAAAAAAAGAAAAAAAAAGAAGAAACATTTACTTGCAAAACAACAAGAAAACAGATAAGGTAAAAGCAGCACAAAAAGTACTTCAGAGCACACAGCCTGTCATTTCTTTATACATTCTGGCACGTGTTTATCATAGCTGAACGAGAGACACCCTGTGTGTTGGGTTTGAAACATACCCTGCTATTTCCTCTCGTTGAGCTGCTCTGTGCAAAGCCAAACATCAAGTAGCATTCAAGAACTCCTGTCCACTGTTGTTTCATCGAACATGTTGTAGCTCACTCACCCATTTCTTTTAGCCACTGTACTTCTTAAAGCAAGAATAGGTAGTTTTTTAAACACAATGTGATGCTAAATGGTCTGTCCGTGTCAATCAAAGTGACTTTTTAAGCTTTGGCGGGACCAAAAGTTGGATCAAATTCAACAATGCACCTTTCAAATTCAGTGGCAGAATTTACACTGAGGTTTACAACAGTCTCATCTGAATGGACTTTGCCACAGGAGTTAAAAGACTCTGAAACAGAGACACTCGGGGAGAAGAGAGTCGGACTGGTAGAATCAAGAGGACAGGTGTTCTTTACAGGGCATCATCTCTTAGATTTGTCTTTGACTGAATCAGCAGCATTTACACATATTTTCATATGATACAGATTCACATAGCCTCTGCAATTCACTTAGATAGAGCAGAAGTAGTGTTAAACTGAAAGGAGAGAGGAACCATTGAATCAGAAAATAACTCGGGCTATGAAAGAGTGAAAAGCAGGTGGGAAACAACACAAAAATCCCTTCCTGTTGAAGTCTATTTACAATGGCTGGAACAGAGAAAAGCAGTGCATTCATACAACACCATTACAAGCACATACGTACAGGTCAGTTCTCTCTCGCCCACTGCAAATTTGACACGTTAAAGTCTCAATGAAAAACTAGTGAGGTTGAGAATGTGATGGTGCATGCACCCTATCACCTGGACTACATGGTGGAGTGTGCGTTTGTGAAGGTTCCCTGAAGCAGTATTATACAAGGAGGCTGATTCTCAGTGAGCGCCGGCATCCAGTTCAGATTCTTAAATGTGGGGACGGCACGCATTCAAAGTCTGCAGATTTGTTGATCGCACCATTCGCCCTCTTTCAGAGGTTGAACCACATTAACAGGTGGGGCGAGAGCGCAGAGCACGAACACGCACTTTACCCCCTCACCATGTGTTATAAAATCTCTCTCTGCTTTGCCAAGTATTGGAGTGAGCATATCCTGCAGGCATGCAGTGTCCCACTTTAAGCCCGCGATGACAATCTTGGGAGCTGGACTGACACCTGTGGTTATCAGGTTGCCTGCTGTTTACCCTCTGACACCCCTGAGATCAAAGATCAGTCTATGTAGTGTGTCAGTTTGGGAAGGAAAAACGTTGTTCTATAGGGCGCTGGTAGTAGAAGTAAGTCTATACTTCAGCTAAGGTTTTAGGGAATTAAAGCAGTAGTATTCTTTTACTAAAGTTAGTGTTTCAAAATGTGAATGCGAGGGCAACATGTCAAATGAACCACAATGTCTGACTGTGATATATATATTTAAAGTGTTAAAACAGTGGGGAAACAAACAATCTCCCACAAAACATGAGACATTTTTAGCTTCAACAAGCAGCTAGAGTAATTCTTTTGGTCTGTCCTGAATGTCTGAAAACATTTTTCACTACACATGTGCCGTTGTGGGAGACATATATGAAGGCTATGACGGTGGTTACTTCTGTCTTTTTGATGGGACCTTCAAGATCGCCTGCAGCAGTCGTATCAAAATGTGTTCAGTGTGACATGTGAACACACTAAATTTTAGTGGTGTTTGGATCTGTGTCGCAAAGATGACAGGAAAGAGTGTTGTCTGGATGGTGGTCACATTTTTTTTTTTCCAAACCTCCACGAGATCCAAACACGGTGCGAGCCAGACCAGCTTGGGCTGCGGTCTACCTCATCACAGCACAATGAGAGCCAGATGAGATGGAAACAGCCTCGGTGGAAAGACAAGGGCACCCACAGTCTCTGAGCCCGAGAGCTGCAGTGTGAAATTTGGCTCAGTTGGTAAAGCATAGAAATACAGAGCCAAAAATCCCAGGATGTAATCCCAAGTGAGCTGATTTAGCAACACCATTTTTCTCAGGCATGTTAGCTGGTCTGCTCCTCAAAGCGCCAAGCTTATCACGAATTACGTGCTTGTTTGAGTATTATTTACAGAAGCATATACTCTACACAGGGTGCTTCAATCCCCCCCCACAAATCTTTTACGCTCATAGTAAACACACATCTTGATGCAACAGCAACCAAACTAAGACTCAACTCAGAGATTGGCAGGGTTCCCGACCATTAAAAATAATACGAGGATATATTCAGCTGGCTGTTGCCTGGGCTCCTTACTGGAGCGTGTACATGGATTGTCAGGACAGCAAACGGGAAGGGAGGGAAGGAAGTGTGACTGTGGATGTTTCAGGGCTTTGTCTGTCTGTTTTGATACCTCCTATAACTTAGCAGATGCCCCACTCCCGTTAATTAAAAAAAAAAAAAAAAAAAACACATGTTAAAACTCTTTTTTGTTACAATCATGCAGCATATTTAGAGAGAACAGGAGCAAAGGGAGTTGAGAATTAAAGCAACGTGAGCAGAGAGAGGAAAAGAAAAGTGGCGTTTCAAATCCCCGTCTGGCTGCAGTAGATAACCTCCGGTGTTGTTCGACGAAAAGTGACCGAAGGACGAGAGATGAAAGGAAGCCTCTGTTCACTTGCCCCATTTCCCAACGTGGTGTCGGTGAATGCTAAAGGAATTTCGAGCCGGGCAGCCGCCCCTCACAATAGATTTGGTGTGCAAGCAATTATTCACATACATCTTCACATCAGCCCCAACCACCAAAGCCAGCCACCAGGATAGATAAGGAACTTAAAGATCAACGAAAACGCTGCAATCATGGTTCCTAACTCACTCACACACATTATTTTGGTGTCATTTAGGATGCAAAAAAAAAAACAAACAAAAAAAACAAAAGCATACTATACAGACTACAAAGTGCATTAACTCACCCCATCCAACCCCTGCCCGATGACACACACCTACTGTGATGCATCTTGGAACACCGAAAAAACCAAGATATAAGGGAGGCGGTAGAGCAGAGTGCGCAGAGAGGGCAGAGCTGTGCGTGGTGGGAAGGCGAGGAAGGCCGCGACCTCACGGACCGCCTAAACCTCCGCCCCTCCCACCCCGCCCCACCCACATACAAGCAAATGGAGTTTTAACTTATACAACTCTGCCCGACATGTTAAAGCCAGTGGTGCCTGGGGATGTAAAGGGAAGAGAGGGGAGGGGGTGGACATATTGGGGACATGGGTGAGGAGGAGGAGGGACATTTGCCGGGAGCCCCGGGGAGGGAGGGGTGAGGGTGCTTCTGGGACGGTGGAGGCTAGCCAGCTAGCTTGCTGGTCACCAAGGACGACTTCCTCTGTGGCAGGTCCTGCGGTGTGGGAATGTGGTCGCCGGTGACCAGGTTCTTGTCGGGCCCCGCCACGGGAAGCTGCTTGTTCTTCATCTTGGCTTTGGCCATGTTGTAGTCGCCCGAGTCGAAGTACTTTTGCTGTGTGGGAGAAAAGAAAAAAGATGAGGCTTCAGAAACCTGCCTCTTATTCTGATTTACATAAAGACTGTCTAATCATACACTACACTGTAAAATATTTACTGAGTTAATTAGATTAGTTATTGAAGATTTTCCCATCCACAGTTCCCCAAAATTATGCAAAAGACCCCCAAACTCTACTCTAGTCTAGTCCAACATGAGAGCACGGATGGATGAATATGAGAAGAACAAGAAAAGCAGTACAAAATAAAACATACTGTACAATGTCGTCCACTCAAAATGTTTTAACAAATCCATTACGTGCAGCGTTTGCTGTTGTAGATTTCTCCACCACAATGTCAGACAGAAATGGAAAAATCCTGCACAACTTGCACCAGTCTGCATGAAATACTTGTTGCAGACAGTGTACACAACCGCAGAGGAGATAGAAAGAGTTTGCAACAAAATCGTACTGCGCTCTTCAGTGAACAAGGTATCTTTTTAGTATAAAATTCCCTGTAATGCATTATTGCACAGAATTAAAAAACTGGATTTTGTCCCCCAACTCTTAATTTGAAATTTAATGAGGACATAATATTTCAACAGCCAATATGAACACAGAATTATTTATTGTTATTATTATTAATAGGAATTATTATAGTGAGTATTGTACTAAGAGAGACTTGTTAGAAACTTGTTTAACACCAAAATATGAAAAAGTTAAACTATTTTGCTTTTTAATTGAATGATCAAGTTGAGTACTGCATTGCACAAACAAATAAATAAATAAAGAAAAAGTCAGAGATAAATTTGATATCACCAGTCTCTCATGAGGTTCATTCTGGGAGTTATCTTATGATTAACTACTGCAATTTACTTTTTGGCTTTCTCCTCATCCTGCCTCAGCTACACCTACTCCGAGTCCATGATTTCCCAGAATGACTTTCAACAATCTCCAGAGGTGGAGGCTCTCTGTAACATATACAGTACGTGTAGGTGGAGAGAGCAACACTCTTTCCAGACGAGGAAAAATGAGAGGAGAGAGAGAACGATGCCTTTGTGTGCTCTGCCCTGCTTTTCAAATTACAAATAGAAATACATCGAACAGACTGTTGTTGTTTCACATGCCACTGCATCATGGTCTACTGAGGTCCAGTAAGAGGAGGAATCATTTCTCTCTTTGCTCCAGTGGGTTTCTGTAGGATTGTTGAAATGATGACAGAAAGGCATCTCTAATGAAGCCCTAGATGTTTGTTTGTGAGGGACACTTCGTACAATAAAAACTCCACTGAAGCCAAACAAGGAACATCTTACAGTGATGACAGGCCGGTTATCTGCAGGACTGACTGTGCACAGGAACATTAGAAAATGAATGCAAGGTATGTTGCAAAGAGCCTATTTTACAACAGCGTCACAAGTTTTTCAAGGTGATTTACAGTGACAATGATGCATTGAGCTTAAACATAAATCCACTTGACCAGACAGCTGTAGTAGTTTTTCAGTTTTGTTTAAAATTCACACCAAATGCAGCAGGAGTTTACTGCGGGGATCAAATCTGTGACACAGTCCTATCTCTTGTCGCGGTCACCTACCCCTTTCTGTAATCTCTTCATCAGGAAGTCTGAGCCGCCGGGCTTCTGGCTCAGGCTCGGGTACTTGGCCTTCAGCTTGGCCTCCTCTGCCTTCACCGGGTTCGCATTCTTCTCCTGGGAGTCCTGCAGAGACAAGAACAAATGCACATAAACACTCCACCTCTGCAGAAAACACGGCCCCTATAAGTGTTGGCTGATACTTGTTCAGGAAAGCACAACTGGAACAGCTGCTCCTGTGACAGTCGCTCATTTATGGTCTGCAATTCCAAAAAAAAAAAATGCTGCCGCTACGACAACAACACAACCTTTCCTGCAGTAAAGTCGACTGTGATAAACAGGCCACTTTGCTCTTCAAACATGCGAAAAGCTCCACTGTGATTCGAGCTCTGACAATGACGAATGGGAACTGAAGATCTTTTCTGATGTGTGAGTCACGGCGTCAGTGTTCTTCTGTTACAGCCTCTCATGTCACCATCATGCTTCAGAGGAAACAACTCAAAGGGACGACGCCCGCTGCGAACAGAGATCTTAAAAAGGAGCTCCAAATAAGAAGATTTTGTTGATTAACTAACTAAAATCCTGTTTAACCATCATGTTTAGAAAGTTTCTGTGCACAAGAGAATCACGTGTGCATCTTTAAAAGTCTTTGCCAGTCGATCAAGAGTGAACTCTTACCCTCACAAGTCAGCTAATCTTTTGATAAACTCTTACTGTTAGGCAATAAAATATTCAACATTACAGAACTGAGCACAATTTATGTTTATAATTCAACTGTGAAACTTCCCTTTAACCATGACAATCTATGAGGACACAACAAACTTTATTTTCTGCTTCCTCATCTGGCTGTCATAAATCATAAACAACATTTACAGTAAATATCATTGGTTATATCTGACATAATGTGTGCTTTTTCAGAACAAATCTGGTCATTTTGGTGAGGAAACAAAAACTTCTCAACACTTTCTGGCTTTTAACACACCAGGGCAGCGTTACAGCAGCCTGAGGTGGCAATGTGTGCGAACAATGTGAGTATCTGTGCTGCTGCCACTGACTAACACTGGCCAAACTGGTCAGACACCAGTCATTCAAGTCCCTGTCAGCCATATATCGGGGCCACTGAGGCACACCCTGCTCGTGTACACACAGTGAATCAACTGTTTTTACTGCATGTTAACTATCTCAGGAGGTGTAAAGCGGAAACACTAAAGCGGCCAAACTCCAAAGGCCTTTTTCTTCGGCGCTCCCTGCTCGTGTACCTGCCAGCAGACCTACTTCCACTGTGCAGGCGAGGTAGGACACTCGCCGGGGAGGGAGAAAATGTGACTCAGGACACAGAAGGCGGTGAACAGATTCCCTCAGGAGCTGGTGGTGGGGGGGGACGAGAAGCACCGAGTGTGCTGATTCACCCGGGTCCATGACGAGAAATTTATGAGCTACTATATTCGGCGCCAATGCAGAGAAACTGCAAAATCCAACGGGACAGAGTCTTTGTGTGGCGTCCAGGTCAGATTTGAAAGTGTCGCGTGCAACTTAATGTGGCTTCAGAGTTCAACTCCACGCTTCAGAGATATTCTGTGTCTGAGAGTTCTGCTGCCTCAGTGAAGCCGCATCACATTTCAGTGGGTGAAATATTATTCAATAGGACTGTTGGAACAAAATGAAAAAAAAAAAATCCAATCCATCAGTTTATGCACAAATCTTCCTCATACATGTAGTCTCTTTAAACACATAGAAACATTTCAAATGTTCCTTATTCTTAAAGTGACGTAAATGCAGTTAACTTTTGCACTTTCTTGACCAATATTTTGCACATTCCCACATAAACCTGCACAGATCCTTCATTTATTCAGCCATCATGTAAATATTGTCTACTGTACATCTGAGCCATGTTTCTGACTTCCAGTACGTTTTCCTTTTTTCATTTTTTTCTTCTGACTATGTTGATTTGTTAAGCACCAAAATACCAAAACAAATTCCTTCCATGTGAAAACTGACTTGGCAATAAATCTGACTCTGAAAACCAAAATAAAAAAAGTCACGTGGGTTTGAGGAGTGAGTGATTTTAACAGTTTCTAATGCTGTATTTGTCAAAAATTATTGTAATACCATTCACTGCAACTTAATGTCTTGAGGTATCTGCACAAATCCAAAGGAACCAAGGAACAAGTCTGAATTGATTGAACTGATGATTGTCATTTCTCCCTAAACTCTTTCTCAGGTACAGAAAACAATAGTTCTAGTTTGCCTTTTCTTTCCAGTCACACATAATAACATGTAGTTCTTTACATGTCACGGATAAAAACAAACCAACAATACAAACAAGCGGCACATCCTGAGCCCCTGTGGTGTGAACACGTTTGATAAAGAAACTGATCCAGGTGTTGGACTGTGTGAACATCACTGCTGTTGTTGTTGTTGTTGTCACCGCCAGGAGGTGACCATCAGGTAGGTTTTATTTTTTATTTTTTATTATTAATTCTCAAGTGTGCTGAGTGAAATGAAATCTGAATGAAGCTGTGCCTCTTTATCTGGAGGCTGTCATCCCTCTGTGGCACATTCAGAGACCAAAGAGAGAAAGAATAAGGTTTCATACCAAGTAAGTTTTCACGTACAGAGTTTGTCTTGATATGTTGGTGCAAAAAAAATAAACTTAGTAAACAGAAAAATATGAGAGAGAGTGACAGCAAGTACTGCATATTAGAAGTACTGATTAAGTATAAAACAGACAAGATTATAAAGTAGACAGTAGTTTAAAAAATATAAAAGATAAAGGTGTGTGATGTGTGATATGACTGATAAGAGCTGTACTGATTGTTTCGATAGATCTGCAGAAAGATGACAGTGTTTACTTTAGAGGATATTTACGAAGAGGCATTAACTGACAGATGTGTGCTGATGCAAAACAAAACAAAACAACACAACACAGGGCAACACAAGAAATACAAGGGCAATACAGCATATAGCAACATAAGACAACACAAGGAAAGAAAATGAAATAAAAGGCAACACAGGGCAATGTGGAACAACTTTAGGCAATATGGGGCAACACAAGCAAACACAGGGCAATACAAGGAAACCCACTGAGGTGAGACAGGTAATGATGAATGATCATAAATTTTGAGCTCCATACGTCTTCAGTCCTGCACTGTCTTCTTGCTGCAGAGCCCAGAACACACACACACACACACACACACACACACACACACACACACACACACACACACACAGAGCTACACATGCATGCTCATGCGGTGGCTAGCCAACAACATCAACAGCAGCTAGTCGCAACAAAAAATAAAAAAACCCACCTGTTTTTCGTCCTCGTAGTCCACCTGAGTGTCCGAGTCCAGGTTTTCCGTCGACATGGCGCGCGTGTGATGGCCGGGCAGGTGTCACTTCACTCCACAGCTCACAGAAGCGAATAAAAACGGATGAATTTAATCCTTTTTTATTTCTCCTGGACACGACTGCTCCCCAACAAAAATGGCGTTAACGAGATGTGACGTCACCACAGCCAGGGGAGGAGGAGGAGGTGCCCTACGTGGGATTGATGTATACAGTAACCAATAGCAGAGCCGCTCTGCTCAGCGTGGAGCCAATGAATCTCTCCCCTCTGCGTGATTGACAGCCAGGCGCTCCAATGAGTTCGCGAAATGGACACTGCGCTGCATCAACACAAGTGCCTTATCTGTATAAGGGATGTTAGTTTTTAGAATTTATTACACTCTGTTATATGTTAATTGATCAATAAAGAAAAAATGCTGTAATTAGAGGATCGATAGACACCTTTAAAAAAAATAAATAACAACATAATAATAATAGCAGTACAACCAGGTGCCGCCCCCTTCTCTGTGATTGGCTGCGTTGTGGACGTCAATCAAGCAATTAGCGGGAAAAATAGTTTCTGCTAACATCTAGCCTCCTTTTAATCTTTAACAAAAACTGCAAATATTCTGTTATTTTCGACATGTAAGTACAAGCTAAGCCCTAATGTTAATATTAATTCATATTTTTTTAAAAGGCAGCTCAATGTCAGTGTAGAGGAAACTGTTTTAAGTGTGAAATCTGACATCATAATATGTCACCATGTTATTTTACGCTCATTTAATGGTGTTAAAGTAGTTTTGTAGTCCTCTTTTTTCCACCTTCATCACCTCTCTCTTGTTTTTTGCAGCTTTTATTGAATGCGATGGCTTGCGTACAACAAGTTAGAAGCTCACAGGTAAAGATTACTCTGGACTGAGAAAGATTTAGTGTTATATGAAGCCACAAACAGAGCTAACATTACAACGCAAGTGCAAATTATACGGTTTTATTTTATCTTTGCTGTGTCACATTTTCTCTGTATATGTAACTGTAATGATATTTATTCTAACTAGATAAATGAGAGATAAAATAATCCTTTATGAATCCTTTGTGTATGTCACAACAGAATTTCACTTACACACACACACACCATAATTTTAATGTTTATTTGTTTTTAGTATTTCCATTTAATGCTACTGTATATGAGGGCTGCATCTAATTTTGGTATCAATTAATGTGCAGATTATTTACTTCATTAATAATTTGGTCTATTAAACTATCTTTGATCTATCAGAAAATGGTGAAAATGTCCATCACCATATTCATTAAATGTCTTGGTTTGTCTGACCGATAGCTAAATATAATATTATAATGCAAGGAAACCAAGAAAAGGAAAATTTTCACATTGGAGAACCTGAGACAGTCACATTTTTGGAGTTTGTTTTGCAGGAAAAATAACTTAAACCATAAGTCACTTATCAAAACAGTCAAAGTCTTCTTTATTGTCAATTCTGCAGGCATGTACAGGACATACAGAGAATTGAAATTATGGTACTCTCAAACCCTTGGTCTGAAAAAACAACAAAAAAAGAAGCATAATATTATAAAATAGCAAAACACAACAAAATTAGCTAAATGAATACAACCAAAGTATAAAAATAATAAGACATGGCAAATCACAGTCAATGCAAATATATATGGTGATAGTGCAAATATGGAGTCAGCTTATAGACTGGTTAAAGTGAATGTGTGCTTGTGCAAGTTCCTGAGGTTGTCAGAGTTCAGTGTTGATGGGGGGGTCAGGGGGTCAGAGTCCACGTATTTCATATGTTATGAAATGTGTCATCGGCTGATCAATTTATCTGACTCGTGCAGGACACTCAGCTGTTGCCTAATCAGGTTCTCTCAGAGCAGCAGTCATTGGTCGTCATAAAGAAGCTCCTGGCCATCGCGGTGTCTGGCATCACGTACCTCAGAGGCCTCTTCCCAGAGAAAGCCTATGGCAGCAAATACGTAGAAGGTTAGATCACACGTGGAAACCTGTTTGTCTGCACATCAAGGCTCATTTGCAATTTGGAAATAATTACCAAGAAGACTTACTTCCCCTTTTTTCTTCTCACAGATCAGAAAGTGATGATCCTCAGAGAGGAGCTCAGCTGTCCGGGGGCCAATCAGATAGTTCAATGGTATTGTTGACCTCAGGGTCACCAGCAAACAGCATTTTCATTGTTTCTTTTTTATTCTTCTTACACAATGTGCATAATCCCTGTTAAAAAATGATGTTTAATAATATAAAATAAAAAAAACAATATTAAACTATTTGTGCAGCACTTCTCAAAACAGAGTTACAAAGTGCTGTACATGGTTGAGACAGGATTAAAACATTACAAGACTGAAAGAAAGACTGAAAACACAAAAATAAAAAGGAATAAAATACTCAGTGATAAAGATAAGAACACCAATATTAATAATAACACAGATGGGACATGTAGAGATGTGGTAGCATTTGACTTAAAATATGTTGCTGATTCTGTAAACCTCAGCTCCTCAGGCAGGGAGATCCAGAGCTGAGCGGCCTCGCCTGCAAAAGCTCAGTCACCTTTGGTCTTGATATTGACAGAATTAAATGCCACAGTATTTTTGACCAAGCTTAGACCATCAACATACTGTTTATTATGACAACATGTTGAGGAGATTGTGCTGCTCAGGGAGATTTTGCCAAAGAAGAACAGTTATGTGGCTGTGCTGAGCAGCCATCGACAAGCATTCACTGTTTGAGCGAAAACAATAAATAAAAGGTTTAATTCATAATGTATATTGATTCTTTACTGGTCAGTTGAGGGAAATTTATATTATGAGAAAAATTAATACTTCTTTTATACAGTCATGTTAAAATATTGATGGATGAAGAAGGGTCATTTTATTATTATAGTTTCAACAATCCAAAAGGTTTTGTTAGAATTATAAATATACTGTTTTCTCCCTTTTCCTGATATTTTTTTTTTATATAATAGTAGTGTTATAGTATAATAATAGAATATAATAATCGTAGTATAACAGTATCACATGCAGCACACTCACATCCAAATGACAGTTAACATTAGACAATGACTTAGGGCTTGCTCTGACCTAATTAACTGAATTATTTCACCTAATGTGGAAAAATGTTGGAGGATACGTGTCACAGATAATAAGATGAGATAATATTTTTTTTTTATTCTTCCAGGATGCAGGGATGCTTTGAGGCCATCCAGAAGAAGTATGTAAGTCATGTTCAACCTTTTCCATCAATCATGTCTGTCATTATGAATTAGACAACATCAGTGGACATAAGCAGCAATACTTTTTTCACATTTCTTTCTGTATCTCATAAAAACTAATGTGGTGGATGTAATTTTTTTCCCCTTCAGCTGCGGACAGTTATTATGTCTGTGAGTATCTTGTTCATCTTTCCATAGTGATAAAGTCACAGTAGCAAAGTTTTTTACCATTTAATGTAATTTATATGAGGCCTGAAAGAAATCCAGAACTAGTCATGGTGCTCATGTTTTGTCCTTTTGTCCCTTTTTTTAGATCTACACTGACCCAGAGAACCCTCAGGTGATGCAAGCACTAAGCTACTGTACAGATACAGTACTGTATTAGCTGTTTATATGATTGTAACGTACCTGTCTTGTCTTGTCATTCAGAAAGTGACTGAGTTTTACCAGTTTAAGATCCAGTACACTTCAAAAGGAGCACAGATGGACTTTGAAAGGTGGGTTGTTTTTTTTAACTTAAACATCACTTCAATTCAGGAAAACAAACAAAAGGAAAATAATATGACAGTGAATCATCTGTGAGTTGGCTTTACACAACTGGATTTTCTGTCTAATTCTGTCTCAGTGCATGAATTAACCACTTTAAGGCCTTTTATTCCCTAAATTCACAAGTGGCTTCGAAGTTGGAAAAGTATTGTACTGGAAAAAAAGGAACAACTGAACTTAACTGACCTACATATGAGGGAAACATTTAAATTTAAGATGCCATTTTCATTACTGTACTATTACATCAAATTGAAAGAAATGTTTGATGTAGCATGGTTTTAAGTATCTGCTATTATTATAATTCAAGATAAAGTTATGTTGTTTGGAAAGACACTTTGTTAGGTGTTTGAATGGCAGGTGGAGAGCGACAGGGTACAACGACAGCATTTAACACGTTAACAGATTAGTTTAAGTCTCTCCAGCCTTAAACAGGTTTGAGGCAGGATTAAAACATGAGACTAAGAAAATCAGCCACTTAAAACACAAAAATGGAAATAAAAGGAAAAAAAATACCCAACAATAAAGATAAGAACGCCACTGATAATAACACAAATAAGATATGTTCGAAATAAAATAGAGGTGTGGAAGCATGTAAGGCTTTTTTATAAGATAAGTTTTGAAAAGTGATTTAAAAGATGTCACTGATTCTGCAGACTTCAGCACAGTTACCATGACCATCACCAGCTGATGGTTTGTGTTGAATCCTCTCACTGCCTCCTTTCTTCATCAGCAACAGCGAGAACAACAGGGTGTCGATGTCATGCGGCAACACGAAGAAGGCCAGCATCCTGTTGGTGAGGAAGCTCTACACCCTGATGCAGAACCTCGGCCCTCTGCCGGACAACGTCTGCCTCAACATGAAGCTGGCTTACTACGACAACGGTAACACACACGAGCCCATCACGATCGAGATTTAGGCGACTAAACTTAGCAAAAGATGTTAAAGCATATGTTTAATATTTATTGTGCTGCAGCTTCGATCATGTGCTTTTGTGTCACATTTTAGACATTTATTTGAAGCTCTAATCTGATTCAAGTGTGTAACTTAAGGTTAAAGAGTCGCTTAAGATTAGTTGGTTGCAGGTAAGTAAACTTGTTTCACAAGTGGAAAAAAAATGGTGCAATGCAGAAATAAACACCAAAGAAAAAATTTTAATGAAGCAAAATATGTCAGTTTAAATGAAAAAATGTTGAAATATTAGATATTTATGGGTTTAATAGGAAAGATATTGTTTTTAGTTTTCTTTAATGTCATTATGTGCTGTGTTTTTGTGTGTGTTTTTCTCAAAACTGGTCCAGGCTGCAGTTTAGAAGCTATTTAGGAATGTTTATAGACATGCTCTCTTTCTTGTTCAGATTGTCTCACAGTTTCCCCATCCGTCTGTCTGTCTGTCTGTCCTACAGTCACTCCTCAGGACTACCAGCCGCCGGGCTTCAAGGAGGCCGACGGCGACACCATGGAGTTTGAGAGGGAGCCGGTCAAACTCACCATGGGCGAGGTGGTCACTCCTTTCCACACTCTGAAGTTGGACATGGCCACAGAGAGACAGAGGCTGGAGCAGGTGAACGAAAGGAGGCAGGAGACAGAGATAAAGTGTCAAACCTCACATGATGTAGGCAGTGAGGTGTTGTAAAACATTTTATATTCATGTCTACTGTCTTACATGGAGCAGCTTTTCTTGACTTTGCCTCCCAATCAATAAGGTTTTCCTGCAGTGACATTTCTAGGAGCTGATTTTGCATTAACAGCTATTTGTGTTGGCTAAATGTCTGCAGGTGGAGGAGAGCATTCATGTGACGGAGAAGTGGGTTCTCAAGATGGAGGAGCAGGACGTCCTGTCGCAGGTCAGCACCCCAAAAGCTCAGACCCGAAGCTTTACACTCATGAAAGGGTTTAAAAGATATAGGAAAGGATGACACAGTTAAGTTTGGGAGTTTGAGATGTATATGACTGTATAAAAAGATGGACAGCGAGTCTTCACTTCCTGCCGCTATACTAAAGTGAAGCCAAAAATATACCTGATGTGGGCGCCGCCATCTTGAGCTGGTGACGTCATTTTGAGCCAGAGTCTGCACAGTAGTGATCAAGGGAGGAAGCACAGTATTTAGGTCCCACCCACACACCCACCCAACTCCATGAGTAATCAACAAATAGTTAAAGTTAAAGTTATGTTTCCCCTTGTCTTTCCTACTCTACATTCAATTCCCAAAAAAGACATATGAGAGCTGTTAAACATGATGTCTCACCTGCTTTTCATCAAATAATAAATTAAAATACTAAATGTATCAAAAATTGAACATTTGAACTACATAAAATGACAGAAACCATCTTTGGGAAACATTTATTTGACGCTGCTACAGCCAGCCAGCAGGGGGCAATCCAGATGTTTCGGCTTCACTATTGGGCAGCTGTTATGTCATCCATCTTTATATACAGTCAATGCTTAACGCTCACACACATAATATATTATTGTGTGTATTAATTTTGTTTTTTCATCCACAGTAAACCACTGTATTTTCTACTAGGTTGTTTTTGTTTTTTAAAAAGCTTTGTTATTGACGTTGGGAAAAGTGAGGCCACATGTCAGACGTGTGTGTTATGAAAAGCAATCGGTTGTTGTGGTCAGTATGTTGACATCGTGCTTGTAGAGTTCAGATAACGTTGTTTAATCTTCAGAGTCACATGATTGAAGACGGCAGGCAGCCTGAAAACGAGAACACAGACTTGGATGATAACGGTAAATCTTCCCTCATTTCACTTCAACTATGATATAAAATAAAGAATTTTTACCTTGACATGATTTTTCAGAGGTAAACTTACATAAATCCTCACTTAGACTTGATCATCCTACATGAACATTACCATCTTCTTTTTTTTAATGAACTCTAGAAATCCAGGTGAGCTATCATGGGAAGATTGAGAGCTGTGAGGAAGCAACAGAGGTACGTACAACATTACAGTAACTCCGCAGACGTCAGCTACACATTTGTGTGCAGGTTACACATAAAAGAAGACACAATTTATACATTAAGATCAACTTCACATTAAATCAAAAACATAAAGGCAAAGCTTTTTGTTAATCAACAGCATGTAAATGTGGCTCGTGGGACAAAAGGTGGATGGATTAAAAAGAGAGGAAAAGGCCTGTTTTTGCCATTTTGCATGCAGGAGATTCATCCTTTCTGTTTGAAGAGCTGTGAACATTTTGAAGAAAGTGTTTCACAGTAAATGTTTTGTGTTCAGGGTTTCTTTTTTTCTAACGGCTGGTGGGAGGCTCACTTGAAATGTGACGAAAATCCGGTCGCGGCTGGTTAAACTGTTGATGTTTAGAAATCCAAAAAAACGTTGAAGTTTCTCAGCAGTTAAAGAAAAAAGCAGAATGACTGCAGGCTCTGTGTAAACAGAAGCTAAAGGCCCGGAGAGCACTTAATGGTGGAGGGCGTCACGGACCATCTGTCCCTCCTCAGATGGACACTTTGGTGAAAAAGACCTCTGACATGGAGGTGGGCCTGAAGAGGACCAGGAGTGGACGGATCATCAAATCCACCACGGTCAGTCAGCCACTCAGACGTCACCAAATCTCTGCTTACTCTGTTCAGCTAGATGACCTGAGACCTTTATTCTCTGTGACTGGGCCTCTTCGACTTATTAATTAGTTATTATTAATGATTTCTGACTGAAGACTGCTCTTTTTAGTTTCCTAACAGTAAGAAGAGTTAGATCTTTGAGGGGGAAGTTATTTTATAAATGGGAAAGTCAGACATCTTAACAAGGTTTTTTACAATCAAACATGAGCTCACTGAGGTTAGTTTAAATCTTTTATGACGTTTACTTGACTTATACAGCTGTGCCTTTTCAGTGTCTGTGTGTGTTTATGTGGTCAAAGTTGGAGCAGATGGGAAAAGCGAACATGATACTAAAACTTCATTGTCCACTTGATTTAGGAACGCGCCATTTGTTGTAGAAAGCTGATACAGTCGATAAAGTCAATTTTTTTTAAGGTTTAAAAGAAAGAAATGACTTATTTAGAATGAAACATGTTGGAAAAAGAAGATAAAATGTTGAAGATGATTAGAAAAAACAAAAGAGAAGCTTGTTTGCACAGAAGATGATTCTTTCTCACGACTGCTCTGGTGTTTTTTGTGTGTGTGTCGGGTGTGTGTGGGTTTTTCTTGTGTTTGTGTGTGTGTGGACAGGACACAGACCTTATTGTAAACAACACGCCGATACCTAGGACGAACAAAACGGTGAGACTGTACAAACTCTTGTCTAATTTCATATAAAAACTGTAATCTAAATATAAAATCGTAGATGTAGATAGTGAATAATAAAGCACTTGTTACTCTACATCTTATAAGAATTAGAGTATCTGCCTGCAAAGATGTTTATTAGTTTGTATTTGTTGGGAAAAAGACTCTCTGTTGATTGAGGGTGATAAAACAGCTGTAAAAAGCAGATTTTCAGAAGATTTGTGATGGATTTTGAAATGGAAAACGTGTAGGAGCCCCGTGTGTTTCACAGATGAGTCAGCACCCATCACTTCTCAGAGTGGGTTGTTGTTGTTATCTGTCAGTCGACATAGAAAAACTCTGCGGTTGACTTTTTGCCAACTGCATTGTTTTTTTTGGTTTTTTTTTTCCGTTTTTTCAGGTCTCTCAGTTTGACATCCCCAACAGCCAGGAAACGCCTTCCACCTCAGCGCCCAAGAAGAAGCGCAAATTCAGCGAACCCAAAGACCGTTTCTGACGTCACACCCCGGCACTGCTGCCGCTGAAGCCTTATTGATTAACGTGATGTTTTTTAAGTGACATTTTGATCACAACAAGTTACATAGCTGTTTTTTTTAAAGGGGAAATCCTTTCAGCATTAATTCTGTGGTTGTGAAATAAATGTCTTTTGCTCTGCAGTTTATTTTAAGGCAGTAAAGACATTAAATGTGAACAATTTATATTCGATTATTCATGGAGACAGTATTTAAGTTGACTTTCAATGGTTATGTTTGTTTTTCTGTTACCATTCTGATATACTTGTTTGAAAGGATTTCAAAATTTAATAAAATAAAATACAAATGCTTACAGTGTCGTCTGGTGTCACAGTTTATAACACAAGTCAGGTCAGCTTAAAGTGTAATGTAAGTACTTTAAGACGTGCACTATTTTTATTTCATTAATCGAGATAAGAATTAGAAGGAAAAGGCTTTCTCCTTTTAATTTGTATTCAGATGACTTATTTGGAAAAGGATAAATGCTTGTAAAAATATAATTTCTAATCTTTAATACATGCAGAAGATTTGTCCATATTTGCCAAACGTTTGACTCTTGTATATCAAATATAATGTAAAAAATAATGAAGTAGGTCAGTAATCAGTGAGGTCAGATATCATTATTTTACTGATGTGTATCTGTTATGGTTTTACTGTATGCTCGTGTGCTCATCACCAATAGTGTAGCTATAAAAGAGCAGTATGCAGAGACTACAGGCCTGCTAGGATTTTATGTGAGTCATATTTTAAAAAGCTGTAAGAAGCAGTGTAAGTACCCTCGTATAGACGCTGTATGTACAGGAGAGAAGAAAGAGAAATTCAGTCTTTCCACTCCATTTTTTTTTACAATTTATAATTTAAAAATATATGGTATATTTTGATTATTGGTGATGATAATGAGAATTAACAGTAATTTTATTGTGATATGCACGTGTTTATACATGTGTGGGCAGTGTACAGTATATATATCTTTTAGATTTATTTAGTATTATTATTATTTATGATTATAATAACTTAAAAAATGCAGGTTTAGAGGCCACTCAGTCGTAATGCTCAGCAGACTCTTCCATCAGCATTAAGACGCCGTCAGACACCTGAGCTTCATTCTCTGTTTGAACAGGAAATACAGTCATCATCTGCAGTTTAAAGATTTAACAGTTTCAGCTCCCTGCCAGTAAAAAAAAAAAAAAACCCTGCTCTGCCTCGAGGAAAGAAAACTGAACTTTGTCTGCCTCTTGGAAAAAAAAGACAAAACAAAACAAAACCTCCATCTTTGAGTAGACCCAGAAATGCCACCATTTGCATGTGAGGTGCCTTAAATGAAGCTGTTAAGTGAAACTGGATTATATCTGTACACAGTGACCTTTGGGCCCAGATAAGGGCCCATCAGCAGCCTCCCGCCCGGCCAAGCTGTGTGTTTTTAATCTCCTATTGTTTTTCCCAGAGAGAGGGACATTTGCTGATAGACTGCCTTAACCCACTGCGGATCAATACTGCAGGAAGCCTTTGTGATGCATATCCAAGCAGCCCCCCCCCTCCCTCTCTGTGTCTGCAGCAGGCCAGAGGGGGGAGAGAGAGAGAGAGAGAGAGAGAGAGAGAGACTCCATCAAATCAGCTCTCACTTCCGAACACGGGCATTGTCTTGGCCACCACATTTATTTCATTGTCTCTGTGTTTTTATCGGTATTTCTGATAACGGAGAGGCGTAAAGCAGAATGGACTGAGAAATCCACAGTGGACAATACCCACAACGCTGGAGCATTGACGCGCTTTATGAGCTGTGAAATGAATCAGGGTTACCTAACCTCACAGCCCGACTTCAGTGGCATTTTTCAACACTTTTTCCTATTTATTTATCATTTTGACAGCGGGGGGGTTCTCTGAGTATCGATAAGTGATGAAATGCAATGACGGTTAAGGTACCATTGCAGGACCGGTCATGTACTGTAGATAACCAGAATCTCCGCTGCAGATATTATAACAACACTACATCACAGAAATGAACCGATAAATAGAGGCCAAAAGGCAAAATGCATCCAGTGGCATGGAAAATAAAAAGAAATGCATTTTAGAATATACACATGTTGAGAAATTGTCTTGTGTGGCACCCAAAGGAGTGTAACCCTTAGAGATCAGACACTTGAAGGCACAGACTTGAATATGGACCACTTTCAATCACACCTTAGCTGAAAATGAAAAAACAACATAAGAACATGTTTTAAGGGTGGACCAGTGTTCCCGTCAAGCACGTTCCAAATATCTAATAGTAAAGGGGGGGGGGTGAACGAATCTAAATTGCAATTTTATCTCGGGTCCACCCTCAATCCTTCACTCGGATCCTGGGACTCTACATCATTTCTGTACACACACGTCTCCCAGAAATGAATTCTGAAATTAAATTCAGGGACACACGTCCAGCGGCCAGTGTTAACAGATCAATCAGCTGGCCAAACAGCAGGAAGGGGCAACCGGACGCCCCTGCAGACCAATCAGAAATCTGGGTTTGGTCTGTCTGAGTCGATAGCTTTGGTCCAGGGCCGCCTGGGTACGGTCAAGGCAAGACACACTGACAGACTGATGGACAGACAGCCGCAGTCCATCCCAGGGCTCCATATAGATTAAAGCCAGCTTCTGTGAGCCTATAGTCGCGGTGCGGTGATTGTGCCTGCAGGGCCTATAGGCCCCAAGGGGGGGCTGGGCTTTACTGCAGGAGGGGGAGGAGCGAGGGATGGAGTGGATGTCCAGCCCAGGGACCGTGACCCCTTTGACCTTGCCAGAAGGGCAGCAAATGTTTCCGAGCTGATTAGTGCTTCCCCAGCAGAGTACAACGCTCACTATTAACCCTTTGGACTCAGGTAGTGGGTAGAGGTGTTGGAGGAAATCCAGAAAATATGTCATTCAAATGTTTTCTGGAGGAACTTAAAACAAGTAGTATGTGAATTCATAAATAAATAAATGCTAAAAAAGATTCTCTGTTTTATACACTTACGTAAAATAGCAACACAGGGTGTGTTACCAGAGGTTAAAAGTAGCTAACAACTTAAGTACTGTATTTAAGTTTAATTTTGTGGCACTTTTATTCTTTTATTCTGTTTCATACTTCTACTTCACTGCAAAAATTGTACATTTTATTTCACTACATTTATTTAACTTTGCAGACGAGGCTTGAACTTATTAAATATATGTTGCTTTGTTCTAGATTAAACCACCCAAAAAGATCAAATAAGTTCTATGCTTCTTGCTTCAAGATCTTAACATTCATACAATAATATGATTTATATTAAAACATTCTGAATCCTCTCATTGTGCACAGTGAATATCTTTCTATTACTTTTGATGTTTAAATGTATACGTATATCATCATTTCAACAACAAGCCAATTCAAAGTGCTCAACACAAGATATAAAAATGTATTAAAACAAGATATAAAATAAACTAAAGGTGAAATAAAGAATGTAAATAGGGTGTAAAAAAAGAGTAGAATAATATATAACATAAAATTAAGTAGAAATTGACTAAAATTAAATAGGAGAATAAAAGTACAGTTCAGTTGCAGTGCAAAATATGAACAAATGTTTTCAAATTTAATTTGATATATGAGCCAGGATGAAAGACAACGGAGCATTTCAGCAGACCTTATTTACTTGGTAATAGGTTTGTAGTATTTTTACTCCATTTGTACTTAAGGATGTTGATACTTCCTCCGCCTCTCTGTATTTAGAGTAAGACACTTACTGTGGATGAAGCTCGAAGTAGGGATGAAATAGTCCTGAGCAACCACAAGGGGGCGATACATAGCCATGAAATGAGCTGCGAGGCCCCGGCCTTCACAGATAACTCCTGCTTCCTTGCGTCATAACAGAAAAGCATTTTTTTTTCTCATACATGCCTTAATCAGCTCGTACAGTTGGCCTCCACACTGTACGCAATTTAAAAAGCATGCGATCCTACTAAACAGCAAAACACAAGGCCATTCAGCTCTTCTTTTGAGAGACACTGCGGTGGAGTCAACAGTATTGATCTGAATAAGGAATGATAAAAGGAGGGGAAGGCTGAGAGCAGGTGGTGGTGGGCCAGCAGATTCAAGGGATTTAGCCGCTCACCGGGTACGTACGGTCAGCGCTGCCGAGCGGCGAGGGGACCGATACCTACTCGAAACAGATGCTCAAAAGCAATGGGATGTGCCCCCATTGTGATCAGAGTGGACAGCTGAATTGTTTACCACCAAAGGGCCCTTTTCTTCGGCGGCAGCCCCGCACACAATGGGGCCCCCGCCACACTGACACACTGCAGGGGGAAGCAGGGGAGGGTGGGCTGCGTGTGCATCGAGGGATAGGGGGTTTATAGGGTGAGCCTCTGTCCGTACCCCCTTTTTTTTTCTTTCTCTGTGCTCAGATGTACCTCCCTGTGCCCCCCCCCTCTATCTCCTCCACAAAGCCCCCCTAAAGCTACCGGAGGGCAGGGGTTTAAATGTCACGCTTGGCCATCAGAGCGCCCAGCCCCCGGCTCGTGTCTCCTGGGGGAAGCACGCCAAGAGACAGGGAGAAGGAGAGAGGAAAGCTGAGGGGAGGGAGACACTTGCCCTTGCCCCATTGTCCATTACGATAGGCATGAGCTGCTAACTGACTCCAAATCAAGTGTATCCTCTCGCCACGCGCCCGAGCCTTGTCCTGCTCTTGCTCAAACACAAAGGCCCCTCTGTGTTTTTATAGGTGAATAGCAGCTTTTGGTCATGGTATGTTTGACAGAGCAGCTTAAAGGAGGCTGCGGAGCCTAAATTCAAGCTGGCCGCCGGGCCGAATGATAAACACAGTTTGTCATCCCGAGACGCTCGAGATCTGTCCGCATTGCACTCCGGTGAGCTCTTACATGACGAAAATCAATGCTAACTTTTCACGTTCAGTCACATAAGAGGGACTTCAAAACGCTAAAGCGGGCTGAATAGGGGGGTGTTGAAGGTGCCGCGTGACAAAGTGTCAAGCTGAAATACAAGTACAGGACGAAATATACGAGCTGCCGGCCAACTTTATCCCAGCCCAAGGTCCTGGCCCATACTTAACCCACCCACAAGATTGAGTGCTTTATGTATCTATTTGTTCTAAATAGTGGCACACTTGACCTTGAGTCAAGATGTGTGTGCTCGCCGCCTGGCCCAGGAATCATCCCTCCTGTCAGGGACGGGAGGGAGTGACCTTGAACCGCTGAGGCGCAGGCGTAGCTGAGTGCACAAACTCATTTAACTCCTGGGTTTGTTATCGACATGCTGTAATCGTTAACATTATGGATGATGAATAACTACTGACTGCCCGCATACCTGTGCAATACGTCGCCGTGCCACGCCGGCTCGGGCGGGCTGGGGGCCCGACGGTGGCAGCAGACACGCTGCGCTGACGGTCAGGTGACTGCAGGGCCACATCACTTAGACTTGTTTTTCCACCCAATCACAGCAACAACTCATCAAGAGTGCCAGCAAAGCACACTGAGGTGCTTAAGGACATAGATCACTTCTGTGCTTTTCACTTTTTTTTTCTTTTTTTTTTAGCACACATACCTCTATGTGTACTCAGGAACACTTAACCTCCAGCATCAGCTGTTCAGGCATCTGCAGTGGATGTTTTTTTTTTTTTCCTCTCACTTCGTATTGATCGTTGTAAATGGGTGAATTTACTGTAGTTTCTGAAAAACACAGAAAATGGACAAAGAAATTATTGCGGTCAACACTGCCAGAGCTGGAGGCATGAATTTAAAATTTTAGGTTTTTAACACTAAAGCAAGCAAATTAGTGGTTAAGTATTCATGAAGTAATTTGTGAGAGGGGCTGAGAATGAGCGCTAATACGTGGAGATATTTTTCTTGTGCTCCAGTTGTAAGTTATAGTACACCGAGGACGCTATTAGGAACAAAGTTATCTTATCAGTTTGCCTTTTAGTTGCTTCTTCTTGAGCTAGAGAGATAACATAATGGCCCTTTTTGACCAAATGGTCCCTGAACTAAACCCACAAACTACATCAGGGACTGTGAAAGTTCCTTTTAAGCATTTCTGTGTACATTTGCTGATTAGGTGAACTCATCTGATACCAGATTGAGATGCAGTTCTTGAGGTTTGTGGGGGGGGGACTTATGAATAAGCAAGCATTTTAACGAGTCTGCGCCCCCACCGCTGAATAACGACAAACAAATTTATGCCATCCTGATTCTTCACATTTCCAGTTATAAGAGCTTGAACGAATAAGAATAAAATTAACAGAAATATTTACAGTATGCCAGAAAATGAGTATTAAGAAGGGCAAAATGTTCAATTTTTACTTTAATGTCTTTAACCCTAATTACTAAAGAGCTATGACAAGTAATCAATAATGCGATATGTCCTGATGTGCTCTCCTGTGATATGGTATTGATACTCGGCCTGGGTCTTACTAAAGGTTGTCTTGTGATGCTAAGGTTGGGCTTTTTCCTTCTTTTACTCCAGACAATTCAACCTAAAACTTCTCTGCTCTCTTGCAGTTCAACCTTTAGCCTTTGTGGTCATTTTAGACTACATTTCTTGAATGTTTAGCTTCAAATCTTCAAGATAATACTTCTTACTTTGTTATATTTCTCTGTAAAATTAACTAGTTGTAATAAAGAAGCAACACAGGTTAGTAAATTAATACTTAGTGTGGGTTTGGTTTGATTAGATGTGACAGACTGTACCGTCTCCTCTGCAAACTGTAAAGTAAAAAATATCATCAAATTCTGACTGATAATAATATTTCTCCATCGGATTCAAAGCCCAGTGAGAAGTGCTCTGAAAAATCTGTTTTATCTGTGACAAATAACCGATATCGTTATAAATTTAGGAGGTTGTGTAGTGTTTCTAAAGAACCAGTCTTTTATAGTAAGAAACAGCGCCAGTAACTCTGAAGTCGCTGCCTTGAATACACACTTTCTAAAAAGAAATCTCTGTTGTCTATAAAAACATACAGTAAAAAAAATATGGTACATGAGAGATTTGTGTGTTTTTGAGGGATAAACTTTCCTTTCACTTATGCCTTAATTTGATGTGTTGTTGATGATTGTCTTGCATTATATATCACAAATGACAGAATCACCTGAATGGAAAAAAATATGGTTATCATGGGCAAAATCTTGTCATAGAAGCATATTGTGTGATTAATGTGATTTCCAGACTTGATAATTTTTGCTTGTTTGTTTGTTTTGTTTTTGTAATGTTTGTTTTTGGTGCAGACAGGATACCAATCATTGACACAAAACTACATCACCCCCATAGAATACAGTAATGTTTTATAATTAGCCTGACCAAAATAAAATAATAAATACCACATGATGCAGCACCCAAGGCAGATAAATGAAACGGTACTGGACTCAGTGAAATACTAAACCAGGTCACTGCAGTCTGGCAGCTTTCCACAAGTTGCATAGAAGTTTGTAACAACGCCGAATGTACATTGCACATACAGGAACTCAAAAGTTTTCAGGCCAAGTTTTCGGTTTGACCGTATGTACAATCTGCCGGAGGGGAGGAAAAGTTTGGTAGGTTTTCCTCTCTCTCCGACGGCCTTGGGAGTTTGACTTCTGCCCTGCCAGTGTTTTCCTGCTCTCCAGGCTTTGAGGGCTTTTTTTCATCTCGCCAAGGTGCAAGGGCAGCCACTTCTCCCTCCTCTCCCTTCCTCCCATCCAGCACGCACACACACACACGGATTTCCATTTTAGCTATAGCACCAGATTAGCAGCTTCACCACCCCAAGGCTGGCTTAAGACATGAGGGCAGGCGTGTAGCAGTGTTGGTGGGATGCATGCGGGGGAGAATAAGATCCCTGAAGACTTGTTTAAGGCCTCTGTGGATTCTATGGATGAATCCTCGAAACATACATGTGATTGTCTCAGGATGCGTTGTGAGGTGTCAATTTGCTGATGGCCTCACATGGACTGCATTTTTGTCATTTGAGCGATCTGAGACTTTAAGCTGCTTTTGAGTTATTATTTGCTATTTCTCCGATGCATAGCTGCACTTTAAATACAGACCAACCAGTAAACATCACATTATTTTGAAAAAAAAAAGCTCTCAGTTTATAGGACGTCTGACCGCAAACCTCCAACGAGCCCATCAGACAGATCAGGCATCCTGTGGCAACAGTGGCCGTTACAACTGACCCGTAACATGTGGCCCAACTACAACTAAATTGTGGCTGAATTATTGATACAGTGGCGTCGGCCGCTTTGCAAGTGGGGGCATGAAAGGGAGCCAACATGGGAATGGTCTGCTAATTTTATATGGGAGCCTCAGGGCACATTCCTCCTAGTGAAGACCAAACATATTGACATATGTGTGTAGAGTCTGCTGCTGAAGGAGACAAATGGACAATGTGACTCTACATATAGACAGTCTACACGTGTTGCTCCCATTTTTTTTGTAAATAAGGCTGAGATGATGCATGTATGGAGAGCTTGACAGGTTGGAAATGTATGCAATATCCTTTTCTCTTTTGCTCTCCTTTCCTTTTTTTCCTCCTTCTATGGCCTTCCTCCTTTCCTTTTTTTTTTCTTTTCAAGATTGCTCCCCTGGAATCATTACAGCTAAACTGTCTGCTTCACATTCATTTGTCAGTGTAATATCAATACGGCACAGAGAAATGGCGAGATGAATTGTGATGTATGGGATCAAGTCGTTTAGAAGGGTAGACCGGGGGGGAAGGAGAGGGCGGGGGGTGCTGTTTGTAGCTGAGCCAAGGTTGTTGACCATCAGTGAGCTGGCCGGCTAATTTCTCCAGAAGTGTCCAAAAGCCTTTGTGTCCTCAGTGCACTTTTATTTCCACCTCTCTTGGAATTGTGATGACCGTGCCTCGGGGCGACAGAGACACCTTGAGGAGCGCCCACCTTTAAATCTGCTGCTCCATGACTTCAACCATGACCCCTCGCTGGAGGGATCCCTCAGGCGAGATTTAAACGAGCTCCCCCAGGTCCGCCGCGGCTCCTCTATTTCACTGTCACGTTTTTAAAGACGTGAATTGGCCCTCTCTGATGGTTTGATTGTAAAATTTATTTGAATTAAAAAAGAGAACATTTGGGTAAATTGATATAAAAACGTACACATGTGGATAAATGCGCCGTGACGTGTTTTTGGAAACAGTGAGGCAGAGAGAAGAAAAGGGCTGAAAATGTCGAGTGACTGTGACACAAAGACAGAAGGAATGCCGAGGGCCCCTGCAATCCTCTTTTCCCTTTCTTTCTTTCTTTCTTTTCTTTCTTTCTTTCTTTCTTTCTTTCTTACTATCTTTAACCATCGAATAGAAGAAAATCTCTGTGCTCAAAATAAAAACCCTCCTTTACTGTATTTATGTGTCATCACACTCCAGGCATTTTTCTTTTAATTGCACAATCTGATTTTTTTCCAAATCTTCTTTCATGTTTAATATGATCACTTACATTTTTACAATTCTTTTCTCTTCCTCTTTCTCTCTCTCTCTCTTTTTTGCTATTATGGAGGACGAATGGTGAGAAAAGCATACAATATACAGGCTATTGATCCACGCCCATCACTGCAGAAAAAAAGTCAGTTCAGGGGTGGGGGAACGGAGGGGGACTGGACACAGCGATCGATAACCTACTCTATCAGCCGTTTCCATGGCAACCGGCCGAGCAAGGACAGAGGGCTGCCATGCATTTTGCACCTGTCTATTTCATACACCTATTGTGATAATGAAAGTGTCAGGAAAACGAATGCAAAGGTGACGCCGGGCTCCAGCCCACCGTCAACTTCCACAATTAAAGAAATTACATAAAGGTTAATAGCTCGCTGGAAAGGAGAGGTGAAAAATGTGAGTGAGGGCAGAGGGTTCTGGTGTGTGTGTGGGGGGAAGTGAGGGGCGTTTCAGTGACCTCCTCCTCTCCCTGATGTGGGTTGAAGGACGCTCAAAGGCAAACTAGGTTGCGGCAAGTCGGGTGCAAATCCGGGCGTCTGGATTCGGGGATATTTTCAGAAAAACATGCACAGATGACAGTTTGAAATCGGCAGTTGTTTCGGGACAGTGGAAACGGGGCCTCTTTTGTGGTTGACCCCAATTTGGAGGTCAAGCAAGCATGATCAATGTACCGGCCATTAGCTCAACACGGGCAACTGTAGGAAGCAAGAGCAGAGAAATACGGCAGAGTAGATTCAGAAAAGGAGCGAGGGACGAAGGCGGGCAGGAGGGAGGGAGCGGCGCTGCTGGTCGAGGTTAGCCAAAGCTTTTTCTTCAGGTCAAAACCCAGCAGGCCGAGCCAGACAGACTGTCAGGAGAACTTGACACCCAGACAATCACTGAATCGCCGTCTGTCTGAGTGCGGTGGGCATTGAACTTCCAACCCCCCTTTGAACCGGAGGCTCGTGGGCTCCAAAAGTCGTGGCGCTGAGCTGGGTTGGCCCTAAGTGAAGGGATTGATATCGTGATCTGGGGCCCGCGTTGATCATGTGCTGTATTGATCGCCAATCGAAACTACTGCTGAAAACGCAGGATTGAGAGGGAGAGAGTGAGAGAGAGAGGGAGTGGGAGGAAAGGCAATCAGCTGTGGCTTCATGTCAGCGGCCCTGTATCAGGCTGCTGTGGTCGCCGACATTGCTGCAGAGGAGGAAATGGCGGTTTTGGAGTACTGTACACAACCAGCGTGTCACCTCCAGCTTACATGCATTTCTTTCTCTTCTCACGGATGCAGCAGTCATGAATGACAAATCACACAAACCGCAGTGGATTTGCTTGTGTGACAGCACAGTGAAACTCGAGTGGCGAACGCAGCGTGTCGGCGAGGGGCGAGCTGCAGCGCTGTGGACAAACACAGCGGTTGTTCTCTATAGCACCAGAGGCACTCTGTGTTTTGTGAGCTGTGACAGGGAGCTATTGATGGGCACGTGGCTCTGCAGTGTTGTTTAGGGGCCACTGGCCACTCCGCTGACCTTTGACACCGCAGCCTTCATTGTTAGGGGACAGGGAGGAAGAAAGAGGAGCAGGAGGAAGAGGGCGGGCAGCGGGGGGGCGTAGATGACCCTTGGGTTCCTTGCGTTTGGATTCTCCCTCCCCCACAGCCTCACCCCTCCCATCCCAACACCTCCATCCATCCCTCCTCCCCTCCCTTACCCCCTCTCCTCCCCCCTCGCACACACTCCACCTTATGCCGATCAATGACAGTTTCATGTGGCTTCTCTGGGCCTGCAGTGACGTGTGTCCTATTGATTTATCGACATTACTCCAGGCAAGCGAACCCAGAAGCCCCCTCTCTCAGTAGGCAGCCAGACTCCAGCCCAGCAGAGGCGTACCTCCCCCTGCGCCGGGTGGGCCCATGCCAAGTCATCCGACTGTACCAGGCTCTCTGGAAGCAGCAGAGCATTAGCTGCACACAAGCGAACAGTATTTTTGTGTGGATGCATGTCTGTCACTGAGAATGCTTTTAAGCATCGCCCCCTCCCTCCCTCCACTCTGCCCGTCTAGTTTCTGCCCATTCCCCCTCTTCTCCCCTGCACTCCATGGGACATGTAATGGGGACAATGACAGAGACACCCTGGCACTCACAAACACATTTACTGTCGCCTCTGATTTCCAGAGGCGACTATTCCACTTTTATGGTTAAAAGGTTCTTTTCATTCGTCCGTGTCAATGTCATGCCTCTGTGGCCATGGCCCTTCCTCGTGGCTATTGCTCTCATCTGCCCCTTTTCCTATCTTTTACTGGGGTGGGGGTGCAAATCAGACAAGCCCATCCTTTTACACTCTGCCCCCACACCCCTCCAGGCTTTCCTGTGTCCAGTGAAAGGCCAGTGGATTCAGGGAGGGGAGGGGTAGAGGGCAGCTGGACACTCCCTGTGGCCTGGCTAGCCGCTGATGTGGGGGTCGTAGAAGGAGGGTGGGGGGAGGGGGGGCAGATCCAACACCATTAGGATAGGAGTGCTGCGATGGCAGCTGGCCCTAAAAAAGGAGAAGGAGGAGGGGGCGTCAGGGGAGGCTCAGAGATCAGTGACCTGGCCACAGTGTCCAGCTGGGGGGTCATTTCACAGCCCACCTCCGGCCACGTGCTGGATGACCATCTGGGGATCTGGCAAACCCCACAACACAACAGAGGTGGCATCATCTTCTTAGTTGCAGGGATGACAACAACAAAAGTCAAGAAATCTGTCAGCCTAATCTGGAGAGAGGCGGGAGGAGGCTCTGCAGCTGCCTGTTGTTGTTTGGCATCAAGTGTGGTGAGCATCTGCTGTTTAATGCAATGCAGAGTGCAGAGTTTCCACCTCAGGAGCGCTCTGATCTTGTTGATTCTTTGCAGATATAAGCAATCTCTGCCACAATGTACATTTAGTTTGGGCTGTAGCTCATAATTACTTCAGTACTTTTGATTATTTTTTGATTAATCATTTAATCAGAAATAGTGAAAACTGCCATTGTAATTTCCCAGAGCTCAACGTGACATCTTCAGATTGCTCATTTTGTCCAAAAAACAGTCAAACTCCCAACAATACTCAGTTTACAAAGACTTAAAATGTTTTTCTGTCAATTTTACAGGATTGGTTAATCGATTAATTGTTGCCTTACTACATTTGACACTACCTTTCATGGATCTATATCCTAAAATTGAGTAAAACTTTAAATATTTGTTGACTGTAACCCTGAAATGGCATCCCTGAAAAGTTAAAGGTGTTTTTTAAACAGACTTTATCCTCTAAAGTGCAGAAGAAGAGCACAAGGGGTCACTCAGCAGCCCAGATGGACCACCAGATTCTCTTTTTGCTGAGCCGTTCAGTTTGATGACTCTGATCGGAGAACAGATTAGCACTGGTTTGTTGTCAGTGCTAACCTCACCCCTCCTCCCTTTCTTTCTTCCTCCTCCACCCTCTGTCCTCCCCCATCCTTTCATCATTCCCTCCTTCTCCTGGGGCTTCTGTCTTAAACTGTTTAAGGTGATCGAATTTTGCCCATCCTCCCAATGTGGTCGTAGGGGATCAAGGGTTGCTGACCCCAGCCTGATTGTAAAGGTTGTGGACGGGAACCTCCATAATAAATAGAGGTCCTGCTAAACAGACCTGACCTTTTAGATGTTTCTATGAGCTTAAAAAATCTCTGTCTTTATTTTTGGAGATTCTGTAATCCCTTTAACATTTATCATTGTTCTGCTAATGAAAGTGATCTTTACATTCATGTCTGATAGGTTTCTAATTAGATTCACATAGACCCATGTGGAAATGATCCAAAGGATGAGCCAAGGGAGGATTGGAGTGGTGGAGTTATTGCTCTCAGAAACACCGAGTGCTCCAATGTGCTGAAAGAAATTCATAAATGTGGCGGAGGGGTGGGGTGGGCTGCAGTTGTGCACCAGAGTAATCTTTGGTCAGCACTTCTTCATGGCCGATACCGTGATAGGAAAGAAATCCTCTTCTGAAATTTGATTAATTGCTGTCTCTCCGCCTCTCAATCCAAACATTGGTGGAAATGGAGGCCAGTTGACAGGACAGATACATCAGCCTCGAGAGCTGCAAGCCCCCGGCAAGCAGAGGCATTTCTTATCCTGTAACAGGATATCCACGTACAGAGAGGTGTGGAAAAGTGAGAACTGCATCGTCTTCATTTGGCCATAACAAGGGAGAGGGGGGAGGAGGAGTGTAAGGAGAGGAGGGGAGGGGGAGGGAGGGGAGTCAGCCAGCCAGGCAGCCAGGCAGGCAGGCAGGCAGCTCACTAGGTTGGGCCGAGGCGTATCGATTGATTTCCCAATAGCCTCTGGTCCATGAGCGGCGAACCCTGGCCCCGGTTGCTAGGTGACCACACCATCCAAGATGGAGAGTGGGGTGATGAAGGGTGACAGCAGCTCTGAGGGTCAGTGGGGCCACTGGTCATTCTGCAGCCCCTCTGGGATGCTCCGGACATGCAGATAATGCAATGAAACTGGACCTCAGCTCACGGGGAGAGACGAGCAGAGCAGGAGTGCAGAAAGACAATATCGGGGAGGAGAGTGTCGTCCGCCATCTTTGTTCCACACGGGCTGTGATCAATGCAGAGTCCGCGAATTGCGTCGTGGATGTATGTGTATTTATGATGCACATCACGGCAAAGTAAAATTGGAAAGCAGCTGTTAGATCGGTTTTATGGAGATCGTGCGGGGTTTCAGGTTTCACGGCGTAGAGTTTTCAGCAAAGAATAGATTCCTTGAAAAATATTTATGACACCCGTGTGATTTCAAAGGGGCCGTTGACCATATATGAAAATATTGATTTGACAAACAAAGGGCTATTCAAATAGTCATTGGCCAAAACATATTGCCTAAATTTGAAGATGAGGGATATTGTCTTTTCACAATCGCTGTAAAAAAAACACACAGCTGCTCTCATCACTGAACCAAAGCAATTTACTCAAATCGCACAAGGGGCTGACAAATTTATAGTCATACTTCTGTCAAACTAAATGTGCAGTATTGAGTTATTAGAGTCCATAGTAAGGAGGAAAATAGTTGCTTTGTGCATTCTTGTTGTAAAATTAAATGCAGTATAGGAAATTTATTCCTATTAATAAGATGTACACATTTATAAAAATGACACCTTGGATCACAAACAAACATTTTACAGCTTTTTGTTAAAGTCTGACTCATGACAAGAGCTAAAAATATATTTTTTTAGTTATACAGTCTTCAGTTTGAAATGATCGACCAGTGAGACTTTTCAGTCTAAGAGCAGAATAAATGCTCAGTGAATGCAAACCGTCCGTGATGCGAACGGTTCAAAAGAAAAATACTGTAAACATGAACTGGCCATAATCTATATCACATATTCCACAATGATACATGATACCGTAGCGCTTTTCTACATATCGATTGTTCCACTGTGCGAGTGAAAAATGATACGGAGGGCAAAAGAGAAGAAGAAGAAGCAGGAGGTGGAGGAGGAAGAAAAGAAGAAGAGGGGAGGGGGGGTGGATATAAACTGGGAGACAAATGTAAAAGGATCTACATCACACTGTAAGCTCTGCACAGAGACAGAAGTTACCAGAAGGCAAAAAAGCAGCACAGAAGGGGGTGGGAGGTTTTGTGTGTGTGTCGGTGTGTGTCTCGGGTTGAGGGTCACGGGGAGAAACCCATCCAGTCGGCCCTGAAAGGCCACCTTCGTTCTGGCTGTTGCCTGTGTTCTTCCTGTATGAAGGATTTCCCTTCATCCTGTGCCATGCCTCTCATGTCCTCCTCAGAAGGAGCCTGAGTGTTTTCATGTCTGTTGGAGTTCCATATCCCGAGGAGGAAGGACTTATGTGTCTCTGTGTGAGCGCTTGTGTATTTTCCTCCCTCCTATCTATTAATAATATTGGGGAGAGAGAGAGACAGGGAGATAGAAGTGGATGTTTGCTTTGGTACAAGGCAAGATGTTTCTCTGTTTGCAGCCCTAAGCTGTGCGAGTATTCAGCTCTTAAATATTCCCTTCCCATGTGACTCCAAACTATCTCTTGCCCTAAAGGGCTGCATGGACCTCCCTGGCCAAATATCCACATACCTTTAACAGCAACTGGCAACCGAAATTTTCAAATGGGAGGATTTAGGGGCTGGATGGCTGCAGAGAAAGTGAAAGAGGAGAAGAAGGGAAAAGGAAAAGAGCTGAATTATGTCCCAAACATTTGGGAAACGGTCATTTATTACAACTGATTATTATCTTTGGCCCCCAGCACTCGACTGCTGCAATAACTAAAAACATTAGTATGTTAAATGTAAAAGTGTCATTTTTTATTCTTATGTCAGACTTGAGAAGCGAATCAATGTGACCACTCGATTCAGTGTTCTTCCCGTTTCCAAAATCAAATCTCTCCTCTTGCTTGATCTGCAGAAAGTTATCCACACCTTTGTATCTTATCACTAAATCTACTTTACATGGTATTACAGTATATTTAGTATATTTTATTCCATATATGTTACTTATTTTTCCGTCTCCCGACTCCAACTTCTTCAAAATGCTTGATTTCCTACTGGCAATTAAAAAAAAACCTGCTTGCTTCCCACTGCAAAGTTTTTTTTGTCATTTCCTTCTAAAACTATTGCAAAAGGCCTTTAAAAATATTCAGTATGACTGTTGTCTGATCTGCCGGCACAAATAATCCTCCTAGTTTCTAGAAGGAGAGTGGCCAGCGCTGACTGTTGGTAAAACCTCGGCCTGTAACGTCAAAGCTTCACACTTTTTTGACTCATCTGACGTACGTGGCACCGAGCCCCTTCCACCTATACTTCTGCCATCATTTGCATGGCCACAAGATGTCCTTGTCTGGTAAACAAGGTCTTTTTAGGTATTTGAACAAGCGATCAACGCTGCAGGTTTTCTGTTGGGGACGGTGTGGCCACAGAGGGAACGGAGCCTTTTACTGTCTCCTCTTCATATCAGGAGTGTTTGCACTGTTTAAAGCTTTAAGTCCTGCTTTAAAGGCCGTTTTTATTCCTCTGTATTTCAACCTGCATCTGTATACTCATTCTGATGCTGCAGATTTTTAACCTCGCCTTAAGAAATTGTTGAAAATTTTACATCACGCTTGTGAACTTTTGCAGTTTGAAAAATGTGCTTTTTAAAATAAAGTGACTTACCTAAATTAGCACGGAGGGCCCAGCGCCCAACACAGTCCTCCAGCTGTGTATTTGTGTGTGTCACTCTGAGTGTGTGTGTGTTTAGTGGCAGTGAGCGAGGGGGAGGTGGATGGAGATGGTATCAATCGCCAAGCCGGGCCATTGAATGTATTGATTAGTTACCTTTCTTATTAACATGCTGATTAAAGAGAGAAGGGAGAGAGAGAGAGAGGGAGAGGGAGTGAGAAGAGAGGAGAGACGAGGCTGCACACACACACACACACACAGTCCTCGCATGCATCGCCTCAGACGGACGGACAGGAGAGGAAGCAGGAGCCACGGCAACAACAACTACAACGGCAATGCGCACGCCCGAGAAGGAGGAAGGGATGCAGAGTGGATTTAACAGCCGAGCGGGGAAGGAAAAAAATCAGGGAATAATTGGGAAGAGGAGGAGAGAGGGAAGCGAGATGCAAGAGAAGAGGATGAGGAAGAGGAGGAGTGTGTGTTGAGGGGGTGGGATGCAAAGGAAGATGTGTGTGTGTGTGTGGGGAAGGGGGGGTGCGACCTGACTGGAAAACCAAGGAAGGAAAAAGAGAGAAACCCTGCTGCCTTTGATCCCCCACCGAGTTACACTGGCTGCTGACTGGCTGGAGAGACTGACACACACTTTTTCGGCTGTGAGACACACACATTTACACACACACACACCTGCACCCTCACTTAAACACACACACACACATATGCTGTGAGGCTGACAGGCCGAAGCAGAAGCATGCATTATCGTGGCAGAAAATAGCTCAGTGTGTGTCTGTTTGAGTTTGTGTGATCAATATGGAGGCTCTTTAAACTGTATTTTTATCAGCAAGTGACCGTGTTAAGCAGCGTGCAGTGATTTCTTAAAATGCACGCCAAGGTTTTCCGAGAAAGGCAGTTTTTTTTATTCCAAGAGGGCCCGGAAAGGTGCGGAGGGCAAGATGGAGGAGAGGGAGGTGGTGGTGATGGTGGTGATGGTAGGGGGGAGGCAGAGGATGCACTTGTTTATTTATATGTTTGTGTCGAAGCGTTTGAGTGGGTGTGTCTGCATGTTTGTCAGTGTTTTTGCATGGAGGAGGAGGAGGAAGGAAAGAGGCTGGAGGGGTTCACTAGGCTGCAGGATGAGAGAAGAAACTGCCTCTCATACACACGGTGTCGCATCTGAGAAAGTATTTATCAGGCAGCTTGTACAGTTTGCTGTTTAATTTGGTGATTTTGTGCTCACTTGTTCGTTGCAATCCCTCCGTGTGAGTGTGAGGTGATACAGCTGCAGGCCTGGGAGTGTGTGTGTGTGCTGCAGAGGCCTTGTCTTGTCTCTCTTGTCAGTGTGATGTGTGTGTTTTTAACGTGAACTCTCTTTAAAATCAGCTCAGGGGATGCCTCACTCTGCTCGTGTTTTAAAACCTTAAATTAAACACAAAAAATCCTTCATTGCAAGTACCTGATTTATATAGATGTAAGCTGCTTTTTTAAAAATATTACCTTCCTTTTTATTTATTTATCCACTTACTTACGCATTTATATTCTAAAAGAATAATCTTTCAAAATGACCTGGAAAAGTGACTTATCCCAGATCATTTTTTCTATCAGAAATCTGCATCAGGATTAAAACAGAGGAACAATTATCAGTGAAAAGAAATTATATTAGTGATCATAGTGTGGCTGCATGTTGGTCCTCACTCAACAAGAAATAGAAAATATAGATCATGAATAATAAATCTTTAAACTTTCAATCACTGGAGTTAATTAATAAATTATTGTAGTGTTAAAACTTGTGTTATAAATGAAATAATTTCAGATCAGAAATCAAATCAAAATAAAACAAAAAAACATCCTAAATATGAGCTGAGGAAAATAAAAAAAGACTTCCTGCAGGATCAACAGATTATAAACCTGCAGAAAATGTCACAGTAAAGAAGTGACAACATCTGGACATTTTTTTAGCATTTAATAAATCCCTCTTAAAAACACCTGCAGGACTTTTCCTTCCTGCTGCTGTGTGACCAACGATGGACACAACTAATTGTTTAACTTTTTTATATATATAAAAAACTTCTAATGAGCTCTGACTCACAGCTGAGAGAGAGAAAAGAAAAGAAATAAACTCAGACAAGTTGCAAACTTATCAACCTTTGCACCCCCCCTCGAGCTCCACTTTGCATAAATTAAAACTCTTTCTCCTGCTCGGGCCACCACATAATTTCATTTGCATAAAGAACGCAGGGGCCAATTACAGAGAGACACATTTACATTTTATATGAAAAACAGTTGTAGGGGCAAAATAGGAGGCTGTTTAAAATGCACGGATCGATACTAGCTGGCGCATGTGCGCGTGCTCATGCTGGACAGGACACACACACACACACACGCACACACACACACACACACACACACATCCAAATGAAGAACTTAATAAGAATAAAAGCTTTTATTTTCACAAAAGCCAAAATACCCCTGCAGCAATACTATTTAAGACTATTTATTAAATTTATTCCAAAGAAAACTATCATGCCAAACTAATGTAGCAGAAAAAAATAATCTGAATATTAAAAAATATTTCCTCTCATGTAATGTTTGATTCTTGCAGGTGAAGTTTTTTTTTTCTTCTTTTCAGTCCACTTGCTGCCATCATTTGGCTCCTGTGCACAGGAGGTGAACCCAGTGAATTAAACGAGTGCATTTGCATTAATCCAGATATGATCGATAATAACATTATTCACGCTGCGCAGTGGAGTTCCACATCGCGGCGTACACGCCATCATTACTGCGGCTAAACCTGCAAATAATGGAGGAAGAATAAATGTGATTATCGTTCATTTCTGCAGCTCAGAGTTACACCGATTTTTTTTTTTTTTACATTTTCCGACCTGATGGAGGAGGCAGATCAGGAGTGTGTGTTATTTCATTTCACCTCTTTTATTTGACTTTTTTTTATTATAATGTAATATAACACCTTATTAATATCAGAGAAGACTTTGTAATAGAAAATGATGCTTTTCTTTATTAAATTTGCTGTAATATGAAGTGTAAAGTTAAAAAACACTCTTAATGTGCTGTTACAGGTGAGCAGTGTGTTTGTGAGATATCCAGGTAGAAATGTGTGTGTGTGTGTGTGCATGTGCAGCAGGCCACACACAGTAATGCAGATACTGTGGGCCTGCATGCATGGAGACATTTGCCTGCAGGTTATGTGTGTTTTTCTGTCCAGACCTTTAAATATAAATGATAATAATCATAAAAAAATGATCAGCAGGCTTCATGAAAAAGGATTCGTTTGAATCATTTAATAATTTTTACGTTGCATAACAGATCAGATCAGATTGATGAAAAAAAGCCCCTTTTAACCTCCTGATGATCGATATTTCTGCTGCACACAGGCAGGTTAATGTGAGCGTCACCGCCTCATATTAAACGTGCTGCAGTCAATAAGCTTGTTTTTACATCGATGCTAATTTCCATCATTATTATTATTATTATCAGTATTATTGCTTCATTTTTTTCACATCTAATTTGGCCGAATTAATTCACTTATCGATTATACACATTGTGATCTGTGTAACGCCAGGTCTCGTGGTAATAATTGATTTTATCGATTGGTTAGAGGTGGGAGAGAAAAAAAAAAACTTGACAACAAGAAAAAGGAAGAGAAAAACACAACAGAGTGAGAAAAACACACCATCATTATATTATACTGTAAAAAGTGTTCATTTAAAATGATATTACTGTGAAATGTTAATTAGCTGCTTTCGATTCATAATAAAAAATATGATTTAATTCATTTTATTACTGTTTTTTAAATCGAAATATATTTTATATCTTATATTTTTCAGATATTTTTTTTATTTTGTCACCAGTCTCTACAGCTTAAATATGCTGACAGAAATATTACTCACACACACACAGCAGCATTAATGTTACCTTCTTTTTAATCATTAATATCTGATAACGATAAAACTAATGTGGATTTAAATTCTGAGCCACGTTAAGAGAAAGCTGTAAATAAAAATAAAATAATGATTGTAATAAAGGTGTGTGTGAGAGTTTGAGGAAAAACAAATTTTCTTCTACAGTCTTTAAATCTTCGCTGTAAAGTTTTTTTATTTTCTGCTGTAAAAATCTTTATTTAAAAAAAAAAAGAAACACAACATAAAATACTTCACACCAAAGTGCTGTAAACTGTGAGAGTCAACTTTATGAAATAATAAAAAAAATAAATAAAGTTTAAAGACGCTGCGAGCAACAGGAAGTTAAAGAGTGAATATATGACTGTCCACTGTTTGTGTTTCAGTGTGAAAAAAAACTGACAGGCTGTTTCTCAAATGTTTTTTCAAGTAAATTAGACTTGAATGAATTGAATGAAAATTGAAAGTTAAACTGCAGGAAGATCAGAGAAAACTGCCAATAATTGATCAATACTAAAATCAATCATTCATCTTTGACTTCAGATCTGGAGACAAAATGGTGGAAAAATCACACCTGAAGCACAACGTGCGTGTGTGTGTGTGTGTGTATGTACTGTATACAGTATATATACTGTATATAAATGTACTTTATGTCATATACATCTATAAATAAAGTTTATTTTCAGTGTGTGTTTTGTGTGTATTTGTTTGTTAAAGTAGTTTTTTTGTTGAATTACTTTTTTTTTACTTTTGTTTTCTTTTATAAATAAGAAATTAAAATAAAAAGATGATGAAAACACTGACTGTCCAAAACTTTCTGCAATATATAACACAGTATTACTGTTTTATTATATTATATATGTATTAAATATGGGAATAAAATTTAAAAAATGGGAAATTCATTTGTGTTTGGTGTTTTCTGTTTACTCTGCTCTGGGTGTGTGTGTGTATCCTGATTATCATTATCTCTTATCATTATTTTTATATTTAACACTGTTCAGGTGTGTTGTATTTGTGTTGTATTTAACACTTGTATAAATGTGTGTGAAGAGTCCTCACAGCTGGATTTTTTTTCCTCTTTTGGGGCAAAACACAAGTGAAAAAACTCTTTTAATCCTTTATCTTAACCTTCATTTATTCATCTTCTGCACACTGGGGGGGGGGCAGTATCTCACTGAAAGCTGCCCTTTATCATTCACCAATAAGTGATCAGCTTCACTCGCTGATCTAACATCATTTTTATTCTCCTCCTCCTTCCTGTTGCTGCCTCCTGAACCAACATGGCTGCTTATTTTATTCATTTTTATCATCCTCAATAAAAATAAAAAAATATGAATTTATTAATCTTCACCTTTCACCTCCATCTGCTCAGAATCTGCTCCTCCAAAATAAAATCCCCTTACTTTTCCTGTTTCCTCTCCAGCATCGTGAGTGGTCATTTTTTAAAAAAAGGTCACAGCACTGACCCCCCTCCTCTCTCTCTGACCTCTGACCTCTGGGCTATCTGCTGTTGTAATATTTGCTGCAGGTCTTTCAGGATGGAGGCAGCAGATAAACGGTTAAAACAAACAAACAAAAAATAATCTAAACATTATATACTCACTACAGGCTTCAGATTAAAAGCTTCTTCTCCACCCTGAGAGTCACTCAGAGCTGTGAGTGTTTCTCTGTATTTATGAGCCTCTCACTGTAAATCCCTTTGGAGGGCATCAGCTAAATGGCTGAAATGTAAATGTTTTTTTTTTTTTTTGGCTGTAATGCTGCTGATCCTGCTGGAGAAGAAGTTGATGTGAGCAGCAGCTTTCAAAAATGGAAATTGGCCTCTCGGATTTGGAGCATTTTTTTAAGGTGGAATGTAAATATATAGATATATATCATCATAACTCCTCATTACGCAGGGGCAGGAGGCTTTTTTCAGGATTATTAGATTATCAGGCTCTATGTGGATGCATGCAAAGCCCAGTGTGGACAAACCCAGAACCCCCCCCCACCACCACCATCATCCACCTCCAGGCCCACAATGCAGCTCGGGTGTTAGCCTTCCTTCTCGGGTTTTGCAGCCCCAGAAGGTGAACTTTCACCCCTAACCCCTCCAAAAAATATGCTTTATTTTTCTCTCTGCAGCCATTTCGTTGACCATTTTTTTTCTTTATCTATTTTTTTTTACCTCCAGCTAACTCCGCCGTCCACACACACGCATCCCTCCGTGCAGGCTGCGCGCGGGGCGGATCGATAGGGCAGCATCTGCTCCGGGAAGCCGGCGGTCCCACACCGCGCACCGCTCCGCTGTTTCCAAACGCCAGAACTGCTCATCTCTGAAAATTAAACTGACAGACAGATATGATTAGTATGCGCTCTGCCTCCCTGCGCCTGTCTGTCTGCCCGCCTGCCTGTCTGTCTGTCTGTCTGTGCGCTCTCCTCTCTCTCAGGCCGTGCTTGCGCTGCAGACTGGATGTATGTTAATGCAGCTCATATGCACACACACACACACACACAGGCGCCGGTGCACGCCAATGGACACCAGGCTCACACATTGCGCATAATATGCAGGGCCTGCATGCACACACACACACACACACTCCCTCCTCACACACACACACGCACACACACACACACATACAGATTAGACACCGATTCAAACACACACTGCACGTTACATTTACACTCATTACATTCAGCGTACACACACACACACACAAAGAGAGGCGCCAGTACACTGCCAATGCACACCAGACGTACAGATGTACAGGCCTGCACACACACACACACACACACACACACACATTAGACACAAATTCAAACATACAGGCGACACACTGCACGTTAAATGTGCACTAATTAATTACATTCAGATATGCGCGCACACACACACACGCTTCACCAACAGAGTGTGTGTGTGTGTGTGTGTGTGTGTGTGTGTGCTCAGTGGTGCAGCAGCAGGTCGAGGGTCTTCTAGAAAAAAAAAAGGTCGCATTGATCCTGTTGAGGCTGAAGTGTCTGTGAGTGAATGAAACCGCGAGCTGAGTGCTGATTAAGAGCAAAACACAAAACACGTGAGCGACACTTAACAGAGTTTATTCCTGGAAGGAGGGGGGGGCAAATAATTACAAAAAAACCGTGTGTGTGTGTGTGTGTGAGAGAGAGAGAGAGAGAGAGATGCAATGTGTAAATGATGGGTCTGACTTTTTTATCTGGAGTCAATAAGTTAGTGAGGAGATTCACACAAGTGCATATTCAGCTTTAATTCGTTCTTAAAAAAACATCTCAGAGTCCTTGCGCTGATGTTAGAAATTAGATATAAAAATAAAAATAATAATAAAAAACTCATAACAACAGAAGATAAAACAGTAAAATGCTGCTTCATCCCTTCTTAGGTGTGTTTCTGATCATTTTCCACCGTGCTAACACCAAAGGAGCGTCTCTTTTTATATAAATTAATTAAAAATCCTAATAAAAGAAGCAGATTTGTGATCAGAGCAGACACGATGATGGTTTGCATGCACAGGATTCATAAGCTGTGCATGCAATCAGCAGAGGAAGAAGAAGACTTAACCTGTGGGGTTATGAGAAAGGGAGCATCTCCACCTCCCTCCTCCACCTCCCCCCCGGAGAGAAAGGGTTAATTGGAGTAGGAATTTCATCGCACATCTGTCAGATTTTTAAGGCCGTGACGCACTGAACTGAGCTGGGAGTCAATGTGAGCAATGTGAGGGGAGGAGGAGGAGGAGGAGAGGGAGAAAGAGTTGGTGGTGAGATCGATGAAGTGGGGAAGTGGCAGGCAGAGGGAGGAGGAAAATCTCACGAGATAATGAAAGAAAAAGAGGAGAGCTGCTAGTGAAAGAAAGAGGAGAGCAGGAAAAGAGAGAGAAACAAAGACTGAGGAAAAAAGGGGGACCGAGGAGAGGATCCGCGTGTCCGCAGATGGTGTGAGTGTGTGTGCAGGGGTGTTTTTTATTGTTGTGTGTGTGTGTTTGTGCCGTGGTGTCGGTGGAGGCAGCAGCAGCACCCCGGGGCGCAGCGGAGCGGTTGTGTGGATGTGCAGCGCTGCTCGGCGACACGCAGACGGAGACATGCACAGGACGGACAGCAGCCGAGGACGCGCTCTGAGAAGTGGAGAATAAAAGAGGAAAGGAAAGCAAGGTAGGAAGATACTTGAGCTGCGTGCATTTAAGAGAAAAAAAACAGATAAGAGGAGAAAATCCTGCACATGTCGACGCTTTTTTTTGTGGAATCGCCATCATGTGTTCACGCCTCGCTCGGATTCAGTGCATGTTGTGTTTAAAAAACGCGATGCTGACTTGTGCATTCACAAGTTTGCATGTGATGGAGATGAAAAAAGAAAAACAGGATTGATTCAAACACTGATGCTTTCGATGTTTTTTTTTTTTTTTGTCGGGTGTGTGAGAAACGCTTCTTGTGGTTGTTGATGTGAATGTAAAAAAAAAAACGAGAGGAGAGGAAAAAGCTTTATTCCTTTATTTATTCGCCTCTTTTTGCTTTTTCATCTGCGGCGATGAAAAGTTGAAATTTAACGAGGGCTGTCTTGTCTCACGCAGGCACAAAAGCTCCTGCCGAGGAAAGCAGCTGAGCACCAAAGAGAGGAGAGAGCTGCTGCACAAGAGAATAAAAACCACAGAAAGAGAGAAGCTGTGGATGCTGCTGCAAACTCGTTTTCTGGGAGTTTGAAGGAGTTTGAAGACAGTACTTAACGTTATCAGATAATTAATTAGACACCCCATAAGCCCGGAAATCAATTAATTCACAAATCAATAAATCCATAGTCTGGTGTAACAAGAGAGCTCCCAGACTGTGAGCTGCTCAACAACAACAACAGGAGCAGAGCGACAACGCGCAGGGGCCACAAACACAGTTTTATTTGGTGAAACTGAAGATGGATGGGAGTCTTGGGGAGATGTCCCTCCACAGCCACTCCGATCTGGCCCACAGCCAGGACGGCAGGGCCATGCTGCACTCGCGGGACCTCTCAGCCGCTTTCCCCAGGCCCTCCCTCGGGGGCCCCTCCATGTCTCTGGAGCCCGAGCCCCGTCCTCCGGGCTTCGACCACTCCATGTCGGCGCTGGGCTACAGCGGCGACTCCCCGTCCAGCTCGGGCAGCACCTACACCACCCTGACCCCCCTGCAGCCCTTCGACGACAAGTTCCACCACCACCACCACCACCACCACCCCTGCCTCCCCGTCAGCAACGTCATCGGCAGCTTCACCCTCATGCGCGAGGACCGGGCGCACCTCGGCACCAACTTCTACAACCCCTATGGCAAGGACCTGGCCATGTCCCAAAGCCTGTCCCCCCCCTCCACAGGTTCAGGCCTGGGCTCCTCCATGCACAGCTACAGCAGCTTGGGCAACAGCCCCAACGGCAACGGCGGCCAGATGCTCCACGGCGGCTACGACGTCCACGGTGGGAGCCTCTTCTGCCGGACGTCAGGATTTCAGCCGTGAGATGTCCCCGCCGGGCCTGGGAGGCGGGCGACGTGTCGGTTGGGCACCAGCTGAACAAAATGGAGGCTCACCAGCACGCCCCCAGCCACCACCCTCACATCTACAGCCAGCACTACCAGCCCCACCACCACCCGAGCCAGCAGGCCTCCAAAATGGGCGAGCACCTGCACTCTTCATCCGCTGCGTCCTCACCGGGCGAGGGCATGCTGCCGGGCGGCGGGGGCGGCGCCGGGGAGGAGATCAACACCAGGGATGTGGCCCAGAGGATCATCACCGAGCTGAAGAGGTACAGCATCCCCCAGGCCATCTTCGCCGAGAGGGTTTTGTGTCGGTCTCAGGGCACGCTGTCTGACCTCCTGAGGAACCCCAAGCCCTGGGGCAAGCTCAAGTCCGGCCGCGAGACCTTTAAGAGGATGTCCCGCTGGCTCCAGGAGCCCGAGTTTCAAAGAATGGCCTCGCTCCGGCTGGAGGGTAAGATCTGGCTTTGCTCTCTATCTGCCTCACACACAAACACAAACACAAACGCACACATGTATGTACACACCAATGCTCATACAGAAACCACAACAACAAACAGACACACTCTCTCCTCTTGTTTTCCCCAAACACCTTCCTTCTCCATGTCTTCCAAAAAAAAAATCTCCTCTCCAGCAATCAGTATGCAGCTCAGGCTGAGACACGAGGAAAAGCATCACACTGATGTTTCCCTTCTTCACAGCGCTGTGAATGTACCACTACTTCGTCTATTGTCTCAACAGCCTGGATAATAAGAACTTAGCAGCACATTGAGGACAGTTTGAGCAAGAAAAGGGCCATATGTGCCATTCCTTTGTTTACTTTGCTCCCAAACAGCTCCTATTGATCTGTACAGTAGCTACAATAAAAAAGCCACAGACATTTGCCCTCTTCTTAAATGAACCATGAAGATCAGCGTGAGCGGTGGTTGGAAATTTAATCGCTTTTGAGCTCACAAAATAATTTGCGCAGATATGCCACTCTGGAGCGATTGATTAATGCAAGCAGTGATTTATATCTGCTCAGCGTGCGGCTGAAGTTGACTTGGCAAGGTAGCTGATGCAAATTAGACTTGAGTTTTTGCCAGATGTCTTTTATCAACGTCATCACCGAGGCAATTACTGCGAGGCTAAACACAAATGTTGTCCTGCTCGGAGGAAAAGCACCTCGCAGGTTTGTGAGATTCTTCATATCTTGAAAAAACAACAGCTCGACTGGAGTCATCTTTAGTGCTGGATCGATTAGTCAGCTGACAGAGAATTAATTGTCGCCTATTTTGAACATCAATTTATAAAATTGACTTAAGAGGCAAAAATGTTAAACGGTGGCTTCTCAAAATGTGACAATCTGCTGCCTTTTTCTGTGTTATCTGTTTATAAATTCACTACATTGTGAGGTTTTGGACTGTTGGTGGTACAAAACAAGCAACCTGAAGATGTGACTTTGAGAAATTTTCTTAATTTATCACATTTTCTTTTTGCCATTTTATAAACTCAAAGATAATTTGGAAAAATTATTTAAAAAATGAATCAATAGTAAAAAAAAAAAACAAAAAACATTCATTTCAGGCCTGCTGGTGTTTATACAGATTTCACAGGGTAAAGATTTTATTTTTTATTTTTTTGAAAGGCACATTGTAATCTGCTGCTTGACATTTAATATTCTTCGGGGATGTGGAGCAAAGACACGACAGCACGCGGTACAGTGCAGTGTTACAGTGTCGTCCCTCCACAGGGACCGAGGGCCCATCTGATACACGGAGCACAGAAAGAGATCCAAGTGAACACAGTAACATGAGACGAGCACAGACGTGTGTGTGTGTGTGTGTGTGTGTCTGCAAGTGGTCTGCTCACTGCGGGGGTCTGTGAGCGGTGCGTGTGTGTGAGCCTGCCCAGTTGATCACTGCTTTTCGCTCTCTGTCAGCAGCTCGACTGATTAAGCCCAACAACACAATAGGGTTCATAGGTAATGATTGTGCACTCTTGCAATCCCTTCACAATTATTGATCTTTGATTGTTTGGCTCTGGGAGCACATGTGTACATCCTCTATTCAGCAAAACGTTACAGCAATCACAGCCCGAACCTCTTATCTGAAGATGAGTTATCTCCGGGATTGTTCTCTAATTTGACAGAAATGTTGTTTGATGAATCCAATCCTGCGACGTGTGAAGGCTTCTGTATGCAAAACGTCTCTTCCTGTCACACACAAACCTAACGGTCCTCCTAATCGTGATAAAACGGCCCTTTGTTCGTTTTGAGTGTATTTTTTTGATCATCAGCCACTTTCCCTTTATTTCCTTTTGCATCCTTGTTTCTTCATCTTCTTACAAACACAAACATTATTTTAACGAGTCGGTGCTCCAAATCCGAGCAGCCGATCAATCAGACTCATAAAAAATTAAAGTCCCTACACAGAGAAGTGTGCTGATGTTTGACAAAGCTTCTCTCTCTCTGCTCCCACACACTCTGAAATTGCATATTTAGTTCTTGGCAAAGCCACAATTTGGACAGCTCGGCACTTTTCTACATAACCTACTTTCCGAAGGGGGTTGTTGTGATCCCCCCCCCCTCCCCGCCGGCCAACCCCCTTTGTGTTTAATTACAAGCCGCTATTGATTTCCATGGGAAAGAGCAGCACGCCTTGCCCACACACACCTCGGCCACATCATGGCGAATCGAGACTGGAATTAGAATGCGCGGTGCCCCGTGCTCCCCAGTCTGAAGATAGCTCAAGTGCTCTCTGCTTCACGCCTCAAGTTTTAAGATGATCCTCCTTAATGCAGCACTCGCTTAAATACATAGAAGGCCCTTCAGAGTCAGCCGGCAGAACTGTGTTATTTCCATCAGCAGCTCTCTTACATATGGAGAGGCTGCGGAGCTCTGGATGCACAGTGATTATGAGATGTAGGCGGTGCCATTTTGTCTTCTCAAATAATTGTCTTCCTGCAGAGACATTTTGCTAAACACGGAGGAGGTGATCCCTCGGATTTATCCATCGCAGTATCTTGTGTTTTCTCTTGTGTGTGTGTGTGTGTGTATACTCTATGGATTACTGCGCTGTATATGAGATGCATCTCTAGCCCAACCTCAGGCTGTGGAGGAGGCAATCAGGATTTAGTTGGAGAAGAAGAAGAAGGCAGGATAAAGACCACACAGCCATGCTTCAACACTTAAAGTCGAGGAGATGGAGGTTGGGAGGGTGGGGGGGGATCAGAGACTATAACTTTAAAGATGATGGCCGAAGCCCTTGACTAAAGGTCTAAATGAATAAGAAAGGTCAATGCGGTTTACGTGTCGGCTCCAGTGCCTGCACCACCCCCACAGTAATGAAAGCCACAAAGCCTCGTCCACCTCTCGCTGTGTACAGTTCACATTCTGCGAGCGAGGCTCAAAGGTCAAAGCCGATTTCCATTTGCATATCAGGAATCGTAAGCAGACCGTGGCGTGGCAACACCTAACAAACAGGGTTGTTGTTTTTTTTTTTTAGTTTAGTTTTGTTTTTTTTATCTTTCTCTTGCAGCTCCCCCCACTCCGGCGCTGAAGGGGTTAACCAGCCTCTGTGGGTCGAGGAGTCTGAGCTGCACAGATTTAATCAATAATTTCTATCAGCCCCTGGCCCAAGAAATCAACAGCAGGGTGGGCTGGGGGAGCTGTTGAGAGCAGGGGCAGGTGGTGGGAGAGGGTGGGGTGTGTTCTGGCTGGGAGGAGGTGTGGGTTGAGACGCCTGGGGTAGGGTAGAGGAAAGGGCTTTCGATCACGTTTCAGCAACACAAGACAGGGGCATACATCATGATTAGGGGCTGTTCCCCCACGATCATAAGAAGCCTATAGGGGAGTATTTATGTCTTCAGGAGTAGCCCCAGCGCCGGGGATTTATAGCATGGTAATTGTGAGCCTTTTACACATGATTACAGCATAAGGAAGCATTTACTTAATGGTCGGCGTTATGATCGTCAGTGAGGGAGAGAGCCGAGGATGGCGATGGATGGAGGAGGAGGAGGAGGAGGAGAGCGGCAGGACACCCTGACTCCTCCAGCAAGCCATAAATCCACGCTACAAGCAAGCTAGCCAGCACTATCATGTCATTTCTTTCATTACTACATGAGCTGAGAGTGCACCGCTGTATATACCGTCTATAGCTGCAGCCCACCTCCCAACCCCCAGCCCAGAAATATTGATGGCGGGGATGGTGTAACGCCCCTGAAAAATGTAGCATTTGGAAAAAAAAATTTTCACTTGTAGTGCGATTGATGCGCCGCTGACATCTCGGCCTGTTCAGATTTTAATGAGATGTGGTTCGATAACTCTCAGAAATGCAAACGAGCCCTGGATGCCTAAAAGCTAACAGGCACCTGTAATCTCAAGTTGACAAGAGTGCCTCCGCGAGTCAAAACATTTCCTTCTGATAATGATTTTAGAGGCGGATGCACACGGGGAAATCACGGGCAGATTTATTCATGTCCAGTTGAGCACTTAAGTTTCAGAAACTCAGCTGGATGTCAGAGCAATCAAAGTCACACACACACACACATTCATGGCCTCCCAACCCTGCTGTTGTGATGGTGTGTGATCGCGTGGAAAAGAGAAAGACAGCAGTAAGGTCACACTAATTCCTCAAACGCTCTGCTAATAAGAGAAATTTGCAGCCACGAGTTTTGAGGGAGTGAGGAGCCGGTCATACAGTAAACATCAGCAGCAGCCCTCGCTGTGTGAGCTGTTTCTTGATGGGAAGGCGTAAGCCAATCAATTCAAAGTGTCGGTGCAGCTTTCGAGAGCCGAAGGCGTCATCGGCGGCGTGTATAGTGTACGTCTGTGGCGTGTGTGAGCGTGATTGTGCGTGTTGGGGTTTAAAAAATATGGGATTCCAAGGTTATTGCTGGCTGATATCTCCATCTAACAGAGTCATTTCAGTCAATAATAGAACACCTTAAACCTTATTTTCTTAAAATGAGTGAAGAAATCTGGCAGTGCAGCGACATTTTTTTGACCAATCTCAACCAGAAAGCAGCTTGTTTCAAGATTCCTTCTAAAATCAAGTCTTATTTTTCTCTCTTCTAGTCCTGCGTTCTGCCTTTTATCAAAATAGAGACACTAATTCTTACTTTGTGTAAGAAAATAAGACAGTTTAGACCCTTTTATAAATCACTTGGCTGATTTTTGTTTTACAGTGGAGGCTGTTTTGGCTGTTTTGTCGCTCAAAGCATCCAAGGATTCAGTGTAACCCCCACATTTAGTTTCATCTGAGGGTGTGAAAGCTTCAGAAGCAGCATGTCCAATAATGCGGACATAATTAGCCTAATTTAACTCTATACCAAGTGAAAGAATAGTTTTAATATTGAAAACACTGTAGCACGAATATATTAATTAGCGTGAAAGAAAATATGCTTGCTTTTCCAGATTACAGAGCTTGGTGCCAGTGTTAAAAAAGGAAAAGTCCACCAATCTGCACCAATCGGCTGGTCCTCCCTTAGTCTGTATTTATGTGTGTGTGCCCCGTTGGGTTGTGTGCACGTACACCAATGCTTACACTTAGAAACGCATTTGATGCCATCAGCAAAACAGTCGCTCAGCCGCACAGTGCTGATTGAAACCTCTTAAAAGTGTGCATTTAGGTAATTGCATGACTCCCCCTCCCAAATATGTTTTAGTCCACTTAAGGCTTCTAAACACCCTGGGCAATGCCGACTCTGCTTGTTTCACTCACCCCTGACGTAACCCGCCTTTAATAGAAAATAAATTAGTTCCCCCTAAAGTGATTATTACTCACTCACTGCCGCCACATGTAAATGACTTTTATGAGAAACTAATGATGTTGAAGTGTCCACTAAGGGAAAAGGAAGAGAGGAAGTGGAGGGAGAGATGGACAGAGAGAGAGAGAGAGAGAGAGAGAGGGGGAGGAAGGGGATGGGAAGTTGGCTCAGTACACAAAGACAGAGGTTGGTGTTGTGTTTCCTGTAAATACAGAATTACAGCGTGTTAGAGGTGAAAGGTTCAGCGATGGATATGCAGAGGAACATGCAGCCTGAATTCAAAAACGCTCGTCTGATTGATTCTCAAAATGGATCTGAGCTCAGCCCACACACATCAGGCTATTTTTCCACTTCACTGAACCAAACTGGATTTTTTTTTTTTTTTTTTTTTTTTTTTTTGCAGGGTAATTTTTCTTTTTTTCCTTTTTTTTTTTTTACATTTCAGACTTTTCTTGAGGAAATATTGATTATATAATTGGGCGGGCTGCCGCAGCTACAGTGGTGTTTAACCCAGACCCTGAGTTTTTATTTCGTGGTCGGTGCAAACGAGACTGACATTAAAATAAACAAAATAGCAGAAGACTTCATCACCTCTCGCACCACATCAAAAGTTTTAATATGGCCGACTTTGAGACCAAGCTAATAAAGCAAGAAAAAATAATGTTTGTAATCCTCTGTGGACCTCAGCATGAAAATCAGATACAGAAATACAGTACAGCAAAGGCAGAGTCGGACTAAAATGCAGCAGCATTAGCAATCACTTCTCCTTAAATGCAGATAAAAAAATGTATAGTTATAGTATAATTTATAGTTTTAAATACTTAATTAGCCTCACAAATCTGAATGTAGATGGTTTAATGTTTTGTTTTGTCTCTTACTTTAGTGTTATTTTCTCTTGTGTCTCTGAAGAATGTAAAACAGACACGAGCGAAGTAAAAGTACTGCTATAGATTTAACTCCCACCTCTCAACTCGGCTGCAGAATTTTCATTGCACTAAAAAGATTTTGGCAAAAAATTATTATCATTTGGCTCATTGTTAGTTTTTCTAAATGAGACACTAACTGTGCATCTGTTAATGTTTATGTGATTTTTTTTTTTCTTACACATAGACATTGTCAGCGCATGACGACACCAGATTTTGCACTTTATCCTGCGGCCAGATACATATAAAAATATACGGCGTTTTCCAAAAGAGAAACGAACAGCTTAATGAAAACCACGGGGAGCTTTTGGCCTGGATGTAGTTATCTGTTTTGTCCCAGCAGCCCACAGCAGCTCACTGGCAATAAGATGTGATAGGTTGAACATCTTGATTCCTTTACTGCACAATGAAACAAGCTGCTGATTCATCTCTTTTAACTAATCAAAGTTGCTTAGCTAATCTGTTTTCTTTCAACAAATCCACTTTCCCTCAGCTTAATCCATTTGTCCTAGTTAGCCAGCCAGTCTGTTAGCTAACCTGTTTCCCCTTTCCTGTTTTTTTAATTTATCTTTCATCCGTCTGCCTGCAGCCTGCAAGAGGAAGGAGCAGGAGCAGAGCAAGCTGGAGCGCAACCAGGGCCCGAAGCGCACCAGGCTGGTGTTCACGGACCTGCAGCGGCGCACCCTGCTGGCCATCTTCAGGGAGAACCACCGCCCGACCAAAGAGCTGCAGGTCACCATCTCCCAGCAGCTGGGCCTGGAGCTCTCCACCGTCAGCAACTTCTTCATGAACGCTCGCCGACGCAACATCAACAAGTGGGCAGACGAGGGCCGTCCCTCCTCCACGGGTTCCTCGGGCTCCAGCGTTTCCTCCTCCGCGGTGTCATGCAGCACGGCGTGATGACGGACCGCCGAGGAGGGGCGGTGAGGGAGGGCGCTGAGGGAGCAAGGGGGCACATAGACTGGTCTAGGCAGAGATCAGCCGTAATAAATGTCCTCCTCGTTATCAGAAGGAGCGACGGAGCCAGCGATTATAGATGATTTTATGAAGATGAAGCATTTTTTTTCCCAAACCAAAGTCGATCGCTCCCTTGGAATAGCAGGGGGCGGTACCCAGAGTGATATGATCGCAGGATGTGAGATCCTGCTTGTATAGTCAAAGGGTGCCGCGATGATTTGACTCAAAGAAGAGTCACACCCTTACATAGACACCATTTCATTGCGTTATTTTGATTATCTAGCTTAGAGATAATGAGGGTATTACAAATCAGGAGAAAGCATATTTTGGTGTACCTTCAGATCTATCGCCATCTCTCCAAACGTGAAGAATCAAGAGGTGCCGTTTTGCTCACATCTGGAGAGCTCCATTGTGTAACTTCTTAATCAAACGTGTTCTCCATCATCCAAAGACGTTAATCCTCCTCCTCAAATGTTCCTACGGTCCTGTTTTTCCTCAAGAATCAAGGTGAAAGAGGAAAAAAAAGGCTTTTTTGTTTTTTGTTTTTTTTAAACTTCCCATTTTTTTCTGGAGAACCTAATTCCCTTTTCTTAGCATGTGTTTCCATGGTGATGGTTCCCAGGACTGTACGGCGTTCGGATCCTGGGATTATCAGGAGGTTTCTGTAGCGTCCACGACTCCCAGCTGTCAATCATTTTACCATCAACAGGAGCCTTTCCTGTGTTTTTTGTGAAGACGGTCCTGCCTTGAATGAATCAAGAGTTTTCAAGGCGGGGTGAAAGAGGGGACTGGGGACCGCAGTGCATCTCGCCGTCACGCCAGGACTGAATCAATAAACACAAGCAGGACGCAGAAACAAGACTTGCTCTAGCTTTAAGACTCACACCGAGCTTCCAAATGAAAGCTCCACAGCCATTTTTTGACTCAAAATTAAGCCAAAAAAAAACAACGGAAAAAATGAAGAACAACCTTTAAACACACGGGGAAGAGAAACACCTGACACAATGTATAGTGACATTGTAGTATTTTTTTTCCCACTCATTTCCAAACAACTGTACACACCTCTGCTCCATTACGAAAACCTTTTTTTTACAGATGTCTAGAAAATGGAGGAATGTGATTCTTTCAGCCCTTTTTGTACAGATTTCAAGCACATCGCTCTATTTATAGAAACACGTTGGAAGTGCGGGGCGGTTTGTTTCAGCCCTGCTGACGTACAAGGTCATTTTTTTGGTCCACAAAGGAAAGGCTTTAACATGCCTCCTTATAGCCAATAGTTAAATCAAACTAAGAACGTTTCAAATGCAATTGCTGATCTGATCAATGTATTTATTACTGCATTTGTGTATTTATTGTTTTCCCTTTTTCTTTCCTCTATTTATTTGGTTATTTATTTATGCTATCTATATACTGTAAGTATTTATTTAACAATGCTCTGTATGTCTGTGTGAAACTGAAGACTTTTTCTGATGGGCCCTTTTAGCTGTAGGATCCCATCGTAATACCAAAGATTAACATTGCCTCCCTGAATGTACGGCCTGAATCCCTAAACCCAGTACCCGACCCCGACCCGATCCAGCCCGACCCCCCCAGTGATGTTACGTATCTCTCTCTATCTTTAAGGCCTGGCCTATGTTTTTGACTTTCTTTTGTTATTTTTGTAGAATAATGGGGATTTCTTTACTCTTGCAAATGTCTCTGCGGTTCAGCTCTTAACGCCAAGGCCAAAGCTTGTTTGAATGTTGTGATAATATTTATAATTAATGATTCTATGAATAATAACAATAATAATGATGATGATGATAATAATTATGATGTGGCATCCCATAGGTTCACAGGTTGCTTGTAAAGTTGTGTTCAGACCAATGCCATGCGGCCGAGTGTGTAAAGTGTCTTGGGACCCACTTAAGTTGCCGTCTGAAGACCCCATCGAGTGCGAGTCCTTCAGGGTCACATGCAAACATGCGTTCTGTGTGTCTGGCTGGGGAAATGCATGGTTGTGACCCCCCCTTAACTCCCACCATCTCCCTCACCTTCCCCTCCCCAGTGCAGTGCAGACACTCCTGTTTACGTCCTCTCACCGTCCTCCACATGCCAAGCCCTTCTGCCAGTTGTCTCAGTTCCAAGTGGGTTCATTTCTGGACCTATGGGGTTCTTAAAGTGTGTTTCTCCTCTTCTGGAGAACTTGAGTTTTCGTTCCCAGGTTTCTGAAAGTGTTGGTGGTCGTTTCTGGTCTTTAAAGATCTCCTGGTTTGTCCCCGGACCTTTGGGGTTCTCTGATTTGGCTGCACGGCCTCTTAAGCTCGAAGGTTTTTTTACTTTTGAGGGTCAAAGAGTTCGTTCGTCATCTTGTAGGAATCTTTGATTTTGGTGCAAGACTTCTTCAGCTGGTAGGGTTCGTCACCAGCCCTCTAAGAGCACTAAGAGTTCATCTCTGGGTTCCAGGTCCTCTAGGGTTCTCAAAGTGGTTTGATTTGTCAGCATTTTGCGATGTGGATGCCTAAATCAAGAGAAGAAAAATCACCAAAGGTCTGATTCTCTGACCCCTGTGTAAATGCTGCCAAAGAGTGGCGAGGCTAGCTTGGCCATTTTCCACCCTCCCTCTCTCTCTCTCTCTTTTCCTCTCTACGTCTCTTTTTCTCTCCCTTTCTCTGTCTTTAACGTTGGAAGGGGCGGATTGCCGGGGCCCCCTTCACAGCGTGCACTTGAAAGACGGGCGGTCATGAAAGAGGCCATCGACTTTTTCGCGGACTTCAAAGGGGAGGCTTTTTTCATCCCGTCTCCTCTCTGGGTATCTGGTCTGGGGTCCGCTCTTGGCCAGACCTGTGGGCTTTAGGGGGCATTCAGAGGGGGCGGGGGGAGATCAGAGAGGAGGCTGAATCATCCAGAATGAGGACGGTGGTAGTGGTGTGTGTGTGTGTGGAGGAAAGGTGGGAGGGAGGTTGTTTGAGGAATAGGAGGTGTTGGAGTAGTGGGGCATGGAGCTGAATTAAACTTTAATGAGCAACAATTGTAAGCATGCTGAGAGCAAAGGAGGGGGGGGGGGGTCTGTACACAGAGGGGAAAAAAATGAAAAATAAAAGAGCTCGGAGGCTCCTCTGCCGACCCCTGCTCGCTACTGTCATGGTATCAAAGCTGAGGTGACACCTTTCAGGTTTCTCTTTGTCTCTCCGACCGGGAGCCTAAAATGGAGACAGAGCTTTTTGTATCGAGCCACCTTCTGCTCCTGTCAAGCAGCGAGGCTCTTCCCTCTCTGTACAGGAGGAAAAGAGAAAAAGGAGGGAGGGCGAAGGGAATCTGCCGCAGGTGATTCACGTTGCTGTCCGAGCCTGCGGCACCCCCTAGTGGCTTTTCAAGAAAACTTGACCCTGAAACAAGTCTGGCGGCCGAGGCTTAGTTGCAGAGCGATCCTAAAGGGAAGTAGTAGATCTGAATGATGATATGTACTTTCGGATTAAAAAAAAGAAAAAAAGACAAAAAAAAACTTGTTTTTGATAACCAAAAAACAACCAAAGATTGATGGGTAACTGCTGAATCATTATGTATCATGGGTAGTTTTAGCAGTTCCCTATCAGAGCTACAGTAGCACTCAGAGGATTCAAGAAAAAAAGCACCAGTGGGGGTTCGACGTGCTGATTATTTATGTTGCATAGAACAGTATTATGTTGAGCTGGAACTGAGAAACTGACATGAGGCAGTGTCTTCAGATGGAAGTCTTTTGACTCTGTAACCCCCCCCCCCGAAGTGTCCCCGTCTGTCCCCGCCCTGTCCCCTTATGTGTACATGAAGACTTTACCCATCTACCTCAACTGTGTGAGATGTTGTGTGGCAAAGATATTCCTTAACCAAAGAATCCATCCTGTCAGGGTGTCTGTCTATCTGTCTATCGATCTATCTATCTATCTATCTATCTATCTATCTATCTATCTATCTATCTATCTATCTATCTATCTATCTATCTATCTATCTATCTATCTATCTATCTATCTATCTATCTATCTATCTATCTATCTATCTATCTCTATCTATCTATCTATCTTGTCTGTCCATTCGTCTCTTCTTCATGCCTTTTACTCCAAACCAAATGTGCTGGAATCAATCCGCAACAGGAGCCTGAACGAGGCCCTCGTCCAGCCAAAGCTTAAGTCCAGTATGCTAGAGTGTCCCATTTTATCCATGTTCTGTATATAAAATAAAATCATTCTCAAGACCAAAAAAAAAGAAGGAGGTGACAATCCAAGCAAGGAGGATCTTGCTGTAATCAACGTTGCCTATTCCTTGTTTTTCCGTAACCTAGAATCATGTGACTCGCTGTAACAGAAAAGCCCAAGAATCAAGCGCTCATCCAAAAATAAAAAATAAAAAAAGGTCGGAGGAGACAGAAGCTATTTTTCCACATTTGTAAGTCACCCCTCCCACCCCTGTTTTTTTCCAAAAATGTTTAGTGTAGTTGAAATACTGTTCGATCCCACTGTTGTAAGTAGGAATTAATGAAATTCATACAAAAAGCTTTAAACGGGGAAGAGCTGAGGGAAATATTCTATTTGACTGAGTCTGGGTTTCCTCAGCTTGGACTCGACCCACCATGCTTTATCGTGCCATTCTTGTCCATGTGTTAGACTTACTAATGAATGTGGCTAACCAACCAAAGGCTTAAAAAAAAAAAAAAAAAGGTACACAACACTTTAAACGTCAATCATGGTGGGACATTTTGTATCAACAACTAAAGAAAATCCCTTTGAATACCTCATGTGAAAATTGTTTGTTGTGATGTTGCACTAAAAAAATAAAAATGACTCATTTGTAACCCAACGCTGCGCTCCGCTCGCTTTATTTTCGACCCTGTTGGAGGTGTTAGCGCTTGAAGCTCTGTTGGCTTTTTAAAGGCCAACGCTGACACCAACGTTTTTCTGAAAATGCTGTTACCCAACGCACTGCTGTCTTAAACTGAACTCTTAAACTGGATTATAATCATCCAGCAACAATGCAAGAAATCACGAACCCTGGTATTCCGCTTAAAGTTGAACTTTATTTACTTTTTTTGCATGAAAAATATACAGCGTACACACACACATACATACATGCATACATTCATATTTAGTATCTGCTTTTTTCAACTCTACTATAATGTTTTATGAAAATATTAAAACCCGAATATTTCTATTTTCCTGAAATATTTCCTCTAATATTTGGCACTTTTGTAAGTTCTGCTACTATTTAAAATGAAGTTTTGTGGGTTCAAACAAAATTCTTGTTCAAAAGAAATAGTTCCGACATTTTGAGAAATTTCACAGTTAGCTTGCACGATTAATGTAAACCTATAGCCAGCCACTTAGCTTAGCTTAGCTTAGCATAAAGACTGTGATTTAAAAAATCAACCTATGACAATCTCACAAAGCTCACTGGGTCCAGCCAAGAAAACGAACGAATTTGAGTGACTATGAATAAAAGCCACTAAGAATATTTCCCAAACTGTTGAACTATTCCTGTAAAGGACTCTGTTGACTTTTTGGAGAATCAGCCCAACGTTTGACGAGAGCGTCAGTGGAAAATAAAAACCCACCAAAAGGCTTTTCTTCTTACTCAACACATCACTACTTGCCTGCAGGCGTCCGGTATAGCTAACGCATCAGATATTTACCAGGAACACGGGTATTGATTTCGGCATTTCTTCTGTCCTAACATGTAAAAGCTAAATTGACCAACAAACCAATTTCCCAAAGAGTCAATGGAATCCTTTCAGGCAGTTTTCATGGCAGATTTAACAGACCTGAAAGTGGCGGTGAAAAAAAAAAAAATCATCAGATCTTCACCTCTGTCACTGCACGTCGCACGCACAGACAACAGATCTGATCTTTACTGAAAGGGCTCGATCAATAAAGTAATACATCGATCGTCACGTCACGGCACATCTCAGTGTGACTGAGCGCCCGACGACAAGTACACCTGTCTCTTTATTATAGATTCACACACACACACACACACACACTCAGTCAGACACAAACAAGTTCAACAATGCTGTTGAACAAAACTGTAGTATTTAAAGACCGCTACTTTGGCCGTCGATGTGCATTCAAAGAAAAATACAGAAAAATCGAATGAACATGAAATTAAAAAATATTGTATATGTAAAAGAGAAAGGGATGTTTGTTGCAGTAGATTCAGTTCTGCAGCTACATGATGGGGTAACAGCCGTACAAGGCGATGCCACACTGGTCGTTCTTGTTGCGCGCCATCCGGATGTAGCCCTGGTCTCCAAATGTAATTCCCCAACTGGATGAAAAAAGAGCAGAAAAACAGAAGAATATAATTAAAGGGATGCACGAAGGTCTTTGAGACACTGAATCAGCAGAAAACATCCTTTTTAAGTGATGAGAGTAAGAACAGACCAGCGATCCATGTACCTTGATCTTTATACACACATTATATAGTATTACCTTTAAAGTGATGTGATCCAAAGCTAGAGTACCAATAATTATAATGACGCAAAGTAAAGTCTAAAATAAAACGTATCAGAGACAGAAAAGACGAGTTAAAAACACAAACCTGATGCACTCATCGTTTAGTGAAATATGTGTTTATTATGAAAAATCTGATTTTTATCTTTATTATTCATTACTTTTTGTCAAAAATTGGTCTCAAAAGAAGAAAAAATGGCACGCTTACCTACTAGTCCAAAACCTCCAAATACTTTTCATACTTTTATTATCTAAGTGGGACTTAAATGGCAAAAATGTTCTCAAGGCTTTTCAAGTGTGCTGTAATGTACTCAAATTAAGTCAAGTCAGTTATTTTTTTATACTTAAATATAAATCTGGATTTATATGGTCGACCATCAAACAGCTGTATGTCATCAGTCGTAAGTTGGATATAAAAATAAGTGAAAATGATATCAAACGGTATGAATAAAAGTTTTATTTTGAAATTACCTGAAAAAAAAAAGTCATACAAAACTTTGTAAAACTGTTAAGATCAAAACTGTTAAGATTAATTATTATTCCTAATTGGAATATGGAGCAAGAGTCACAAGTGATATACTGGGAATGAACACACATCTGCACCAAACACCAACAGGAGAAAATTATTAAGAAATGCATGTTAAAATAACCCTGATGAGGTCAGCAGCAGAAGTTTGGGAAGTCATTGTGCTTTCTTGCAATATGTGATGAGAAATGAAACTTCTCACAAATGATTTCGTGACACCGCCTGACTTATGGCGACCTGGAGATGTGGGCATCTGTTTAAATTTTAAGTCTCGTCCACCACACTCGTGTCAGCAAAAAATACCCAAACCCCGAACAGAACGTAACAGCTGAACTTTAATTTCTGTACCTCTGAGTTCCCCGTTTCACTTCCCCTCACGTGAGAGCCGATGGGGAAGGAACGTACAGGAGCTATACGTGGTGAGGTTTTAGAAATGAATGGGCTTTGGAAATGTCTCACCTGTTCTTTACCAGCCAGTAGTCTTGTCCGTTCAGCGTGCCGTAGCCCACCACTAACACCCCGTGGTTCACATTCTGGGTGCAGCTATTGTCATCGTACACTCCTGAAATGGCGGAGGTCAGAACAGTAACAAATCAGTATCTCAGTACATTCATGCTCCTTTAAAATGATCATTTAAGTCAGGAATTTACTGTATATTTTTATCCAAATAAGCCTGATTTTGCTTCATGTATTTTGAGAAAAGTTGTGAGCGAGAGCAAGATTTGAGACCTTTGTGCAACCACTTCATGTCCACCTTTCTAAAAAAAAATGAAAATACATGCAGCAGGATGGACACATACCACTCCTGTAGAAAGTAAAACGGGGCCGCGTGGCGTCAATTGCCACCGAAATGGGTCCGATGGTGGCGAGCGCCTCCTTCAGAGCCCCCTCGTCGCCCTCGGGCAGGAAGCTGTACTGGGAGCAGTTGGCGGCGCGGTACGCGGGGTTGTAGCGGCACTGTTGGGACTGAGTAAGAAGACAAAAAGTGGAATTAAAACTGATGATTGCTGATGATTGAGAGCACCTACTGTGAAGGGAACATCAATCAATCAATTCTTACATTTGTGTTGATAAAATGACAAAGTTTGCACACCAGAACTAACCATCGAAGTTTTAACATAAATGGCGTCCATGTTAAATTTTCTCAGCAGTGGATTTTTTTTTACATTTTCTAGCTTTTGGCAGGTGAGCCAGAAAGTGAATTTCAGACACAGATGCTGGTCACTGTGAGTTTTTATTTATTTTTCGGGTGAATTAAGAGCCACGACACTTCTGCGAGGCTGGAAAAGTCTGTCGGATCCGCTCAGAACTGCCCTCCTCCTCCACACGAACACCAACAACAGCGAAACCAGATGAAGCCCGGAGGACAAACACGTTGTCCGCTCCGATTAATTTACTGTTGCTCCAAAGAGACATTAACAGCGGGCCGCAGAGTGAGAAGAGTGTTGCTGTCTGCAGCCCGAAGGGTCGGACTTAACTTGGTGTACACCCACACTGTTGTCTCATACAGGAATCTCTTCACTGTAAACCTGATTTTCACAGAATTTCCTAAAAAACACCTTGTTATATTCCTGTAAACTGGGATAACAACGCTCAGTCGTAATCAGTGCTCTGACCTCGACTTCCTGTTTTTTCATTTTGAGCTGAAGCCTTCGTAAGAGAGCAACAATCAGTAATTCTTTATAGAGAATAAGAAATCAGTCCCTGTAGGGGAAGTGCGTTCTTACTATTCACAGTATCTATAATCAACTCTTTGAATTTTTTCGCACCATCTAACATCACTCTGAAGAAACATTCTTCTACTGCAATTGATTATTTTCATTATTGATTACCTGTCATTTTCTCAATAAGTGTCAGCAAATATCACAACTTCCCAGAATCCAAGGTGCTTAACTAAATGCTTTAAACAATCATCAAAATTATTGCAGATTAATTTTATGTTGATTAACTCATCGATTAATTGACTGATTGTTGCAGGTTTAGCAGTTTATGTACACAAAATTAAATAATATCCCCATAGAAATGAGCTTTAACCTTAAACAGTGTGTTTAGTTGTCTCTCAGGGACGCTGATGTCTTGCTGTTTTATAGTTGTTAAATGACCAATAAATCTGCAGGTTATTATCTTCTGCATCATCCTTCACAATCATGGGACGTATATATTATCTGATATTATCCCTTATATAACATGTTGGCAGGTGTATAAACACACACTGATGGATCTCTGATAAGCTGCAATCAGCCAATAATATTGGTCACGCCCATGTTTCCATCAGACTACAGTCCAAATGTAAACATCAAGCATAACTAAAGACACAGATTAACAAACAAAAAGCCAACGTGGAACATGCCAAGACCAAAAATAAAAAATAAAACAAACTATTCATAGCATGTTTGAACCAATCAAATCAAAAAGTCCAACTGCAAGTTTAAATATTATATACATTTATTCAGCTCTCTTTTACCCAGTAAAACATTTTCACACAGGGAGAGTCTGAGGGAAACACACAGGCCGGCTTTTATAGCCCAGGTGAGTTCAATCAGCAGACGAACTTCAACGATCCACCCACTGTCAGGACGAGACAGACACCACCGGGTACGTCCATTTAAAGAAGATCTCAAAATCTGGACTGAATTTCAACTTTATATTACCCATGTTACACCTGTGCTGGTCTCTAATACCCTCAGACCTGTTGGTCACTGTGAGTCTTCACCTTCCTGACACACCTGGGAATGATTGCTAATCCATCGTCGGAGGAGGATTCGGAGTTTGCTCTCTTCCCAGAGAAATAAAACGGGAAACCGAAGCCAAAGAATTATGACTTTGTTCCTCTGAAGCGCTGCCATCTCTTTTTAGACGTTGTTATGACTTCGTGGTATGATTCCTTGCTTGGTGTGAAGACAGCGTGATTTAACGCTCAGCTGCCAAAGAGGCCATAAACATCACGGCTGAAGATCATTTCTTCGGAAACATCACGTAACACAACACATGGCTTTGTAGGCTGCAGATACATACGAATGTCAAATATATTAGAGATATGACCTTTTCTTTTAAATGACTCTCCACATTTTCTTGCACAGCTCATAGAGGTCCAATTTATTTCCCACCGAGTTTCAGGAACAGACTCCCTACAGTCCAGGTTTAATGGGTTTTCCAAATCCCTCTGATGCATCTTAGAGCAGCAGGATTAAAGCAGTTACTCACCTGTCCCGTGTAGGGGTACGAGGCGTCGGAGTCGATGCCCTGGTTGTCGATGACGTACTGGAAGGCTTTGTGCATTAAGCCGCCGTTACAGCCGTGGTTGCCGTATTTGGTCGAACAATCCACCAGGTTTTGCGGGCTGAGGTCCACCAGCTTCCCCGTTGTCTTGGCTAACTGGCCCTCCAAGGCCCCTACAGCACTGAAGGCCCAGCAGGATCCACAAGAACCCTGCATTTAAACAAGTCCAAAAAAAGAAAAAAGATATGCATCATATTACAAATATTCCTCCAAATGTGAACTTTATTAGCATCAAAGTTGGATGAAACACTTTCTCACATTTCCACATTTGGCAGCACAACATGAGTTTGTGGAGCTGCAGCCGGCGGAGGCTCCAGCAGAGTTTAAGAGGTTAAAGAACTCGACCGACTTTGGGAAATTTTCTTGTTTGTCAATTATACTCAACATGTTGCACAGAACAGAAGAAATTCCAAAATCAATACTTGTGTGTCTCCGGTTGAATGATACTCATGTGCACAACACGAGTTTGTAATAAGTTGAGAATGTGTTTTTTTTTTTTCTCAAAACTCAGTAAGCAATCTGCCAATATGAGATTTTTTTACATCTTCTCAGTGAAAAGAACTTCTTTGAAGAGTCTGACACAAGGACATTTCTAAAACACTCCACTTTTCTGAACACTGACTTTTCACCACAAAGTCTGAGGACTCAATTCACAAGAAAAAAAGAAGTAAAGTGATTCTGACTCTTTTCATCTGACTTTTTCATTGATCATCTTCAGCTTACTATAACTGACATTTGTCTGTGCAACGTAAAGAAATAAAGCTTCATTTTAGTTTTAAACATATACTGCGGTTATATCTCAACTTGACATATGTCATGACATATATCAGACAAAATATTAATGTATCAAGATAAAAACATGTGAAAGATGCAATAAAAGTCTGAGTGTGTTCAATTAAAGGGCAAATATGTGAGGAAAAAAATAATACTGTATGTAAACACATGTATAAAGGCATTTTCTTTATAACTTAGTTGTGTGTTGAGAGGTAGTTTGCTATTTGTCTTAATTAAGATGTCTTGATAAAGTTTAAAGATAAAGATTACTTTATAATTTCAGCCTCACAAGGTGTAATGAACATTAAATATGAAGCACAAAAATCCATGAATTTGAACAGCGGTGGATATTTAGAGGCCAATGAATGACAAAAGGCCAACTTTTCCTTTCATGGGTGAATTTTTAAATCCAGGAACTGTAATTTTTTGGTGTTTCTGGAGTTTATATGATCAGCTGGGTGTTGTTGTGTAAGTGTGTGTGTCACTGATCTCATGCCTCTCTGACACCAAAAAAAAAAAAAAAAAAAAAAACTGGCAAAAAAAAACAGAAAACTTGCAAAACTGGTTTGCAGTTGCGGTAACGACTTCCTGTTTAACGAGAAGAGGCACAGCAGGAATGTGGTAAACAAGGGATTCACATGGGATGGACTGTGAGACTCTGATGTTTCTGCTTTCAGCACTGTTTCACTCTGCTGACTGTGTTTTTTTTTATGGTGACATGTGAGGATTTGTTTTACCTGCATCTTCACGCTGGTGACACAGCCCTTCTCTCTCCAGTCCATCGAGTCTGGTGCAGAAGCTCCCGACGCCCCAGCGAAGGGAGATGGTGCCCTCTGGATGTCAGTGGGAGGACTGAGAGTGGCAAAAGACTGCCGGATCTCCTCCTCCGTCTACGAGAAAGAAGATTATATCTGATGAAATGAGCTTCAGGGAGCTCAGTTTCAAATGACCTGTATTCATTTAAACATAAACTTTAAAGGACGGCCACTCGACACCAGCTCAGACTCTTTTTTTTTTCCAGTTCATCATTTTTATGCCTCTGTTATCTTAAATCCTGCATCCCTGCTTTACTCCAGTTTGTCTGCAGATGCTCAGATTTTTTTTTTGGACCTGTTTACCATCATAAATACGGCCATGTACTTTCAAATTTTGTCATTAAATCATTGGACTGAACCTGGGTGGCCCGTCACGACAGTGTTTTTGAATGAAATACATCTTCTAATATTACAAATGCACAGCTGCAGCTAACAATAATTTCCATTATTGATATATATGCCCATTGTTTTCTCCATTGATTTACATGTAAGAAGTGAAATGTGCTCATCGTTATCTACCAGAGCCCAAGGTGACATCTGCAAATGTTTTTATTCTGAGATATTTAGTTTATTTAGTCATGAACTGATGATTAAACAGCTGCAGATTCATTTTCTGTCAATCAACGTGATGTTTTAGCTCTAAAGTGAAGTCAGAACGATGCTCCTGGGATTCAAAGTGTATAATCTTAATGCTAAATGTTCATTTTTCTCTCTCTATCTTTCTTACCTGCTCTCTTTAGTTCTTTGTAAAGTGTTTCTTAAAAAGTTTTTGATCATTAAAAAACATTTTGGGTGGAAAACAAAATCACAAAAGCTCTTTATTCTACATTGTCCACTACACTTATAACCGCTGCTTTTTATTCACTTTTATATTCCTTTATTATGACTTTTGCTCCTGTTGTGTTTCCCCAAAGTGGCAAAAAATCTCTTATTAAGGCTTTAAATTGAATGTTAATGTACTTGTCCTCTGGCCAAGTATAAGAATATTATGATATCGATGAGTCCGTGCATGCTGGTCCCTCCTGTGCAATAAGGACCTTGTAAGAGGAACAATGAGTGCAACGTTCATAAGCAATTAAAATCTGTCAAGCAAATGAAAGAAGGAGTTGCAGTCAGTTCGTTATTGTTGCTGCTGCACAAGATCTCAGTGACTGTGAGATCAAACTTTTATGAGAAGATGTTTTAATGACCCAGATAACACTCCTGTTTGTGCACAGCCAGTGAAATAATTAACATGTTCCAGTCTGTGTTTTCCTTACAGTGTCAGCTTCCTGCCCTCTGAGCTCTCTCAGTGAGTTACTTTACTTCCTCTTCGGTTCTCAGGAACCAGCCGCGTTTCTTGTGGCGTGACTAAAGATCAATAAACCGGACGCAAATGAAAAGTTTGAATATTCCCAAAGAACCTTCGACACAGATCGAGGCGAGGCAGGTTAAAGGAATGCAAACCAAACGCCGCATTGTTAATATTTCAGTTTATAGTCTGAGTCCTGCAGTCGCTCATTAAGTTAGAATATACTGCAGGCTATTCGCTGCGTATGTGGGAAATGCATCCTGGAGGAGCGCTGCAGCAGTGGTCGACCTGAGAGCAGAAACCATCTCATTACTTCGGCGAGGTCTGAAAAAACGGCTGAGCCAAGAAAGTACAGCTTCTCGGACAAAGTTCAGTCTGACCAGTGGAAGAGCCAAAAGCTAAAGAGATAAAGCCCAAAGCTCATTTACTAATCTACATTCTGCGAGAGATTAAAGCAAACTATTTCCTGATTATCTGATCTAGAACTGAAACAATGATTTAAACCAGCTATAATCAATATTCTTATATAAGAATGTATTAAATGACCAAAAAAAGAGGTCATTCGTAGTGATTAAGACAATTTTCATCCAAATGTGCAGCTCCTCTTGGCTTTACTGAGCGTTATAGTATGTCAGGCTGCAACTTTCTGTTTTGGTTTACTCTCAGCGCTCTCAAAGAGTCTTTTTCAGCTCAGAAAAAGCCACAAAAAGCCATTGTACACTACCTGCCCAGCAGCAAACAGCAAAAAGACATAATTAAAGAGCAGCTGGTGAACATAGTGGAGCATTTAGGAGCTAAACAGCCAAAAAATAAAGCTAAAACAGAGGGAATATTAAACTTAAATTCACCAGAAACACGACCCCAAATGGATGATTGTGGTGCTCTTTAACTGCTGACTCTTATCTCCCTTCACAACATTTCCTTTTCCTCAACACATTCCCAGTTTCTTACATAATAATGAGCCTGATGTGTGCATGCATTGTCCAGGCTTCACCCACCTCTGTAGCTTCGCTTTATAAACTCTTGTAACACAAAAACTGACAAGCTAACAAAGTTGAAAGACGTCTTTAAAAGTGTAGTTTCGTTTAAAGAAAACGGCTCAATAATTTTAATTCCTGTGTCATAAAGCAGCTGAGAATTTTAGTTTCCAGCAAGAGTTACTGAACTTTCTACTTCCTTTCTGACAGGAGGAAATAGTGCATTTGGTAGAGACTATTTCTAGATGTGGACTAAAACACATTTGCTTAGTAACACATCTAATTATGGAAACAGAGGAAATACTGCAGCATATATAAAAATACACTTGACTATAATTCATTATAACGTTTGGTTGTAGTCATACTATACCTCCTCTGTGCCCTCTGACCTTCCACTGCATTAACACCACGCTTATTAACGAATAAAGGTGATATCATAAATCAATAAAAATCTCCTTCAGCGAGCAAGTTTCTCACCAGGTCTCCCATGTGGTTCATGCTCAGGTCGTAGGTGTGAAGCCCCATCGAGGCCTCCAGGTTGTGCATGGTGATGAGCATCAGGTTTTTTTCCCACAGTTCCCTGCGGCGCACATCCTCCCCCTCAAGACACACAGAAGAGGAGCATAAGGTCAAATGCTATCTAAGTTAATGACAAATCCTGCATATGGATAGAAAAGAAAATACATCCTCTTATTTATTCAAATCACACACCTCGTTGTGGTACTTCTTCTCGTGCGTCTTCTTCCAAAGCTCCCAGTGGACGTCTAGCCTGCTGTCGAACATGGCCGCCGCCCTGACACACAGGGAGACGAGCAGCAGGGTCCCCAACATCAGGCCTGCAAACACACACACACACACACACAGACTACTACATGAGTCGGGGTGACCTTTTAATGAGACGAGAAAACATGCCGAGCCTCGCAGAGATCAAACCTCAACTCAGAAACATTCGAAGGTTTCCACTTAAAGGAAAAGAAAAACCACACACAGGCCTCAGAGAGTGGGCGAGCAGTGAGGACAAAATGTTTTCAGGCTGCGTTAAACTCAAAAGAAAAAAAAAAAAGAGAACAAAGCGAAGAAGAAACTTTTGAACATTGAACCAAGACCATGTTCTGTCATATTTCAGTGCAGATGTGTTTTATCGAAACATAATCCAACTCATTTTTTTCAGAATGACCTAAAAACTCGACTCGACTCAGGTTCAACGCAAACATTAATCTTAATTATTTCATCCGCAGCAGCTCTGCCCCTGAGAAAAGCTTTTGTAAAACAAACGTTGAAATATCACCGCTGTACAGAAAAACAAACAGGATGTGTTTTACAAAACAGGTGACTGAAAAACTGAATAAACATCGAGCGGTGCTGCTGTTCGAGGAGGAAGTGGGTTTTTTTTCTTTAGTGGACTGCAGGTACGAGTTGCAAGAAAATTAGCAGCAACACATCAACAGCGAGTCCTGGTTGAACTTTTTACACCCATAAGGCTCTTAAGTAACTTTCTGTAGAGATGAAGTGCCTGAGTGTGTGTGTGTGTGTCAATGCAATGGAAAAAAAGAGCAAATAACCTTTAAATTAAAGATGAAGATGCAATAATATCACCTATGTTTTATCTTTTTGTGCACTTTATATTAGCTTAGTTAATGATAAATAGGTAATGACACAGTTTTGTAGAAAATGTTGCATCACTCTGCCAGCTGTAAAAGAAAAAATACATAAAACGAGCAATAATTAAAATATTCTCCTCTCTTCTTTTAGGGGCTCATGTGAGAGCAAATATGCACCGACTACACTTCAGTAAAAGTAAAAAGATAAAAAAGCTGCACTGATCCTCTGACCTAAAAACACTTTGGGCACTATGACTTATTTAGGTCAGGAGAGGAAACATGAGCATGTTACTGAAGCTGAATCGAGTCAGAAAAGCACAAAAAGAAGTTTGAACTGAGATATTTCTTCATTTAGTGGTTTGTGTTGGTACAACTACACTTAGCAGCTGTTAAAATGGCCTTTAACACATTTTCAGTGTTAAACAAACACCATTTTCTTTTATGCTTCCTCATGAATGAACTTTCTAGAGCAGATGTGTTGACTCTCTTCATTAACTATTCAACAGGTACCAGGTGGATCTTTAAAAGGCTTGAATTGTTTGCACATTTTGTTCATGATTTCGAGCACATCATGAGGACTGCAGGTGATAACAGCACCGACGCCTTTGTTCACGTGGTTGTATTTGAGGTCATGTCTGAGGCTTCGGTTTGTTCGGTTGTTATTTTACATTGTACTGTACCCAGATGGTTTTCTCGCACTTCTCGTCTAAAAGTGCCTCTGGTGTTCGACATCTGAGTATCACTTCCACAATTTTAAAGCTGTTTATCAATTCATGAATCTCCAAGTGAGGCAACTGTCACAGGACCAGAACTGAAAGTCCTGAACAAGCAAGAAAAGTTTGAAGAAAATACATCAGTGCTGTCTTTACACATCGATCGTCAGCTGTTAATCAAATCACGATTATAAAGGACAGGTTTAATAAGCTGGAGGGAAAAACAGACAGAAGATACGAGGAAGTGTTGAGTAAAAAGTCAGGTTACTCAGTGTCTGGAAGGCTGAGTACTGATTTACTAAAGGGCGATTTCACAAAAAAGACCTGGCTGATAACAGTGATTACATCAACATAAACCCAAAATAATCCCAAATCTACAGTTTAAACATTTATACATGATTGTTGAACACAATCTGGAGATTTTTCAGTGACCAAAAGTCAGATTATCTGTGTCTAACAAAGTACTACTGAGCTTTATCCAGAAGAAAATGGTTATTTTTAGGATCTTATTACTCATTTCAGAGAAAATGAAAGAAATCAGACCCATATTAGAGGTTTTAAAGGGTATACTGATGTAAATGTATAAAGCACATAGATTTTAATTCCCTGGGGATTTAAATAAGATATTAAAATGCATCTTTCTCTTCCTTAGGTCTTTCTTTTCCTCTACACTTCATTATAACAGAATTACAGAAACTTTACTGTCTCATTTTTTCCGTCATTTGATCAACTTCACCTGCAGTCAAACAAACAAAAACCCACAAAATCGAAACTAAAAGAAAAGACGCGTTCAGGCTCTTTTTTGAGGGTCTGTTCTTTTCATAAACCTCCTAACAGGCACATTAAAAGTTTTGATGGAGAGAAAGCGTTGGACTTACTGTGATTCTTCAGACTCTTCATGGCTGCTTCTGTAGCTGATTGTGTTTTCCTGCTCGGTATTTATGAAGAAATGTCACATGATCCGTCTTCCTCTTTAGAAAGCAGCTTCACTCTGATGTGTTCACCTGAATCAACTCACAGAGCACAAACTAAATGAGGAAATGACTGAGAAAAGTCACTCATTTGGTCTCTTTTCAAAGCCTGAACGCCTTAAAAGGGAATCACAGAAGCAGATATAGAATTTTACTAATAAGGGTGAAGGTATTTTATCTTATTTAGTGTCTAAAAAGTGTAAAAAAAACAATAAAATGTTTAATTTTTTATACGAATCTGGAGTCCCATTAGCAGCCCCTAGTGGTTGTACTGTGAATGACACCTCACTGTGCAAACAGGGTTTAAAAGGATAAAATCCTTCATGCAGCATCACTGAAATAATAAATTTTGTCATTTTTGGTGCTTAAAATACTTTGTTAATGTCGTGGAAACAAAGAGAGGTTGTGTTCAAATATGAAAATTAAAAAAAAAAAAAGAAAAAAAGATGGAAATGAAAAGCATTCCTCCAATGTGAGATGTTCAATAAACGTGATCTGCAGATTTTTTCTTTCTAGCATAGAAGTGAAGTGTTTGGTAGGATGGTGGTGCCATAGGAAAGGTCAGGGAGGTTCACTGTCTGGGGAACACGCCTCCAGTCGTCTTTAGAGATCCGGTCTGTGGATGCATGGATGTGCGGTTCTGGACCAAAGTGCAGGTCAAGAGGTAGTTTTGACCTGCCAGGAGGCCGAATGAAAGGTCAGAAGGTCAGCTCAGCTCATGGATGTCTGCCAGCTGCGTTGGACGGATGGACGGATGAATCCCACATGGAGCTAAAATCAGTAAGAATCAAATAAAATGTGTGAATTAATTTCTGTAAATGTAAACATACTGTATGTATGTGTATTGTGTTTAAGGCCAGTGACAAATAAATTGGGTGCAACATGACATGATAAAGTATTTTTTAACATTTGGCTGTCTATACTAATGCATTTTAATGTTAATAGCTCTCATCCAGCTCTACTTGTTATTCAGTCTTTAAGGTTATTTCTGTTTAATAAATTGCTAAGAGGCTCTGGGATTCATTTTGCATGCCTGCTTTTACAGAAATATACTAACACATTTATCATGGAGCTGTTGAACTGAGGACAGATAATATGAAGACTATATTTAGTTATAGCAGGTTATGTTCATCATCATTTGGAAAAATAATCCTTTAAACGTGAACATATAGAGATGATTGAGACTGATTGAATTAAATGCTAATCTTTTTATGTAAATCTGTTTAAAAAAAGGTTGAGTTATATTATTTATGTGCATTTACAAGTTTAAGATAAAATCCCACTTGTTAAAGCAGCTAAGAACAACTATAACTATATATGTATATCTGTACATATACAACAACAACTATATATGATTATTCTCAGGCATGTTCATCTGCACTATGTAGAGGTTTAACTACTTTATGTTGATATACTATTCTATCCTATTCTATTTATTTTATTGCAGCTTGCTGAAACAATGTAAATTTACCTCTGTGGGACTAATAAAGGGTTTAAATCTAATCTAATCTAATCCAATACCTGTAACATCATCCTGTGGTGGATCTCTTCGACTGAATAAACTGGATGAACGGCTTCACTTCACTTCACTTCACTTATCACACCAGAAATTTGTCAACACTGAGCTATTTTAGTTGACAGCATTTGTTTTTTGGCTGCTGATGTGAAAAGGTTTATCACAGTCATTAAGTGGACTCTTAACATGAGTTCTTCAGTTTATCAGTTAATCTGATGGTGTTTGTAGAGAAAATATCCAGTAGAAATGATTTCATTACATCATGTTTGGTGATCGCTGTTCATTAAACCTTTCCTTTTTCTTTGTGTTAGTAAGAAGAATCAAAGTGACGCGTTCAACTTTAAAATGAAAACTTTATTTAAACACATATTTAAGAAAACATCAGTTTACAGTTTGATCATCAGAAAAGTGCTGAACAGAACGACAGAAATCGAAGTGATCGGGAGAAAAAGTGGTTTCGACTTTGGAGGAGCTGACTCTCGACAGGAAAGGAGGAGCTCCCATTGCCCAGCAATGTTTTCCTGCCTGACTGAATTAAAACATTTAAAGCTCGGGGCTGAAATCATCTCCAACCTCCAGCAAAGTACTGTGAAATATTTGGTGGGTTAGTGGATTAAACTTGGCACCAAACCAACCAGTGTTCTGGGTTAGGCGGACTTACACCACAGCCTGAAGGTACTGATGCTGCAGACAACAGCGCAGGTGAAAAATGTCTTCAAAGTGCTTCAAACAACCAAACAGACATCTTTAAGGACACTTGACTGCAACACTCCCTAACTTTTCACCCACAGAGGTTCATTCCAAAAGACAAGAAGTCCGATTTGAATTTATTTTTGTTGTGCAGTAAATCAAAAGTATTTTTTGTTGTAGTGGTTTTCTGACATGTTGGGATGAACTCATTCCCAACAATACTTGTGTGTGGTAGTAAAAGCAAAAGCTCCCTTCGTTCTCCGTCGTCTTCCTCTGAGCTCCTCCTCACATGATGGGGTAGCTGGCGAGGTTGGCGATCCCGCAGAGGTTGCCACGATTACGCGCCATCAGGACGTAGCCGCTTTTGCCCCAGCTCTCGCCCCAGCTGTCGGGGAAAAGACAAAAAAAGATGACGAACCAGGGAAAGGAAAGAAAGAAAGACAGAAAGAGACTTTCTGAGCATCGCCGGGAGTCAAAACAACATTTCGGCTCATCCGTTTGTCACCAACATGGCCGACAGAAGGCGTCAAATCAACCAACAGTCGCTTCATCTTATCTCGGCGGCCTTTATGAGCCACCTGATGCCGTTCAGACAGGTGATGTGACCCACCTGTTCTTGACGATCCAGTACTTCTTCCCCTTGGAGCTCTGTCCGAAGCCCACGGCCAGCACGGCGTGATTGATGTCGTCTTTGTTGCAGGCTGGGTCGTAGTAAACACCTGGACACACAACGGAGAGGAAGAGTGAGCGAGGAGGAGACAGTCTGAGCTGCGAGAGCATCAGCAGAGCTCATCCAACTTCCACTATCTAACAATAAACTGAGCTGTTAAAGGAATTATCAAGCTAAAATTTCCTCTCTGAGTGTTTCATACTTTTAATTAATTCTGCAAATGTACTTTCTGTAAGTTTTATTTTCCCAGCATGAATGTCTACATTTTTTTAAAGCCTCCTCCAAACTAATAAGAAGACTCTAGTGAAGAAATCAAGAAGAAGAATAGAGAAGAATTTAAAGTCATTATTTCGAAGACTTTTATTAAATCAGTCTTTATAGTCTGCATATTTTCTCTTTACCTCAGCATGAGGAAATCACATGAGTTCATCAGTTTTATCTGACAGTTTTATCTCACTGATATGAGCCTCACTGTTTTCTGTTTGTTCTCTGTACTCTGTGTCAGAGCTGATGCAAACATAACAACAGATCGGTTTGATGAAGAGCTGCAGGTCGTCCAGCTTCTTGTTGCAGCATGAAATCAGATCACAGTTTCAGTCATTAATGCCTGACTTCTTAATGAAAGCACTGTAAGCTCCTCAAGTGTTTGCTGCCTCCAAAATTCGGGGACCTGCAGTATTAAAATGTGCCACGTGTCACTACATCAGCCACTGAGGGTTTTTGAAACTTTTGAAAATACTGAGTAAAAATGGAGGAAGCAGCATGTATATTAGCTGTTTTAATGAAGTTACAGTTCAGCAGAGCACCGTGGAATATTAAATGTCAGAGCCTCCGTTAACAAACCAACCACGGGGAGGCTTTGGCTCAGTCCCAGCTCTTAACTACATTACAGTGTGAAAATTACACAACTCTGAAGCACAAATAGAGCCTACTAAATGTTTCATGCCTCTGCATTATGATTTTATCACTTAGTGAGGGCCTGAAAGGTCCAAAAAAAGGCGGAAAAATGGAGTGGTTCCCAAATATTTTAAAATAAAGGGCTAAAGTAATTGTCTTTGCTCGTTTTCCACTACACACTTCTTAAACAACAAAAGCCCTTCCAAATTACGTACAGTGTTGTGAGTGTTATACCGCAATTGAATCATTTTCTGCAGTTGGACCCACCGTTAACATGAAATACTACTTCAGAACAGCATCATTCAGAGTTAACAGACGTCTGAGAGGTTCGCTGACCTTTGCTGTAGAACTGGAAGCTGCTCAGCGTGGCGTCGATGCCCACGGACACTGGACCTGCTTTGTACAGCGCTATGGCCAGAGCGTGCTCGTTGCCCTCTTCGACCTCCTTGTAGCCTTTGCACTGGGCCGCCATGCCCGATGAGTTGTAGCGACACGGCTGATCCTGCACATGAGACAAAGGAGGAAAAATGGTGAAAATATCTGTTTCTGCTCTCTCTTTTAGAATAAAAAGGTAAAGCAACTTCAAGCTGATGTTTGCAAAAACCCAAATTTCTCTTAATGTGACCTCAATGTTCAATGCACATACTCATGGTTTACGATTTCTCCTACAAATAGAAACTAAAGATTTCTACAAAGAAAAATGCAGAAATGTGGAGCTGCAGCTTTAAATCGAATTTTTTCAATTAGTCAATTGACAGAAAATTTAAAACTTGATTGCTTAAGTCATATTTTCAAGCAAGACAGACAAACATTTGATGGGTCCAGACTCATAAATGTGAAAATCTGCTGCTTTTTGTTGTCTTACATTTTAGTAAATCTAATATTTTTAGATTTAGGTGATGTCACATTATGTTCTGGCAAACTGTGACAGCATTTTTCTGATGTTTTTATAGACCACACAAAAAAAGGAAATAAATCAATAATGAAAATTATTACTAGTTGCACCATGTGATTTTACTGTCACATGCACATTTCACATGATCACAGCCTGTGTTCATTCCTGCAACTGTTCACTCAAACAGCAATGAGGAAACTGGTACATTTAATCATTAATATGCAGTTGTACTTCCCCCTCACAGTGACAGATGACTAAAAAGGAAACTATGCTTTGCTTTGTAAGACAATGGGAGCGATTCTGCCTCGTCATTTCTGCAAAGTTACCTCTTTCCATTGCATATTTTCTGCTGCATAAAGGTGAGTTCCTTTGTGTGCTGAAACATGTGACTGTGCAAAATGTGATGGCAAAACAAGGACCTGTTGACCACTTTGGTTTCAGTCTGAGTCTGCAGCTCTGTTGGGCTGCTGTAAACAGCCAATTTCTGGAAAGTCGACGTTATTTCGACATTTCGGGAAATGCACAAAACAGATCTGCAATCTTACCCGCATGCATTTACACTGAAAGGTGACATTAAAGTTTATAAGGGCTCATGTTAGAGTTTTTTTAAACTGAACGTCATGCCTCCTGCTGCAGGAGAGTTGAAGGGAGGTGAAAACACGAAGAGAAACGCAATTAAAATACTTGAAAACCCTCAAAGCCTGATTACCAGAGTCTGTCTCTGAGTCATAACTCAAATCTGTCATAAGTCATAAGTCACACACAGATATTGGCACAGATATTTATAGATTCGAGATGATTCACGTCATGTCAGTGTCCGTCGTGAATAGAAATCCATAACTTAGCTTAAGATTCATAGAAAAAAGACCGTCCTTGTAAGTTTAAGTGTCAGTTTTCTTCAGTATTCCCGTGATAGTCTGTACATCCGTTGGTACAAAGCAAAAATTAATAGCATAATAGCCAATTCAGCATATTTTGATGGTGCAATTTTGACAAAACATAAGCAAATGTAGGAAAAAGAAAAATATGAGTCTCTAAATGACTCCCTGGCAATGTTATACCTTTATTAAAGGATCATGGGAACTGCAGATTCAAAGCTTAGTGCATAATTAATCTCTTAATAAAAGTAAATCCAAGATCATAAGTACGACGTTAATATGAACTGAGTCTTTATTTTCTCTCATTAGAGCAGATAGAGGGTATTTGGGTGGGTGCAGTTGTTTTAGTTTTATCTGATTGCAGGCCCACAGTCTCACGCTTCAGAAACCTCGAGCTGGGCACCGAGACTGCTTGTAGTTTTGTTTTGCAACCACAGAAGAAGACGTCACACCAGCTACAACTGCAGAAAAAGTGTCAACACATAATGGGATGTGGTGGACCTCTGTTTCTTGTGGGTGCTTTATCTCAGTCTGCAGACATGTGATAGTTCATCAACCAAAAGCAAGAAGTTGTTGCTGAAGTTGAAGTTTAAGTTTAATATGAGGTTATTGATTTCATATTTGTGGCCCCGAGTCTTGCTCACCTCTCCGACGTACGGGTAGGCCTCCTCGGAGTCCAGGCCTCCGTTCTCCTGCACATACTTGAAGGCGTTGGTCATGTATCCTCCCCCGCAGCCGTCGTTCTCTTTGACGCAGTCCACCAGGTTCTGGGGACTGAGGTCCAGCAGCTGACCTGTCTTCTTGGCCAGCTGGCCCTCGAGGGCCCCGGCCGAGCTGAAGGCCCAACAGGAGCCGCAGGAACCCTGATGGGAGCGAAGGGACGAGAGGAGGTTGAGATTAGTTTGATGGGATAATATGCACATATCCTCAGTCGAGGTGAGAGAAAAATACAGCTGATTAGATGGTTTAAAATAAGAATACATATGTACTGTTGGAGTGTGTTAAAATTCATCAATTCTTATAATCGATTCATCATTTAAGTCTTTTTTTCTATCAAACTGCAAACATTCGACACTTTCAGCTCCTCATTTGTGAGGATTTGCTGCTCTCCTTCATCTCAAGTGACAGTAATTTGAACACCTTTGGGTTTTTAATCGAGAGAGAAACGAGTAATATAAAGACTGCACCTTGAGCTTTAAGAACATTTCTTTGACATATCAGATTGATAAACTACTTGGCAGATAATCAATGGAGTTGACAGTGTCTCAATATCTCGTTAATACCTCTTCAGCCTGTAGGAGTTCAGATAAATAAGATGTGAAAAATAAAAGAAATTATGTTTGTGCCTTCTCCTGTTTGTCCACCAGAGGGCAGACTTTGACATCTTTAATCCAGAACACATTCCTGTTTGTTGGATGAAATAATGTGGAGTGTGTGTAGATATCACACTGGAAGAAATGTGCAGTTTTATCAGACACACATTAACTGTAATATGTCGTATGAATGTCGTATGACATGTTTTAACCCAGTGATTAAAAACATCAGCTATGTTCATATGTGCAGGAAAAAATATAAAATATAGTGTACAGAGCGTCTTTATTAATATTAAATTAACTGCAGTGGATTGGAAATAAAGTTTTTGAAGGCTGCAGACACTGATGGATATACACATGAACGTCTGCTTATTCAGTATCTTTAAATTTCACAAACGACGTAATTTTAAGGTGGTAATTCTACCTTAACAGGATTAAGTGCATCAGTGGACATTGCAGCTCTCCATCAAATCCCAGACTAACAACTCGCATGCAGACATCGTCACATTAAAACAGGACTTTCGACTTTTTGTTTTTTTACAACCTTTTCTGCTGGCGACCTCTTAAAACAAGAGGACAACAAATGTTTGCTTCATTTTGTGTCTTGACGTGTGACAGTTATTCAGTATTTCACAAGTCATAATGTTCGACTATAAATATACAAACTGTGTGGCCAGTATGTCATAGGTTGGGCCCCTCAGCTCACATTAAGGAAAAAGTTAATGCTTAATGCTGCAGTGGATGGAGATATTTTACATCAGTGGTTCCCAATCTATGGGTCGGGACCCTCTCACTGGGTAAGATAAACCTAAGTGGTCATGAGAGGATTAAGAGGACAGGATTTTCTATAATCTTGGTCTTTTTTCTTGTGAAATACTGAATAACTGTCACACGTCAAGACACAAAATGAAGCAAACATTTGTTGTCCTCTTGTTTTAAGAGGTCACCAGCAGAAAAGGTTGTAAAAAAACAAAAAGTGCTCTTCCAACATTGTGATAACAGTTTGTGTTTGTCCTGTTTTACTGTGACGATGTCTGCATGCACAAAGCCGGCTCCATAAATAAACTGCTGGATATTAATAATGTGCTTTTGTGGCTGCATCATCTTGGAAAAAAAATTAACAATTAAACTGTGTAATTTTCAGGTAAAGGCCAATATAAACAGGCCCAAACTGATATTTCAGTCTAACTCTAGTTAAGAACAGATCACCTAATTTGACATCTGATAAAAAAATAGAAAGGAATCCAAATGTTGAAGCTGTTTTCCTTTAAAGAACAGATCCCTTGTCTGTACTGAGTTGATGCTCACTCAGTCATGAAGTAGTAAAACCCCATCAGACTCTAAACTCTCGTTTGGCTTTGAACGCCTCCTCTTCTCCTCCACAAGGAAAAACAGTCTGAAACTCTACTGCTCCAATTAAAAACTTTATAAATGTGTAACCGCGCCTGAGTGTGCATTTGAGCTCTGGTATGACTGAAATTTGCCTCGAACTGACAAAACATCAAAACGCTTTTTCATTCATCATAAAGGAAGCTGGGGAAGGAAGCAGCAGAGTTGTTAGCATGCAGGGGGTGAAGTCAGCCTGCTGCATAATTCATGAACAGCAGGAGGAAGAAGAGCAGCTCAATAAATCCTGTTTGAAGCTGCAGTCTGACGTCCGGCCACCAGAGAGCGACAACATCCTCCACATGAACTGAACCGCTTCTACTTTACTGTTACTGGAAATGACAGGAAATAAAGATGTTCCTGTCATTTTTAAAAGTTTCCTGTGTACTAAAACCATCTCAAATTAAAATTTTTTTTCAAAGTATTTTCATTCAGTTGTTTTTGTAAAGACGAGCATAGAAAAGAACATACAAAATATGGTTTCTATTTGCCAAAAACACAAAAACTGCGCATCAAAGTCACCCATTTTTCCAGAAAGTATTATTACTATCATTATCATTTATATTTCTTGTACATAATTACACCAAAATACCACAACTAAGCATTTCAAAGAGTAATTTAACTTGAATAAAATTATGCTATACATATAAAAATATGCTCAGATTTTGTTCTAAATACTTGGCAAATATGGAGGAGAGAAAAACACACAAAAATATGTACTTAGATGACTAGATAAACACAAAAATATCTCTTTGTGCTCACCAGAAACACTAAAACTTGACCTCAGTGTCAATAAAACTGACCTAAAACAAATAAACTAACATTATAGTAAAAGTAAAAATAAATGGACATTATATATTTAGCATGAGGAATTCCTCTGAAGACTAAATGCCTTAAAAAAGCTAAAAGCCTGCAGAGCCCCGTTGTTCATTAGATTTTAAGATATTTTTCTGAAATGTTCATATCTGTGAGAGAAAATATTCCTCACACACTCTAAATGTCATTCAGTCGATTTGAGGTCAGTGCTGCTGCTCTCTGGAGAAGCACCACTCTCACATGTTGGAGGAGAGTTTGAGTATTTTCATTCAAATTAGCGATTAATGAAAAGGCTGGGTGAAAACCTTGTATCTCTGGGATTTCATAAAACCAAAAGAATAAAACACCTGTAGATAGAGGCTGAGTTACAAGGTTTCTATAAAAATAAATCAACATATCAATACTTTTATTATAATCATTACTGTTATTTCATGTTTTCCTCATTTTATCTGCTGATAACTGCAGATCTTAATCATGTTCTGGTAAATAAATACTGTATTGTATTTATATCCCCACAGTTTACTGTGTTTAAAAAAAGCTTTATACGTCCTCAGATGATTATTTTTGCTTCTGTCTTCAGCAGCCACATTTCCCCACAGAAATCAATGAAGGTTTGTGTTTCCTTCTCAACATTTTGCCTGAAAACAGCCTTGGGAGCATTTCCTCAGTTTTCACAAAACCGTCAAACAAACACGATCACATGCTGAAACTCAGCACAACTATTATATATGTTCTCTTTTTCTTACACCCTCCTTGTGTGAGATACTGGCTCTTCCCTGTTTTGATTCCCATAAACTATGACACACTCGTTTCAGGTTAACGTCCTCTCATGTCCCAGGTCTGCTGTGTTTTTATCATATAATCTCACTTCTTGAATGTTTTTATGACACAAACGATGTCTAAACGTGATGATTTGTGTGTTTATTGGAGTGTTTCCTCGAACTGCAGTGATGCTGCGTTTTCTTGATTACGTTGTCGGTGCCAGGAGCGTGAAGGTGGTACAGTCTCTGCCAAAAACAGATTCCTTCCCTTCCCTGTCATAAATTAACTTGGCTTTCATTTAAACTTCCTCTATAAAATTCAACAGAATCGACCTGTGGGATTTTATAAAATTACCTTAATCAGTGTTTCTGTTCCTTCAAATCCTATAAATCTCCTGTTTATTGAGACAGCGCCCTGCTGTGACAAATGCCCTATAGCCACACAGATTTAAGCTTTATCATAAATGATTTATGTTTTAGAGGGGATTCAGGGATGAGGAAAAACTGATTGGTTTGCCAAATGTAAGTCTGAACTACACAGTTTCATGTGCAGCTACAATTTTCCACAGAAAGCTGCCGACAAACAACGTCTCGTGAACTTTACATGCAACAAGATGAGGCATCACTGTGTTGTGCTACGAGTTGTTCAATATATACGAGCGATGAGATGTTTGCTAGATGAAGTCTGACCTGGTTCTTCACCGGAGTCACCATGCCTTTCTTGCGGTAGTCAAGAAATTTGGGAAGCCTGGTCACTTGGTCGTCCAGATCCATGGTGAAGCTGCGGTCGCGGTTCACTGGGACCTGCAAGCCCGTCATCTTCTCAGCCACTTCCTCTGATGTCTGAAAGGAGAATTTAAGTTTTACATCATATTTCAGGTCTTAAAGATACTTCAACAAAGAGTGCAACAGCAGTTTCTTGATCAAAAACACCAGATGAAACAAAGAATGCAGAAATGAAGCGTTACAGGTTGTTTCACTCTGACAGCAGACATGTGAAACTTTCCTCTTTTCTGGGAATTGTCTTGTGAGATAGAAATGTTTTGAGACAGGAGGAGGTGGAAAAAAAACAGTAGAGAGGATTTATTTTTAGACTTAAGACAAGAACGAGTGAAAGGAGATATGGAGGAGCAGGGATTTGATTCAGCTGGGTGACAGAGGATGAAAAGTATTTCATGAAGAGATGGGCTTAACACAGTTTACTCCAAAATGAAACGTCATTTCTCCGAACTGTACAAATGTCAAAAAGGGACACCAAGAGGGGCAAAAAAGCCACAAGATTTACAAAACAAAGGCATGAAAGTGGAAGCAAACGAAGAAAAAAAGGGGAATTAAAATAACTGACTCGTGTGCAGTTTTCTGGCTGTCACGCTGAAACTGCTGATTATATGATATTTAGCAATAATTCTTAAAAAAGCCTCCCATTTATTCCCCAGTGATTTTCATTACACGCAAGCAGGAAGATCATTAATGGAAGAAATACAGGCCATCTGTTTAATTCTTTCATTTCACTTAAGTGCTTTCAGTCAAAATGAAAAAAAGCAGAAACATCCTTAATTTCCCAGCCACCTGTTATAAACATAAATTTGGCCATTTATCCAGAATTTGCATGTGTTTACATGTTTCTGTCACTGACAAATGAGCCCGAGCACTGGCACATGCTGTATTTTATGCATCTTGCTTCCCGCCCATTTTTTTTATATACAGCTTGTTACAGCCGACATATTGATGCAGAAACATCAGTCACGACACATGCTGACATACATGTCACCCGCTCCAGCTGATTTAAGGGCACCAAACGCCCATTTTGTTTCATGAAGGAAGCAAAAAACAGAAAGAAAACGCAGAAATGCTGATTAAAATATGAATCTCTGACTTCTTCTGTGAGTTTTACTGCACACTTTCCAAGCTAAAACAGGAGAAGTTTTGTTGCATGAATTTACTGTGAGACCTTTTGCTAATGAATGCACTCAGCAGAAGGATCAGTTTCTCACTTGCTCTCGTTGTTAATGGCAGCTGTATCTCAGTTTGTACTCTGGATGCACAGTGAGACTGTTTGAACTGTAGATTAAAGTGGCTCAATGCTGATTGATTTAGGGGTGCAACGATTAGTTCATAATTAACTATTTTAATCAACTATTTTCATAATCTACTGATGGTTTTGGTCCTTCTATAAGCAAAAATACAAGAACATTTGAGCTTCTCAAAAGTGAAAATGTAAAGCTTTTCTGTGACTTTGGAGATGTCATTTTGGGTGGAGGGAAAACATAACAATAATACAGACAATAAGCATCATATTAACTGAAAATGAAAAAAAAAACTATTAGTCCTGCTGTTTTTTTTATGTGTAAAACTTCAATGTGTGCTCAGATCCTGAGGCCTGTGAATCACGAACAAGCTTCATACAGAAGTGCCACGACAGCTGGTAAATCTTTACTTCATTAACCTGAAACAACTGTCTGGTATTGGCACCACAGCAGCTGGGCTAAGCCAGTGATATCGAAGAGGAAAAAAAATATAAATTAGTGACTCTATTGGTGCATTTTTAGTTGAAACTGTGCTATAACATGCTGTAACCGTGAAATATAGATGAAACAAGGTGGACAATTTCAAGAATAGATATAAGTCAGTGGGTATTTTGCTGTCTGTTCATACTGGTGTGCCACATGGGTTAATCTGGAATCAGACTATGTGATATTTATGTCTTTCAAATGGTCAAATTAATTGATGATTTTGGTGAGAAACATGCAAGATTATACATCAACCAATCATAGCTCTGAGTTTTTCACAAACTTGCATAACATGCTAGTCCCATGGGCAGAGTTATGACGCCCTACATGGGATAAAACAAGTTAAAACCCAACATCTACAACACCCCATGGCTGGATTGGGATTTTATTTGGCTGAAACCATGTAGTCTGGTGTTACACAGGATGAGATTGTGGTTAATAATTGAAATGTGGCCCTTAAGCATGCAGGAGCTCACCATGTCGCCCAGGTGGTTCATCGCCAGCTCGTAGGAGTGCATGCCCAGTGCTGCCTCCTGGTTGTGGGCGTCGATCATGCGCATGTTCTTCTCCCAGACTGCCTTGCGAATCCCTTCTTCATCCTGAGACAAACAAAGCATGACATACATTGAGTCAAAACAGACACCTTCTTTACACCTTGACAGAATAAATATCATTTTAGACGCTTTAACATGGTCCTTTAGATAAAAAACTTAGTGGTGTAAAAAGCATTATGGGATACTGAGGACTGGTTGTGTCCTCCAAAATTCAGACAAAACAGAAATTTCTTTTCACTTCGCACAGAGTTCATAACATAGGCAGATTTTTTATCATATGTATTTCAAGCTTCCCTTCCTTCCTTTCTTCCTTCCTGCATTAACACCTGACAGCTCAAAGAAATTAATCTGGGCAAATAGGGCAAATTTACATTTTAATTAGCAAAGAAAAAGGAAGCTTGTCTACCTTAAAGCCCCATTACATTAATTAGGCCAATTAAACCAGTGCATGTTCACATAATAGTCTTCTCGAGTGCAGCCTATACACCAACATAACTGTCCCATGTGTCCAAAATATTGCTATACATGTGCTCTATATGCCTGTATTATATAATAAAAAAACAGACTGGTGTTCAGTTATATGCATGCTGTTGATGTCCATCACAATATGGGGGTAAGTTACACCCAAGTGCCTGGTTAGTTACCCAGAAAACATCCAAGCTCCACTTTGTATTCGTGGATTAACGACCATTAGCATAACCATAATCATTACTTCCATCTTAGTAATGGAAAATGCAAATGAATCGAGGAGACTTTGATTCTGATGTCAGTTCAGGGAGGGTTGAATTAGAGGAAGTGTTGGAGGAATACTGATTAAAGTCGAGAGAGAGAGAGAGAGAGAGAGAGAGAGAGAGCTGCACTGTCTTTTCTGCTGACTACACAGGAATGTAAATAATATATAACTAATGATCACACAAACACACACACACACACATGAAATAAATACATGTATGTCCAACACAGATACATCAAAAACAACATAAAGACAACATGAACTCCCGGCACATGCAGCACTATAGATAAACTGCACACATGCATCTACAGTATAAACAGACACAAACAAACACTCCACAGCTGTCGAGTGGTGACCTCTAGCCGGAGGTGAAGGGATAACAGATAACAGATGCTCGGTGATCGTGGAGGAAGTAAATGTGTTTTCAGCTCTGGTTTTACCACCAGCTAAACTGGATTTCTTTCATACGTCACAACCAGGAACAAGGCTAATAAAAACAGAGGGGCGGGAATTTTTGCAAAAGACAAAGTGAACAATTAGAGTCACATGTGAGAGGAATTTCCACTGTTGGAAATGTTTGACACCTGCTGACTGCTGTATTCAAAAGAGCATTAGATCAAACTAAATTAGTAAGCAGGGATGAGACATTTTTGTCCATGTGACCTCAGTTAATAAGTCTGGTTAAAATGTCTGTATCTGCCTTGCTAAGCCCGAACACTGCCTCCTGAATCAAAGTAAGTAAATAGACGAAGTCAGTTTGGCAAAGTGGGTCTGCAGCCTTTTGGAAATTAACCTTTTTCCGAATTTCCTGGCGAAGGATGAGAAAAGATGAAGTCACTGTAAATTCTCATTGTGCATGTCCTGCTTTACTTTTGATTCTCCGCTCGCTAACTCCATCTGTCTTGTTTCTCCAGGCCAAAACAAGGAAGTAGAGCAACCACTGCTGGCCTCACATTTCCTGCTTTTCCAGCAGACATTGTTTCCCACAGATAGCACAGAGCTTATTGTCTGTCCGGATAACATATATGTGACAGTTAATATGGTAATTCGTTATTGAGTCTTGTTTTGGCAGAGAGGATACTTCCCTTATATTGGCTGCACTTAGTGATGTTGAGACCCTTTTTTCTCTTACTAAACTCAAACTAACCTCTTTGTTTTTAATTTATTTGTTTCCACTCCTCATTAATTTTCCAATGCTAATTGTATTGGTGGGGATTTAAACACTGGCACAGATCTCAGCTGAAGCAGAACAGAAGAATAAAAGAACCAACCTACTGTAAAATTACAGAGCTAAAATCAGGTTTAAATCACAGCTTTGCCATCAGACCACATCGAGTGAGAGAAACTATACATGGTATTATTATTTCTGTTTTGTTGGTGATAACAATATCTTTTATCTCATATCACATCATTTCAGTTATTTCAGTGAAAAAATAAAACCCCACACTGAATGTTGCAGTAAACCCGGCTTAATAAAGATTTGGTACTGGCATCAAGGTACTTGAGACTACTATGAGGAGCATATGCTCTGCTTAATGTTCACTCAACAGAGATGCATCCTCCCAAATAAATATCCACCAGACTGGCAACAGCAGAAACCGGCCAGCTGAGAGAGACAAACACTGAACTGACTGGCCGTTAAATTGAGTCAGCTGGAGACAGACAGTGAGTCAAACACAAAGACATCCACATATTGGGCAATTTACTGAAGCACAAAGAAAGGCGCAGAGAGAAGAAGGAACACAGTCTGAAGACAGAAAGATGAAGAAAGTAATTAAAACAAGAGGTAAATATATGGACATCTATACATGCAGACTAAAGGGGGGAAATGTCACTGACAATTTCAAGATGCCGCACTAATTGATCCCTCTGTCTCTCAACTGCTACTCTACTTTTTATTGAACTACAACAATAAAAGAGCTTGGTGCACTTGAGTTTGCAGGGTCTGAATAGTTTGCATGGATGCAGATGTGGACTGTGGCCACGGAAAAACACACACAGATTCACTGAAGTACGCAGCTTATAAGTGACTGTTTGTTCTTTCTCTGAACTTCACTAACTGTCAGGTAAAGTTGCGACCAGCCAAAAATTTGGTTGTGGCAGGAAATCAAGAAAATGCCAAAAAGCTGTGGTGGAGCAGATTGTGAAATGAATAAACAAAAGTCTCCAGATACATGAATATTCACTGTCAAAGTATTAAATGATGCTGGTGGCCATTACTTTTGATGAGTAGCTGGCTTGTGTGGTAGTGTTAATACAACATTAGTAAACATCGTCTCCAAATAAGTCTCAGTCTCGATCAAAGAGTTGGCTCTTAACAGGTTGATTATTTGCAGACAACACCACCTGGTGATTTGATCAGATAAAGCAATATCTGGCCACTGTGCTGGGCCATTGATCCACTTGGATGGGCCAAGACTGGCCAAGATCAATCTTAATTTATTCCAGTATCAGAAACCCTCAGGTTCAGGAACAATCACACAGTAATTACTAGATAAGTGTTTTAAACAGAGGCTTGTTTAATAAAAAGGGATGCATATAAATATAAACTGTAATCCAAACACGTGTCAAATTTCAGTGACATCTATAAAATCCTGTACGGTTACCTGATCTGGTCTTGGGGCCTCTGACCTCCCTACATCTCATGTCACCCATACAAAATCAACTTTTGAATCTAAGTACAGCTTCACACTTCACAAAAAACTTTTTTAAAGTGTTACATATTTCCTCATTTTCTTTTGCTCTGTCTTTATGAATACCCCAGTGTTTCTCTCTATAATCTATTCCTATAATCTTGAACTGTTTTTAATTTAGGTCTAAACTTTCATGCATATGACAGACTAACAGACACTTACCAGGGCGTTGTATTCTTTCCTGTGTGTGATTTTCCACTGTTCCCATTGACTCTCCAGAGAGACTTCATCTAGGTGGCTCAGAGCTGAAGTTGCCAGCAGCAACACGCAGACAAACTGCAACATCCTGAAAGCACAATGACACCAAGACCTTCATTTTTACATGCACCAAAACAGACCTGCATGTGGCTGTTACAGAAAGTTGAGCACAGGCTGGGATTATTTTCCAATGAGTCAAAACAGATATAAAACATTTATTATGACTGAGGACAAGGAGGTTGTTTATATTTCCAAGCAAACCCTCCAACATTTTGCTTTGAGAGGAAAATCTGCTGCATACTGAGAAGCGGTTGGTGGCATGAAACAGGCAACTGTTGCTGTTTCCACACCGTGATGAAAATGGAAGATAATGGGTCAGCAGCTTCATGCCAAACTTTTGAGTACCAGCCACCAGCCACCAGGGGACTAAACAGGTTTTTGTAACTTTTTGTTTACGTGTTAGAAAAGTTTCCTCATTCAAAGCGTATCATCAAGTCCAGACTTGAAACTTTCAGCAAAGCCTGAACTTTTTCTTCACTTTTGCTTCTCTCTGCTTTCCTGTCATCTGTAATTCATCAGTTTCACCCTGTCTCCCTCAGGTTTCATTTCATCCTGTTTCTAATCTGCATCTGAGTTCCAGTAAAGGCCATTCACCTGTTAAGTTTAACAAAACTAAAACTGTTTTCTGTAATGGTGAATCTGTGAGAACTGAGCTGTTTTACACTGTCTGCATCTTTCACACATTGATTTTTTTGTAGTACTGCATCACTCTTGGGTGATTTGCTGGAACTGTCACGATTAAAATAGCAGGGTTTCATGATCTATGCAAATAACTTACAGTTAAATGGGGAACTAAAAGCACTGTGCTTTCTCATTGAGTTATAAAAACTCTTCTGGTAGTTTCTTCATGTCTTAGAAATGAATTCATGTTTTACATACAGCAACAATATTTTGAAGCATGTTTTCATCTGTCATTTCTTGTATTTTCTCATGAGCACGCTTCATTAATGGTGCAGAGCTCAAAACAGCTCCCAGTTAAAGCTGCAACTCTGACTTCCAAATCTCTTTGCATCTGGGTCAAAATTATTCTATAATCCTAATCCTATTAAGGCTAATTACTTTCTTAGCTGGCAAAAAAAATACTTGTGAATTTATCTGAGCTTAAATTCAAAGGGGACGAATCTTAAGAGTCAAACTTTGAAGTCTTTACTGGGAAATCAATGCCTGTAATGAAGTGAATTCTGTATCTTTTAGTTCAGTTCAGCTCAGTTACACACAAGTTGGTTTACCTTTAGCACAAAACATCAGTATCAGTCCATTTTAATCCTTTTCAACAAATTTCTACTGACTGTAAAACAAACCCTGTTCAAGGGACGGACGTCACAGAACTGAAAGTGAAACTCTGTACCAGGAAATCAGTAAACAGTAAACTTTACCTTTAGTGGAGAAGTGAACGAGTTTGGTGAAGTTCTCTGAGGCTGAATCCTCCTTCCTCTGCTGTCGAAGTAGGTCAGTGTATGACTTTATATCAGCTGAATTTTGAGGAAGTACAACGGGAGCTCCAGGTCTGGGGAGGAGTTTCTGTTTTTCCAGGCGGGGGAATTACATCTGGTTTCACTCGAATAGCACAGATCCCAAAACCAGATGATGTCAGGTGTCAGGTTACACAGGCAGCTCTGAAAACTTCACAAAGGCCGGCGCTGCTCTGCTGCCTTCTGGGGCACCACTTCAAAAATGAAGAAGCCTCGTGGATTTTTAATAAAAACGGCATCTTGGACTTGGATTATTTATCAGATCATTGTAAAATATGAACATGTGCTTAGCTCCTGGCATCATGATATGAAAGAGGAAAAGTGTACTACAGTCTGCTTTCAGGAATGCGCATTCAATGAATAATTCTGCATTCAGTGAAGATGTATGGATTGATCTTGAGACATTAGCAACATATTTCATATTGCAGAAAGAGCTTTATTGTTGTACTACATGTAGTTGTGTCTAGAGACATCCAGTCTGTGTATTCACAATAAATGGACTTTTGTTAATTTGAGGGGAATGGTATTTTTATCTTGAATCATGATGTATGTTAAATATGTAAACACGTCCTGTCTCGTCCTCCAAGTCACTTTAAAGTATTATACTATTAAACCAAAACCACAATCAAGTGCTGTGAGTTCCTGAACATAACATTTTTGATCAAGCTTTAGTTATTACAAGCAGATATCGCATTGTAGGAAAGCTAATTAAATATGCTGTTAATGCACATTTTACTGATATGTTCAGTATCAAACACTTTGTGACATGAGAGACACATCGTGATAACTTCTCATCGTTCTGTTAATAGAAAATGTTATTGGGTCATAGACGCACAGACAGAATTTCAAGAAAACGGGGTTGTTTTTTCGGTGCATGAATATATTAATCTGTCAGCTGTCACAAAGAACAAGGCTGATGATTAAATGAGAAAAATGTTATCACAGAGGATGGAGATAACAAAAAGTAATTTAACATACAAGGAAAGCTCATTTAGGCCGATGTAAAACACCAGCTTCATTATCTGCATGAACTGAAAACAAAGGAGAGAAAAAAATGCTGGAAATGTGACGTATAGGCTGTAGAGAACATTTGAAATCACAGAAAGTGTGGCTGTTTTTGTGTATTATGATTTTCCACGACACACTTTTAAATCTCAGAGACTAGGGCACAAAAAAGGAAGCTGCGTCTTTCCACTACAAACTTTCTTGCAAGGTATTTAGGACAAGCAGAGAACAAAAGGTAGCAAGAAAATTCAATCGATTTTTGACAATTCTTGCATTCTTGCCTGACACGTACATATTTATACCAAATTTTGCCCCTAACATTACTGAAAAAAACTTTAATAATATATAATAGGCTGACAGCCAAATATGTTGTATTTTTCAGAGGATGAGCAGAGAAAATCGATATCAGATCACAACGAACGAATTCAACTAAACTTCCCACACCAGAGCCAAAATAGACCTTTATCATATTTATTTTCTCTGCCGTGTTGTCTGGTTTTTGGTGGATGTGTACTTCCTCATGCAGTTAGTCAACATGTGTCATGTCTGTGTGTATATATGAACATGTCGTGTGACTCCTATAGTCATACAGCAGTCTGGCACATGTGGTCACTCATCTAAATATACGAGTGTCCCGTGTACCTCATATGTCCAATGATACATGACTGTGCTGCAGCAGGTTACTCATACACAAAATGAGGTCTGAATGAACAATAGCGTTTGGTGGTACTATCGAGTTTAGGTATTGATTATGTTCTTACCAGAGCTACTACTGCTACTACAAGACGGCTCATTCGATAACAATGAGCCCTGAGGTGGATGTTTTTGTGTAAAGTGCTGATTAACGATATGATAAGTTTTCAAACTGCAGTAGAATCAGATGTTGATGCAGTTGTCTGTGCACATAATTTGATGCCGTTAATGTTAAATGTTGTTTGATATCATGTTTTTTTTAGATATGACTAAAGAGAAATTTCACAAATTTCATTGGAATGAAGCCGAATTATGCCAATATTTTTATTTGTGACATTTCTTTCCTTTAGTACGACCATCGGGTTTAACTTCTTCTTTTTTTCAAGTCAGTCTTACAACAATACTCACACACCTATATGTAAATTTAAAGAGGTATCTGCCTGTTATCGTTCCTCTTGTCCATATTGGCTCTGAATAGATCCCTTCACTGATGCAACTCCAATAGGATGATGCTGTACAAAACACAGAGTCCATGCTTTGTGAAAAAATGAATAAGGTCAGCCAAAGCTAACTTCAGTAGCTTTCAAGTCCAAACTTCCTCTTTTTTTGACCTCTATTGCAGTTCAGCAGGGAAGCACAGTTTGGAAAAAAGGAAATAAGCACTAAAAATACTTTAAATAAAATACAGATTTGATCGCTGAAGCCTCATATTAGCTTCAGCTGAACTTTTTTATACAGAACAAGGACTGTGGTTTTTGTTCCCCATCCCTTCATTCATCACCCCACATTCATCAGACAGGGATCATCTCACGGCCAGTACAGACAGAAGGACAGTTACAGTGGCCACTAAGTCTTTTTATATATCCACATATGGGCATTTGAGTATTGAGAAAAGTTCAAAAGCATATAATTTAATCCATAAAATGTATCTCAGCTATTCACAGTGTTTTCATAAGATCTGATATTTGTGATCTTTAGATGATGAATCATGATGACACCAACATCAGAGTAAAACCTCCTCTTTTGCATGAAGTATCAAACCAAAAAAATCAAAATCTAACATACTATCAAGAAAAAAAATCTCTGAGCATTTTCAGAAGTTGAATCCTTTCATTTTACAAACTTCATGAGCTTGCCCCAAAGATTTGTAACATCAAAAATGGGTTATTTCATCTTACCAAAGTTACATAGCCTCACTTCATTGGTCCCAGAGGGATACACACTCTGAATTAGCCTGTGGGCTTTTCTCTAGTTTTATCATACACTAATTTAGTAAGATTGAGAATCATTCTTTTTTTCTTCTAACACTTACGTAAAGCAGAAAGTAAGGGTGTGATTATTACTATAAGTCTTTCTTCCTTTCCATGGTTGTTGGTAACGTCTCCTCTTCATCAGCCCATCACACTTGTGGTGTTCCGCAAGGGTCTATCCTTGGTCCTTTATTATATTCAATTTTTGCTCCCCCTTGGTCATGTCTGTTATGTCATCACATGTTCATCACACAGCTTTACGTTCCTATTAAATCCACCAACCCCAGTTGTGTAGCTTCAATGTCGGATGTCCCAAAACCTCCTTCAACAAAATGAATGATAAATAAAGACAAATCAGTTTCTCAAATCTAGATCCCACATGCAAGACAGTTTTGGCTCTCTGTGTTATGTGTCACTCAGTGTCCTGTTGTGTTTTCTGGTGTCTTGTGTTCCTTGTGTTTTTTCATGTTTGATAGGTCTTGTGTTCAGTGTGTTTAATTGGATTTTTGTCATGTCATTTTTGTTAATTATTAAAACTTTCAAACTACTCTGCCGTGAGTCGAGTCCTGCATGTGGGTCCTCCTCTCCTGCCTGGTTCAAAGAACGTAACAGAACCTAACACTCTGTCAGCTAATGTGAAACCGGGTACAAAGAAATTTGGTATTTCATTTGACTCTGAACTTTGTTTTGATGCTCAAGCAAAGAGTGTTGTTCAGTCCTGCTTCCTGCACCACAGTGACATTGCTAAAATAAGATCCTTCTTATCTTGTCACAGTCTTGATGGAGTTGCTAATGCCCTTGTCTCTTGATACTTAGACTACTGCAATGCTCTTTACTTACGCTCACACTCCTCATGACAGACAAAGTTGATTTCATCGCCTGCAGTTCGTGCAAAATGTGGCAGCTAAACTTATTAAAGGTACAAGGAGGTTTGAACACATCACTACGCTTCAAGCTGCACTTCACTGGCTATCAGTAAAATTTAGAATTGATTTTAAGATTTTATTGTTAACTCTTAAGCTCTTCATAGTTTGCTCCTAATCCCGTATTTGCCATAACCTGAGATCCTGACGTGGCTCTACTGGTTGTGCCCAAGTCAAGATTTGTGACCAATGGAGATTTAGGCCTTTGCTATCAAAGCCCACAGACTCTGGAAGAGCTGAGGACCTCCTGTTAGCTTGGTCAGTAACCACTTTTAAATCTACTTGGCGCACTTATATTTACAGTTTAGGTGCAAATCCATGTTTTCTATGCTTACCGCTTATTTATGTCATTGTATCAGTCTGGTATGTTGTTGCTGTGTGTTTGCAGTTATTTTGAAGTTTATTTTAACTTCATTCTTTGTTTGAATTTGATTTTATATAACTGGACCGGCACCCCGTAACCTTGCTGAGAAAGGTGGGATACAAATAAAGATTATTATTATTATTATTGTTGTTGCTATTTGGGGCATGTTTTAACCTTTTAGTCTTATTTTTCACTCTGTTTCCTCCAAATGTGTAATTTAGCACTTTGCTGTAGCTGTAACTCAAATGATACAGCTGCAAAAAAAAAAAAAAAACCCAGCTTGAATTGATGAAATTTCAAAGAGATGCAGGTATCTATCTCTTGAGTAAGCAGCGTCGATGCCCCTCAAGGTCACAGGCGCTCTCCGGTGCCGTGCTGAGATCTCAGCCGTTACGATCTCTGGTGTGTTAAGTGCAGCCGAGGCGACCGTCTGCAGGCCTCTCATCACTGACAGCTCGCTATCTGTCTGATCGATGAGTGCTTTTTTTCTCTCTCTTCTGGAGGGTCTGCTCGCTGCATTTCACCAGGCAGCAGAGTGCATTTTAAGCTCCTTTAAGACTCTTCCTCCAGGTTCCTCTACGGCCACTTTAGATAATGACACTCGTGGACGATAGTGTCCCGATTGATCATCATCCAGCGCCCAGCCCCCTCTCAGCACCGTCGAACAGGCAGCAGGTCGTGACCTCTGTGTAAAAGCACGTGTGTGTGTGTGTGTGTGTGTGTGTGAGCTTGATGAAAGGGAGGGAGGGCTGCTGGTGGTGATAGATTTATAATCCAATATTCCTTACTAAGGTGGTTCCCGAGCGGTCGATGGCACTATTTTTATTTGCAGTTTAGAAAATCTATTAATATCTCCATAAAGGCAGCGGCAGCGGCAGTGTACACTGTGTACAGTGGGACGCAATCTGAGGCTCGGTCTGACTGTGAAGTTCTGTTTTCTTTCCTCTTCCTCCCCTGTTCGAGGCCACATCTGTTTCCCATTTTGGAGCGCTCAGTCAAAACGCGCCACAAAACTGGAAACTGCTCAACTCCCAAGATCCTCTTCTGCTGTCATATGATCAACTCGCTGACTCAGACGGTCACGGGATGTTTGCTTCTTGCCATTACAGAAACGAGTTGGCTCCGTAATAGCGAGAAGTAATCTTACATCACGGTGGCGGGGCACTGCAGAGTGAGTGACATCCCATTTTCTATATGCATCCCCGATCCATATGACTCCCTCAGGGACAGATTACGTAAGCCTAAAGCTGTTCCCCATTGAAATGAATTGTGTTTAAGTGCTAGAAAACATCACTGAGATTCTTCTCCGGTGCCAATCTACTGAGAGAGCCCGAGAGGGTTTAAATCCCGATCTGAACTGTGTGCACTTTTCACTGACCAGTTCAGAGATTAGTGCAGCAGACACCAAAGAGGTTTTAAAGGCTTGTTTTGATTCCAACAGATTAGATTGTGTTGTCTTTTCCCACCCCGAGCTCAGATTGTTTGTCGAGTGAAAAACAGGAAGTGTCCTCGCTGTGGTCAAACAGCCACCGTTGTTTCGGGTTCTCCTCTTTTTGAAAGCATGTGAATGTTTTAGTGTGCATTAAAAAGTGAACTGAAATAAAAGTCCTTGTCGTGCACTGATGTTGTCTTTTTTTTAGAAATTGTAGAAATAAAGACAGATGATGTAAAACTAAGAATCTGCACAAAACAAGCAGCCTGATTAATAAAATGTATTTGTTTTTAAAAAGCAATAAATAATGTCTTTTTGGTACATTAACATTTTTGCAGACGATTTGTCTTTTCTTTTTGTGTTTATGCCTGTAATGACTTAATACTGCCCACTCCTGGAGGGAAAGAAACCAAAACTGCTGCTATAAATGTATTGATTAGTCATTAAGACAAACTCTATGCTATCAAAATAAAGCCCTAAATCAATCAATTTAATGTGTGCGTCTGTATTTTCTGCAAATTTCACAAAAACTTTTTTTTTCACTAAAGAAGAATAGATTAGTCTTAAAGGAAAAGTTAAAAATACTTTAAGTGAAGTTACATAAAAAGACCATGTCTGTTTATTATGATTTCTATTGATATATTATATTCATATATTATTGTAATGTTATTATTATCAGTTGTGCCTTTATTCCACAGTTTAGAGAAAGACAGGAAACATGGAGGAAAAAAAGGGGGTATGACATGCAACAATGGCTTGCTGGAATTGAAATGTGGAAGTATTTTTATAGAAACGAGCCACGTAAGCGAAGCAGGGACGAGTCAGACTCTTCTGATTCCTCTGATGAGAAAAATCAGGAGTTTGATGATGACGGTACAGTACATGGATGCATCACATGCAACCCTAAATCTTAAAAGTGAGTATTTTTTCTGAACATAAAAAGTTCATAATAAAAATAATAAATATTATGTAATACATTTTTACTTTTTCATCTGTCTTTCTTCTATAGTGTTGTTTCTTTGGTTAGTTCAGCAGGGTTTGGACGGGTGTCTTATACTGGATGCATTTAAAAACATGTAATGAACAGCCAAACAAAAAGTCAGCCCTGATTGTGCACAACAACAATATCTGACTCTACCAGAGGAGCCGGACTTCAGGGGGAGTCGGGTCCTTTAACCAGGAGACTCAGCAGCTTCAGAGGAGGTGGAGATGGTCAAAAACAACATCTTTCTCTCTTCAACAGCAGCATCTGATCATTAATTATAACAAATAATAATTAAATAATATTCAATACACTGTTATGGTGGAAGTATTCAGATCCGTCACTTCAGTAAAAGTATGATAACACACCATTACAAGTAAAAGTCCTGCACTCAAAATGTTATTTTAATAAAAAATATGTGAGAATAATCTGCAGAATTTACTTAATGTATTACGATAAAAAGTTAAAAAGTAGAAAAATATCCTCTTGACTGTATGACTCCTATTATAACATTAGATTATTATTACACATTCATCAATGTAAAAGCAGGATTTTACTGTTGGAGATGGTTGAAGTGGAGCAAATTTGAAATATTTTGTTTTGGGCTGCAGATAATGATTATTTTCATTCTGGATGATTATTATTATTATTATTATTATTATGCATTGTTTGTTTGTAAAAATGGTGAAAAAGGGCTCTTCATATGTTTTGTATATAAAATCCGGATTTGTAAAGTAACTAAGTCACAGGTACGATATTCCCCTCTGAGATGTAGTGGAGTAGAAATAGAAAGTGGCATGAGAGAAATACCTCAAGTAAAGTAAAAATGCCACAAGATTATACTTAAGTATATATAAGTCAGTACCAGAGTAAATGTACTTAAACAATCAGTCAGTTACATTACTCAGTTACCACCACTGCCAATAGATAAATCAGATTATTCCTCAGCAGAACTGTTTGTTCTGTTCTGTGACCGGGTCAAAGAGAGCAGCACACACCAGAAAGCCTTTTAAATTCTTGTATTCATCCAAACAGATTAGATCAAATATAACCCTTTGATTCTGAGCTGAGATTGAGCACCAAAAAGACCATTTAATATCTGCTCTGGTAGAAAACAAGTATCTTTTTAAACCTGCGGTACTTAGTGAATACAATGCACGAAGAGACTCGTTGCAGAATACTAAATTTGGAAAAGTGTGACCTAATTTTTGTGGCTCTGTAAAAATATTCAGACAGACTGAGGTCACCGCTGCCAGCAGGTGAATCGAGGTGCAACTGAGAGAAAGTTTAAAAAAGAAGTAGCATGACTGTTACTCACAACAAAAATTTATATAATTTATATAAAGTTTTATTGCGTGTAATAAATTATTTGTATAATTTGGGTTAAGAGGTTGAAGAGAACTTCAGCAGAATGTAAAATGAAGCTGAACTAACCAGACTGTGTTTGGTAGTTTCATTAGAGGCAGCTGAATTAGCCGAGAGCAGATCCAGAAGCTCTTTACGGGCCGTAAAGTCACCGTGGGACGAAAAATAGAGCAAACAACTGAAAGCATATTACAACAAGAACAAGGACATCCAACAGACAATATATTAATACACACAAACACACATGTCTGTGAATCACAGGAATGTCTGTGGGGTTTCGCTTTATGACACTCATTTATATCGAGGTTAGGAGGTCAGGTGAAGTTACTCAGATTAACCGTTGGGAAAGTTACTTTGGTCGAGGTAAATAGCTCAAAGTGTGACTGTTAAAAGGTGTCTGCAGAGCTTTTTTGCCTCTTTTTCACTCATTGTTTGGCATATTTACTTTACTTTTTACTCTACATCTACTCTACTACATATTTTCTAACCGAGCCAGATACTTCAATAAAGAAATCTCTTTATCTAACTCTCTCTCTTTATATACACCAAATTTACAGTGATGATGCAAAATGACAATGACTGATAAAAAACAAATCTATGGCTCATTATAAAACTAAACCATTATAATGACAGTAAACTGCTGAATGTCTTTTATTCAGGGAGTGGTGGCGCAATGAGGGACAGTCTGTGCTACGGACAGCTTATTTTGATGTTTTTTCTGCCCCCTTGGGGCCAAAAATCAATTTATGCAGCTTTGAGGTTAAAGTAAAAGTTCACACACCACACTTAATTCAAAATTTTAACTTTTTTATTGCAGCAGTATGCATTTTAATTTGGCAGGTTGACAAATCTGAGTAAACTTGAAGGTCCTGAGCTCACAACCTCATCTGGCAGAGCCTGAAATATAACATTTATATAAACATGGACATGTACTGTCATAGAATGAAGCAAAAATACAGGAGGCATGTAAACAAAGAACAAGATGCAGGTGGTGTTTAAGGTGTGAACATCGATTTGAATACGGCGCTCCTCTTTAACATTCACGCCTCAGGAGGTCATCTTATCCAAGCTCTACATCCAATATGTTCCCCTTCATCTCCGCCATCAATCAGTGTCTCCTTCCTTTCTGGATTTGCTTTGTGCCAAAATGGAAAACACTCTCACACTGGATGATTCCTGTTTTTAAAATCACAGAGACATAATTTTATTTACAGCTTCTACACGCGTAAAATAAACCGCACAAGCACCCGATCACTTTAAAGGAGTTGTGATTAATAGTTTTTCCTTCATCTCAATGGCCCCGGTGGATCAGGCATGAAAAAGTATTGACATTTGGTTTATAGTTTGCAGATAAATGAGGGAAATATGTTTTATTAATGTTGGACTGTTTTAACAAATCTGTCTTCCACATCCAAACAGTGTGGGTGGTGTTTAAATAAACAGCTCACCGATGGATCTGTGCCTAAAAGGTGCCAATTCTTTTTTTGAATAATGCTTTGAGACTTTGGCAAGTGCAGGTGTTTTTTAGCTTAGGTCTATTTCAATTCCTTAGTAGTGCATTTGTTAGTGAACTAAGAATAATAATTCAGTCGACCGCTGGTTTATAACCAGTTTAACGCAGCTCCTCTCTTAATTGTTGGATTATTTCCATGTCGTGGTTCATTTGAAAGCATCATTTCATAAACTCCTCACTGCACTGACTTTTCTTTTAACATATTAGAGTGAGGTAAATGTATGTGGAAATAGACTATACTTAAGTTTGTATGTACAGACCTCTTTCATCTAATTCTGCTGTCCATAAATAACATTTACTTTCAAGATGGCAGTCATCTTTTCAGTTGAGAGTTGGCTTCATATTTGTTTGCATGCAGAATACTTCTCTTTAAAATTCAATTCAGTTGAGTTTACTGTCTCCAGACCATATGCCCATGTTTTTTTAAAGAAGTGAGTATGTTAATAAATATGTAAATAAACAACTAAATGAATAAAATGTCTAATTATTTAATTATATACAGGTGCTGATGCATTTCTTGCTACTTGTACACCCACTGTTTTCTGTTTCTGCAGACAGACAGTTAAATTTAAGTTCATGTGTCATATATAATCAAACTAGTTATAATAAGAGTGAAATGTGTGATTGTGCAATAAAAATGAGTGTAAAACAGAATAAAGACCAGAAATGTGCAATAAATGATGTTAACTATAGTCTAATAAGCGACTTTGACCAATAATAACACTCAAACACAATCCAAAAAACACAAAATTTGCTTAACTCAAGGTTTATGGTAATTAAATATTTATCTTGCCTACAGAGATGTAGTAGGCAACCATTCCCTGCAGATTTTAATATTCAAGGACAGCAAACTAAAGTAAACATAATCATGTATGCTCGGAAATACTGCCTGACTATAAGCACTGAATCCAACTCTGACATCTGTACTGTGTGTGTGTGTGTGTGTGTGTGAGACCATCAGCCCACTCTTGACCTTACATTTTTTATATCTTTGTCACATGCTGCCAAGCAAAATCATCAACGAATCCTGTCAGAAACTGGCAGCGAAGCAAAGTCATTCATGGTTCCTGGCATCTAATCTCTTTATGTGGGCTGGCCGCGGTGCGTCTGTGCCTCCCGTTGATGCACACATGTGCTGTGATGTTTGAGGGATTAGTATTTATTCTAAGGACACAGAGAAAACCCCCCTCCTCATGTCACGCACACCGAAATGAGAGCCCGATTCACAAACACAAGCTGCCGGCACACATTCATAATTTTTTCGATGGCTGATCTGTCACGTGCTGATCCGTCTCCAAGATCGCTCTTCAGGGATTAGTGCTCGACATGAGATGTTAACGTGCCACAGTGCCTCCTGTCCTTCAACTCATATTTTTAGACTGTGGGGGGTTAAAAGAAACTGCTGATGCTCAAAAATTAAATGAGCTTAAGTGATGTTCTCTTTATAGTGGTGTCAATATTTTAACCCTAAAGAATACTCCAGCGCTCGGCATTAGCTGGATTCTCATTAGAGGAAAGCGACAGCTGAGACCTCGACATGGATTTAAACTCTAAAAGGTCTATTTGTGCTCGTATGCTTCGGTCTGTGGGATAGCATTAGTGTGACCTTTGAAACCACTTGATAGTCCATTACAGCTTCCATTCATAAAGACAGAGATTTGCGTCGGCGAGTTTATGGACATTTGATTGTCGGGAGCTTCGGGGCTTTCGGAGAGGAGCCATGTTGGAAAATGTTTAATAGAAAAATAATGAAGGGGAATTAGAAAAATGACCACGGGCCTTCAGGATGCAACCCCCGGTTAGAGCTCCTAATGCGCTGCTTTGTATGCAGATTATTTGAGCATATTATAAGGAACAAGTACTATTCTGTGTTTCCTCCATTATGCAATCACTGCATCTTACATTTCTTCCTAATCAGCCATCTTGGTTTGAGGGAAGAGGCTGCGTTGTTTGTTTTCTCTCTGACTCATTACAAAAAAAAAATACATTACAGGATGGACCGGATCTGCTGAAGAAATCATCCCTGCATAATATTCATGGCTATAAGAACATGGGCAGCCTGTGGATGGCAGCAGGATGACCAGATGTCACTGGCAGCCATTACAAAAGGATAAACACTCGAGAAGCATCCTTTTCTCCCCCCGGAGCACTTCCTGTTGGCTCGCCGTGCTGAGGTACTTGTTGGGCAGAAGCCAGCATTGCTTTGCTGATTCAGACGTTAAATTAAATATTATATGTGCCAGTCAGCATTTTGGCAGAGTTTTCCAACACTTAAATAGACACGGTGGATCCACTTGCCTTAAAGAAGTTTACCGTTATTGGTTTCAGAGGAGACTTTTAGTGTCCCATGATATCCTAACTCCTGTTTTGTTTTTGTTTTTTTATATTATATATGTAGTTTTTATCATGTCCAATTTAAAGCCACAATCCTGACTTCAAACATTAATGTAAGAAAAGAACTCATCCCAACACCAAAATTCAAATCACAAGAGTGGAAGCTGCTAATACTTTGAAACTGAAGGTAATTCATTTAAGTGAACATACCTATCATGTACAGTCAGCCATGTTTCTTATTGACTTTTTAAAGATATTAAAGTGGCATTAGTAGATTAGAATAGATTTTGGGGCCATGTGGAGCAGAAGCTAAAGTTGCACTTTTGCAGCTGTTTTCAAGATCATTCACTCATTCACAAGCTGTGTTGCTTGTAACTTCATTATATTTTTGTTGGTGTACGGTGCAGATATTACAACCTGACAATATAACTGCTTTCTCTGCTAATCACACTCATACAAACACATTTTCCTGCTGCATCTCCCTCCATCGAGCCTTAAGTGCTATTTCCTATTGTTAATTTAAAAGCTCCCTCACTCAGCAGCACACCAAATATAAATAAATAATCTTTGACTAGAAACGGCTGGTTTCTTGGTGACAGAAGGCACTATTGACATGTCTTCACCTTTGCTGTCTGTGTAAGTAGGCGACTGTTTGTTTGCAGATAAGGAGCAAAATTAGCATCCATGCAGCCTGAGGACACCGATATTCAAGATATCTCTAGAAACACAGTTGGAGAGAGCAAAGAGTCTGACACACAGTGAATATACTGTAAAATAAACACCAACTCAAAATCAAAATATGAATAAATGCAGCTTTAAATATCAATAGCTTTATTGGCTGCAGGCTAACAATCCGATATTTATTTAAAGCATAAAGTTGCTGTGAGTTTAAATCCTCTTCTCCTCCATGACTCCTTCACAACTTCACTCGTCATCAGGGCTCGGACCATCAAACCGAGCAGGAATTCAAAGCCTTCTGTTTCACACACATGTTCACAGAAACCAACAAACAGAGGGCGAAAACAGAAGAGGGCACTCAGAGGTAACCGAGCCGCAAATTATTCTCCTCACATGCATATGGACGCGTCGGATGTCAGCTGTTTATTTTTGTCCGGCAAAGTGGCCACATGCTGTTGAGAATCTGGTCACGTTTACGCCTAATCATGCAGAAACCGCTGTCTACAAATTACACTCATTTAAAGGATTCGAGGTGGAAGCAAATTAGTTACAGAGGTACATTTTAAGGGAGCTGATTTCACAGTTTATTTTTTTTCCAATATGGTCTTCATGTGTGAAAATGTAAAGTAAACAGCTCTCTATTGACCAATCACTTGTCTTTTTATCTCAGTGCCGCTGATATTTTTGGATTTTCTCCTCCTGGGGGCCAAAGGTCAGGCTTTATGATTCCTCCGTCCTAATTGGCTCCAGTTTCCCATTGTTTCTTTCAGGCAGAGCTGACCTCTCCTGTGGGACCGAGTCTAATTAAACCCCCCTGGAATTTGATGAGAGTACCACTGTCATCCAGAAACACTGACTGATACAGCGTCATGTGTAGATTTCCACTTTACCTCCAGGCTACATTGTCCTTCCCATGTACAGTTATTGATGAGCTGTCTGCACCCTGTTTTCACCAGGTCTAAAAAACAGTTAAAATGCAGGACGCGTGTCTCAAAATACATCTGATTTCTCAAATTGTGGAATGCTACTTTTATCGTTTCATTGTTTAGATATTTCTAGACAGCCTCTTGCATGTATATGTTCTAATAAGACCTGATTTAACACCACCAAGTGCCTACTTATGAAACCTAACAACCTTTTTACCTTCCTGTGCATCAGCCGCAGCCTCCCTCCTCTCGTCCGTCAAAAGCAGCTTCCTGCCTGGCAGATGCTCCAAGTTTCGCTTCAGGGAAAAGAGGAAGCGCAAGGCTGCCCCGTTCTAATCAGAGAACCACAGGCGAATGGATGAGGATTAATTAAAATCCAACGTGAGGTTGAGCCCCAATCCAGCATCGCCTACTGGGAGCCGAAATGCAAAACTCAAAGCATCCTGAAAATCTGCTTACGGTCAGAGAAAACAATCTCAGAGTAGCAAGGAAAATCCCTGATTGCATATACCTTTTCAGCAGCTAGAGTGGATACTTCATCAACATTTTTGCTTCAGTTGTTCTTACGGTACAAATCTGTGCAGAAACAAACTTTGCAGGTTTGACTCAGGCAGGTGTTTAATCCCAGATGTTTAAAACTTCGGCATGGCTAAATCGATATGACGCCCAATTCCCAAGACGCTGCGTTGTTCATTAAGCTTTCTGAAACTCTCTGTCAAAGTGTTGAATGGAACAACAATATATTATATGAACATGTAAAAGGGCGGTGATACAGGACAGGTCATGGGGTGTGGCTACGGTCATCCTCTTGGGAGGAGTGAATTAGTTTCTAGAAGCAGATAGATTTTCTTTGGTGGTGTGTTTTTGAAGGAGGCAAGAGAGGAAGGAGGAGCCCGACCAAAGAAGCCGTCACCATGATTTCGTGTTTTAATAACGTCATGTTATGTTCGTCTTTGTTATGAAGAGAGGACAGTGATTTGTCACATGTCTAAAAGAGGTCAATTGTCAGGAAGCGTAACCACATAGCAGGTCATTTTAAGTGTTTGAACATGTGACTGACATTTTTCTGCTGAGTAAAGTCTCCAAACATCCGTCTTTTGTCTGAAACATGATCTAAAATAAAACAGCTTTTAGGACTTTTGAACCTAACTTGTCTTTTACAGAGTGAATTTAGTTTAAATTCTCTCCTTCCCCGTAGACAGCCTCGGTTTTGGATGTCTGCTCTCACCTCGGTCTCTATCTTTTGCTGTACTCGTCTGTTCCTGCAGCTCCTGAACGGGGATATGACAAGCACACATGCTTAAATCCAGTGGGAAGGTCTCTCTGGATGGGTAACTTTGCATTTTAGGCTGGGATGCATTCACTGTGAAAATGTTTCTGCACCCGTTTCGCAACAGTTGAATGCTTGAACAGTTCGGCAACGGCCTTTGAGGTGTTTTCGCTCCCATTTGGTGGGTGTGTTGGGGCTGAAAACCAATGCAGCTGTGACAAAAACCCAACGGAGCAGCGATGTTTAAAACACAGCAGAGACTACCAAATGCCCTTTAATGCACACTGAACATTTCAAAAACTTTCACTGTGTTCCCTCAGATTTATTTAGAGAGAGAAAACACACATTGGTGCGTCCATTCTGCTTTGTAGTGCCCAACATCAATGTTTTGCAACAGCAAAATAAATTCATCACAATTTGGCACAAAAAATTGTTACCTTCTTTAAAATTCAGATGCAGTAACAACAAGTCAAACTGAGATCGAGTAAAGGGCAAATACAGTCTGCAGAGTTTCTGTGTCCTTGGTTTTATACCTGTGAGAACAAACTTCAGTTTTATAAGTTTAAAGTAGGGAAATGTTTAGAAACTGTTCTCAGCTCTTAAAAGACTGTTTGAGGTTTCTGACTTGGTTTCAGGGTTCAGGTCAGAATGAGGGCTGAAGGCACACAAAGTGCATCGAACAGTGCACCTTTCCAATGTTGGAATGGGTCTCTGCTTCTAACAAGTTTTTTAACTTCCAAAGAGTGACAATGCAAAGGATTTTAAAATCTTTTTTTCCTTCTTCACAGCAGGGCTGTACCCGAATCGGGATATTCAGAGTCAACTCAGAGTCGGCAGTGATGTCCTTGGATATGAAAACATCCTTTTTCCACACAGAGAAAGCAATAAAAAGGGCTCATCCTGGTCCTGGTCATAGTTCAGTTTTGAGATCTGAGCACACAACAGAGCATCTCTCCTGTCAGTTTAACGGGTCAATCACACTGAGCAGAAGAAGAGTCAGTTTTAAAAGTTTTAGTTTAGCTGGAGCAGAAAACAGAAGCAAGTCATGTTGCACTGCATCACGCTGCCTTCAGCCTCCACACCTTTCTCTGTTTCCATCACAGTTTTGTAGTTCAAAAATTAACTTACCAACAAGTTTTGCAGAGGTTTACAGCCTGCTTTAGTCTTTGTACGATAACTCAGCGTGTGTGTCGACTTGGGGCTTATTGACTGTTCATTCATACCTCTGTCACTCCTCATGTGTACAATCGAGTGCAACACAATGAATATGTTTGTTGAAATACTTTTTTTCCCCACAATTTTGGCGTTTGAACCCCATTCGAGTCAAATTTTAGTCTGTTTTACATATATAACGATACTGGGTTTAATCACAGTGACATGTTTGTCTGTTAGCTCCTTTAATTCTGCAGTATAAAATCTGTGTAAAATAGCATAAGAATAAATTAAAAGTAAGTAATATGTCACAATGTTAACTTTAGTTGTAGTAACTTTTAATAATAAGTCATTAAAAATAGTCTTGGGGCAATTCTCAGGCAGAAAAGTTATAAACACCTCCTGCAATCCACTTGGCTGCAGTACACTTTGTACTGACTAGTCCTCACTGCTATAGTAGGAAAAATTGTGTGTGTGTTTGTCTGTGTGCAACGTGAGGTCCATGTTAAACAGGGGGAGTTTTCAGCCTGCAGTGGGGAGCGTCTCTGCTGCTCTGACCAGAAAAGAAAAGGTCAGTCTGGAGAGGGAAGCCGAGCCAGACAGTGATTAGACGGGGTGGCTCTGCTCTGAACGCATTTTCTATTTTCCAGCATTCAGAAGAGTGCCGACAAACAACTGGTGTCTGTCTGTTCACTTTTAAGTCTAAGCGAGATGATGATTTTTGTTTAAAAGGATAAAACTGGAATGAACTGAACTGAAAAGTATGATGGATTGTCACCAGGGTCCATTAAGGTTTTTTATTTTTTATTTACTTTTTTTATCAGTGTGCATTATCAAACCTCACAAACCAGCATAGGCAGTGTGTGTTTTCACATTAGCATCAATGTGTGTGTACATGTGTGTGAGGGGGGCGGGGAGGGGGGCATTCCTGGTCTCTACTACAGAGTCGTCTTTATCGTATCCAGCTGTTGTTCAATCCGGAGATTTGGCTGACCCACGCATATCTGCCCATCTCTCCCTCCAAGCTGTGATAGTAATGTACTGTCCTGGAAACATGCCAGCACTCACTCAGTGTGGCGGATAAAAAAACAAAAAAAAACAAGAAAAAAAAAAACACACAAATCCCCTCAGAGCTGACAGCTTGGGGATTTTGCCACCCATATTATTATTATTTGCACGTCTCCTGTACCCAGAATGTATTCTAACAGTTAGTTTGTTCACAAAAAGCAGCTTTCATGTGCATCAGTGGGTTGGGATTACAGCCGGGCTCATAGTAAAGCACTACTCCATTTTTCTGCACTTACAAACAGACAAAAAAGACGTCTGCCCTTCGTAATAAGCGCTGAGATCTGGTAACACATAAGTAAGACAGGGCAAGAAACCTGAGCTGTCCGAGGATCAAACAAGCTGTAAATATTCCTACATTTGAGCAATTCGATAGGTGAGTACAATGGCCAAAACTACAAAAATAAGATGTACGAATTTCCCTTAATGCTTCCCTTCTGCTTAATGAAAGCTATAAAAGTATTATCAATGAAAGGTGCTTAAGGGTACATTCCCCAAAATGCCAATTAGCACCTCCAAATCATATCATAAAAATCATAGAAATTCTGGGGTTTGCCGTACTATTAAAATCTGAAAATCTGAAAAAGTAAAATGAGTATCAGCACTGATATGTACATGCACATGCAGGTGTACGAGTCCACCTCAGTAAACATTACATCAACATGTGAAAGAGCTGTGTAATTAAAAACTCAAAGCAAAACGACACAAAACAGACACAAAAAAAACATAAAGATAAAAAATAACAGCAAAACTAAACTGTACAATACAACTTATAATTCAAACAATGACAACAACCATCCACGCTATAACTAAAATGTCAGAAAAACATTTAATAAGCTCCAAAAGATGAGAGTTATCCAAAAAACATCCTACACAGTGACAGGCTGTTTTCAGTTGTATAACTCTGGTCTCTAAAATGTACTTGGTTGCACATTTTAAGTGAACTTTTTAAGGGATTTAGACCAAGAACCATGAATTTCTTTACATAAATGCATCAGTTGTTCAGATATTTCACTGAGAACCAAAACCTGCTGGTGGAAACGTCAGAGAAAGATCTTCTGGGGACCATGAACTTCTGCACCAAATTCACACAGAGAGCATCACTATTGTTCTTTATACTGAATAAATGTAGGATGAGATGGAGAAGATAAACAAAGCTGTATAACTATATTTTTGTTCTGTTCTTTTAAGGTTTGTCAGAAATAAAACATAAAGAATATCAGTTCTTAATCTGTGTTTTCATCACGATGCTAAATGTTCTGTAAAAGGTTTACAGCTCTGCCAGCCAGGTTACTTTTAATTTTATAAAAGAGTCAATATTTTATATGCAAACCCTCAAAGTACACTTTGCAGGCCAAATTAATTAAAAATAAAATACTTTCTTGATGCACAAAAGTAGTGGAAATGTGTTGAAATGAACATGATGATGGGATTTTTTAATCTTTTTTTTTTTAATCAAAAGGACAATTTATGGACATAATTCGTGTTTATCCAAAGTGTATCACCCATTCCTCGTTACGTTACTCGTTACATGGGGGCTTTAAGGCATTACGGTCCCGACACAGGCTTTAATCTGTGGGACAGAGGGATGGAGATGCGGAGGGCGCAGCATCAGCACCAGCAGAGCGAAGCCGCCTCCTCCTCAGCATCCGCACACACACACACACACACAACAAGGCGGACGGAGCAGACGCGGTCGACCTGAATTATTTTAGTGCCGCAATTATCCTGAAACTCCCCGAGGTATTCAGCAGTCGGAAAGGAAAGAAATTACTGGAGAAGGAGGGCGAAGGCAAACTGTGTGACTGTGGCGTGACAGATGTTGGAAAAGTCTGGTTGAATGTAGACAGGAGAGGAGGAAGAATAGGAGGAAGAGGAGGAGGAGGAAGGAGAAACTGTCCTGAACAGAGATGAGCGCGTTTTTCCTGCTGGAGACGGACGATGAGCGCTGAGGAGGTGAAAGCTGTGACGATGTTTCCTTCACTGAGAGCTTCAGCTGGTGAGTTTTACCTGTGATTAATCATTTAAAACACTTTATGAAAGAAAAGACTCAAACTTAATCTCAGGTTTTCAGCACTTTTACTTGTTGAACCTGAAAACAGCTGCAATATTCCTGCATCACTTTCAGTTTTTCTGTCTCCTAAAGGTGCAGAGATTTATGATGTTAAATCTGAAGCAAAGTTTCTTGTTTATTCGTTGGTGGCTGATTTTAAAATTTTTGTTGCTTTGTTGGTTTTTGTCCTCATTGATAATAAGAGTTATGGTCTATTTTGACACCTTATGAGGACTTCTAGTTTCTAAAGTCCACGTCAAGTCTTTGTAATGAGAATATGCTAACTAATAATATGTTTGGTACAATAGTGAGTTTAAATGCTGACCTCTATTGAAATGTTATTCAGTGTGTTTTTAGGAATTATTTTCTAGAAACCCCCACAAAATGTGTGATTTCTACTTTCCCACTCAGCCTTGTTGCTTTGTTGCTTGTGGAGTCTGTCTTTTGCTGTTGTTGTTTTTCTGTGTGGTTCCTCTCTGTCCATGTGAACAGTAATCCTCAGGATAGTTTGTTCCATAAACCTAAAAAAGGGCCGCAGCAGACTGTGTTTTAACTCCGTTTCAGCAGGATTACAGACATCACTAACTGCAGCCTCATTTCCCCCTGCGACAGCGCGAGCCTGTGTGCATTTGGTTTCTTTTTTAAAATCAAGACTCCGATCAGACCCCTGTTTGACAAACACTTTTCCGAACTCGACCCCTCGTGCTAGATTTGATTATCATCTCACCTACCATGTGATATAAGCCCAGATCAGCACTTCGGCGAGGGCACGGAGGTGAACTCAGACTGACTCCGTCCTCTCCTGCTGTCATAATGAGGACACACATCACATCGGTTGCAGTGTGGCTCAGGAGGAGCAGATCACCATCAAGGGAGAACCAAGGATTTGACACTTGGGATTCTGCCAAATGGGCAATTTAATCAGAGGGCATTTTATGCACAGGAAGTATGTCAGTCTCCTTGTTAGGGAATGATTTATCTGGACTGTTATATTGGGCAGCTGCTCCAGACCTCAATTGATTGCCTCGGGCAAAAAACTATATGACAAGTCTGTAACTAGTTTCTTTGCTTTGCCTTTGAGGCCTCAGCAGCAGAAACTGTTGTTCTTTGTGTCTGTGATCTTTGCACAGTGATCTGCATTGCTCTGACTGTGTGGTTTGTATGACGGCCAAGAAAAATGCAAATGTTTGGTACTTTTTCAAACACTGAATTTTCATGGCACCTGGATTTTTAGATGCGCACTCCCCGAGTTTGTATTTGTGTTTGTCCAAAGGTGCTGCCAACTCAATATTTCCAGGTAGCGATAATAAACAGAGAGCTCAGACAATATTTGAGGATTCGGGGGTGCTTTTTGTGTAACAAACAGACATGTGATTGAAGTTTCTGGTCATGTTGGTTTGGTGGATTGATTTTGTTATGTGGTGGGAGAAGTTTTGGACATGATTTCATGTTTGATTCATTAAAAACCTTCCTGGTTTAGTCCAGAAGGTCGAGAAGGTTTGTAAAGATCCTGAAAATGTTCATCACATTTCCGTTTCATGTGAAATTTGGCAGCTGCAGTTATTTATTTATTTCACAGGAAAATCTCATTGCATGGTCCGCTTACTGTTCTCTGTGTTTCTGAAGCTCTCAGCCTTCCTCGATGGATGACTTTTAGTGGTCAGGTTCCTCAAGAAGGCCACAATATGTGGAGGAAAGTTGAGCTCTTTTTCTCACCACTGGAAGATCACAGAGTTGAAAACCAAACTGCGTCACCCAATTGCAGAAAACAAAACAAATTCAAACGTATTTACATACCTCAAGTATTCATAACTGATGACTTGAAATAGTGTTAAAAATATCCAACGTCAAAAAGCCATATGCAGCTTGCACATTCATTGTCCCATTAGAATAAGTGAAAAGAAATTGGGTGACAGAGTATTTTACTGCAGCTTTGATTTCCTTCCAGCTGCGCCGGCTTAATACCAGGCTTAGCCAAAGATGCTGGGGAGCTGTCTGGGAGGAGCTGAATCTGAGCCTGGAACAATGCATCTGCACATCTACCCACCACGTAGACGAGATTAACGGCAGCGAGATTAACACCACAATTATGCTCAGTACTTCTCTTGTTTTTGCAAAGGATAAATGTCTCTGTTTGAACGTCAAGTCTCTCCTGAGTTAGGCTGGTTGTCTTTTTGGAGGGTTTGCACATGAAAATGTACATCCAGGGCAGAGTCTGTGGTGTGCAGCACTTCTGAGCCCACCGCGCAGACAAGCTCTATTCAGGCCACACAGTCATTTGAAGTCTTTTTTGTAGATGAATGGAAAGATCAGATGTTTACTGCCAAAGGAGAGAGGGAGTCGGGGCAGGACTGAAGAGTTGAAAGCCGCTGGCCCGAGGCTTGTGTCAGCAGAAGCCTTGTGTTGTTTGGCCATGAAAAATAAAAAGCATCTTTACATTAGATGGTTTCTTTCATGCCGCACGTTTTCCTTCATGCCACATTTCCCTTTCCAAGGTCCATGTGTCCTTTTCAGTTTGACCCATCTTCTCTCTTGATTGTGTGGACTTCCTGTGCCACATGCATGTTTTTTCTATACAATCAGTATTGAAAGAATTGCATGGGACTGAAGCATCCTTCAGCCTTTGTCTTGTTTCAATAACTTCACTTATGGAGGGTGCTTGTAGCTGCTGAAGTTGCCGCCTGAGGCATTAGATGTAGCTAAGAATAATGCAATTCTGCTTAAAGGCAGAGCAAAGCACAACATCTGATGATCAGCTTAAGCTGAATTCTGCTCCATCTGTTTTTAATATTTGCATCATATATGCTCAGTGTCATGGTTCTTATATAAGAGAGGTCCGAAATGTAGATAAGGAAAACAACAGCAGCTTAAACACAGGAAAGTGACTAAAAATCAGACAGAAAGACACAAATAGAATGGTTATACTGATAATATAAGATATTAATATTATTATATTATTAATATTATCTCATTATATTGAATTAAAGTGATCGAAATTTACATTATGTTTGGTTGGTTCGCAGCTAATATGACACCATGAGTCTATCCACCCTTGTTTTTCCATCCTGCACCTTTTGTGGGACCGGCTTTTATTAGAGAAAATATGGAAAACTGGTGCTAAACGAGAGACAAAGGGACAGGTGGGAAATTACCTGTCTGTCCATTTGTGTGCATGCGATGTCTTTTTCTTTCAGTGGCTTTAAAACTTTCGGTTCTGTTTGTTGTCCATCTGTGAAGCCGTCATGTGGATTACATTATGACAGCAGCATGATTTTTCCAAATCATCACTCTAATTACTTCTTCAGGCTGTGATTGGGGGGCTGTGAAAGTAAGAAAAGGTTTGAACTTCTCTCTCAAGCTCTCTTTTGTTGTTATTAACACAACGACTTCCATTATTGTGTGTAAAACCACGTGCAACACCATGAAGGCCTGAGAGGACAAACAAAGCCAAAAAGACACATCATTTTTGGAAAGACAGAGCGATCAGGAGGGTAGTGTGACGCAGCCAGAGGAGGCTATGATAACAGGCTTTTCACCCTCCCACCCGGTTTAGTCATTCGGAACAGGTATAAACACTTTAGCCTTTAGATGTGGTTGGGCGCACAGAGTCTGAACTGCTCTTACTGCCGTTGGAAACATCACTTTTCGTCCAGCGGAGGAGAATATCAAATGTAAAAGCCGCCATTAACTGGCCATATGTATAATTCAGTCTCCATGTCATTTTCTACCCCCATTTAGCCAAGGTTACGGGGGCTGGAGCTTATTTAGCATGCGATGGGCCGATCTCTGCAGGGCTCCACTGATAAATTATCAAAATAACAACCAAAATTTACTGATATGATGACGTCAGAGTTACGCAACCAGGTGGAGGATAAGAAGAAGCAGTCAAACAATCAAGTTAGAGCATCTTTCAACAACAGCTTCCTGCTGGCTGATCGAAATGCTTGTACTGTCGTATTTCCCTCGACATGCAGCAAACTCTCCCTCTGTGAAAGGACAAAACTCAAAGACTGTTATCACCACAAACAGCGACAGCATCTGTGATTTGTTCAAATGCTTAAAACAGCCGGTTGTTCAAGCTTTCCTGACAAGTGACCTCTTGCAGTAATTGTCCTCTATCAGCTGCAAAGGCAGAAGACGTTGTTACACCACCGCGAAAAAAACCTCTCCGGGGTTTTACTAGCGAGTTTTCCCCCCATCCCAATCGAGCGTCTAAGGATAGAGCGTGTCGTATGCTGTACAGAGCGTGAAGCCCCTTTAAAGGAACACTGATTAAACATTACTTTACTGTGACATTGACAGAATAACGATGGACAGTTAAGAAACTATCAAAGTGGATGAAGGAGAACTACAGATAGTACACGTTTTCTTTCTTTTTCTGAGTGCTGGGGAAAAATGCCTGCTCCCACTTTGGGTGTTGCACTTCCTGGTCTATCCACAAAAAATGACAAGGCTATTTTGATATATGAAAATATAACTGCTGTCTCTTCATATTTTTCTGTAGGACGTGTGTGCTTTACACCACTAAAGAAAACATAATTTTAAAGATATTTGGAAGTCGTGGTTGCTTAAAGACGCATCCCTCCCACACAAAGCCCTCCCACACATGTACAGGCACTCCAAATCACGTCCAAGTCTGCTTCCCTGTTTTTTTTTTTGCCTTTGCATCACTCTGGCTGGCCGCGGATCAGTTGGAAACCAGGTGGGATTGTGGTTCGGCCCCATCAGATTAGCATGCAGGCCGATAAGTGTGCCAAAGAGGAAAAGCTCCACCTGCGTTACGAGTGAGGGGAGATTATCGGGGGGGAGCTGATCGCTTTTCTGTGAAATAGAAAAATCAAGAGATTTTTTTCTTCTTTTTTCTCCTCAGGCTTACCTCATTTCCTGTTAACCTGCAGAGCTGAAGACTTGTAGAGCCACGAAAAAGTCCCTGTATGTTTGACACAGCTCAGTGTTTTCAGTAAAACTTTTTGCGACTTTTTGTGCAAAATACTGTCACCAAGATCATTTAATCGGGTATTTTACATGGGTACAATTTTACTGGAGTAGCTATTTCCATACTTTGTACTGCCCCTCATTACATCTTCCTTTTTTCTCCTCTATTTTTAGTTTTTCTCCTTCTTGCATTTCCCTGCTTTCCCTATTTCTCATTATTATTTTCCCTCCTCGTTTCCCTCCATTTTCTCCTTTTTTTGCATCTCAGTGAGTTGAAAAATGAAATATAGCTTCTCTTTGCTTTTCCATTTTCTCCTGTAGTCTTTTTTTTTTTACTGGGATCTGAGTCTTTTTTCCACTGGATTAAGGGACTGAAGGTTTTTTTTTTATCAGAGTCCTTCTATAATAGAAATAAAAGGCCACATGTTTGATATCTCCCAACAACCAGCGAAACACAGACGGTCTCCTGTCCCACTTTTTACGAGGAGTTAATGGCGGTTGAAGTCCACAGTCTATGTTGCTCTAATGTAGCTTGATGAGTGTTTGACCCATTCCAGGTTAAGAGCCCTCTGCCTCCCATCAGTCAGCTCCTCTTAAATGCGTGACCTCCCCTCATCCCTCTGATGTACGTGGCTGGATCCGACGCATCACCGCTGTTAGCTGAGACGACCTAATTTGTCACATCACATAGGCGCTGCACTGAGACTAATTCCCTTCCCTCATTTATTTGTGCTATTATTAATATTGCAGACGACGCACTTTGCGTGACGTCGCGCGGAGTCTTAACTCTGTCCTCGTCAGAATGAGGAATTACGGCAGAAAGCTTTACCCAACGCAGTTTGGAACAAGACCGATGTGAGCGAATCTGTCACTGTGACCCACTTCCACCACACACTACATGGGTGTAAATACTCAAACACACTCATACTTAATGCGTTTGTCCCTCGCTTTCTCTCCATCTGTCCATCTGTTTCTCTTTTTTACTTCTCTATTTTTTTGCACTCTACACACTTCTACATTTCAGGTAAATACACCTGCTTTGCAAAACTGCATGACAAGGAAAAGAGTGGACACAAACAGGGATACTGATTAATAACGAGATGATTTTATTTATATAGCACAGGTCTACAGGTGAAAAACTGCAAGTATCATTAAAATGCAAACAGCAATAGGTGATAGCAGCTAAAGAAAACAGAATAAAAACACCTACACTCTAAAAGAAACAGACAAACCTCGTGTTTACCTCCCACACACACAGCACAAACACAAATATACACAGACACACACTGTAACTAATAGAAAATAGGCATTAATTTTGAATGTGGACACATCTGTTGTGACAGATCTCATGACACTGAGGAGTAAAAACTTAACCATTTCAAAATAGGTTGCATGAAAAAACAGCACAATCCATAAAATTCAGATTAAATAAATCTGTTTCAATGTGTAGGCAGAGAGACAAACAATTAATTTAATCCAGTTTGTCACAGACATAAGCTCGCAGCCACAGTGACACACACTTTTCTTTATCTCTCCCCCCACATGCCAATTTCAATTATTCAACAAAGCACACCCTTCGTTGGTGATATTAGTATTCATGATTCTGTGTTTTCCTCACAGCCCTATGTGAAGATGACATTCCTCCACCACAAACTGGATCACGTGACAACAACACGCTCAGTTCTCACCTGTTCACCACCGTGTTACTCTCCGAGTTTAGTTTATAATCCAGCTAAGAGTACGTGGAGATTTGAAAATGTAATGATGATGTACTGAGGTAATGATCTCATTGTTGGGTTACTTGTTTTTGAGAGAAAAATAAACTATAAAGAAATATTTTTCCAATTTTTCCAATTTTCAAACGATGATAAAACTATTAAGTACTATAAGTATTTGTTTTAACTGTTTCAAAAGATATTTCTGATGGCATCAGTCAATTGACAATGGAAAGCTGGTGTTGGTTGTTGAGAATATTACACTCTTTGTCCAACAAATATTGATAGAAGGCGTTTATTGCAAACAAGTATAACATAGCACACAGCATCACTTATCAAGCAATAGTGAAGTCATCTTCTTTTTTACAACCATCCACATTTCAGGAGGACCCATCGTGCTGTTTTTATTCTACTGAGAGAGGAGAAGCTGGTTAGACCATCACTGTTTTCACAGAAGACGTTTATTTCTGTTAATGATATTTCAACCTCTGCTGACTCATTGGGAGCTCCTGTTCTGTGTTTGCCCTCCTCTGTAGAAACAAGGAGGTCTCGCTAATATTAGCTGTCTTTCTTTCGTAGGTCTAGATGTGCTGATGATCATTAGATTTAAGCCTGGGTTGTTACTGTCCACATTATTAAACTTTTTACTTTTTCCTTACATTTGTATCTGTCAAAGATTTTTCTTGAAGTGGGAAAAGTTTTCTTTGTTGTCTCTCTTGTGTTTCAGACATTTTGTTTATTTAACATAGATCCTGACATGATCTTGTTTACAAGCCTTTTCCCCGACATACCCAAAGGGGAAAGACCAGGGGACTTTTGTTTTCCAGCTATGCAACCGACAGCTGTTCTGCCAGCAAACCTTTTAATATTTGCTGCTTGCATGCAGGAGGTCTCAGGGGCCGTCACACTACAGCAGGTGCCAGAAGCCCATAAAAGAAAAAAAAAAAGAAACACACACACACACACACACACACACACCAACTCCACCAGCACCACCAAGCATTCAAACACACTTCCAACAATTGGAGCACACACACTCGCAGAAAACACACATAAGTGCAAAGACACAAGCTCACGCTCTGTGATCCCCACACTGTTGTTCTGTTCCAGCCGCTTTAATTGGGGATTTGAGCCAGGCTCTTGTCTTTCTCACTGTGACGAGCTAAAAATAGGTCTTTGACAAGTGTCAGAAAACCCAGCCGGGATCAGACTCTGTCAGATGGGCTGCTCGGCACACCGATTCAAGCTCAGGGCCTCCAAACTCACATACATACGGGACAAAGACTGTCACCCCGCGGCGTGTGTGAGGTCACGTTCCTCTTTCACGAACCTGTTGCAAAGGAAGTTTCCACCTAAAATATTCATCTCCGCAGCTGCACACGTTGTCTGTCACAGCTTTTCACATTTTGCTGCGGGTTCCCTAAGTAACAGGCAGAGATTGAGCATTGGAGAAAAGGCAGATAAGGTAATACTTAAAAGAGCCGAGTACAGAGAGAGAGAGTTTCTTTTCAAAGCTAATGAAGCCATAATGCAGGAGAGAGGCAGAGTTTAAGTCAATTGAGAATCATTGCCTCTTCTTTGCTTCTGGCCTTGTTACAGCAAGATAATGATATACGTAGCACTTCAGTATGATCCTGAGCAGAAACGCTCATGTTAGCAGTTTGGTGGATGAGATGAGCACTTAAACCAGAGCTGAGTTGCTGAATTGAACAATTTTGGTGAGGAACATAATCACCAAATAACCACCACACACATTGATAAAAGCACTTTGGTGACCATACTCCTCTCCATAAAACACTGATGGTGCGATTTTCAATAGAATCAGTTTTTTTTGCCACTCTTAATAATCCTTTCATTAATTGTAACCATCCGGGAAACGTAAAGCAACTGTGGAGAGCTAAGCAATGACTACATGTGCAGCTGTGTGCTGTTGGTGAAGAAAGTCCTAATTTTAACACGGGGTGGCAACTGTCCACAGATTAATGTAAGGCGATATGGGTTTGAGCTCAGAGACTTGATGAGTTTTGTTTGATGACACATGAGAGAGGGAAAACAGAGCGGAGTTAAATAATTTCAAATAATTAAGCAACTGTGGGAGTTCACCCAAAAGATGTCTGGACTCCGCCGAAGGATTGTCCGAGGAGAGGTTACATCGATCACTTTTGTTTGCATTTTGGCATCGTGAGGGATTGTTAGGTAAGGACTGGATGCTTTTGAGCTATGCAGAAAGGTCTTTGTGGAGACATCAAATGGCGGCTTCAGTATTCCAACAACAACACCACAATCACCATTATATTTACAGGTAGCCAACTAAACATAATTCAACTGAGTTAAAGCAGCTCAATGGATGTGTTGATTTTCCCTGTGGTCAAAGGCGATAGTGTTTCTCCAAACTTTAGGTCACATGTTCCCTCTGCTTCACTCCCTGCTCCATCTCTGTAGCAGGCATTAAGAATAACTATTATAAACTCATAGAAATAGCCAATCCTTACTGTATTTAGGTCATATAGAAGCACTGGTATAAAATTGAGACTGTTTTATAACCAGTTAAAAGCTCCATAGAGTAAACTTCTGAGAAAAGATGAGGAGGAGGGGAAAGGCAGGAACAAGTGTGACCAGTACTATTAGCTAAAATGTAGAAGTACAATTTCAATACAGCTTAAAATTAAATAAACATTTAAACCGACAAATGTCACAACTGTTCTTGCAGGCTGTGCAAACTAACACACAGCTGTCACATAGTTAATTGTGCAAATTATAAACCACAAAAACACAATCACAATGATTCAGTGTCTTTTTTAAAGAAAAACAAGGAAAAAGTCATTTCTGAAACATTCTTGGTTTATTTCTATCTAATTTTGGACTTAATGGACTTCTTTCCAACCAGGCATTTACAGCATTGTTCAAAAAATATGGCATGACTGAAAGTTCACATTAAAAATATTCTTAATGAAGGGACTTTATTGGTGATTGGGGTTTTATTCCTAAAAACATTTCCATTATGAAAATAGATTATTGTTCATTTGACATGAAGCAGTCATCATTTTAAGTTGTTTTGAGTTCTTTAAGTCGTGACTGTGACTGTTGTCCGCTCTAATTTGAAACTGCATCATTAATAGAAACAACCGGTGGCTGTGCGTAATAGAAAATAGTTAGTGTAATTAACACTGTAACGCGACACTCATGTGACCGCACTCCTCGCAGGGTGACAAATAGATGTCAAAATTACAAATGCATTTATTTCCTCACTTTCTATTTTGACGGATGGGGTCAGCCCTGGCCGTGACTCCGGGGTCGTGACCTTTGGCTGTACTGTAGCTTTACGACGTGCGCAGAGATGCGGAGGAGGAGTGGTCGTGAGCTCTGATTGGCTGGGAGGGCTCGGCAACTGACAGCCCACCCGCCTGAGATATCACACACCTGCCAGCCTGTGTCTCTCACAAGGTGGCTCTGGGGGGATCAAACCATTTGAATTGTGAGCCCCTCCCATGTATTACACACAGATAGAGAATGATATGAGTCACTGGAGGCTAAAAGGAAATATTTGTTGGACATAATCAACTTGTTTACAGTTGAAAGTTTCCATCCAAGGAAGAGGGAGGTTAACAAAGTGTCTGAACAAGCAGCAATACCATCAATAAATCACATACAAGTCCGCAGGTGAATAATAATGATAATAAAAAATATGCAGACAACACTTTTTTCATATTAGAAAAATTCATCACCCCATCAGGTTTTTAAAGAAAAAAATACCTTGCTAAAACAACCAAATTATGAATAAATGAAAGTTAAACTTATATATATATAGGGTTTTTACAGATTGCTTTCTCATACCTGTGGTCAACCTGATAAATGGTGACTGGCTGAAGTCCCACATTTAACAAAAAGCCACTATCGGTGTCCGCTGCGTCTGTACTCTGATATATCGGTCTAACGGGAGTCCTGGTAGTCTGAGAGCACAAGTGTTGGGAGTCAGTGCTCCCAGCCAGCCAGTATAAGAGCTGTTTGCATGAAGAACAGGGACGAGACAGAGACTGTGCAGCTCTGGGACTGCCGACAACTCTGCCACTCAGAGGAGAAGCTGCAGTGAGGGCGAGTCCACACTGTGGAAACTGTCTGATGGTGGAGAGCAACACGCTACTGCTGCTGCAGGTTAGACAGTGTGGCTTTGGTTTTTAAGTGTTTGGACTGCTGTAGCTGTATGTTTGAAGTGTAATATATCATAGATCTGCCTGTTATGTATCATAATTTTGCTCTCTTTGAATGCAGTTTGTCTTTTGGGTTTTGAGTGTTGTATACCTTTGCTGTGTTAAGAGTTCATTTTTTATGGTTAGTTACCTTTGTTGTCTCAGCAGAGGTTGCTGGAGAAGGAAATACATCATTGACATCACATTCATTCCTTGCACCTGTTTATTCAAATGGCAAGGCCAGACACTGGTAGAATAATGAAATGATGTAATATTTTACTGGCATTTCACATCAGTGAACCTTTTAGACTTCAGTATGCATTTTTTACTATGTTTTCACTGTTATCATGAATAACACAGTTGTTTATTGTAAAATGTCTCTTCTTGTCTGATCTGTTTGTTGATCTTCATCTTTTCTTTACTTGAAATGTATAAGCATGGACTCATTTTGGTGGCTTATAAATCAGACTTTGTTTTCATTTCCATTACTCATTACTTGTTTAAGTATTTCGCTCCAGACACTGTAGACATGGAAAACCTCTCCTGTAGATTAAATGCAGTTTGTGTTGTAAAAGCTGGCTGGTTTTAACTTCAAATTACTGATTTTACAACTCTAACTGTAATTCAGAATATTATTTCCATTCGCATGAGTAATTTTGTGAAATGTTTGACATTAGCTTCTCACTTTGAAACAAAGTTCTTAAGTAAAATGATCGATGTCATTAATTGAAATACACAAACTCTTTGGAAACTATCCTGTCAACAATATCTTAAATTGATCTGTCTGTTTCTCAATATTGAGTCATTATTCTGAAAGACTCTAGGCTACGTTAATGCAAATACTGTTGTGATGAAATAATTAAAGAACAAAAAATAATAGTTATGACATGCACTAAATTTCAAGTGAAGTCAAGTAATCAGTCCAAATCATAAATTTCTCCCAAACGTTTTAACAATATTTACAACATAATCTGTCATTGACTGTTCATTCGGAGAGGAAAAACTCCACATAAATACGCTCGAGCAACACCAAGCCTCAGAGGCAATGGAAGGATCTCTCTCCAGGACAAACACACATTTAAATAAAGGGTAAATAGAGTTGTTTACCATCTTTACTCTGATTCGAGCCGAGGGTCTAAGAGCAGATTGTAAAGCCCCCTGAGGCAAACTGTGATCTGAGACACTGGGCTGTAGAAATAAAAATGACTTCACTTGGTTTTCAAATCTCACTGTTCATTATTTGGAATGTAACCTCACTTTATTCATAAAACCTATACCGCTCTCACCCTGTTGCTGGCTCTGGCTCCAGTTGGTGTGCCTAAATCCAGATGCCTGGCCCAGGGGGCAAAGCTCTCATCCCACTGAGGCCTCATCTGGCACGGGCACGCTTTTTTAATTTATTTTGTTTATTTATTTTTAGGGCAGATCATATATGGATACTTTCACGGGTGTTAAGAACTGTTAATGTGTGTGTGGGAAGATAAAATGTCCCAGGGAAAAAGTGGATGTATTCTTTGATAATCAGTTAAGTAGGGATTTTGTTGTCTGTGGTACAGAGATGTAGGGCGGTCTTATCAGCTGCGACATCTGCTTCACACTGGGTACACTCTGCTACCCAAAATGTGTACTTTTTGTTGTGCTTGCCGTCGTATCGGATGACAAGAATAAAAACGTGTACCGTAGAAGCATCAGATTATGGGACATTGTCACCATGTTGTTGTCCTGGTCTTAAACACACACCTGAGGACTTTTGGGGTGAATAATTTTGATATGGCAACCACAGCTTTAAACTTGACTCAGTGAACAGAAAGCTAAAAATGCAAGAAGCAATTAAAAACAGTCAGTCCTCCCTTCGTTTAAGATACCCTGGTCACTCTTCTACATAAGACGAGGTGTTTTAAAATTAATCCTTGAAAACCCGGGTGGGGACGCTTGCTCATAAAGTTGCATTTGTAGCTGTTTTATAATATAATCTTTACACAAATAAACTGATGGCACATTTCCTTACTCACTGTGGGGAATAAATTAATTTAAACACTGTTCATTTCTTTATGCTTAAAATTTATTTTTCTGTCTCTCTTTTCTCTCCAGGACACTTGAAAGAGCATGTTACTGACAGAACCACATCTCTATAGAGGACTTAACTCAAGTCTGATTTCAACTTGATTGCCACTGGTTATGAAAATCTGCACTCTGAGGCTGAAACGGTGTGTCTTGATAACTATTTTAAGTAAATAAGGAAAAATAATTCAATATCAACATATGTCGCTAAGGATTTAACACTCTATGTCTCATAAAAAACTATTGCATGTACATAATATTCTCTGTCAAAAACATCAAAGCTCATGTCTTTTTTGTCTCCGTCTCTTTTCAGGTTGGGGGTAAGATGTTTGTGGAGTCCGTGGTCCGATGGGGGGTGTGGAGCATCCTGCTCCAGTTTGGACTGGGTGTATCTGCAGGAGGCTGTCCTTCACGCTGTTTGTGTAGACCTGAAGCTAAAGAAGTGATCTGCTCTGGCAAACATTTGAACTCGGTGCCAGAGGGCTTTTCCAGTGATGCCAGGCGTTTGGATTTATCCCACAATAAGATTAAGACTGTGGGACGCCGCCAGTTCTCTGGCCTCTTGCAACTTCAAGAGTTGGATCTCAGTGATAATTTAATCTCTATGATTGAGGTTGAGGCTTTCCAGGGCCTACAGAATCTCAGGACGCTTCGGATTAAGAATAACCGACTCAAGATCATCCCAGTTGGGGTATTTTCTGGCCTGTCCAGTCTGCGCTTTCTGGATTTGAGCCAGAATGAGATTCTGGTCTTCCTGGACTATACCTTCAAAGAAATGGTTAGCCTGCAAACCCTGGAAGCTGACGAGAATGACTTGGTCTTCATCTCCCAGCGGGCTTTCTTCGGTTTGCAGAATCTGCAGGAGCTCAACATAGATCGCAGCAACCTGACGTCTGTCCCCACCGAGGCATTGTCCCAGCTCCAGAGCCTGACACGTCTTCGCATGTTACGCCTTACCATCTCTACATTGCCCAACAACGCTTTCCGACGACTCCACCGCCTGCGCAGCCTCCTCATTGCAAACTGGCCAGCATTGGACACTGTAGCTAGCAATAGCCTGATCGGTCTTAATTTGACCTCACTTGTCATCAGCAACTGCAACCTAAGTGCTATTCCTTACTCAGCACTCCGTCATTTGGTGTATCTGCGCTTCCTGGACTTGTCCTACAACCCCATCACTGTTATCCAAGGTAATCTGCTAGGGGACCTCCTGAGACTCCAGGAGTTACACCTAGCAGGTGGGAGCCTGCTACGAATAGAGCCAGGGGCCTTTAGGGGACTGGCCTACTTTCGCATGCTTAATGTGACATCCAATCAGCTCACTACTTTGGAGGAGAGCGTCTTCCACTCTGTGGGGAACCTTCAGGTGTTGCGGTTGGATGGGAATCCCCTAGCATGTGACTGCAGGCTCCTCTGGGTTGTCCGCCGCCGATTGCGCTTGAACTTTGATGGACATCAACCCACTTGTGCATCTCCTGATGCAGTGAGACAGCGTGAATTCAGAGACTTCTCAGAGAAGGAGCTCCCAAGGCTGTTTACCTGCCGCCCTGCCCGTATCATGGACCGCAGGCCGCAGGAAGCAAGAGTAGAGGAAGGCACTACAGTTCTCTTCTCCTGTAAGGCTGATGGGGATCCATCACCATCCATCACCTGGATCTCATCCCATAAGAATGTGGTTTCTCCAACAGGACGAATCAGAGTTTTGCCCAATGGTACTCTAGAAGTGCGTTTTGCCCAAGTTCAGGACAGCGGCACATATCAGTGTCTGGCGGGGAATGCGGCTGGTAATGACAGTCTCACTGTTGGTCTGTATGTGAAGGGGCTCCCCCGTAACCGAACCATCCCCTTCTTCACAGAGGAGGGCTGGACAGAGCCTTCAAATCCTCAAGCTGCAAACTCCTCAGCTCAGATGGCCAAGCCATACCCATTTGATGCAAAGACCCTGATCATCGCCACCACCATGGGCTTCCTGTCCTTCCTCAGCTCGGTGGCCATCTGTTTTGTCTTTATGTTCTTCTGGAGCCAGAGTAAAGGTCAGATTAAGCACACGGCAACTATTGACTTTGTTCCTCGGTCTTCCATGGGTGGTGGAGCAGGGGATGGAGGTGATGGCGGCAGATTCACGATGAAACTTATTTGACTTTGGGTTTTTCTGCACTATGGACCTCCTAATGGGACACTCAAGGACAAAAACCTCCATTCAAAGGCCCCTTTGAAGGCAAACCAGAGCCAGTTTGTTAGGCTTGTGCTAGCTCTCTTCTAATTTTAGAGCAGAAAGTTTCATCTCAGCACCCACTTTGCTGTGTTATCTAACTAATGAATATATCATGACCCTGGGATAGAAAGATGGTAACAGATTATAGGCAGAACTGTCTTGTGGTTGCTGTTCATTTATTTTCAACAACTTTTACTTTGAATAAGTGAATGACCACTTACCCAGCACAGGCATCATTTTTATGAAGCATGTACTAATAAATTGTTTTGATTTTCACAGATTTTGGGATTAACACATGAAAATGTTTAGAGTTTGACACATTTATCAACGGTTTTTGCATTGTCAAACCACATCAGGTGCTTGTTTAATCATCCATATTGTACAAGTGTGTTCAGATTTACTTCTTCACTTGCCAATACAAGCAAGAAAACGTTTGCCCCTTTGACCCTCCAGTTGCTATTTCTGCTTATCTACAGAGGATCAGGTCAGAGACTGCAAATTCAGCATTGGCTTTAACATGTGAATAAATGACAACAAAGCTTTTGATACTTGCAATAAATATATGGAATAGATTAGCCAAATCATTTCTGATTTTTGACTTTATGGTTAAATTTTGAAGATTGTGGAGCTTTGCAGTGCGTTTTGAGTTTGCTGCACTGGGGATGTGATTTCTGTTATGGATACTGGATGGATTACCATATTGTACATAGGAATGTATCTTTTCCCATTTCATACTTAATACAACTTTGTCATCACTGTCTTTCTTTTCTAACATATTATTTCAAGTAATGACATTAGATGACTATTTGTTCCTTCAGAGGATGCTATGATTTCTCCTTTTTATATTCAAGAAACCACCTTTTTTTATTTTTTACCCACACAAAACAAAAAAACATGTGCCTCAGTAACATTCTCACCATCGACAGAGAGAATGCTCACCTGATCATTGTTATCCTGTAAATATGTAGGTCAAGGGTGTTTGTGTGCGCTGGGTTTATTTCATTTTATCTAGTTCTGGGGATTAGTGTCACTCAAATACGCCACTGTTGTTGTGTGTAAAAGTAACTGTGCAGTTTCACTACGCACAAAGCAATGCTTTATTATGCCAGGAAAAGAGGATGTAAATTATGCACACGTGCAGCATTGACAGGTTTGTTTATTTGCTATCTTGTTCATAAATGACTTAAATAAATAAATGATTTTTTTTTTATTTACTTTATTAAATGCCTATATTTAAACCAGCCTCATATGTGTGGATTGTCTTGAATGGTTTCATGTAAAAATGAGAAATAATTATGAAATGGTGAAAAAAACACTGATCCAATCATCTTAAAACTTATCTCTCCGTGGATCTTCATCTGAAATGTCTCCATTGTTGGGAAATTGGCAAGAGCAGTGCACATTTTCTTGCATAACCAAAGCACTTAATCTCTGGAGTCCATTGTGAGGACTTTGTGTTTCAGTTTTAGACAGAAAGTGGCCTTGTTGCCCCTTTGTAAGACAACAAAGCTACAGCTGGCAGTTTGCCACACAAATGTACGTTTGTCAAGACAAAGGATTATGTGTGCGGAGGAAAACTGCTGTGGCTGTCAGTTTTCTCTCAGAGCCACATGTACTATACCCCTGCTGAAATACAAATGAATCTCTTTAGACATTTACTGACATTTCCTGTCTCCCCTGCTGCATATCCTCCACTGCTGACTCCCCCATTAAAAACCGAACATGGCACTTGAGAGTGATAAACCAAAACATTATGCGCATTTCACTTTAGTACAGTTTACAGACTTTGCAGCGCTTAGAGTGGAAAATTGTTTTGTCCGTCTAATGCAGTTGCCCTGAATAACCCAAAAAAAAAAAAAAGAAAGAAAAAACTGATAATCACGTGTATGAGCAGAGATTTAAACCCTTTTGGATTACCTCTGCATGTCTCAATCTGTTATATAGGTCTGTCTGGCGGGTGCTATCCTCCGGCCCAGCTTGGCCTGTCACATTATCTATTTTAATACAACTATTTGCTCCCATTGGACAGAAAGCCAAAGGGGCAGATTAAAGTGGTGTTTATAAGCCACTCCCCCATGACTGACATGCATACACCGCCAAGAACATCATGGTCTCCTCACATCTGTGGTTGTAGTAGGTTAGTTTCAGGCGCCCCTCTGGTTCCAAGATGAAGATGGAAGCTTTTCTTTACGACGAGAGACACATTTTACTGTTATGGTGAAGGCACTTAGCTGACAGTGTTATCCAGAGTGACAGGGGAATGGGCTTAAATGATTAGATCATCTAAATTACAAGCAGCTAACAGCGAGGGAGGCGAAGCAGAACATTCCTGCAGATGAGCTAAGTGCTAGAAATAGAAGAACAAGAAGCTGCACTTAGATTTTTCTTGTTGGTTTTGGTTTAGTACTTTGAAATGCACTTTGTTTTTATTATTAACCACATATTTTTTCTTCAGGAATCCATAAAAATAACAGCAACAAAAACATTTAGCTTATATATATATAAGAGTTGTGCTTTTGACTAGTGCTAGAAATCTTGAAATTTGTTGAAATGAGAAATTATTGCAGAACCAATGCAGATCTGGATCTCTAGTTATCATTACATAATCATTTTTTCACTGGGAATGGCCATCTTCTGTTTTGGTCTTAGAAATTTTTAATTGCCTGATATCTTTAGTGACTCAACATATTGTATTAATAGACATATTGTATTAATTTCAATCAGTCACACCGGTGGCTTTTTTGGGCAGTAATGTTTATTATACCTTATTATACATCATTATTTTAGTATAGCACTGGAGCAAAGCAGAAGAAACAATATTTTATTCTTTTACTTTCATCATGATATTGGCACTATCTAGAAAGGTAGATTTTTGTGCATTGTCTTTTATTTTGGTAGGTCAGTTGTTATACAACTATGGTAGTGAGATACCATGGGTTCAATGTCAGGGAAAAAATTAAAAATGGACTGGAATTTTCCATCTTTGCTGAGCATGAAATCATTGCCTGTCTCTAGTTCTATCCAACACTTCACTAGTTTAGATTGATTTTCACCAGCGAGTGGTGCTAAAACCGCACATTAAAGGGAATCATTACACTTAACAAGCATTTAGCAGTTTGCATCACTTTTCTTTAAGTGTTTTGTAAGTAAAGTCAGTGCCGATCATCTTGTGATGCCTTTTAGCCTGATTGGGTTTGGATAAGAGAGGAAAGTCTTAAATTCATTCATTAAGAAGAAGACAATGTCTACCTTTATCTGCACACACACACACCACCCACTTGCTGATTAAGGTGTACCTGTAATTGCTTTTATATAAAGTGTCCTCAGTCTGTAGTTATAACAGACATATTTTCTTAGTTTTAAAATGAGATGTGTTGTAGTACTCAGCTGAGTTAGTTTAGGCTGCGCAAACACATAATTCCATGTTTACTGAACATTGTGATTTATAACCATTTTATCCCTAATGTACACAACATCATCACTTCATCTAAAAATGTATTCAAAATATAAACGCATTAAAGAACTGTATTACATGGATAGATAGGTCTGAGTGTTACTCCCTGTATTAAAAGACACGTCTGTCTCTTTTAGAGATTATAAAAGTGTCAACACCGAGTTTTTAATATCGTTGGTGTTTAATTTGGACTTTTGCCTTCAGTCACTGAACAAATAAATATAAAAATCCATCCAGTTTGATACATTTTATATGTCACCTTGCCAGTCTACTTTTTGAGTGGTTTTTATGTCACCTCCAGATGAAAAACAAACAAACAACAAACAAGAGTGAATGATGATGAATCCTGGACTGGAAGCAAACTAGTTACTTAAGTCTGCTGCCTCACCTCCTCCTGAAATGACATTTAGGAGAGGCAGCTAATCAGTGCTGCTGCGCTAATGCAGCTGGAGACAGATGACCCCTGTTGTAATGATTCAGGAGGCAGAATCACCAGCAAAGTGATGAAACAAAGACTGAAATGCCTGCTTTTGCTGCCATCTAGTGGTTGAAAGTTTCCCACCACAGCTTTGGACTCTGCATAATACACAATGACATCACTGTTGAATGAGGTCATATGTGCATCAGACTTGAAAGTTTAGACATAAAGAGGGTTTTTTTTACAATATACAATGAGTTAGACTGTGTGAACTGAGTAATCAATGCACGTAGAAAGAAAAGAGGCTCAATGACTAATAAATAAACATGAAATAATCAAATTAATGATTAATGCTGTGACTCAAAACACCACTATGAATCCTGTAGTCCATCTGACCCCCCATATTCAGCTTTATATATGTGTTTATCTGTCATTGTAAAACACTTTGCTGGCTGCTTACTACTAATTTCAAGCTTTAAATATCCAAAAATTCAAATCAACAAGAAAACAAGGCATCTTTTTAATCTTTTGTGCTTTCCATGATGTAAATCCTTGTTGAGTAAAGGGTTACATGAGCTCAAAGGTCTTGATTTTAAGTGGCAACACTGAGAGACGATTAAGGCATTTGAATGATGCTGAAAGGGAAATTGCTCCCTTGGTGGGTGGGTTTTTACAGGTTTGAGTCTAACGAGGAGCCACCTGTGTGTGACTTTAAAGTGCTTTCTGAGCTGAGGAAACACAGGAGTGTCTCTCACGCAGCTTTTTCCATGTTGGAGGCTCTCTGATCACAAACTTCTCATAGAAACTCAGATAACGGTGCCTGACAGGGAGCGTCGGTGTGGTTGCCTCCTCTTGCAGGCCTTCACCATTTAGAAGTGGTTCAGGTTTTTTTTTTTTCAAATTTGGGTCAATTACATCTTCACAAATGCAAGCGCCGCAGATCCAAACTGCTGATTCATTCCCATTCAGGCACTCAGGCACTATTGACACATATTGATTAGACATTACAGTGGGAGCAGTTGCTGAGGCAATATCATTATTGGCTGTTGGTGTGAGGGCTGATGTGCAAACATAAAATGGCCCTGAGAATGGCTTATAGGCTATTTATCATCTCATGTTAAGTTTATTCCTCATGTGCATAAGGAAGTGTAAATGTTTCTGCTGAAATATTTTGGCCTGATTGCAAAAGTGTTAAAAAATACGACATTTACAGTGTTTTTAAAGAAGCAGGAGCCAACACAAGCAAACTGTTTGACCCCTCGTTAGGTAAATGATGTAAAATAAAAATGATAATTGAATCAGTAAAGACAAAATCAGGAACACCATTTTAAAGGTGCAGCCAGATGCAAAAAAAACATCTTTCTCTATCAGCAACAGGTATGACGCGTAATCCTCCTGGATCCAAAACTAATGCGTTTGTGAGCATTTTTCTTTTTTTATCTCCCCAATCTCCTCTTCTCATTCCTGCGTCCCTGCTGAGGAGCTCCACTCCCCTGTTAGCCTTTTGTTTCCGAGGTGGAGCCTGATACCCCCGACTTCTCCGGACTGAAGCGCCGGCGGAGCAGACGGACAGGAGAGGACCGGGGGGGGGGCAGCAGTCGGTGGCACAGATCCGGGACGCAGCAGATCGGGGAGGGACCGAACAGGCGGCTGCAAGGAGGAGGAAGAAGAAGAAGAAGAAGAAGAAGAAGGGCTTTTTGTGGAGAGCTTCGTGCGGTTGAATCATTTTTATTTTTTTACGAACCGGTAGAGCCTGGAGAAAGATGAATCCGCTCATCCTGATGTCGCTTTTTGCCACGGTTGTCGTCGGAAAGTCACCTCGGCTGAAATTTGTTGTGCACGGTAGGCAGTGCTGTATTTTCTGTCATTATCCGGGTGAACAAACACACACATACACACACACACAAGTCATCCAGCCAATTATTAACGTCGCCAACCATGTTTTTATTATTATTATTATTTATTGTCATTATTCTGTGCCGGTGGAGGATGAATGAGTGATAGATGGATGAGCGGATTAATGAACAGGAGTTCAGTCACGAGGTGATGTGCCCGGTTATTTTCCACTTCTTCTCATTAACCCGCGTTGTCTTGTCCTTTTGGAAAAGGCGCACAAACAGCACCAATAAAGGCGTATTGACGGGGCCACCTCTGGATTAACACCGCCCCCCCACCTCCTCAACTGACCGAGTAGTAAATTACGCGCTCCTCCATCCAGGCCCTGCACACACACATGTCCACAGGCTCTCAGAGGAAAACTAATTCTGCTGGATTATCTCAATGTTGGCAACAGATCATGCACAGAGTGTGTTTTTTTCTTGGCCAGGTTGCTCATTTGTTTCCATCACATTTGCATCCTTGGCACAAAGGCGCGTTTGACTCGTGGATGTGATTTGTGCAACTTGTGGCTTTTCCGTTCGTCTTTTTTTTTCTTTAACTTGGTTGTTGGTTTTATGCTACTGCACTCCAAGTTCTGCCTGTTTTGTCACTTAAAAGGCGCATATTGGCTCTAATTGGAGACCGTCCCTCTCACCTCCAGGCGCACTAACATAAAAAACACCAGAGGCGCTCAAAAACAACCTCTCCTCTGCCTTCTGAAGGAACATGGCGCCACTTCACCCCCGAAACACACCGCAAGGCTTGCACCCTTTAGACCACCGCCTGCCGCCGTCGAAAAGCATCATTACTGTGAAATATGACTCTTTGGAGGCTGACACAGCCGCCGTAGCTCCCCGCGTCCTTGCGGAGCTGCAATGCGGGACACGGCAGCTGCTTCACACTGCAGCAGAGGAGCCGGGCTTCGGCAGAGAGAGAGGGTGGCTTTAGGACAGCAGCCGACATAAATCCATATAAATGTGCAAATATACAGCCATGGACCAAAAGAGAGGGGAGGAAAGGGTGGGGAGAGCAATGAATGGAAAATTCCGAGCCGACTCCTGGTTATCTATTCCACTCACGCCTTTTTACACCTCACACAGTCCTCTAATGTATTCAGCAATCAGTAGAGATGGGGGCTGTGTGTCAAGTTATCTGTATCTGTACCCCCCCTCTCCACCCCCCCAACCCTCCTCCCCTTCCAGTGGATGAGCACAGTACAAAACGCACAAGATGACGGTCCCGGACGTGCATGTCATATCAATCACACTCGTTATGCAATTGCAGGCTGAGCTATAAAAGCATGTCGTTAGGACACACACACACACACACACACACAGTGTACAGGTAGAAAACTGTCAGAGAAAAATCCATCAAAGGCGCAGTTTGAGTCTGATGTGCAAAAACCTTCAAAGGGAACTGGCGCTGTTTCAGCACCGTGGACAGCTCCGAGGTCCTCAGAAGGTAAACTGTCCTCACTTTGCACGTTTTTCGCCAAATGAGGACATTTGGCAGGTTGTCATTGCCTTCAAGGGACTGTTACTTGACTATAATCTGGTTTTAGGAATGAGATTGAACTCGGGCTTAGTTTAAAGGTTTGAGGGTTAACACTCCAACTACCGGAATTCTATAACTACTAGAATTACCATAGCGGTCATTTTGACCATTCATACATTATTTGCATATAATTTCATATAAAATGAATATAAAATCTAAGAATAAATTATATTTAATGTTAGGATAGGTAATAATAAACATCAACAACAACAATCAACAGCATAAACAATTAGCAGATGGAATGACAGCAGATGCAGAATTGGAGGTGTCCAGTCAGGCTTCTTTTACGAGGGGGAGTTATCTCTGAATCGCTGTCAGAGCCAGTATCAGCCAGTGTCTACTCTACTACTCTACTCTACTCTTTATTGTCTTCAAATCAACTAGAAAAAAAAATTGCTAGGCAACCGTGAAAGAGATGGAAAAGTATCAAACACTGAAATTCTACACTGTCTATAATGTCATATAAGGTTATAATATAAGGTATGGGTCAATATGACTGTTATGGGAGTTCTAGGTAGAAATACTCAGAACTCTTTTGTGTTTTGTAAGTTTTAAGAAAATAACGATGTTAGAATAAAATATACACACATTTAGGAAAAGTCAGGGTCCTATAGTTGCATGGGTTTCATTTCAACAAAGTTATTACATTGCAAAATTTCAAAACAGTCAAAATGACCGCCTTGGTAGTTCGAGTGTTAATGTTAGACACGCTGTGACCACTGGAGTTGTTGGAGGGACGAGAGAATGCATTACACTCACACACCTTTGTTGAAAGCTATTACAATAAGTGAATTAAACCTCAGTGGCAATAAGATCAAATATTGTAAGTGCATCCCTTAAGAACAAACAAGTAAGAGTGTAAGTGCAATTAATTCTGCCTTCACGAAAGTCATAATTTTAATTTTCTGTTGAAACTGTTGAGGGTTTACTGTTATTGCTAAGTGTGAGAGAGTCAAAATATTACACCTCTCTGTATAATGCAGTGCAATTCAACAGCTCTCCAAAGCACCAGCTAAGTTGAATCAACACCCCTCTAAAACATTCTCATAATTCACTGATCATTATGACCTTAGCCCTGATTTATATTAACACAAAAATCTTGTTGAAGCAGCATTAATGAAGGGTTTTGGCCACACTAAGGCAGAACTCCCTTGAGCTTTTTCTGTTTTCTTGACTGCTCTGTGAAGATGAAATGATAGTAAGGTAGAACCAAAATGGTAAAACTGGAGGCCAGAAAACCAAAACAGTGAGCTGAAAGATGCTAAAAAGCTCAGTAAAGCTGAGGGAAACTGCAGAGCCGGGTGATGGTTGTCTGTCTGTCTGACTCATTACTATGGGTTATTAATTTAGCATTTCATACAGACACTGACCCATTCAAAGCATAAAAAATGTTAGTTTTAAAAATAAAAACAAAAAAACGTAATGTAAAATATTTGTACATGAGTATGTGTGTTTGTTTGTTTCAGGTATAGAAATATGAATAAGATTTGTCAAAGCAGGAATGTTTTTTGCTTCTTTTCTTCTTTTCACTTTAAGAGACTGCAATGAGATTTGGATTTTAGCTAGTGAATGGAGTGAGAAAAGATTAAATTCTGCCTTACTTTACGTCATCACGCCTCCTTTTGAATATATCTGCTTTACTGCAACAGGGATTTCCAAAGGCAGTGAGGCAAAGCAGGATAAATACAGAGACAGAGACATAAAAGGAAAGAAAAAGGTGAGACATTAAGACAAATACAAAGAAAGGGACAGAGAGAGTAAGAGCAAAAAAACAACAACTCATCTCAAGGTTAATTTGACATCCACAGTTACGTCCTAAATATCAGAACATTTGGCCAAAGTTCAACCATCGTCTGTGCTGACCTTCTCTCTCAGTTGGAGGCCTGAACTCTTCAATCCAAAAACAGTATTGAACCACCAGTCTGACAGATTTTCTTGTCAGTAGTGTAACAGAGGGCCTTGAGGTCCATCCACAAATCATCTCTGCTTTTTTAAATTAAATAGCAGCTGCTGCATGGTCTGCTGGTGGCAAACTGGCAAACTTCAAAAGATTCAAGATCAACACACGTTTGTCTTTGCTGTTATTTTCAATATCCAGAACGCTTTATTCATGTACAAATGGGAACCATCCCCAAAAATAGCATCTGACCTTTACTCTTCTTTAATTATCACAATTAGGAATTTGTCTCTTTAAAAGTGACTCATTCATTTGATAAGGTTTTACTTCATTCAAGGATTACATTTTCCTCTGAGGGCAAGGAAGCTCTACTGCCCTTGAGTTTAATGAAGCCTTTTAAAAAAAAAAAAAAAGCTAAAAAACAAGGCTGTTTTTCTTGGTTCCTGAAAAGCTGACCTTTTGAAAATTCAAGGTTTTCACCCAGCAGCAGTGATTAAATGTCTTAGGAAAAAAGACAGGAACACACACTCACACGCAGGGAATGCAAGAGAGAAATTAGGACTTGAATTACATCATCAATGTGACATTTCACTTGTATATGTGTGACCCTTTGAAAATTGTGTTCAGAAAATGAGATGCTGTAAAAAGTACTGTACACTGTACAAGGACTTTGTTCCTCCGGTGTGCTTTTGTTTGTTTTAAGACGTAGGACAGAATCTCTGACAGTGAAAACACTCACGATTTGTCCAGTCAGGGATAGGTGGTGGTGGGGGGGGGGGGACTAAGTGATATTTTAAAGGTGCTTTGTGTCTTTTGTCTTGTAAACAAACACATTTTGTGATTTACATTCAGTGCTGATCACCTATACACATTGTTTTTGTGCCTTTAGGCCTAACAAATGTCTTGAATGTATTTCTTACCTTTGCAAAGCTGCTTTTTTTTTTTATTGTGAAACCTGCATTGTTTACATCCATGTTAACTTATCAGTGTTCTTTTTTTCTTTCTGTTGGCACCTTATGACCACCTGTAGTTATGAAATAGTGTGAATCCACTGTCATGTCATGCGGATGGTCGATTGCGTGCATATGCGTCCTTATGAGTGCACAAAAACAAAATAAAGGGGCGCCCAGTCTTTGACTGTCTTTGAGCTTGATGTAGGTCTGTCTAACAGAGGATTAACCTTTTTTACTGTTTTTGAATCCAGACTGAATTAACAGAGGCATACTTTGGAAGCTATGAAGTTCTGTTTGTTAACTTCCAAAGGAAATATTTATGCCAATGTGCCCATGTGCTTTGCCATTTACACAGTATTCCCTCAAGATTGCTGCACAGTGAAGTTAATATGTAATGTTCTTACTTAAGCCATCAGGCACATTGGCCTACCTTTGCATTCATCACTTCCTTGTGAATTACAAGCTTCATCAATTATGGCGCTTTTCCACTAGCACCTACTCAACTCGACTGGACTCGGTTTAATGTACGCGTTTCCATTACGTGCTTAGTACCTGGTACCAGGTACTTTTCTAGTACCTACTCGGCCGGGGTTTCAAGTGAGCTGAGTTGAGCCGAAAATGTGACATGTCGGCAGACGGCAGGCCACACTGATTGGCCAGGGCCTGACGCGTCACTAGGTGAGTCGGAGAGCGACTCGTTCATAAGAGTCAACCCCGCCATTTTTAAAACCCAATAACAACAAACACACGATCAGAGATGCTGCACAGAAATCAACCCCATGGAGCAACGGCGAGGTGCAGACATTTCTTCGTCTGGTGGCCTCCATAGTTGTTTTGTGTTTGTGTCGCGCGCCAACAAATGACGCGTCGCTGGAGTTCCCGGCCATTACCTTGCCACCTTGCTATGACGACCCCACCCACGCTGAGGTGGTACTCTATTGTAATGGAAAGCGACCGAAACTGAGTTGAGTCGAGTCGAGCCGAGTCGAGTAGTGGCTAGAACTGTGTAATGGAAAAGTGCCATTAGATTCCCGCCAATCAGAGAGGCTGCTGTTTCCATAGAAACTTTGTTGGTTGGCTAGCAACCTGTCTCAGTGATAACCACCACTCAATCCTGGCTTTGCTGTCAGACTGGATGTCTTTTTTATTTCAGGGATGAGAAGAAAATCATTACAAATGTCATATAACCACGACCGTATAATCACCTCTTGTCATTATTAGTGTATGTATCTGTACTGAAACATTGAGAGCAAAATACATCATCCTTTTGAAATGACATTTTAATTAAATTTTATACTCATGAAGCATCTCTTCTGAAAATGAAACTAAAATAAAACTGAAAATAAATGAAAGCTGGATAAAAAACTCTTCTCTTTTAGTCTTAGTTGTTATATTATTATTATTATTATTCTTTTTTTTTTTAATTATTATTTAAATATATTGTCAGAGGTTGGTTTTCCACAAAGCTACTGAGACTGAATGTACACATATCAGTTTTTTATATCACTGAGATGATTTTTAGTCCATCTTCTGCATCTTTTAAATAGTAGCAGTGATTTTAATCTATTCTTAAATGCAGGCACAGTTGCAGTGTAGGTAAGTGTGAGACTGATTGGATGGGTGAATCAGAAATGCCAAAATGTACTTTAGAGCCTTCTGGAGGTGTCCTGAGTGTAATTCAACCAAGCATCTGTGATGGAGTTTGCCCACATGATTATTTCAGTGATATTTATGCTCCCACCAAATGCCCTTTTCCTCGAACAACCAAGACGGGTAAAGGCTCCCTGTTCAATCTCAAATCACAAAGGGCAGCAACGTCAGATCGAGTGTTTTGGTGAATAAAACTAGTTCATAGCCAGCCTCCTCACATTGATGGCAGATTAAATGTCAATTTAAAATCCAGAGGTTTGGTTCTTTGCCAACGGGGCTTCTAGACTTTGATTCAACCTGCCTGAGGGTCTTAGGCTAGTTGATTAAATCTGGATCATCTTTTTAAATAACTTCCTGAAACTCATTTTGCTTTCATGGGTTGACCTTTAGTTATTGTGTTTGACCTCTACTTTATTTTTTTCTTTTTAGCTTAAGCTGTTTATTTGATTGATTCTGTATCATTTGGAAACGGCTTTTGAACTGTGATTGTAAAAGCTGTGTATGTTCTTCTTCTCTCTCCCTCTCATCCTTCTTATTCTTACTTATTCACCTTGTAGTGGTAATAATTAGTCACAGCAGAAGGAGTGTCATTAAAATATGAAATAGTTTCTGATGGTTGTTTTTCTGTCTTGTTTTTAGAATAACATTAACTGTGTTTGGTTAATTTACATTAATTAAACTTTATTACCACGGGGCGTATTTTCATTGCGCAAACAAAAACATACATATTACCAATGAAAACAAGCACAGTGTACTCTATCAAAGCCCTTGTCTGCCAGCTCATCTCTCTAATATGTTTTGTAATGATCCACAGAGCCCTCCAGGTTCCACTTCAACAAACCTGAGAACTACATCAGCATGTACCACCAGGAAGGGAGTGACACACTGTATGTGGGCGGCCAGGCGATGATCTACGTGTTGACGTTCACGAACAGAGGCGTCCGTGACGTGCTGGTACACTTTACTTTTAGCTGATTTTGCTGACTTGTACACAGATGCACTAATGGTATATTTTGGGCGATTTGATCTCTCACCACTGGGAACCACTCACTCTGCTGCCATGTAGAGAATAGTAGTATATAAGAGGTTTCCAACCACCAGTTGAAATACTAAATGCTGCCAAGTTTTTAAGTCAGTCCTTTAAAAGCAACTTTGGCAATCAACCAATGTTTGAAAGTTAGAGCACTGAAGTTGGATGGTGGTGTGGGTTCAAACCTTAAAAAGTGCTGACAACTCAAAATCCTACTGCACAGAGTCAACATGGCTTCAACCTGAAAAAAAAGTTTGCCTGATGTAAATGAGTTTATTTTGTGTTTTAAAAGATAACACTGCATGGTATTTTAAATGACAGCAAAACCACCAACTCGGTCAATCTAACCTTTTAACACAACGCTAAAGCGGTAAGTAAAATTGAACTTACTACCTTCGAAAATAGATATTCCCCTCACACTGTTTTCCAGGCTCTGCTGGATGACAATAAATATAGTTGCCCTCCTGCTGTGAGGGCAGCGTAGTGAGCCAGACAGGGCAGAAAGAGATGAGACAGCCGGCCTGACCCAGTTCAGCAGCTGACGGCCGAGGAAGTTGGGTCATGCATACATTGATGAAGCTACACATATCTCTCCCTGTGAGGAAAGACAACATAATTCACTGAGCTAATAATGTCAACATAGGCTCAGGATTACACAATGTGTGGGCTAAAGTGTCAGCACTGACTAGCCTGGCAAATTGAAGAGACTGCATGATCGGTGTTTGCGTCGGCCACACAGAATGAAAGAAAGAGTGACGGCTTCTTTTCTACAATTCAACAACTGTACAGGGAGACATTTATTATTATGGGGTCAGTAAAAAGTCTACTTTGCTATGGAGAAACAATGCCTATTTGACTGAAGGGCACAACCCTCAGTTTTCTCAAAAGCATAAATTTATTCTGCCTCTTTGTTCCACTCTTTGTATTGCCCTTTCTGCCTACATGTAATGACAGCTTCATGAGAGTTCATGGCCATGCCTTTGGGTGTTGTTGAAAGAAATTCTGGGAAATGTGAAGTGCAAGAGGTCAATTGAGGGAACAAAGGGGCACAGCAGTAAAGTAACGACAAATTTAATGACAAATCTATCCAATCAGTTTAATGATGAATCACTCAATGTATTGGACTTCACGTAGCGGTGTAAGTTAACAAGGTGGATGTTTTCTGTGAGGATTGTGTTAGAGCAGCAGGGTCGTGGTTTTCATGCTGAAACAGGGCAGTGTGAAAGAGCTTGGCACAAACTAAACAGTCCTTCCTCCCACAGATCCCAGCGGCATCCGATCAGACTGCAATTGATACCTGCAAGGCAAAGGCTGCACCACTAGAGGTAGAAGCTCATCCTCACAGTCAGCACCTTCATCACGTCTGCAAAGCTCTCTCCCCCTTCATCAGTGTGTTGTCATTGATATCATCCCTCCCTCCCATCATCATCATCATTATCTACACTTGCACTGCAATGAGGTTAGTGCTACAATGTTCAGTTTTGCACAAATGGGCTGTTAATATCATATACAACATGAAATAAGTAGAAGAATGTGGGAAAACTTCAACTTAAATGCTCCAAGGCTCAGGAATAACCATTAGAAGTGGAGGAAACAGTGCTGCGTAATATGCTTGTCATAGGAAAAAAAAAAGAAAGGTTGAGTCTGGCAGAAGAATCAGATGACTTGGTATTGCGTATTGCACTTTAAATACCAAGACCAATTTTTACCATTTTACATCCATTAATGCAAGTCACATTACTCCAATACACTATCCTTAGCAATAGATTTGATGTAAAACGTTTTCTGAACATTGCAATCAATGCTGAGATGACGCCTTGAATTATCAATTTGAGCCATAAGATAACATTACACTTTGAATATCTCAAAGAGTCACATCAGTTAATTATTTTTCTTTCATTTAAATGTGGGCAGTCTGTTGAAGTAATGGCACCTACACAATATATGACTTTGATTGGATTGCTGCACTGATCACATTACACCACTGTCTGTCTCATATTGGAGTATCATGAAGTTGTTGTAGTTTGCACACCACACGAGTCATTGGTGACAGAAGGACACACTTTACAAGACATTTCACAAGTAGTCTGTCTGGTCTCCAAACTACATTTAGTCAACAAAACAGAGGAAGTGAAATATGAAGAGACACGAAACAGGATTTCCAAAAGTGCTACAAAAGTGGATGTCCAACAGAATCTTGCAACTCAAGTTGTTTATGCTCTGATTTCCAGCATAAAAAACAAGCAAGCAAAAGAGATGAATAAAAGAATACTAAAAATAAAACAAGATGCATTTGCTGATGTTCTTTTGCATGTGTTACAACTACTCCTCCTGATATTTCTCTCGCCTTTTCATCGAGTGGAATATCAAGGATAAAATCGTGTAGTGTAAACTCAACATTAGCCAGATAAATCAGAGGAAGTCTCTCTCTCATACTCAAACACTATGTGCCCAAAAACATAGATGCCTGATGAAAGCGTTCAAAATTTTTGCATTATCAGATCAGTGAGCAACTTTTATTTCAATGAATATAGCTCAATTTTGAATGCAGTAACTAGTTTTCTTAATACATCCATGAAACACTATGTGCCCAAAAACATAGATGCCTGATGAAAGCGTTCAAAATTTTTGCATTATCAGATCAGTGAGCAACTTTTATTTCAATGAATACAGCTCAATTTTGAATGCAGTAACCAGTTTTCTTAATACATCCATGATCAGTAGTCTTAGTGTGTTAATACTGATACCTTGTGACGACATGTAGATGACCACTTGAGGCTGAGTGCTAATAACAGAAAAGAAGTGACACCTTACCTAAAAGCTTCCCAGGCCAGCCGAGAGACATAGTCTCTCCAGCGTGTCCTGGGTCTTCCCCGAAGGCCTCCTCCCGGTGGGACACGCCTGGAACACCTCCCTAGGGAGGCGTCCAGGGGGCATCCGAAACAGATGCCCAAGCCACCTCAGCTGACTCCTCTTGATGCGAAGGAGAGCAGCGGCTCTACTCCGAGCTCCTCCCGAGTGACCGAGCTTCTCACCCTATCTCTAAGGGAGCGCCCAGCCACCCTGCTGGAGGAAACTCATTTCGGCCGCTTGTATCCGCGATCTTGTCCTTTCGGTCATTACCCAAAGGGTTAGGGGTTCATGACCATAGGTGAGGGTGGGAGCGTGTAGATTGACCGGTAAATCGAGAGCTTTGCCTTTCGACTCAGCTCCTTCTTCACCACGACGGTCCGGTACACCGACCGCATAACTGCGCACGCTGCACCAATCCGCCTGTCAATCTCACGCTCCATCTTTCCCTCACTCGTGAACAAGACCCCGAGATACTTGAACTCCTCCACTTGAGGCAGGACCTCTCCACTCCACCCGGAGAGGGCACGCCACCCTTTTCCATGGCCTCGGATTTGGAGGTGCTGATTCTCATCCCAGCCGCTTCACACTCGGCTGCAAACCGCTCCAGCACATGCTGAAGGTCCTGGCTTGATGAAGCCAACAGGACAACATCATCTGCAAAAAGCAGAGATGAAATCCTGTGGTTCCCAAACCGGACTCCCTCCGGCCCCTGGCCCCTGGCTATGCTACGCCTAGAAATCCTGTCCATAAAGATTATGAACAGGACCGGTGACAAAGGGCAGCCCTGCCGGAGTCCAACATGTACACTGGGAACAGGTCTGACTTACTGCCGGCAATGCGAACCAAGCTCCTGCTCCGGTCGATACAGAGACCGAACAGTAGCCCTTAGCCCTAAAGGCCCCCGGACCCCATACTCGCTGGAGCACTCCCCACAGAATACCATGAGGGACACGGTCGAATGCCTTCTCCAGATCCACAAAGCACATGTGGACTGGTTGGGCAAACTCCCATAAACCCTCAAGCACCCTGCAGAGGGTATAGAGCTGGTCCAGTGTTCCACGACCGGGACGAAAACAGCATTGTTCCTCCTGAATCCAGAGGGTCGACTATCGGCCAATGGAACTCCTCCTCTCAGTACCCTGGCGTAGACCTTCCCGGGGAGGCTGAGAAGTGTGATCCCTCTGTAGTTGGAACACACTCTCCGGTCCCCATTTTTAAAAAGAGGGACCACCACCCCAGTTTGCCACTCCAGAGGCACTGTCCCCAACCTCCATGCAATGTTGCAGAGGCGTGTCAGCCAAGACAGCCCCACAACATCCAGAGACTTGAGGTAATCAGGGCGGATCTCATCCACCCCCGGCGCCTTGCCACCGAGGAGCTTGCGAACTACCTCAGTGACTTCGGCTTGGGTGATGGACGAGTCCACCTCAGAGTCCCCAGCCTCTGCTTCCTCACTGGAAGGCAGGTCAGGTGGGATTGAGGAGATCCTCGAAGTATTTCTTCCACTGTCCGACAATGTCCTCAGTTGAGGTCAACAGCTCCCCACCCGCACTGTAAACAGTGTTGGCAGAGTACTGCTTCCCCCTTCTGAGGCGCCGGACGGTTTGCCAGAATCTCTTCGAGGCCGACCGATAGTCCTCCTCCATGGCCTCACCGAACTCCTCCCAGACCCGAGTTTTTGCCTCCAGGACCGTCCGGGCTGTGGCTTGCTTGGCCTGCCGGTACCTGTCAACTGCGTCCAGGAGTCCCACAGGCCAACATGGTCTGATAGGGACTCCTTCTTCAGCCTGACTGGCGGCATCCCTTACTTCCGGTGTGTCCACCACCGGGTTCGGGGATTGCCACCACGACAGGCACCAGAGACCTTGCGTCCACAACTTCGAACCGCTTGCCAGCGTCGACAATGGAGGCAGAGAACATAGGTCCACTCGGACTCAATGTCCCCAGCCTCCCTCGGAATCTGTGAGAAGCTCTTCCGGAGGTGGGAGTTGAAGACCTCCCTGACACAGGGCTCGGCCAGAGCGTTCCCAACAGACCCTCACAATGGCCACGTTTGGGTCTGCCAGGTCTGTCCAACTTCCTCCTCTGCCAGCGGGAGCCAACTCACCACCAGGTGGTGATCGGTTGACAAGCTCAGCCCCTCTCTTTACCCGAGTGTCCAAGACATACGGCCGGAGATTAGATGAAACGACAACAAAGTCGATCATCGACCTCCGGCCTAGCCTAAGGTATCCTGGTGCCACGTGCACTGATGGACACCCTTATGCTTATGCTCGAACGTAACATGGTGTTCGTTATGGACAAACCGTGGCTAGTACTTTAGAAGTCCAATAACAGAACACCGCTCAGGTTCAGATCGGGGAGGCCGTTCCTCCCGATCACGCCCCTCCAGGTATCACTGTCGTTACCCACGTGAGCGTTGAAGTCCCCCAGTAGAACAATGGAGTCCCCAGTCGGAGCACTATCAAGTACCCCTCCCAGGGACTCCAAGAAGGCCGGGTACTCTGTACTGCTGTTCGGCCCGTAGGCACAAACAACAGCAAGAGACCTATCCCCAACCCGAAGGCGCAGGGAAGCGACCCTCTCGTTCACCGGTGTGAACTCCAACATGTGGCAGCTTCTGAGCTGGGGAGCTATAAGCAAGCCCACACCAGCTCGCCGCCGCTCACCCTGGGCAACTCCAGAGTAGTGGAAGGGTCCAGCCCCTCTCAAGGAGCTGGGTTCCAGAGCCCAAGCTATGCGTGGAGGTGAGCCTGACTATCTCTAGCCGGTACCTCTCAACCTCCCGCACGAGCTCAGGCTCCTTCCCCCCCAGCGAGGTGACATTCCATGTCCCTATTGCCAGAGTTTTGTTCCAGGGATTGGGTCGTCGAGGCCCCTGCCACGACTTGCTACCCAAACCACATTGCACCGGCCCCTCATGGACCTTCCTGCGGGTGGTGAGCCTACTGGAAGGCGATGGCCCACCCACGTCGCCATTTCGGGCTGAGCCCGGCCGGGTCCCGTGGGCAAAGACCCGGCCACCAGGCGCTCCGCCTGCGAGCCCCAACCCAGGCCTGGCTCCAGGGTGGGGGCCCCGGTAACGCTTCAATCCGGGCGACGTAATGCGGTCCTTGTTGATTCTTTCTTCATGGTGGGCTTGTGAACCGCTCTTAGTCTGGCCCGTCACCTAGGACCTGTTTGCCATGGGAGATCCCTACCAGGGGCGTAATGCCCCCGACAACATAGCTCCTAGGATCATTCGGGCACACAAACCCCTCCACCACAGTAAGGTGGCGGTTCAAGGAGGGGATGTTGATATATGTGTTAACGTAACATCAGCAACGTCAACATAATCAGTGCTTTGAAAGCTGCCAATAATTTTACTGCAGCTGTGTCAGAGGCTACATACAGCTGCTCAAAGCTCAAAAGTGTCTGGTCGAATGGTGTGCCAGGCCTGTAAACTGTCGTCAGTTTTTAACATTTCTAATGTCTTCTCTGTAAAGGCAACGTGTCTATTGACGTCTATTACAGTAATCATGAGCATGTTGTCATCAGGAGAGCATTGCTACCCATATTTTACAGTTTTGAGAATACATCCAAATAAGTGTCGCTGAAGTTACGGCACAAAACAAAGAGGGCACTGCACAAACAGAGCTAAAGCTTCCAGAAAGTCTGGCAATGGCAGATGGTGGGAAATGAGAACGTCCTAAGTGATGCAGTAAATCTTGCCCAATAAAACCAATGGTGCTGGGAAGGAGAATGAAGGACAGGAGGCAGCATCTTTCAGTGACAGAGCCACGAAGTCTCTGGAAAACATTATTCCTGGAATGAGTTGAAGACAGGTGGTTAGCAACAGCTAATTTCATACACTGTATCTCCAAGTCTGCAATGGTTTTGAACTGCCTGTACACTTCACCATCAGTCTGTCTGGAGGACCTAATACACTAAATGTAGTGTCAGTCCAGATTGTTTTTAAAAATATTAACTACTTTATTGTCAAGGTGAGGGTATGGTTGAAGTTAAGCAGCTAAACCACCTGGCTGAGATAATAATAACTGAGGATTTGGGTAATGAAGAAACTGATGTGAATCTCATTTTCTGCATGAAAGTCTGACATGCTATATGCCTGCACACCCTGCCGACCTCACTATACAAAGGTCACACAAGTGTCCTAGTGACTAGTGAGCATTAGCTTTAGGCATAAATTTTGAGGTGCATGATCATTAAATATGGATGTGTTTCTTAGGGACACCAGGCTGGTATACCAATGAGCATTGCTCGTTAGCAGTGTTGGGAGCTTCTTGCCAAGCAGTGCGGTAATATAACATAAATTATCATTTATTTTAGACCAGTGAGGTGAAAAAGAAAACTACAGAAGAAGACACTGGTTTGAGGCTGTTCAGTTATTATAATAAACAAACTCATCTATTATTCTGCTAGATAGCATCCAAACTTAAGCCTAGCCTCATTTAAATCTCATTCTAATGCCGTGACCTCAGTCCCACTAAACGTGCAAAATCGCTCAGAAAATGTGTTCAAATTCAAAGCATTTTTCTCACGAATGTAAGCACACAAAGTAAAAACATACAAACTTGCATACACTCGCACATAAATTACCCTGCCCACCCACTCGCCTACCCACCCATCTGCCTACCCATCCGCCTACAGTTACACACATTTACACAAGCTCTGGCCCTGTTTTTTGGACTTAGTGAAGTCCTCCGTCTCCAGTTTTTACTAACAGTTTTTCCATCAGGCTTTGCGATGTGATTGTTTTCTTAAAAAGCACTTCTCTGTTAAAGGCGCACTACAGCAAGCTCAACACAACATGAGCTTCTGCTACGACATAAAACTAGAATTCACCCCTTAAGGTTACACTCAGTATTCATTTTCATCCTCCATCCAGTAATGTCTTGGAGACAGTAGTCCATTTTCTGTACTTAATGGATAAGTGATGCATATGGAGTATTGCAGTGCTGTACTGCAGGGCTAAGCCTCCTGTGTGCTGTCTGCCAAAATGTTCGGAGCATGGATCACTTCCAATTTTCCTTAAACCGCACTCTCTGAGCAATCCGCTTTTTCCCCTTGTAATCTGTTTCCTGTTGTACTCTTGCTTTGTTTCTCTATACCTCTATTGCACCTTGCTCTCTTCCCCTGTTTGTTTTTTTCTCAATCCCTTGGTCTGTCTCTTGTTTTCTCTCTCCCTTTGTGCTGTCTCTTTCTCTCTAATCACTTTTTCACATACTCTCCATGTTTTTTCCCCTTTTTGCCTCTCTGTCTCTCTGCATCTTTAATCCCTCTCCCAATCTGTGTATTTTTCTCTCCCTCTCGCTTCTGCCTCATTTTCTGCTTTTGTCCCTCATTTTACTGTCTCTTTCTCTCACAGCTGGAGTGTGATAATTTCATCACCGTCATTCAGAAAGTAAACGACACAATCTTAGTATGTGGGACAAATGCTGGGAGCCCCAGGTGCTGGATACTGGTAAGAGTTTCTTCAGACCAATTCCTTGAAAATGTGTTACACACTCTCATGCAGCTGCTTTTCCAGTCTGAACAGTTTCAAGATCAATGTTGTAATTAGCATTTATTTATTGCTCACTTATTTCTCCCGCTGGTTAGATGAAGGGAGTCATTTCTTGCCATGGAGGATGTTTCACTTAGTAATGACAAAGTGGATAGGTTGAAATTTTCTAAGCCCTGTTTAGTGACAAAAGAAGATTGGGTCTTCGGAGCTGTAAGATGTATAAAGCATTATCATGCATGACTGGAACGAAGAGCATTTCAAATACTGGACTTACTCCAGGCTCAAACGTCTCCTCCCTCCTCTGGCAGGTAAATGACACTGTGCTGACTGACGTCAAGGGCAACGGGCAGATAGCATCAGCCTCTGACATCTCACCAGCTTACCCCTCTCAGAGGTCCATCAGCTTGCCTGCAGGTAACAAATGCAAAAATGAAATCACAGGTCAATTTTCAGAAGCTCATTATTCACAAGAAGGAAAACAGAATAAAACCTCACAGTGACATAATTACAGATTGTTCATGGTTTAGTATCAGCGAAGACAGACACTCCTTTGAAACATTCTTGACAAAGAACAGTTTTGTTGTTGCCGGTGAACCTGATGAACTCCGTAATCAGCAGCTGGAGACCAACTGCAGGTGCACTTAGTTAAGGTAATTGGCTCCTGTGTGGCCAGAAGAGAAAGAATTGCTAGTTGATTAAACTGACAGGATTCAGGTAACGTTGGCGAGCGAATGTGGAAGTATCTTGCAGCTTGCTTTGGTTGTAGTAACACAATGCAGGAAGCTATCTATCAAGCTATCAGTTGGCCACCAAAAACAAAGCACACTGGAAACACACACCGCTTAATCTTAAAGTATCACAGCAAGACGGTCCTCCTGAGAAAAGTGAGAGTATCAGTGGTTGCAACATTTCTCTAACCTTAACAGATATTTTGACATAAACTACAATCTGTCCTAACAGTAGTCGAACAATAATCCCATCTGTGTCATCTTAGAAAAATGACATGAGAAATATTTTGGTAATCGTAATTGGTTTGGTTTTTGAAGGCACCAACAAACAATGTCCGTTATTGATCAGGTAAATTTATACAGGTGCTTTTAGGAGGCGGTTATAAACAGCATATTTTGTGGTCTACTTTGGTGGATTACTTGATGACAACAATTTGCAAAAGCCGTACAGCACAATCCTGTTTTACCATAAAAGTATGCATAATGGCATTAAACAAAACATGAGCTTCCTCTATTTTAGGCTCTCCAGAACTGTACTCGGTTGTCACATGTAAAGCCTCTGACTGTGATTATTCCACACAAATAAAATGACTTTGGATTTTCCCATCATAAATTGCTGGTATGTCCATTCCTATATAGAAGGACTCATCATTACTTCAGGAATTAACTAATGACTTTATTGGGATTTAAAGTTAAAGAATTGAGTAGTTTTATCCTGACTGGAGTCTCACTTTGTAAGAGTAAAAAGTGTCACTGTTTAAAAAATCTAACCTTTTTTTCAAAGGTGTCACTTTTTGAGATATCTTATTGTGGTACAAAGCCTTGTTCAACTCTATATTAACTTTGCTCATTTGAGTCTGGAGCAGCAGAGCGACAGTTTGGAGTCTTGGGCTCTGAGGAGCAATCTCTCTCATATTATCACTTTCTATTCATAACATGCAAATGAGTTGATGCTTTTATCCAAAGTATCTAATAATATTTCATATCCTGAACTGGACAGATGTGTTCTCAGATTTTAATAGACCATGTAGTACTAGGCTGAAATATACGTACTCTACCTTAAACAAGACCTATTATGCTGCCTGCTATTACTGAAAATTGCTTCACGCTAATTGGCGAATATCTGCAATAAGAATCGTCTTTCTACAAGGTTTCTTCTTTCTGTTTGCAGTAAATGTTGGGTGAGGTTGCATTTGTGTTTTCCTTTTGTTCATACAGAGGATTAAACTCAAGAAAATCATTTTTGAGTCACAGCAAACAATTGATTCAAAAGCTTGGGTAGCTGTTGAATCAATTTCACAATAAAGAGGAGCCTCACTTAAGTGAAGGCTATTGAATAAGCGATGCAACTCACTACACAGTTGAATCGAAGTCCTTATCTGTCAGTGTTAACTACCAAATATCTATAGTATTTAACTGTATAGGGAAATGGACAACCACAGGTAAAGCGTCACTGCAAAGTCAAGTCACATTGATTTTATTTAATTAGCCCCCTAACCACAAATCATCTCAAAAGGTGGCACAGTATACAAACCCTACACCCTCAGTTTGGATATGAAAATGTCTTCTTACCCCCCGACCTCCAACCACTGCAGAATAAAAACTTTAGCAGGAAGACAAAATAATAAATCTGAGGAAGAGCCAATAACACAAGGCCAATATGACCCGAGAATTTTCAGATAGTTGTAGTAATTTTATTTCTGTGTCTTAGTAAATCATATTTGTCATCTCTCAAGTGTAACATCACCAGGGTATCACACCATCCTGAGTTCCAAACACACAAGAGTCAGTCATCTGCCATCGTGAAAATCATTACTCAGATGGACCAGTCACTGCACGAACACATTCAGAAGGACTTCAGACACAAGGTTTTACAGACCCCTCGATGCTAAAGAGAAAAGATGGACGGGACAGAGGTCTGTGCAATGGCAACTTAATAGGTGAATTGTTTTAAAAATTAATTGTAATAAAATGCAAAAGCATAGCATGCATCCACAGATAACAAGAATATCCTTAGTAATCCTTGTAGTTCTGATCAGGCTGATAGATTCCTGTGAGCTTGCATCTATATGTGATTGCATATATATGTATATATCCTGCAGGCTCTGTTTAATTCAGTCGCTTCCCCTGTGTCGAGGTACATGCATATACATCTCAGAAAACTCAATATCTGGCCACATTTCAACATCCACAGACCACAGACTGTCGTTGCCAGTGGCAATCTTTTCAAGTGTTTCATTGTTTTCCTCCCAGCATCACAGATCTCCTCATTCAGAGCAGCCACAGTTGTTTCATTTTGCAACCAGCAACGGTGAGAAAGTCTGTGTCACACACGGACGTACCCTCCAAATGAGATCAAATCTAAATGACCCCCTGTATCCTTTTTGGAAAATACTGTTCTGCTAATAAAACGTGATGTTTTGCTAATCCACTGAACTGAATAAAAAGCTAATTTTAAGGGGTGTAATTCATCAATTTCATTCAGTCGCCACATGGGACTTGAGTGCCGAGCACCTCTCTGCAGGGGATGGAACTCCTCTTTGTGTGGTTATTGGGAAATGCAGGGTCACATTAGCTAAATAAAGATGTTTTGAATTAAAGAGACCTTTCAGAAGTCACAGCACACGATGAGGGACGGACAAATTGTCTGTTTGTTAAACCTCCTAATGCAGATGGATTGTTTGAAGAGACACTCAGAAATTAGTGAGAGGTTAGTTTGCGCAGCAGGATTCTCGTCCAAATGGGGATCGATTGTGGAGGCAACGAGCCGGGCTTGTGCTGGAGTTGAGCAGCATCCTAATGACCTAATGTCTGTCCTAATTAAGATGTTACTGCCACGATTTCAAATGCTTCCCCTCTGTATTGCCATGGAGACGGAGATCTAAGCAGGGTTATAAGAATACAGTCACTGGAGGCTGCTCATCGGTGCAGTCAGTTATCCTGCCTTGATGTCCTCTCCTTCTCCTCCTCTCCTCCCCTGTTTCAGTATTCTGTCTTTGGCCTCCTGGGCCTCCTTTTTTCTGTCTTCAATCTCCCTCCCTGTGTTTAATGCTCTTTCTGTCTCTTCCTATCCTCCAGCTTCAGTCAGTCGTCTGTGTCGCCCCTTCGTCTCCTTCTGAACGTTATCGCTGTCTTTTTCGTTTACCCACTGTTCACCCTCTTCTTCTCTCCCTCTTCTTTCCTCGCTGTCTCAGATGGGAGTCTGTACTCTGCGATGTCGTCGGTGGCAGGTCACGCCGGCTCGATCCGACGTACGTTTGGCTCCCAGAAGCTCCTGAAGACGGAGAACGTTTGGCTGCTGAGTGAGTAGGAGGGGGGGAGTCATGCAGAGACCGTACAGGTTTAGACTAATGAATAAGGAGATGGTGGGCGGTGCTTTCACTAAATCACCCACTACCATTCCCATGGGAAAAACAACATGTAGGTGTATTCACTGTCACTGTGTTTATGCTTTGGGTCATGTTATTTTTTACGGCAATGAGATGCAAATCAGAGACAGATCCACTGAGAGCAGCCATTAACACTCCTGTTGATCCTCATGTCCTCTTTTTATGGTTTAATATTAGCACTATGTCCTCAAAAAGGTGATGTAATCTTGAAATAAGACTGATGGTAGAAGATGATATTGCTTGACTCAAGAGATGTCTTCAAGGTAAATTGAAAAAAAAAAAAATTACATCATCTCAATTAAAATGTTTAAATCTCATTAACAGATCCACAGTTTGCCGGTGCAGCCATTATCCCATCTTCACAAAAGTTCAAGGAGGAGATCTACTTCTTCTTCAGCGAGTTCAACAAGACAGCCAGAGTGGACGAGGAGCCTTACAGGGCCCGCATTGGTCGAGTCTGCACGGTAAAAACATCTCACTCGACTGTGTTTAGGTAAATGTGGATAAATCCAGAGTTTAGTGTAGTGGTTCCCAACAGTCATTACTTATGAAACCTCTTATCACATTGCATATATTTGAGTTGTGGGCAGTTCAATCACAATTTCAGACAGTGATTTGAAAAAAAAATGCTATTGCTATTAAAGTAAACTAAAGGAAGAACAAATCCTATGGTCTGTGTTTGAATGCAACATAAAACAAAGTAATGTAGCACTAATTTAAACTTTAATTTCTACTGTCTTTTTTACATTTTCTAAATATGATTCCTGTTTCATATTCTGATCAGTAAATCTGCACAGGATATAAACTTGCAGGATTTATAGATGGTTTTGTACTATTCAGAACTGCTGCTTTTGACAGAAATTTGTAAGCATGAAATGTTGCATTTCTTAACACTTTTGAATCGGTGATGTTAAAGCAGGTATTTACGAATCATAACTTACACTCTGAATTCTATCTAGTTCAGGTTATTTGTGGACTTGCTATCATTTGCTACTAAAAGGAATATTCCTATATTATTATACACTTCGAGATTATGTAAAGCTGGCAGATCACAGTGAGAACTAGGTTAAGAGATCCTGGACGAATCTTTCTAGATGTTGCTGTTGTTGGTCAGTAAAAACCTGCAAAGTGGATGCTAACTGCTTGTTGATCCCCAGTGCTTATTTCCTGTTTTAACACATATAAAATACACAAGATAATCTGTAAATAAGACAGCCTTGGAGTTTTTGAAAGGGACCTGTAGTTGAGATAGGTGATGACCAGTTTTTATTCCAAATTATGTCAAACCCATCTTTGACCAATCTCTCTGGGCCCAGCAGTTGTTGCTCAGTTGTAGCTATGTGATTGTGTATGGTAACTCCTTGATAGACTGGAGTTCCTTTAATAAATCTAGGCTGGCTGTTTCCTGTAAGGGTGATAAAGGTATCCTGGGTTAGAGGTCAGTGTCACATCTGGCAGGGGACACAAGTAAAATTCAGAATCAATTTGGCAACCCGGCTGCTTTATCATGGCTTTTTTGTCACAGTCCTTTTATGTTGTTCCCAGGTGGATGAAGGAGGCATCAAAGCTCTGCTGGCAGACTCGTGGACCACCTTCATGAAGGCCCGGGTTATGTGTGGTGCAGGAAACACTCAGCAGCAGTACAACAACATGAAGCAGGCGGTGGTGCTGACAGCGCAGGACAAGAGGGCCGGGGTCATGTACGGCCTGTTTTCCAATGCATGGTGAGCTGGATCATATCGTAAACACTTTGACTACCCCCACAGTTTAATTGGCCTGAGGGACACACTTTATTTTTATGCATTTTTCTTGGAAGATACTCGTAAACAACCTATACAAAGAAGGGCATTGTGGGTAACCACAGGTTGCAGAGGCTAGCACGAGAGTCAACATGTTGATTGCTTCACTGTACTTGTATGATATACAAATATACTGTACAAGTAATAACAGCCATGTTAACGTAGATGAGTGACCCCGTCCAGGGAAGCATAATTGCAGTTTGACGTGTTTCTTACTACTGTTTGATGCATGAGGCAATTAACTAACATGGGATTACTATGATTTATGGGTAAGTCCTTCAGACTTTTATCTCTTTGTTTGTTTTTGGGAATCGTAGCTAATAATGGTTCAGGGTTGTGCAGTGAACGTGGTGTATGAACCATGTGTGAGTGTATTAATGAATTGATTAATGATGATTATATATGAATTATTCACGGAAATGTAACCTGATAGCTCCTGGTCTTATTTGAATATTTTAATGTTAACACTTGTGAAAGCAGCATTGAAAAAAACATAACAATTTCTTGCTTTTTCCATTGCTGTGTCTGTTTTGACACAATATGATATAATACCACCATCACATATCACCCAAATGAACCAGACTTATTGGCTCTGGAGAGTAAAAATCGTCACACTCCTTTCAAACAATTGGCTATAAAAAATGTTGGCTTTTGTCTGAATCACAATCAAACAAAACACACTTTTGTCATCATACTTGAATGAGCAGATATCTGCAATTGGAATAACTATTTCTCTTTTGTGCTGATTTTTTGTTCTCATTTTCTTTCAAGGACAAGAAATCATAATGTACAATACAATAACGTCATCACAGAAGTTGAAGATAATTTTAGTACTGAGCAATTCAAAGTAGTAAATTTCAGAATTCTTGGTTCAATATTGACGTAACAGTCAGATGTAATGCAGACTTATATTCAGAAAATCTAGTCATCGAAACCAGAGCATGGAAATGCAAACTGAAGTAAGAATAAATAATTCAAAACTAAGGAATAACACAGTATCTGACACTCATCCACCCACACAGCGGTACACACAGTACATACATACCGGCAGCACCTCCTGACACATACAGACACATAAAACACTCCCACACACACACAAGTTTCTCATTATATCATATTTGGAAAAATAAAGCATCTTGTCAGTGTTAGTTTCTATTTGATTTAACTGCAACAGTAGTTTTCTGCTAAATAATTGTTCACAAAGTTGTCAAATCATGTTCCAGGAATATCACCTGTCATATATATGATAATGCAGGTACAGAATATATTATGGTGAAATTTTCTGCAAGACGTTTCCCAAAAAATCTCTAATTTTAACAAAAAGAAACATACTGTGTTTAATTACAAAATAAAGTCACTGGTTTCAAGTTGCAATACACACATGCAGTTAGTTTTTCAGCCATATCAGATGAGGTATACTTTACATATATTTTGCCAGTTTAAAGCTCATGTCTTTATTTTTCTCATATAGTTGTGAGTTGTGAAGTTGTGCAGGTTTATTCACTGCAAAAAAAGAGGAAATGAAACATCACAATGCAGGAAGGACTAAAAATGACTTGCATTCATGTTGCTATTGTTCATGTGTTGCACCACAGTTAAGTCAAGGCTTTTTCCATTTGCATTTTCAGTTCCAATTAAAATTTATGCACAATGAAAAGCAAACATTGAACAAACAATTTTAAAAAAATGTAAGAAATTCAGAAGTAGCCTTCACCATGTGTGCAGGTGAACAGCAGCGAGCTAAATGTACTTCCAATGAAGGTTGAAGGTAAAGAGATGGTCTTTGATTAGTGATTAGAAATGAGAGAGAGCAAAGATGCCATAAGAATGAGTAAGTGCAAGAACATTGCATTGAACCATGCAGGCCTATTACCTGTAAAAGACATTAAGAAATGTTGAGTCCCCAAAGGAAGTACAAAGCTGTAAACGACAAAAAATAAAACTATAAAATATATAACATTTGGCTCAACATTAAATCAACAGTTACTTGAATTGTGATATTAGAAACACATTAGCCTCAATAGCTGTAATAAAATGAGTGATCCAACAAAGGTATCTGAGGAGTCGTAAATGTTTGTTCACTGAGCAGACAAATTGGTATTTCACGAAATTTAAACTGCTCTGGAGCTGTGCCAGTGAGGTTATTACTTGCAGAAGAACACCTGACTGAAACCAACCAAATTTTCCACAATTTGTATACCGTTTTTAAGTATTTCAAATACACAAGACAGCATGACTGCAAGATAGCTTTGGAGTTTTAGGAAAGGACCTACAGCAGAGCTAAGCAAGCCACTTAGATCTGCACCAGTTTATGTGTATTATGTATGTATAGATGCATTAAAGACATGTGTATTTTGTAGGTCCAGCTACAATGATGTGTATGTAAATAAGGCACACTTGGCTTGGCTGCACACATCATGGAAACTGCAGAAAAAGGAAAACCTTACTTTCCAAATTATTAGTATTTCTATAAGAGAGGGAAATGGAGTCCTGGTATCTGGGTGAAGGTTCAGTATCTCATCTTTTCAAGGGACACAAAGTAAAACATAAGTAATTAGAGACATTAGAGACATTAGAGAAATAACTGGTCAGAAATGACCTTTTTAACTGGTGTCAAAAGACAGCAGGTAGACATTGGCTCTGAGGCGTCCACCACACTGGAACAAGTCAGGGATTATAGATATTTAGTGTTTTAGGGCCCTGGGTCGGGTACGTATTTCTAACTGTGGTTTGATGTGTCCCTCATAACCACTTGCCCTGCTTTTATTGTGGCTGTAATTATTTTTCTCTCCGCCTTTGTTCAGGGGCCGAACAGTGATCTGTGCCTACTCCATCGAAGATATTGACCAGGCTTTCTCCACATCGAAACTGAAACTGAAGGCTACAGCAGTCCATTCATTGGCACTTTTCGCCCTGGGATGGTAAGAAAAAGATTTTTTTTTTTTTTTTTTTTTGTGCTTATCTGGTAAACCAGCAGTAGGAAAAAAAACAGATGTGCAATGAGTCAGCCTTTATTTCAGAGGTGGAAAAGATTGAAGCGCTATTTTTGAAAGGCACAACTTAATAAAACAGAAGCAATTCTGAACTTTTTGTCCAAGGGCATTGTGTTTATTCAAGAGCCCAGCCGGCCTGAATCAATTACATCACTTCTTTCCTCAGTGTGTCCACAAAAACTCGACAGCGGGGGGTCACAACGACATCAAGAACCTCGGAGTGATCAGATACCACCCAGAAATTGAGGACGTGATCCGGCCCGTCGGCGTGGCTCCGCTTGACCTGCTGACAGAGGACCAGATCACGCACACTGTGGCAGACATTGTTCTGGCGGTCAATGATGAGCACTACAGCGTTCTGTACCTTGGAACAGGTGTGTGCATGTGTACGTGGGTGTGTTAAAGCCTCAGCTGTTCTGTTTCGTGCTCTAATGCAAATTTGTCGGGAGGAGTAACATGTACATTTATTTAGGCTGTTTATTATAGTTGATGAAAGGGGAATGAAAATCCTGTTGTAGATATCTTCAGCAGAGTTTTAGATTTATAGATTAGCATAATTTTTCACCCATCGATAGCACCACTTTAATATTAGATGAGCATACTGTGCATGAATTATATATAAATATAGAGATACGGAGCTGTTCCATGTAGCTGTTGTGTTTACGTGCAGTGATTGTTTGCCTGTTGAAGCGGTCAGTCGCCCCTTTTTCACCAACCCCCAACATGTGGCCTCTCCAATAAAACAAATAAAAGGAGCCTGGCATCGAAAAAGAGAGGATACTACATTGTAGAAAGAGAGAAAAGAAAATAACAAGATAACTTGCAAAATAAAAAGAATACTGAACGAATATAGAGATTAACTTTGACGAACCTCAACAATCCATAATAACAGTGTTACACAAACGTAGGCTCTGTAACTGCTGCAAAAATAGATGATATTAAATTCTTAATTCAAGCACCAAATAGTGAAAGATGTGGAAAATTGACACAAGGTCAGAATCTGTTCTGTTCAAAATCTCTTCAAAAGAGTCCCGGCCTTCAAACGACTGTTTCTATTTGATCACAGCAGAAATGCTGAGGCGCTGCTGCCCATAGCAGTTACTCCAAAAATTGCCTTGTGCCTCGGGGAGATTACTATGGCAACCATCACAAGTCACATGCTCGTGTGTATGAGCATCTCACCACTCGCAAGTTCACCAAAAGATGAGCGGATATCATCTCTCTGAGCGCTCCTATGTGGATATGTGCTTGTCATTCATCAGGCGTTTCTGGGTTGGTTTTAATAATAGCTCGTAGAAAACAATGTAGTGTTGAAAAAGACAGGATGATGGCCTCTCGCTGTGGGCTTTACTAACTGTGTCAGTAATAGGAGGGAAGAGGATGGAGAGCTATGAACAGCCACAGGTCTCTGTGGTGGCCTAAAAAGAAACTGGAGCAGTCTGAGTCGCCAGGAGGCCGGAGGAACAGGTTGTACTGGAGATCTGCTGTTCCACACCGACTCAATGTTTTTTTTATTTTTTCTATTTTCAAGAACCGGCATTGGTATGTGAGAGGACACGTGTTGGCCATCACTCCTGAATATTTCTGCTCTTATGATTTGTGACAGTAAACGCACAGGACTTGAACTCCTCTGATCCTCTGTGAATCCTGGTGTGATTGCATTTCTTTTTTTTTTTTCCTCCTTTTGTTCAATATTGCTTCACCTTCACTTCCAGCTATAAATATTCACCGGCGTGTAACAAGTAAAGCTCATCAATCTGCATAATTAATTTCAAACACGCTCTCGCATCTCTACAAATGATAGAGAGAAACTCTCTTCTTTATAGGATCTAATCTTTAGTGAGTGAGGCGTACAGATAGACAGTCTTCCTGATGGATGGTTATAGTAGAGCAATTTAAACCAATCAGAGGAGCAGAAGTTGGCGAGCCAGGGTCCGCCACTGGACCAGAGGCAGTGAAATCGAAGCAGATGCATTTTGGGAAGCCCCGGGACATTAGTCTTCCCTGGTGATGGAAATTCCAATAAATATCCTTCAGAAAAAAACGAGCTCAGAGACACAAACCGCACCGTTAATCTCTGCGCAAGAAAAAGGTAGCTGCTTTTAGTGCGGCAGCCTCGAGAGCAAATATCGCTCTGAGCATTCAAATAATAAATATCGTGGACGGGAGTGAGGTCACCCACAATAAGGTGTCCGCATTGAAACCCACACCTTTTCTATTTATTGTGTTTTAAATGAACTCTAGTGCATTTTTTCTTGTTTGGTCTGGTTCATTTAGTCTGGTGAGAACAAACTCAAACAACCACCTTCTTAAAGGTTTGATAAAAATCAGCTTCCAAACAGCTTCCTTCGTAGGTAGCTCTATTCGTAGGTAGCACACTGATATACTTTCATTTAAACAGATCACGTAATGGAAATATTAAAGCAAGTGATAAACAAATTGAGATGGAATAAGGGAGACAGACAGATAGTTAATCCTTTAGTTAAACAGGCAGTTTCGAGTCTCTTTTTTCAAAGGAGCCCTGCGACATAAAAGAGATTATTTCCACATTAGAGACAGCTATTAAAAGTGGTATCAGAGATATGGAAAGAAACGAGGGCACAATGTGACATTTTAGCTTTTTCTAACTGCATTTGTAAAGTTGTTGAAATACCAAAACGTCCAATTAAAAAGCCACTTCAAAATTAATTTGATTCATTTTTGAAAATCATTTATTAATGATAGCTTGTGGAGTTTTTAACCTCTTGCAGCACTCTGGAGCTGTTTATTTATAAGTGGGTCCCATTTTTGTTTGCCTCGGTCTCAGCTGATTAAAGCGAAACAGTCTTTGGACGCTCAACACGTAGGTTCAAGTAGACTGACTAGACAGTGGGTGCCACGAACAAGGGCACCTTGATGACGGCTGTTATGAAAGAACATTGCTCATCCAATTTCCTCTCATCTAATTTCCCCACTCACAGAGGCCTGTTTAATGTAGTCGCAGTCATGTAGCAAAAAGGACCTATTTGGAGGCAAAAGGATCTCGCTTTAAAACGTTGACCTAGACGAAGCTGACAGGGCGGTGCTGCGCAATTTACAGAGGCCTAATTAGCTAAATAGCTTACCGCACACTCTGAGTTTTAACCTGTCTAACTAGTCTCTGTGGGACTTCCCTTGTAAGACGCAGGCTGACAGAACGCTGCCGGGTTTGACAAAGTGAATTTCTCTTTCTTTTGATCACCAGCAAGAAAAAAATTCAGCAGAATTTATGAATATAATATCCAGCTACTCCAATATCTGTCATCTTGAAAACATGGCAGACAAGGATATTAACTGCGAGCGGCTGCAAAACTCATATTTATACTCGTATAACAGACTGAAGATAGAGCAGAGGTTCTGCACGGTCTACGTGTCTCATGTTTCTTAAAATAAAACATTTAGGTTAGTTTGTTTTAAATCAAAATGACAACTGTGTAAAGTTTTATTTTTTTATTATCTAACTGATTGTGACTGGATTGCAGTTTTTCCATATTATCAACCAAAAGCATCATGGAAAGAAAAACTGAACAAAGTGCTGTAGTTTCATTACCAATCTGTTGAAATATTTGTGTTATATGTTAAGACTATGTCCAAATATGTCCGTGGCCTCAGTCTGTGGTGTTTGGCTCGTGGAACAAGAAAAAAAAAGGAGTCAGAGGTGAATACTCAAGAGAAACCTTAGTGAGTGAAATCACTGGCTTACTAAGCTAAACTGCAAGTCAGTTATCTAATGCCACCTACAATCCACACAAAATCTGCCAAAAAATCACAAAATCTGCCACTTTAGTTCGGTGTCTGTGATTGTGCGTGTTGTGTCAGGACCTTGAAGAGCCACAGAAAAACCCAGCAAAGCAGGTGTGAAAGGGTGCAGACCTTTGGGAGCCTGATGAAAACTGGAGCAGTTAGTCTCTGAGGCCGGCGACTGTTGGAAACGGACAAAAGAATGAGCAGTTGTGAAAGATTTCTTTTCCTTCGGTAACTCACTGATGGATTGATCACCAGAAGACGTAAAGCTGCTTTGCCCATTTCAGTCATGAGGGCGAAATGGCGGAAAGCTCCCCTCGGGGAAGGAAGAAATGTCAGAGCCATACACTTGTTTCAAGTTGACTTTATGTTTGATATCAGAGGCTATTTTCTTTTCGCGCAGTGTGACATTCGAGGTGGCAGCAGCTTAGAGGTTAGAGAGGCAGACTGGCATCTGGCTGGGAAAAATACGAGTTGGGAAAGTGCAAATGACTGCAACTCAGTGTTAATGTGTAGAGGTTTGACCTTAGAGAGGAGGGAAACCGGCCCTGTTAGCAGACCCTGTTGGCCTTCTGTCCAATGATCAAGGCTTTTAATAAGTGTGTAACTGTATAGGTGTAAAAAGGTAGGATAGGTGTAAAATAATATGTGCATTCAGCAAACTCACCCTGGATGAAGGAAGCTAAAAAAGCAGATTCTCTCAGCAGATGCCGCCTGAGTTCAGAACCATTTTTCCCCTCTGAATGTCTTACTGCTATTTTTGCCCAGATATGCTGTTTTGATAAAATAGCTTAAAATAGCTGTGGACAGGATTAAAGAATCATATGAGAATAAACTGGATAAAATGGGGAATGGTATCTTTGACAAAAAACAAAAAAAACAAAAAAAAACACAGATTAGAAGTTTATGAAAAAGAGACATGACAGTTTCAGGACAAAAGAAGTCTAAGTGACAGCAAGAACCTTCCTGCCTAATTACAAATGAGAAAGTGCCTCATGGAGGGAGCATTCAGGAAATGAAGATGGAAGATAAAAAGGCATCACTGCAATCAGATTTTCACAGTGGGGAAGGTAAAAATCATCGCGGATGCGAAAAAGAGACGACACTAGTTGAGGCGTCTTTCTGCAGGGAGCCTTTGAGTCTTTCAAGTGATTATTTGGGATGCAGGGAGCAGACGCCTGGAGGCAGCGGGTTAGGGAATGCAAATAGTAAGAGTAGAAGAACATTTCATTGTTTTTCAGTCCAATATCCCCACACTCAGCACCAAAAAAGGTAATAAAGAAATATTGAGCAGAGCATGAGACTGTAAACAGGCAGTGGGAGTGGTGCTGCACTTTGCTTTCTGCTAGTGAAACAGCTTTTTACATTAAACAGAGTGATGGCTCACAGCTACAATAATGACACCTCCATTTTCAAAATCAAGCTGCATGTAAGACACCACTGTTAACTATCAGCACAAAATCGAACAAAAGTGTATCAAATTCCAGCAGTGCCTCTGAGTCTGATGGCGAACTTCAACTTCATGAAGGAGATGTATTTGGATGATGAATAATTTTTTCATGCTGAAAATACAAACACACAAGTCCAAAAAGCAAAATAATTAACATAAACTATGCTGTTGTCTCTGCTGGTGGAAAGACTTGATAAAATTACCACGTCATCTGTGAATGACAGAAATTGTGAATTTCTCTTGGAGATCAATAAAGTATCTATCTATCTCTATCTATCTTGCCCTTGTGTAAGCAGCTGTTAGCAGCTGGTCAACAGTCATTGTAGAAATATTCAAGTTAGCAAGGCTAGAAGGATGCTGCAGTATTTGTCATATTGTTAGTCGTGTTCAGAGAGGAGTAATGTTGTCAGAGCTCAGAGTAAAGACCTTACTGACCTTACTGACCTTACAGCTTTGTGAAACAGGTTTCTTCTCGATGTATATACAGTTATGTAGAAACAGAAAAGAGTTTCTCTCAAGTGTCTTCCGTTGAGATTTTGACACTTTGCCACAATAAAGTGTGATTAAGGCCTTTATAGTGGAAGGTAATACTGCATGTTCCCAAACATATTTTTATTCAGTTTACACAAAGCAGTTGATATGCAGTAGGCCTGAAACCTTTGAGTCCCCTGACGTTCTGTGGACCATTGGTTATAAATGCTTAATTTAGTTTATGAGGAATCACTTTCTCAGCCTTCCAGTTTGGAAAGTCAGAAGAAGCAATAAAAGTTCCAGGACATTGAACACTTCGTTGAATAAGTCAGGAACAAAACTTGGTGTTAAAGTTCTGTAACTGATCCCAAATGGACCCAAAATCTGATGATCCACAGCTGAATATGTTCAATGAGTTCAGCTCAGCTCAACTGACTTCCTCCACTGTTTTATCGTTGTCAGTACTGTGGTTTTAGTTCGATCCACTGAGGTTAAACAAGTGCAGTTACTCTATTTCTCTTTGTAGAGCAGCTCTGCCTGCCCAAATGCCTGTTAAAAAAAACGATTGTTTGCCTTCTTGCCTTTGGCCCTCCACCCTCCCTTAAACATGGAAGCTGTCCAAGTCAAATCCGTGTATTTATAAACCACTTTGGACAGCAGAACAAGGGATGCAGCTCAACAAAAACAACAGACAAAACCAGAATGCACAAATTTTAGCACATGACACCAGGGATGTCTTTTACCTGTGATCCATCCCTCATTCACAGCGTCTTCTCTTTCTTTATTTCCACAGAGCAAGGCAAAGTTCTCAAAGTTCTTCACACCAGCGAGGGGGTTTTCGTCATATCTCAGTACTCGCTGTTTCGCAATGAGGGTCCCGTTCTGAACATGGCCATCGACTCCCAAAAGGTACGAGGAATAATGGTGGTGGATGGTGATTTCATTTGCTTTCACCATTAATAATGCATCACAGCTGGGAGAGGCTACAGGCCGCCCTCAGGAAGATTAATTATGCTGTAGCTGTATATCATATTGATAAAATAACCAAGGTTTCAGCCTCAATCAGAGGCGAAAAGGGGACAGGAAGAAAGGTAATTTATAATTTTAAGCATTTATTTAGAATTTGCTGTTGGAGAGTTGAATCTGAAACAAAATGGTGAGATAATTGCTGCAGTGCCACCATCATCTGATCTGCATTTTTATAAATTAAAGTGAATTTTGTGGATTTTACCAACTAACTTTCTAGGGCAGCACAATGAACAGCAGTTAGTAGTTACTTCTGCCTCACACAAAGGGAGTTAACTGGGACCTTTCTGTGTGGAGCTGAGTTCTTCCCTTAAAATGCTTAACTTAATTGGTGAGTCTGTATTGGTGTGAATGTGAGTGGTTTGTCTACACATGTTGGTCTTGTGGATGGATTCAATGGATGGTGATTTTCATTCAACAGAAAAATATTTCATTTGACATTTCACAATTTCACAACTCTTGCTGTGTGTATCTGTATATAGGTGTAAATATAAAAAAAAATTAAAAATTTATATGTTACCTATATCTGATACACACAAATGAATATGTCTATATGGATGAATGACACTGTTTAATCTTCCATTTGTGATTATACTAGCCCTCATCTGTATAGAAATGATTAATTTTCTGGTTAAAGTTTCAGATTTTACCACCCCATGTTTGTTTGAAAGCTGTTTCAGACGTTCAGTGACCCTAAAAAGATTGCATATTTTGGAGGACAGCGACTTTTTATGGTTATTTTGTGATTATTGTGAGTTGACCAAGTCTGCAGCTCTGAATAAAGACATGCTGACTGATTTATTTCAGTGCTGCTGCTGTTGTTATTGAGTTGAAAAAGACATCATTTATTGCATCTTTTCCTCTTCAGGGACACCTGTACGTTGGCACGGCGATGGAGATCCAACGACTGCCGCTGGCTGACTGCGGTCGCTATGGCGACACGTGCAGGGAGTGCATCCTTTCCCGGGATCCGTACTGCGGCTGGGACAGGGCCAGGAGGAAGTGCATCGCCATCCCGCCTGGATACAACGTCACAACTGGGTATGATTAGATATGATGTCACTGCAGCAGAGCTATTGTCTGTTTTTAAAAGAGCCGATGACAGAGGAGAGGGCGCTCATTAGAAATTTGAAAAACTCTTTGTCAGCACTGCCAGATCTAAAGCATAAATGTGCAATTAAAGGAATAACGTCTTATGTTCTGACTGGCAATCGCTGGCTCTGAGGTGATGAAACTTGCTTTGACTGTGAAGAAACTGCAGTGACGATGATGACCAAAAATGCATGTTGAATTATTACTGCATTTCCCTTAGTTAGTAAATTGCCTTGGCTTGAATGGATCTTGTACATTTCCAATTTTAAGACAGAATATGAAAATCAATCATGTGCTCCTTTCTTCTTTCCTTCCCCCCGGCATTGTTGAATGATTTGTCGCTGCATGTTTTAATTTGCAAGTAACAGTGGGTTGATGTGGTGGCTCATAAGCCATTTGTGAAACTATTTAATGCTGCTAATTTGTCCTCTCTATTATTTTCCAACAGGACTCTCATTCAGAATCTGGACCGTTCAAACTCGTCGGTTTGTGGGGAAGCTGCTGGTGAGCCCTTATCTGCTCTCTCCCACTGCCTCTGTATCTTAATTAAACGAAAATAGGAACCCTTCTGAGCAGCTACAGTAAAAAGATGATTATCATATAATTGAACAGAGTCCAGAACCCTGCAGGGAGATTTTTTTTTTTTAACATCATGGTCTTGCCCTGTTTCAAAGCTCAAAACCCAGTTATAACCCACAATAATCATCACACTTACTCCCTCTGAAGGGACGGCTATCTCCATAAGTAATCTGATTTTAACAGAACTTTTATTTCCAGTTGTGTCAGTGGTGCCAAATGTCTTGCCCATGGATACAAGAAGAAGTTTTGATCTATTTCCCCAGAAAGTAATACTTAAAGATGATGAGAAGTAATGTGTTTGAATCTTTAACTTAGAGTTAAGAAATTATACAACACATTGCAAAGTGTCATATCATGTGTTTTACCATACACCATACATATGTATTGTTGATATGGTTGTATTTTAGATTCATGATATTTTTTACTATGACATGTGTAGTAATATTTAATGCAATTAATTTTTTACTTTAGATGGAAGCGGACAAAAGCAGGCTCCTTATTTTTAATCAGCGAATGTCAATTTTTCCAGATGAAATGACAACTGTCGCTGATTTTATTATCTTCCATAGCTAATAAATAATCCATAGTTTAGTTGAAAACTCCAGCTAACATTTTAATGTTTCTGGCTGACTGAAAATCAAAATCCTAAAAATGTATATTGCGTAGCTGTCAACACTATACTTGAGTTATTAATGAAGTAAAAAAGATGGAGGCTAAAGCTATAGGTTACAGCATCCTCACCTATTAATGAACATTGTAGAAGACATGGAAATACAGTTCTCGTATTGCAGTGTAGCTTGTTGCCCCTCTAGTGTAAATATTATAAGAAAGATGTAATAAAAATATTAGACTGTTTCTTGGTCTAACATAATGCAAAATTACATCCAATCCTAAACAGGCTTTTTCTAACAGAGCCTTTAGCCTCCATGACAATGTAGTTATCTGATGATATGCTAACAGCTGGTCTTGGAAATGATGTTCGGTTGGTTTTGTAGATGCTCAATTTTCTTTGTATCCACACTTGAAATATGCAAAGCTTCACAGGCCTGCCGTGTCTGGTTGACTTTGCTAAACTATTATTAGATGCTCTCTGTTTACGGAGGGTTTTTATTTTTCAGTGCCTTTTGTGGTGATGAGTACAGAAGCCCAGAGGGGACACGTGGAGATTTTATTTTATTGTTTTATTAAAAAGAATCATTTTTTGTTGTGATGTCGATCACGATCAGAGTTGACAAGTCAAACATCCAAACAATGACCGGTCTCCGTCGTCTTCACAGCTTGTTATGTCGACGTCCCTGGACAATTAACTGGATGGCAAAATAATGACAAACAATTTTCTTGTGTTAATATGTCACAAGAAAAGAAAAACAAATTCCACAAAATAACATTCTTGTGAGAAAAAGGAGGAAAACAATTTTAAATAATCCTCCCTTTTACCCATCTGGCAGTAGTGTAAGAGCTCAGTCCTGTGTTGTTTAGTTACAAAACTATTAGTGTTGGAGCAGCAAACATATAAAAAATAGATGTGAGCAGAATCACTGTTGATATTAGCTGTCCTCGGTGGGTGCAGTTAACATTTACAATTAGCAGTGTAAAAGGATTTGGAATAAAACTCTTTATTTCTTTGTCCCTACAGCTCTGAAGCAACGCCGAACTTCCCCCAGAGAAGTTTTCGTGCAGTCCAACACCACCATCTTTCTCCCTTGCCCTGTGCGCTCCTTCCATGCCACCTACCGCTGGGAGAAGGACAACTGCGTCAAAAACTATCCCTGCCTCTTCTCTGGTGACTTCTGTGTCCTGGGGCCAGTTGTTGACACGCCCCTGAAGGAAGGCGTCTTCCGCTGCATGGCCACCGAGGACGGATTCAAGGTGGAGGTTATCTCCTTCAGGCTGGTGAACAACGGCAGGCTCCTGGCCGCCTCCTTGGCCTCCACCTTGGGGTCGTCGCTCCTGCTCGCTGTAGCTACCCTGTGGCTCCATTAAATGCAGCTAACACTAATGCTAACCCCTCATCCCTACTGGCTCCCAATGACAGGAAAAGACAAGGAGCTGCTGTTAGGAGGCCAGGTTCGCAGAGCATTGGAGTACATGGTTGGGTCGGATGGTGAAAATTCACCTTTTTCCATATAAGTTTTTAGAGAAAGCATCTAGAAAAAGTCAGCAGAACGAGGGATTTAACTCTATATTTTTATTTTTTTGCATAAAGCAACATATCTGCACCTGTCTTAATAAGATCAGAACCGGAAATTCATTAACATTCAGACTAAAGTGACTAGGAGTTACTGTCCGTGAATTGATGTCTTGCGAGTTCAGTCTTGATTCAACCATGATGAGGTGCTTTGCGAACCTTTCCTCCCTGACTCAAAAAGATAAACATATCGTATGAGTTGGGCAAAAAAACACCAATACCAGGCCAATTCTTTTTACCATTTCTCTACTTATTTTGAAATTGACTTGATTGTGCTTATTTGTGAATATATAAACCTTTAATACCACTCATACATCTAATCACTCATCTTGTTAAACTTCATGGTATAGCTCATTAGTACTTATAAAAAATGTCTGGTATTGAAATTTAAAAAGCCTTAACACTTCTGGGACATAAACTCCTAAGCACAATTTTGCAGTCGAGGCAGAATACTGCAGACTCGGTTGGACTTGGCGCTATAATTAGTGCAGCTGAGTCTAACAACATCGCTGGGAGGAAGTGTCAGCTTTTTGACAGGAAGTAGGCGGATGGGCAAGAGCTCATTCTCGAACATCACTGTGTCTCAGCACCTCCTCCTCAGACGAGGCAGTTTCTTGCAACTTTTTATCAGATGATATCAGACATCGCTATTACGCCTTGTTCACAGCTTTGTCCGTTGTTTTTCTTTTTACATACCATCATCTTTCCTCCTCCCCAGAGCATCAGAAAACAAAACGCTCACTCTTACAGGATGTGAAAAACACAGCATCGCCTACAGCTCCTTTGCAAAAAAGCTACTTAATGTTAGCAGTGAGGAGCAAACCGCCCTGAGAAACTTTCTCAAGAGGAAAGACTGAGATGTAAACCCATAAAATAATCAAACTCACCTCTGTCAGTCAACATGAAAGTTTAGATTCTGGATATTTTCTATCACATCATCTGTTGTGGAGAGACGGTGGATGCAAGTTTTGTGAAAGAGCAGTGACCTTTTTGCTAATTCTGGGAATGTCCCAGGCGTCCATGAGTTTTTAGGAAACAGAGCGGCCAGCGACAAAGAGGAGCTAACCTGCTGCAAATGACATCCGATTTTTTTCAACCCGACAATGCGTAAAGATGTGAACAAGGTGTTATGTTAAAACAAATTCAGTAAACATAAACATATTTACATTATCATAAGGGCAGATGAAGCTAAATGGAACTGCATATTGGCTTGCGTTTTATAGTTTGCTAGAAGAAAAAAAGGCTTGTAATTAGATCCGTGAAGTATGTTCTGTATTTTATTGCTCTGCAGATGCTGATTTCTACCATTGCTGCCTATGTATGTGACACTTTGTCTTGATTGTTTGGGTTTTTATGCCATAGTTAGAATGTGATATTAAACCATTGACTGCTTTGCCTATTTCCCCAGGGACATCAGTGCAAATAGAGAAGAAATGGTTCTCTTATTTTCTGTTTTCTAATCGTATCTCCATGCTGTGAAACAAACGGCTTGACAGATTCCATCAAGATGCTTCACTGATGTACAGCAGCAACCACAACCAGCAGCGAGGATTCAACATCACGCCTGCGCCATCATCCTTTAACTAACCTCTCTTCTAATAAGGCGATATATATATATATATATATATATATATATATATATATATATATATATATATATATATATATATATAATATATTATTAATACTAAAAAGGCAGATTAAAGCTGAATGTAAAGGAAATAAGAGTTATGAATGTAGCTGCAGTTCAACAGCACTGAAATGCCAAACCTTATGAATACTGATCAGCTGACCGAACAAGTGGGCTTGTGTGGTGATGAATTATGCAGCGGATTAGCATGTTCTCCAGAGCTTTGAGAATTATCATTCAGTAATGTTACATAAATCTGTCCGTGCAGAGCCTTCCAGTGGCGGAGATGTCATTAATTAGACAATGGAGCCAGCTCATCATGCACTGCATTAAAGAATTTATTTCACACAGTCAGGGATACAAGCAGACAGCATGTTCTCAGCGGTGAAAACCTCAAGGTGGTATTGCGGTTCTTGCACAGCTCGGTTGTGTGTTGCTGCTTGGGGATCTGCTTGCTTTTTGCATTGCACTGATGGGGGCCACAGACTGTGCCAAAAAGAAGAACAATGAAAAAAACAAAGCTGTGTTGAGCCACCTCATCCGCCTGACACGTATTGCTTCCTCTTGTGTTCATTTGGAAAATCCTTTGCTCCTTTCCTCCTAATATATCCCAGACAAACCCTGGGTACATCAGTGGTCTCCTCTCACACACACACACAAACCTTCTGCAGGTCTAACATGCATATTAATCATCTTTGTGTCGTCACCAGGGGTGGAAATCGACACCAGCCACCAGCCAAGTGCTGGTTGACATTTAGAGGAGGCCGTTAACAAAGCCCATGCTGCCAGAGACCTTTGGTACAAAACTAACTCAACTTACACAGTCGTGTTTGAGGCATTTTCTCGTATAACATCCTTTATAACATAACTCTTCTAATAAGTGTATGTGTGTGATTGTGATTTGACTCAGAGAGCTGTGATCGCAGTCCGCTATGAGAGGGGAGGCCTGAGCTATCCAGTGCTAATGAGGCAAACAAACATGGTATCTTCGCTGTGTCCCAAATCCATGCTGTTTACTGGTAGAGATGGTTTTCAACAGAAAAACAACAGCATTGGTGATTTGTTCAAACCTAAAGTACATTTACGTTTTCCTAATAAGTCACCTCTTGCAGTCATGCAGATAATGACCATCCTCTGTTGGTAGCTAATGAGGAAGCAGTGGGACTGCTGCAAAATCTGAGAAGTTGCTGGATGGTGTGTAAAGCGCGCAATGGTTCATGTCTCATCCCCTAACATCAGTGTTGGTTTATTTAAACTATGGCTGGGATCTCTCTTTAATGTTACCCCAAGTACTTTTTGTTGTCACAGATTGGCTCTCTTTGGTCACAGATGAACAATTTTGTGTTGTTTTGAAAGTAGGGCTACTTGTACAAACTCCATAAAGTTTGACTCTTTTTCCTATTACTAGTGGCCATCATCACCCCCAAGTCATCTTCCTCCAGGCTTTGCTTTAATATCCACACTTTTCCGGCTAACGTGTGGAATTGAGACGTCTAGCATTTACCAACACCTCCTGTCCTCAAACCACAGCTCCTCTGTGTTCAAGCCCTTGCTTTGATATGGATATACACACGGCTGCTTTATCGAGATTAAGTTATCACTCGCTTGCATCCGTCGTCGTCAGCCAAGTCCGATAAAGGCAATCTCCTTCAAAGCAAGCTCTTGATTTCGCCTTCAGGAAACCATTTTTCCGTGGATCACGCTATCTGCTGTAAAGGAATCGAAGCCAAGTGAAGCGGGTCGCTGTTTTGTTTGCTCTGGGGTTTTGAGTGTCAAGTACTGTATATGATGTGTGCCCACGATTCTGTGTCTTGATATATCTAATTTTAAAAGTAACATGCCAAACTCTATTATCAAAACAAAAAAGAGATTTATATTGGTGCCATGCCAGTCCAATGCCATCTCATAACATGTATTTTTAAAAAAACAGATATCTAGTGCAATAGATATTCATGTAACAAATCCATATTGACATGTGTTTCCCTGAACATGTGCGGTGAAAATGAATAAAATATAAGTATAAAGAAAATATTTATTGTGTTTATTTGAAAACGCTATATAACTGAATCCCTTAACTTGCCTTTAAGCTAGTTTTTTTCAAGTTTTTTGGGTGGTATTCGAGGTATTTTTTACAGGTCAGGGGCTTTTTAAATGGGGAATAATCCATAATTGTCATCCCATAGTGTGTGCCTTATATGGGCCTGTGAGGTTATTAAAACATGCAATCCATAAAGTTATCTATTAATTAAAAGGGAAACTGAACAAGAATCCCTTAAGATAGCACCAATTATGCTTAAAAATATTTTGGATTTTAACCAAAATCCCAACCTTTTACCATGTCAAGGTGATAATTAATGGATTTGTCAACTACAACTCAATAAATGTGTTGCTTAAAATGTATTTCATTTATCAAGTAATGGTTAACTCTTTTTAAATTACAGTTTTTCTAAGGGGTTTAGTTTTTCACCTTTTCTAATTAAAGTTGTTTAAATAATGCAGATTTTCACAGGAGCAGAATATATTGAAATCTACGTTCATCAGACCATAAAATGGTTGACTTAAAGCTGAAGGTGCCTCTCAAGACAAGCATGTTTCATCACCATCTGCTGGACAATGTTTGGTGTGTTGACTAAGATATTTAAAAAAAATATACAGCCTGTTCAGTATTTAAAATCCACTGACGTCATCTGAGTAATAAATCTGGTCTTTAAGATTTATTTAAGCTTCAGAGATGATTAATACTAATATATATCAGCCAAGCATTCTCAGATTGATGAATGTTTTAAAGCTGAAATATCCATTTATATCCATCGAAGGAGTATTTTATGAGATTTTTATGATGAACTTTATGCACTAAATGAAAGACTGAAGTCTATTAAAGGAGTTGATCACATGCATGAATGCTAATTAAGTTAGTCAATAATGATGAATTGGCATATCGTTGTAAGTTCTCTTTAAACACCTCAGTACTACCTTTAATGGCTGTTTTAAAGACGACACTGAACCAAGTATCTGACACACAAAGTGTAGTTTTATACTTCCCTTTTTTGTGGTTCCTGCAATGCAGGTTTCTTTTTTATGCTTTTATTCTTATGCTCTCTAATTAACATCTTATATCTTCTTTGTTTGTATCTTAGCAAAGGTAAAACAACAACATGTGGTTTTAGGGGTTGTTAGATACACGCTTTGTGCTCCAATAGTTTAATAATTCATTGCTTTCTTGCTCTAACTACTTCAGACAGACACCAGTGTGGTATTGATCTTCCTATTTTACTCTCAGAAAGAAAGCAAATAAGCTTATTTGCCAAAATGTTCCTTGACAATGAAATGTGATGAAATGAAAACCTAGATTGATCTTTAAAAAAAAGACAGAAATCAAATGAGTTTTTGATACCACTGATGAAAGATTATATCACACAAAAATATTCACCTGAGGGGAAAACATTAAGCCTCATTTGACCTCATTAAGTCAGTGATGAAAAATTTCCAGAAACGTATTTGGCCATAAACAGACAACATGACAGACCTTCTTGACCGATAAAAAGCTGAGGAAATCTTGTGACTAAACAAAGACTCAGTCAGCACAACAGGCGGACACCAGCATCAGCATGTCGTGAGAGTGGGCTAACAGCTGTGTTCACTCCAAAGCTGAAAAAAAACAGAACTGATTCAAAGGTAACTCCCATGAAGCTTGTAATGTCAGAATAAAAGCAGCGTATTCCTGGTCAATGAGTCACACTGTAAAAGCAAAGATATGATAAGGAAAAAAATAACAAATGAGTCAGACTGCAGGAAAAAAAAGAAAAGCACAAAATGTGCCTAATACCATAAGAGCCAGTTTAATAAAACTGATGTCTTCATTTCACAACGTTTACAGCTACCAGAATCGATTATCATAAGACTGAAACACATGAATGCCACTGACTCTGGTGATCTCCCGATATGATGTGTGCTTTCACACATGTGGCTTTGAGGAAAATAGCTCGACAATGATGGGATCGCCATGAAATTTGGTTCACGCTTAGGTTTCCCCAGGGATGATTTTAAAATAAATCTGGTGAGCCCTTAACTTTTCCTCTGCCGCCACCATCCGGATATGATTTTTATTTGCCAAATACTTTGATTTATGACTTAATACCTGCAGTTTATTTTATACTTCAGCTCTGCTTTGTGTTTATTAGCAAATGTGCATGGATCACGAGCATATTAAACATACATGACTCCTAAATATCAGCATGTTGTTGGCGTTAAGTTCGGGTACTTACAGGTGTATTGGTCCAATTCAACCATGATGGATACTAATGAGGTACTGGAGTTTGTGTCACTTAGTAAAAAACGGAAATGTGCTTTTATTAAATGGATTCAAGGTGCCAATAGAAAAAAAAATACTCTAACTGTGAGGATGTTTAGAGACCAGTAAGTTGCTTTTCACACTGACAGGATTGTAAAAATGAACATAAAAAGGCAGCAGCACTAGATATTACTATCTATTACTTTTTTCTGGTATTTTCCACCCACAACTTTCCTCCGTCATCTAAATTTAATTTTACTCCATGAGTCAGAAACTTTCAAATTCCTTTCATTCCATTTCATTGGCTTGAAGGCAGAAATCCATATCCCAAAACTTGAATAAGTAAAAGCAAATCTATCAGCACAGTTAGAATAAGAGCCCAATAATGTCAAAAAACAACAAGTTTTCCTCTCACTGTTTTTCAGACAGTGACGTGTGATTTAAAAACAACATGGAGCTACTGAGGCAGAGAAAGTCTTCCCCCGACACGATCCACATTCCTGAGCAATACCAGGAACACACACACACACACACACTCACACACACACACTCACTCACTGAGGCATGCAAACAGTGCAAACAACAACTCATCCAGCGTTGAGTCACTTCGCACTCAGCGTCTCTCACAGAGCACAGGTTAAAATGTGTTGTGGAAAATCGAACTGATGCAGAGGAGTCGAGTCTGACTGACCATTTTGAGGTGAGCTGATTTTCTTTTCTTTCTCTCATGTCTGTTTCAAATGTGAGTTTTTTAGTCTCTTAGCACAGAAAATGAAAACCAGTTTGTTGTAGTCTGAATGTGCTATATTCACAACTTTAGTGGATTATCACAAAGTAATTTTGCATTAAAACACGACCTGAAGTGAATCTTTAAATTATGAAGGTTTTTATGTCGATGGTGCAGCGTAAACAGAGATATCAGACCAAAGGCTGATTCATCTCTTCATCAGGGGCAAACAGCTTTATACTGAGAACTGTTGAGCAATCTTCCCGACACAGGGCCAAGATACAATAACAACAGCCATTAATCAGGCAGTAAATGTTTTTTATCCTGTCAGTTTAAAGTGTTAAAATGTGGGATCAACACTTTGCGTTTTAGTGTTTGTTTAGTGCTCTTTCTCAACCCAGATTCATTCTGAGGATCCATCCATCCATAAAACAAACTTTGTTTAGGCTGGGAGGAAGGAAGTTTTTTAAACTTTTCAGCCATATTAGTGGCTGCGGGGGTGGAAATGTTGTGTGGTTGGTCACCTTGTCAGTTGTTCGTTCACAGCTTCGATCCAGACTTAAATCTGTCTAATCTATCGTGACAAATATTGGAAAGATGATTCATGTTCCCTACAGAATAAAATTCAGTAACTGGTGATGCCCTCTGCGAAGGTTTGGATATTAAACCTGCATCTCGCTACTATCAGCACATTCATTTTGTCAGTTTAAGCATGTCAGCAGCCTAAAATAGCTCATATCTCTGCCATTGTGCAATCTGCTATTTCAATCACAAAACAGGCATAACTCTGTGTGGCACATTTCTTTATCACAGTGAATGTCACCCATAGTTTTAAATCACAGTGGAGCTCTGTGGCGCAGAGGCGTGAGCTATTTCAGGCTTATTCATCTGTTATTACTAATTTCCTCAGGCAAACAGCCGTTTAGTTGTTTTCAGGTATTTTTCCCAGTCAAAGCAGGAAATGCCCAAACTTTTACTGGAAAAATCATTTATAGGAAACCAGAAGGAAGCAAGTGTTTTCAAGACTGCTCCTACTTAAATCCTTTATTCTGTAGCACAACACGACCTGAAAGTTTTATTACCTTTTCATTTCTGTGATTCTGAAATTCTGGAGGAGCTGGTTAAATCGAGAGTGAAGGAGAACAGCTGTCCTTCCACACCAGCCAACTCTTAGACAACTCTTAGAGGAAAAAGAGATGAGCTGTTTCTCTGAAAAGAAAGAAAGAAAAAAAACTTTCAAGACATTCTTCTCTTACGTTCACGACTGACCGGATTATTACCTGAAACATGTTGACGCATGTTACCCTTAGCCCAAAGAAGGAAGAAAAAATCTTTCACAACTTCCCTTCTGAAAAATGATTTCCTTCCCTCTTTGTTCCCTTTCCCAACAGTTACAGTTAAAATGGACATGATGCTCTTCATGAATTCATTTTTTTATTAGTTTTTTTTTTAATTGTCACACAACTCACACAGTAAATGTTTGACACTCTTTAATTAAAAAACAGCATATAGCTAGTTCAAAGGCTTGTTCCTCGTGGCTTCTAGTCATGCAGTTATATGATAGTTATAGTTTTATTTGTGCAGGTTTTAGAAATCTGCCTCTCTTGTTGTGGACAATTTCCACTGAATCTACTGGCTAACAAATAGTAAGTGTCCTGCAGTTTATCCAGAGTAATGGAGACACTGTCACAAAAACCGAGATAAATTAACAGTTTGAGCAGCAGAAAAAAAGATCTGACTACTTATAATCACCAGAGCTGAGTGGAAACATGTTTCTGAGGTGTAATCTGGACAACAACAACTGATTTATTTTATTTAGTTACACTATAAGAAAGGACACACAGACACAGTGAGCGCCCATCGCGGTGGAGGATGATGACCGAAGAGCAGAATGATCAGAGCTTGAGTACATATTAAACTGTGTTTGTGCGTAAAATGCAAACATGGAGGATAATCAAACCAGTGTTCAAAACCATTCATCAGTAAAACACGGCTGCTGCCCGGTCAAAGTGTCATAAGGAGCGTGATGCTGCCAACACATGTCAGTGACAAAGCTGTTTGCCTCCAACTATTGACTGCTGGGTAAATATCAGGCACACAAATAGATCTTTGAGCTCATTATATGACGCCGTTCATGGCATGTCAGAGAGATATCAGAGTGTAAACAATGGTTCAGCCATTTATTGTGTGTTTCATTGCCCGGTTCGTAATTTAGTGCAGGCCTACCACCTCACATTATGGAGCCCAGATTGCTGCATGCACACTGCATTGCGTTGCTATGGACCACACCATACCAGAATATATACCAGAGTATGACTTTGCTTGCTGAAACACCTTTATCCTTTTGTGAGCTTGAATACAGTACATAGAGATGTTTAGTGAGACAAGGGATGTGGTCGTGTCCTTTAGATGTCTGTATGTCAGCCAGACGTCAGTTTTAAACAGCTAAAGTTTAATTTAAAGAGGAACTTTACCGATGTTAGACATCAAGCTTTTTACTGGTCTTGAGGAGTGCTGCTGCACAGACTGCATTAATGAAGCTGTCTTAACTCTTTTGAATCTGTGTTAACTCTTGGCTTGCTCTCTTGTTTGCTCCAGGGGAAGGTTTGTTAATAACTTCCGTTAAGAGATTTAAGATATTTCTTTCACAACAGCTTTGATTAGCAAAAACAGATTATAAGATGACACTTTTGAGGCTTTTGCGTCACCGATTGTATCGTAAAGAGCAGGGAGTGAACCTTTCAAACAATGAGACTTGGTGTCACACTGAAAACATTTCCACTCTTGTTGCTTAATCTTTCTTACCACACGTGTGACTCCAAAAGGTTAAGTATTAATTTGCATCCTTTTGCTGCAGCACCTGTTCAGCTGGGTTGAAAGATGATGTGTCGTTGCTGCCAGGCAGTGTAGGTCTATAGATCTTAAACATGATCTGATTAGTGAAAGCTATCTCTCCAGTGCGGAGAAAACAAATATTTTCGTTTCTCATATGCTCCTGGGGGGTTTCCTAGTTATCTTTCTCGTACTATAAAACCTGGCAGTGGGACATGAAAAATATTGACTGGAAAAAGGGCCATATGCTTTGTATATATACTCAACGTGTAGGTGTTTTAGATTGTATGACCTAGAAGTCATAAAACCTGCAAACTTTAATGTGTGTTAACACTGAAGTGATTGCAACACACCTCACCTCTGAAGCTGTGAGAAATAATACGAAAGGATAAAATGGAAAACAGCCTGTTTCATTCTCAGCATATTTGTGCACATTCCTATCAGAGATAAGGCAGCACGCACCTCAGAACAGGAAGGTTTTTACGTGCACATAAACAAGTCAACCATTAAATTCTCTACATCAGATCAGGACACAGAAACTCCTGCAGGACCAGTTAATAACAAACTAAATGAAGGTCATAAGGTCTAGACATATGTAGGTTAGGAACACACGCCTTGTGAAATGAAGGAATTCACTTGAGGCTGCTTTTATTCTTTTCACCTGAGTTGTGACCAGACGCTTTGTAAACACAGAAAAGGCCACATGGATTGTGTTTAACTGGTTTAAAGTCTTCAGAGCTTACTTGTGGTTGAAGATTGGTTCATGAGTAAGATGGTCAAATAGACATGTGACCTGTGACACTTAAAGTTTTAGGCTGCCCCAGACAAAAGCTGACATTTGTGAAAGACACATGGTTAATTCTTTAGGCTTTAATCTAAAACACTTCTCCTAGATTACAAAGACATTAGATGCATCAAAGCTCTAACAGTGTCAGAAAGTTCAAACTGCATTACCATAATGTGACAGGTCCATATCTGCAAACTAATCTGGAAAAGAGCTGTGATATCCTTAAAAAGAAACTTCCTTGATGATTTTATTTTACAGCCAGCAGTTTATTGTCTTCTTCTTATTATTATCATTATTATTCTTTCAGCTTAATTTCTGAGAAATTACATTTTGTATGTCACTTTGACATGGCAGTTATTTGAAAATACTACAATACCAATGAGACTTAAACTTAGACTTGCCTCACAAAACTTAAAACCTGCTGTCACCACCCTAAAAAAAGGGCTCAGTTTTTATGCTCTCCATTTTAAATCAGCTGAAAGCCTAAAACATGAATGCATTTCAAATAACCTGAGACAAATTTATATCCATGCTTGAAGCTTTGTTATTATCTTGTTAGAACAATATCATTTTATAAAAGTGCCTTTTATGAGTCACTTAGTCAATATTATTATTGTTCATCTAATCTATTGTCAGTTTCCTGGAACAGCTGTCCACTGTTGACCAGATTAGATAGCAAAGGAGTGTTTCAGGTTTTCTTAATCAAACAACATCACAGCTGCTGTTTCCTCAGCCAAACGGTGTTTCTGTGTCATGGGAGGAAGATGATTGGCACACAGTAAACACAGGGTGACATTCATTCATTCATTCATTCATTCAGAGAATACAATCATTCATTTAGTGCATTGTGTTTATTTAGAAGAGCCTGTGAACAATGAATCATTCAGTGATCCAGATTACTGTCTTACCTGAGAGGATCGAGGAGTGACTGGCTGAATGTCAAGTTAGACACCTGTTGGGAGAGGAATAGATGTGACATTTAATTTTCATTCCTTATTACTCACATGGCTGATTATTTTAGTAATAAATACATATCTGAATAACAAAATATAAAATCTTCTTGATCATGTGATACATGCCAGTGTGGTGATCAGTTTATCTTAATTATGCTGATGAAGCTGCAAACAACATTCATCTTCCCCACTTCAATTTTAGTGTTTTTTGCAGCTTCTAAATTTTTTTTTCAAATCTCTTTATTGACTTTTGCAGATAAATCACTAACACACACACAATTGGCAGTAATCAAATCAAAAATCAAAATCAAATTTATTTATTTAAAGCCCAAAATCACAAACATCGTTTGCCTCGGAGGGCTTTACAATCTGTACAGTTGTGACACCCTCTGTCCTTTAGACCCTCGAACCGAGTCAGGAAAAACTTCAAAAAACCCTTTATGGGAAAAAGAAGAAACCTGAGGAAGAGCCACAGATGAGGGATCCCTCTCCCTGGGACGGACAGACGTGCAATAGATGCCACATGTACAGAGAACATCATCATCAGTCATATATGGAGTTATACATGGGTCGTAATAAACTGTAGATAAACTGAGTTCATGGGTTTAGTCCATGTGTGAAGATATCACAGGTAATGGAAATGAGTCTGTGAGTCCAGGTGCATCTCTAGATGTCCTCATATGGAGCTCTGGGCCACTCGACCTTCTCTCCACAACACAGACACAGATCATGTCCCCACCAGGCCAGTGAACCTCAGACAGATGGACCACAACCAGAATCAGTGAGGAACCTGCAAGACTGGAGAGAACAAAGAGGACCGGGGCTCCGGCAGTAACATGCACTTTACAGGACATAAGAGTATTCACATTAACCACTCGTATTCATATTAACCACTTTAACCAATTTAACCACTTTAACCATTTTAACCACTTTAACCACTTTAACCACTTTAACCAAGTTTAACCACTTTAGCTTTTTGCACTTTACCAGTTTAACCAGTTTATAAGCTTGACTCCAGTTTGCACTACTACCATAATAAGAGTAGAGGAAGCAGAGAAAGAGGAAGCAGAGACAGAGGAAGAGGTGCCCGGTGCATCATGGGAGCCCCCCGGCAGTCTAAGCCTATAGCAGCATAACTAAGGGCGAGCCTGTGCCCACTCTAACTATAAGCTTTATCAAAAAGGAAGGTTTTAAGTCTATTCTTAAACACTGACACTGTGTCTGCCTCTCGGACCCAGACTGGGAGCTGGTTCCAGAGAACAGGGGCCTGATAGCTGAAGGCTCTGCCCCCTAGACTACTTCTGGAAACCCTGGGAACTACAAGTAAGCCTGTGTTTTGGGAGCGCAGCACTCTAGTGGGATGATATAGGAGTTATCAATTCATTAAGATATGATGGTGCCAGACCATGTAGAGCCTTATATATGTGAGGAGTAGGATTTTAAAATCCACTCTAAATTTTACAGGGAGCCAATGCAGAGAAGCCAATACTGGAGTAATATGGTCTCTTTTCCTGGTTCTAGTCAGCACCCGAGCAGCTGGCATTCTGGACCAGCTGAAGAGTCTTTAACGACTTGTTTGGGCAGCCTGATAGAAAGTGAATTACAATAATCCAGCCTGGAAGAGACAAATGCATGGACTAATTTTTCAGCATCGCTTTGGGACAAAAAGTGCCGAAATTTTTGCGATGTTGCAATGCAGGTGGTAAAAGGCAGACCTTGAAATATGCTTGATATGGGTGTTGAAGGACATATCCTGATCAAATAAAACACAGAGGTTCCTTACAGTGGTGCTGGAGGCCCAGTTAATGGCCATCCAGCAAGGCTATATTAGGAGAAAACGTGTTCCTCAGGTGTTTCGGACCTAATAGGATCACTTCAGTTTTATCTGAGTTCAACAGCAGGAAATTTCTGGTCATCCAAGCCTTTATATCTTTAAGGCAGGCCTGGAGTTTCAGGAGCTGATCAGTTTTGTCTGGCTCCACTGATAAATATAATTGGGTGTCATCAGCATAACAATAGGAAATCTATGGAGTGCCTCCTGATGATATGTAATGTTGACAGTGACATGTGAGTATCGACTACAAACTCACTACAGCTCACTTCAGTAGCTTAACAAGAGTTCCTATTTTGAATAATACCAAAATTAAATTCAACTTGTTGATCTCTTATCTTGTTTACTCTGGCGATTGCCCAAGGTAGATTACCTTAAATAAATAAGGAAACAATGTACTTCTACACCCACAACCGCACAGACATAAATGTTTATTCAAGTCGCGTCACTCTGGGACTAGATAAAACTAACACTGTGTGTTTAACAGGGGTTATAAAGCTTGATGGCGCTTCCATGTGAGGGCCACAACAGTGTGTCGCCTTGGATAAGCAATATAAATACGGGCTTAGCAGAGGGGATTTTAAAGAGCCTGCATTAGCAGCCTAAAGCAGGAAGCTAGTCTTAAGAGGGTAAGTCAAGTGTATAACGCTCTAAGTGCTGTTGTATAGTGAGGGACTGACTGAAATGTCTACTTTATATGGAAAAGTGTGGCGTCTTTTTCACTGCATGTGAAAGCCTATAATGGCTGCAGAGTGATGTGTGGAGTCTGTTGTGTTTCTTACCCTTCAGAAACACTAAATGTCAATTTATTTAGCAAAGGCACGTTTGTGATTTAATGGGAAGAGATGGGATATTGATCAAAGATCTTGTAGAGGCAGAGATGAAGATTTGCTTCATTCCCTTGTCACATTATGCCTCTATCATCTTGATTTATCTGTTTGTTGGTCAGTGTTAAATTTAGCTTTTGGGCACGGGGGAATTACAGGAATTAGAAGGAAGTTGGCCACAATGTTTTTGCTCACCACAGATGATGCAATTTAAAAAAAGAGCTACACATCCTCCTTTGTACTGCAGCCAGTGACGGATGCAATGACAGTCCAGATCAAGATAATACACTACATCTTTGCTGGAATATGCTGAGTTTGCAAAGAGGAAAAGAGTCACTATGAGTGTGTGTGTGTGTGTGTGTGTGTGTGTGTGTGTGTGAGATAGGAAGATTGTAATGGAAGAAGTGCTCAGACCCAATGTACTTATTTTCTACTGAATTTGAATGTGTGAGAGGTAAGGTGACAAATATTTACCTTCATTTTTAGGCCGATTGCTTAAAGTTGAAAAGGAGAAATAAAACAGGATAATTAAGAAGAGAAAGAAGGAACAGAGGAAAAAAAAGGAAAAAGCACAGAAAGAAAGAAGACAGAAAGGAAAGAAGTCAAAACAGAAAGTGTGAAGACATAAATCAAATGAGCAAACAAAGTCCAGAAAGAAGAGGATGATAACAAAAAGAAATAAAGAAATAAGAGCAAGAATTAAGAAGTTTCAGTATTTCAGACTTTCAGTCATTTTGCAAGCGTTTTTTCTGCATCTCTAGCGAGGCATTAGTAGACTGATCATTTGGGTCAGTGTCCTTCCACGTCTTTTTTGAAACAAAGAATAAAATACCAACATTTAATCTCTACTTTTCTTGCTTCTTCACAGTTCTGTCATGATGTTTTGGAAATGGATTCATTTCAGTGCTCTCCTTCTTGGAGCGCTCACATCTCCAACTCCATCTTCACTCCCCACCACTCGCACCGCCGAAGGACCATGTCACATCTACAACTCCGGCCTCTCCGCAGACTGTCTGGGAAGACAGCTCGACAGCGTCCCATGGAGACAATTTCCATCCACACTGGAGGACATAGATCTCTCGTACAATAAAATTCAAGCTGTCCATCCTGACGACTTCCTCCGCCTTCCTCAGCTTAAGAGCCTTCAGCTGCAGTACAATAACATTTCACACATTGACAACGATGCCTTTAAAAACAACAAACTGCTGGAGTATCTTAACATCTTCAATAACTCCCTGCAGGAAATTCCAGCCGCAGCTCTGTCTCCGCTCTTGAATCTAAAACAACTCCTCATGTCCAACAACCTGTACAAACACGCCACTTTGGCCGATAGTTTCTCCAAATTGGGCAAACTCCAAGTTCTGTCCATGGGTGGCCCCCTGGTGATGGGTCTAAAGAAAGGTGATTTTCAGCCCCTCAAGAACATCAGGTTACAAGGTTTTGCCATCAAATGTTCGTCCAATCTCAGTTACTACGAGCCTGGAAGTTTGGAGGTCATCCAGACAAGGCAGATGGGTTTTGATATGGCCATAGATCAGCGGCCAAATGCTCTCCTCCACATGTTATGTGACCTCGCCAATAAGACCTTCAGCGTGGTCCAGTTCCGCAACCTCTTTGAGTTCACGTACTATATGGGAGAGGAGGACATTTTTCAAGGTTTAAAATACATCAAAGCCAATCAGCTCATCTTTCACAGAGGTAAATTCAATGAGAATCTCCTGAGGATGGCTTTAATGAACTTACAAGTCACCCCCATAAAAAAATTGAGACTCCAGTACATCGACTTTGCCCGCTCACCCACGTTTGTTGATAGCGGAGCAGGTTCAAGCATTACAGATCTGGAACTGGATAATTTGGATCTTTGGTGAGTATCTACTCATTTCAGTGCATTATATGCCAGTGTGAAATATAAAACATTGAAATTCAAATTTAACACTTGCTTGTCACAAAGTCAAAAATTAAACCCAAAGCTACAATATGTACAAGATCTCAAAATTTCCCATAATCCTGACACTGAAATTAGGTAAATTTGGAAAAACAATTGTCAAGCAGCACCACCTAGCATAATTTTTAACTATAAAAGAATTAATTTGGGGTGCCACATTTTTTACACAAAAAAAGGCAATATATTTTATGATTTTCAATATTCACAAAAAAAAAAGATTTTCATTTCTGTTTCTTACAGGCATATCAGCAATCCCGACGTGCTGCGATTCGACTGGCGCTTCACCTGGTTCAACAAAATTAAAGAACTGTCTATCATGAATGTTTACTTCAACTCCGTGCCTTGTGATTCCTGGGTTGAGATGGAGGGCGTGCAGCTGCTGGACGTCTCCAATAATCAGCTACAGAATGAGTTCATCTTCAACCAGCTGTGTGATTACAAGGGCGCCATGCCAAACCTTCACACCTTCAACTTGAGCAACAATGACCTGACCAGTTTAAAAGATTTATCTCTGCTAACGAAGGAGTTTGGGCAGCTGCAGGTGTTGGATTTTAGCAACAACAAACTGGGATCTGCTGAAAATAGCCAGGACTGTATTTGGCAAAAAAATATCACTCGGCTTATCGCTCACCACAATCAATTCGTAAGTGAAGCTCTCCATTGTCTGCCCACCACAGTGCACTATTTGGACTTGTCCTACTGCAGCCTGGACCAGCTGGATATGACCTACTTTGAGAGAGCCACCAGCCTGAAAGAGCTCCTGCTGAGCGGGAATAAAATCAAGTTCATCCCATCTAAATGGGAAAGTCCGTCACTGCAATCACTCACTTTGGATGGGAATTCGTTCGGTCTCATCAGCAAGGAATCCTTTCAGGACATGCCTCAGCTGTCTTTATTGACAGCGGGGAACAATCCTTACCACTGCACCTGTGAACTCCACGCTTTCGTCCAGGACACAATGTCAAAAGGAAAGGTTAACCTCACAGACTGGCCTTGGAACTACAGGTGCTACCACCCCGAGGCCTTTCTCAACACATTCATTTCCAAATACTTCCCAGGTCATGTGGCGTGCGACATCAGACTAGTTATCATCATCTCCGTTGCAACCACCGCAGCGGTGATCTTGATACTGGTACTGATTTGCTATATTTTTGACCTTCCGTGGTACACTAAAGCCACGTACCAGATCATCACTGCCAAATACAGAGCTCACAAAGAAAAAGCGGCGGGGGAATCAGGGACTTTTACGTATCACGCCTTCATATCCTACAGCCACTCCGATGCGGACTGGGTGAGGGACCAGCTCTTGCCCTGTTTGGAGAACAACACAAACCCTTATCGTCTTTGTATTCATGAAAGGGACTTCACGCCAGGGAGGTGGATCATCGACAACATCATTGACAACATTGAAAACAGTCGTAAGGTACCAAAACATAGTTCTGTAGCTACCTGTACATTTATATAAAGAGTTTCATTAACATACATTAATTTGGAAGTAAATTCCACATAATGTTTGGGGAAAATATTAATAGTGAAACCTACCAGCTAGTTTATTGAGTAACTGTGTTTCTAGTCAGCTGATGTCTTAGCTAAGTTAGGTTGATGATGCTAAATGACGTCCTAGGTTTGCGCATTCCCTCCAGTTGACTTTTGTGGTTTGAGTTGAGTCGATGAGTTTCCTGCCATTTTGCGCAAAAAAACAAAAGATCTGACAATTGACTGTTGGGCTGTTTTTGAGCATCTTTGCTGACATTTTATGGTGATCAGCAAGTTCAATTACTGACAAAGAGCCATGGTGAGACAGAGCTTTATGATTAGCTCCACGGCTTGGCAAATGGATTCAGTGCAGTAAAGTACAGTGCAGTGCTCTGAGAGTTTCTGGCATTTTCAAAAAAGGATTTTAATACAGAACATTTTTCTTCAGTGCAGGGCCATACCATTTTTATATCACCCTATCACCTTTACTAGCATAATCCATCACCCATTATGTCCTATGTGAAAGAAAATATTACAATGCAAATGTAATCCATGTTTTCTTTTCCTTTCTTTTTCCTTTCTCTGTCCTCAGATAATATTCGTCCTGTCCCGACACTTTGTTAACAGCGAGTGGTGCAACTATGAGCTGTACTTCGCTCAGCAGAGAGCTATGGGAAAAACCTTCAGTGACGTTATTCTCGTGGTGAAGGAGCCCATCGATCCCAGCTCCCTGCCCAGCAAGTACTGCAAGCTTAAGAAGATGCTGAACACCAAGACGTACCTGGAGTGGCCCCAGCAGGTCAACCAGCAGGCGTTTTTCTGGGCGCAGCTGAGAAGCGTTCTGGGCAAAGCGACAACAAGCCGAGAGGGGAGGCAGAGTATTAAGAGTAGAACCTCATCCTTGGGAAACATTTCTGTGATCAGGCTCCCCATGGAGGATAAGTGGCCAGAAGTACCAACACTTGATGAAGACAAAGAAGAAGAACCCAAAGCAGAGATTAAGATGAATAATGATAAGGTGTCAAATGAGAGACTAATGCCTGTGGCCGCATTTTGACCATAATCTTAAAGAAAAAAGATGGTAAGATTGCTTATATTTCTCAGTCTCATTAAAGGTCTGAACTCAGATGACCTTTTGCATGCAGGTTATGTCAAGCTGGGAGCAAAAGCCAACATCTCATTACAATGACAGACAATAACATGATCCCTCGCTGCCTGTGGCAGTCTGTCATGTTATCCCAGAGTGCCGAGCTGATGCCCTCCTCTCCGCCCTCCCTCTGAGCGTCTCAGGCTGGGTGCCCTGTTGACAAGCGCTGAAAGGCCACAAACTCAGCGACTCAAATGAGATCTCCCATGTTGCACTTTGGATAACAAGCGAGGTGCCAGGGAGATGTGGTGACAGGGGCCTCAATGTGAAAGGACAGTGCTCCGTTACACTCCTGGGCCTCGGATGTATGAGATCATGAATGTCGCAACTCTGATTTTCCAGGGCCGAGTCAAACGCCACACATATAAATCACTAAAATCTTGGTGAATTAAAGACCATTCATGCTAATAACAGGCAAAACGTAGTGACAGTTGGTTCTATGAGAAAAAAAATGCATTTGTATTTGGTAATCTGATTGTTCCTTTTATTGGACATAAGCACTGTTTTGGAGTTGGGTTTCTGTCCGTCTGGTCAGTGTAAGCCCAGTATTCACTCTTCTTTTAGCTCTGGTTTTGTCTCCACTACTGTTAAAGAAAAATCTGCTCCTGTAGCTGCTTGAACTTCACAAAAAAAAACCAATAAAATATCAGCTGAAGTTTCTGAACAAAATGTGTAAAAGTAACAGTGACAAGTGTCTGCCAGATGTCACGAATATGAATGTGAACTTGTAGCCATCTCATTGGTTTACAATTTGAAGGATATAAATTTAGCTGTCTTCCAAGTTTTCTTGGAAGAAATGTGTTGCTGTAAATAATATTATTTTATCTTAATGATTGAAGTATAACACGTATAGTAGCAAATGGAAATGGTATTCTTCCTGGGAGGCTTGAGTTTACATGTTACACAATATGCAGAGTTTGCAAATGGCCAGTAGATGACACCCTTGAACTTATTATTTTCTAGTTGATGTTGTCGTCACTTCCCATCACACAAAGAGAGTGTGTGTGTGTGTGTGTGTGTCTGTGTGTGTGTGTGTATGAGGGAGAGAGACAGAGAGAGTTACAGACTCAGGAGATGATTGATGTGACACCACACAGCTCAGGATGGACAACGTGTCAGATATCAAAGATGAACTGTCATGTCTTTGCAATAATGACAGTGACTTTAAAAGGGCAGCACAAGTCATCACCATTGTATATCTGAAATGTTAATAAATGCATTTGTTGAATATATATTGTGTTATGTTGACATGAAACACAAAAAATGACTTGTTGATTTTTTATGCTGATTCCTATTTTCTGTATTTCCTGCTCAGCCATATCATATTTGTAAGTGCAGTGAATGCTTCGGTTGAATTACATGTAAAATGCTGGACATTAAAGATGCTTAAAATGCAATAGTGATGTATTATTGTACAACTGTTGTTGCAAACAATTGTTTTAGTCATGACTGTAAAAGTGTGGTTATGTTAGTTGTCTGTCACTCATCCACTGCTGTGGTCCCCTGCAGATGGTTGCTTTGTTTTACCACACAAGAGATGAGAGGCTCTTTTTGGGTCACACATTCAGTTAACCTCAATTAAAGTCGCACAGCAGAAAGAGTTTTATATTTATTTATTAGTTTTCCTCAAACCAAGAATAGGAAATCAGGTCTGAGAGCGTTTCAGATTTTCTTTGATAATGTAGCCCAGTGTTGAATTTAGAAAATTTACTTTATTTTAACATTACTCCATATACAGTGACATGGGAAATAACTTAACAGCATCAATGAGATTTTCAGGTGTTGTATACAAAATAATGTGCTGTGTATTTTCAGTACATTTTTGCTTGTGTGTCCCTCATGTAAAGCTGAGGGAGGAACAACACGAGCTTTAATAAATTATCTCATAACTGCAATAACCTGTTTTTTTTTTGTTTTTTTACTGTGCAGCACTGTATCACATGTTTGGCTCTGAGCAATAAGGCCCCAAGTTAAATTAAAAGTAGAAGCATGCAAATGTCTGAAAGGCCTTTATACTGGTTGTTGAGAGATACTGATGCAAATCAGTCCCAGCGGTTTGCATTCGGTGAAAAGAGGATTTCAGTCGACTGGCCTGCGCTCAAGTTGCACATTCAAACATAATCATTTCCATGATTGCAAATAATGTTGCAGGAAAGCATTAGTCACACCTAATAAGCATAAGGGAGGCCTAAAAAAAATGAACACAGGCAGCACAGAGCGAAAAGCCGTGGCAGAGAAAAGGAAGGAATGCAAACTGTGTGTGCATACAGCAGATCAGAAGGGAGTTCCCTGAAATTACTGACTTATTTTTGACCTAAAATGACTAAATTACAAACAAGACTATGTGCTGTTGTTTCCTTAAATATAAGTTTCATTTCCAAATCTTTCCATAACATTTCCCTTCAATACCAGTCATGATGTATTTATTGATCTGCATAGTTCACTGAAAACATATGAGAAATATGAGAGATTAGTCATCTGGTCTGGATTTTAGATAACAGCTCTTGTCCAGTTAGACTCCAGATGTTTTTAATCTGTTTCTAATTTTGCTTTTGCGTCATGTTGTGAGATGCACCATTAATAATGAATACGGTCCTTTGGGAGCAGGAAGTGCAGGGTTCTTGCAAACCTCATTGGCACATCGGCCATTAAAAAAAGCCTCTGTGTGTTTGCCACTGGCCGCCTGTGGTTGCCTTACATGGCCAGGTGGCAGCTGTGCAGCATGCGGTGTGGTGGGAGGCGCCTATCTGATCCTGATTTATTTGCACACAGGTGAGAGGAGCCTATATAAGTGATGAGATGAGAGCTGAGGCTACTTCCTCTAGCACCTGTCAGCGTCACAGTCCAGGTGAGTTCCTGCTGTTTGTGCTTGTTTGCTGCTGAGTTACAGATAGTTAAAAGATAAGAGCAGTCAGATGTGCAGAGAAAAGATTAAACATACAAACAGATGCAGCTTTTTTTTGATGAATTTTGCAGCCTGTTTTTCACATTTCCAACATGTTTTAGTCTGTGCCTCGGTTAATTAACACCAGCTTGGGATTTGACATTCAAAGCCTTTTAATTAGCTCCCTGATCGCGGCGGGAATAAATGATTAACGACAATTATCAAGACTAATTAAGGGAATGTGGCGCCGCATCATTCAGAAAAGTGATGCAGCATGTCTTTTCTCTCACACTGAGAGCTGCTTAGTGCCAGCTCTCACACAGACCGGTATACAGCAGCCCTGCATTATTGAAGAGAGCGCGTCTCTCCTCCATGTAGATAAGAATCATCAGTCTAAATGATGAAACATGACCAACCTGAGCAGGTAATCCTCAGCATGCAGGCATCCGGTGGTTCATGTAATGCAGCCATAATCTAAATCTATTTTATGTGTCACCTGCCCTGTGGGGGGGTCTGTCCTTTGTCCTCTCCTGGTTCATGGAGGGGAGGAGGTGAAATGACTCAGCCCCCCTGTGTGGGAGCTTCTCAGGTGTCTGATGGGAAAGGGCAAGTGTAAGGTTAGATATTTGAACAGTCTGTACTCCGGCCGTCATCTTATGGCCTCAGGCTGACTTTGACACACACATCAGCAGCTTTCACCACAGCTGTGTTTGAAAGTGTAAGTCAGGGGAAAAAAATGAATCAGTTATTTGCTTCTGATTTTATTTATTTCTTACTAAAAGGAGATAAATGTGTGCATTACGGCTTTTGATGTCTTTTTCTACATTCTCAATGGACGTTTATTCAGCTCCCTCCATTGTTTTGGTGCAAATACCATCACAATGTGCAGACTGGTGACTGATGTCCTCCCACATGACACAAAGAACATTACTCACTGTATGTTGTCTGTTAACATTAAGTTTTTGACAACCGCATGCAAACAAACATGCTGACAAATCGGCCCAAACAGTTTGTGAATGTACATCAATGCTGACACTGAATGTACGCAAACCGTGTCAGAACAAGTTAAATATCAATAAATGCATTCATTACTTACAATTGAGGTTACGATTAAAATTTCAGGATATGTGATATAAAAATCACATTAATACAAAATTAAATTTGCTGACAAGCATCAGTGGCATGTTGGAGCTGCAGATGCTCTCCCAGACGATGAGCTGATGGATCACTGATACAAAATGTAATCTAAACTGTGGTAACACCCAGTATATATGTAAAAAAAAAAATGTTTCATGGTTTTTAATATTAGCCAGGAAAGTTAAAAGTCCTGTAAGCTTGTGTAACATGGTGGGTTTTTTTTAAAATGAGCTATACTTATTCTGGATTTAAGTAAAAGTGCATTATCAACAAAACACTCATAATACAGACAATACTGCCTCTTACTACTACAGATGATCTTAAACAGCTTCCCAGCCAGGTGCATTGAGTTTCTGGAGTAAGGTTGCCAAGCAACCAGCATCCAATAAATAGCTGAATTTATAATCCCTGTAAAACCACAACTTGTCATTTTCAGACTTCAGTTTTTGCACTGATTATAATGTGCTAAATGGTGAGCCTCAGACTGTTTCTAGTTTTTAATATAAGATAAGCTAACTACCTGTGGGCTGTAGCTTCACACAACATGAGTGGAGTTGATTGTTTTCATCAACCATTACAAGAAAGAAAATGTGTATATTTCCCAAATTGTCAAACTGTTCCAATCAGTATAAAAACATAACACTACAAATCAAATGGTCCAGCATTAATTTCTGACTTTGAAGCACTTTTTCCCACACTATATAAAATCAACGAGATCATGTCGTCAGCTGACAGAATGATGAACCTGAAAGCTGAAACATCATTTAGGTGAAATGGTGTACAAATTTTTCTCTTAGCTGATGCTTCCTCAGGGCAAATCTGTGGCTGCCGACTGTTTTGAATATTCATTTATTTCCTTTTAAGTTTGCATGTCTCATGTGCCAGCACATAAAGCCTCTGTTGAACCACCTTCCCTTCAGCACCACTGCAAAGTAACAACATCTTTGGCAACTGCAGAGGTTATTTATCTCCTGCCTCCTGATGTAAAAAGTCATTTTATCTTCTGTGCGCAAAGATTTGTTCTGCTCCAGAGCTGATGGAGGTGGTTACTGCTGCTGCTTTTCATACAGATCTTAATCCTGCTCTTTCACTGATACATCTTACTCATCTCTTGAATGCTTTCTTCCCACAAAATAGTTAAATTCTATTTCCTTATGATTTCAACTATTCAGTCATAAGTTTTTTTTTTTTTTTTAAATAGTGACTCTTCTGATTTGTCCCTTTAGGACGGAAAAATGTCTGCCCCGACACAACTGCAGAGCGCCATGGAGGGCCTCATCGAAGTCTTCCACTCTTACTCTGGAAAAGAAGGTGACAAGTACAAGCTGAGCAAAGCTGAGCTGAAGAGCCTGTTACAGGGTGAACTCGCCGGTTTCCTGTCGGTGAGTATCTTGTTTTTCCAAGAGTCTCTACAGATTTGATGTTAGCCAAGTAGTGTTTTTTTTATTTATTTTTTTAAAGTATGTAGAGCAGCCTTTTCTCCTCTGGGAGGGCATCCTAAAGGGTCCGCCACCATAACGGGCATTTTATTATTTTATCCACCAGGCAGGCATTAAAAAGGGCACTTCACTGTGTGGCAAAAGATGGGCAAAAAGCAGGAAAGAAACAGTTGCTGACTATTTTCAGATGTGATGGTCAGATCTTAAACTTGGATTGTGATGTTACATTGGTGGATGCAGCTATCAGTGAGAACCCTCCCAACATTTAATTTAGTTACTTGGAGTTTCATGTTTAAACTCTTGACAGATTAAATTCAGATTTTTAGGTTTTGTGACTCTTAAGTGTTTTTCTCCTGTGGGGGAGGCAAGCTGTCTGACTGCTTGTGAATCTTAACAGCAATTTCATCAAGATATATCAAGAAATTGTGCCTTTTTATTAAGTTCTCAAGCAAACCATACTTTTCACCTAAGAACCATTGTGTTAGTATGAGTGATTCTTGCATGACACTCATTGTTCAGTGCAGACAAACATGGCTTTTTCAATCTGTAGCATGTTGGGTTATGATTTTCAAACTGTACCTTAACACATGCCTCAGGTTTGGCAGTATGTGCAGTTGCCATCTGATCTTGTGAAACAAATTTCTCTTCCTACCCCCTTCCCCTGTGACTTTTGTTTTTCAGGCCAGCAATGACCCCCTGGTGGTGGAGAAGATTATGAGTGACCTGGATGAAAACAAAGACGGAGAGGTGGACTTCCAGGAGTTTGTTGTTCTGGTCGCCGCACTGACTGTCGCCTGCAACGAATTCTTCGTAGACAGCATTAAGTCAGAGGAAGGCAAAGACGGAGGGTCTGGTTGTAAGACAAAGTAAATGATTTTACATTAACTCTAACCCCGTCTTTACAGTTTATATACTCGCAATGTTCATCACGTTAGGAATGTAAAGTGTTGAATCATTCTCCCATCTGAATAAAGATGTTATCCTGTCTCCACATGTCTTATTTTAAGAAGCAAGCTGGGCTACTTAAACGTTTTACAGATTTTCGAGCTAGTTTGTAGAACTTGTGAAAAGAGTTAATTCAGAGGTTTTAAATCCACAAACACTTACTTGTATAAAACACTGTAAAAGCTTACCAGCAACCTTGAGCACCACCCAGTGTCTGATGGGAAGGAAAATTTCCTGCCAGCCAGCCGTGGAGTTCCTGACATTACCCCTCCCCATCCCGCTCCTTTCTCCTGAAAGGAAAACGCTGGTCCGGAACATTTGGGTGACGTAAGTGCTGGAGGCTCTGAGACAGTCTCCCATTCATCAGACACATGATGGCTGCTCATTTCAAAGCCACTTTGACTTGCAGATAAAAAAGGGGCGGAGGCTCTTGTGCAATCAGGAGAGCATTTGCAAACCATTTGAATTGGTTTCATCTTTGTATAAACAGGGTTGTATTGCTAGAACGTCGGGTGCTGAATGACCCTGGTTTGACCTTTTTGTTTTTTTCCAGAGTGATTCAATAAAGTACTTCCTCTTAATGTTTACCTGTCAAAAAATATAGATGCAGATCTGGCTGAGAATTATATCTTAAGGAGAAAACACAAAACACTCAGGTCTTAGTCGACTGTGTGCATTATCAAAGCACAGGACTTTGTGATGGACTCTTTATTTTCTCAGTAACAAGATGAGATTATATATCTGGAGAGAAATTGTTGTTTACAGAACATACAATTTCACAGATTTAAAATTCAGTTTGACCAGTGGCAAAAAATAGTGTTCAAATAAAAAGTTTTCAGTCTTACAAGAAACTTCTTAAACAGAATGTGTTCTAAGATTTAAAGAGAATTGTCAAAATCTGAATGCGAAAGACTGAAAGTGATGCTGACATTTCACTTAAATCTTCTAAAAATGACTCCAACATGGACCTGTGGGTTTACTTCCTCTGTCTTCATTAACACAAGTAGGGCAAAGAAGCATTTAAGGTTGAGTGCAGCCTTTAATAGGATGGCACACAATGCAGTCTCCAGAAACTCAATACAGGCCTTTACAGAGCCGTGAAGTTTCATTAATAATGTAACAGCAGCTTGCCTGACAGCCATTTATGCAGAGAATCTTCAGAAACACAAGCCCCGGTGTCGTGATACCAAGGCGAGAAGGCACTGATTTCTCTGTTGAACAACTCGAACATTTCCTCCATCAGACGGCAGCAGATTCTCTGAAGGAAAACGCTGTTTACTGAAACAAAAAGTTATTCTGTTTCTTTTAAAACAATAAGTGCAGGTGACACAAATTTTATAAAACGGCTCATAAACATCCCCAATGAGTGATAATCTGGAAGGTTTTCATTGTGCTGTCTTTCACAGCACATATGATGATAATCTGTGTTTGCAGGTGTGTTTTTTGACTTCACTTTAGTTTCAGTTTCATCTTTTGAAGTTAACTATATTTTCTTTCTTTGTTCTGCCATAGTAACCATTAACTCACAACACCAGCAAAGACTGGAAAAAACATGACACCACTACACACATTGTTAGATGAAGAGCAAGTCTGTTGTATTTTACTGTAAAAATCACTATTGACTCCCTGATCGTAATGCTGTAAATGCTGCAGGCTTTCATCCGTGGTTCATTTAGCACTGTGTGGCATCATTCAGCCATAGATAGTGACTTAACAGACATTTATTTCAGTGAAAATCTTTTAGGTTATAACCTTAATTGCAGAGCTTTGTCATATTGCAAAGAAATATTGCAAGAAATTCAGTCCTGTTTTCTTATGTCTTATTTTTTGGATCCAAGCCCGACTCCTCAAAAGATTTAAAATGATTTTACAGAAACACATTGAAAAGACCTGCTCCATGCTGTCAGTTTGCAGCGTCTGAAGTGAGAAGAAAGAAATGTCATTGTTCAAAAAACAATTAAACCTGATAAATATCAGGCCATTTCCCACGTGGAGCAGACTCAATACTCCTACTACATGCAGGCGACCTTGAGCACCACCCACAGTCTGATGAGGTCGTTTCTGTCGGCCTGCTGCTCCTGACGTCATCCTCCCTCCACTCACCCAGCAGCTCTGCTCCTTCTCTCTTGTCTTCAAATTAAAATGCTGTCGGTGCATCCTGATGCTGTGAGACGTCGACTTTCACACATCACACATATTACAGGCCAGGTATTTCAGAGAAAGAATACCGTAAAGACATTTTTTTAACAAGCGGATAAAACAGACATTTAGCAGCAACGGAGGCTTTTATGCAATTATGAGAGCATTTCCAAACCATTTGAGTGTGTTCATCCATCAGATGTTTAATGACTCCTGGTTTGACCTTTTCTCCAGAGTTATTTAATGATGCGGTTCCTCCAATGCTTGTGAGTCAGAACAAAAGAAGGACTGAGCTGCTGTGATTCACATGAATCCTAACAAACATATTTCCCTCAGAGTGTTTTCTGGTTCATTTTAAATGTTTAATTTCAAATGTTAGAGATTACAGATTATCAAAGCACAGAGATTAATTGAAATATACTCTATTTTCTCTGAAAGAGCCACACAAAACCAGTTCATATTTAAGATATTATATTAAGGGCGGGTTCAAGCAGAAGGACAATTAATTCATCGCGACCCCGGAGCTCCACTTTATATCCAATTATTTCTCAAGAATTTGCTCCAAAAGTTGCGAGATGATCGATACCACTCTGTAAATATGAAGCTACTATTACCTTGGTGCTTGGGGTTGCCAGGCAACTGCATCCAGCCAAGAGATAGCATCCCATAAAACCCTGTATTTAGTGAACCAGGTTCCTCTGTTTTCAGTGTTTATGCTAAGCTAAACTAACTACCAGTAGCATCATATTGAACAGACAGATCCTGCATGAGAGTGGCAGCCTTTTCTCATCTAACACCTTTCCTTACTCTTAACTGTGGAGCAGGTTCCTGCCCCCAGAAGCCAAACTGGGATCTGATAATAGATTTGATGTGTAAAACCAGAACACCTTCCTGTTAAGACCATCAAAACTGAGCCATTAAACCAGTATAAAAAATAAAAAAAAACACTGGGGCACTTTTGCTGGTGTCGCAGGAGAAATCTCCATCAGAGCAGCTGAGTCACTCGACATCATCGATCACATCATCGCCATCATCCCTCCTACATCTCTCATTCATGATCTCCTTTTGGGTTGCAGGAATAATGCACCGGGTTGTGACCTCGCGCTGCCCATGTTTAGTTGTTTGTGTTACAAATCGAGAAATTAGCAGCAAGCAATTATTATGTATTACATTTATTAGTGTTGTTTCTTTTTTGATTATTACAAATGACAAATGTGTGATAGGGAAGCCAGTGGTGAGAAGCTAAAACTTGTGAACTGTGTGATCAATATTTTATTTTTTTTTTTTGTTAATTTGTTCTTTCCATCTTTATTTAATCAGGATGGTCCAATGTGAGCAGTTTAATCTCAAATGCATCCTGGATAGGGAGGATATTAAAAAACAAAAATCTAACATTTAGATAAACATTTCAATGTACAAAATGGTAAAAAAAAAAAAAGAAAAAAGAAAATCAGACAAGCATTAAATAAAATGTGCACAATATGGGATAAAGGCCAAGTTAACCATGGAGATATAGCACATGTTTAGTTGCAAAATAAATCAGGTGAGCAAAATATTTAAAGGCCTTTTTACAGAGCTCTGGTTTGAATTTAGTTTTCTTATACTGTAACAGGCTGTTTTTCTAGAAGCTCTTTATAAATAAGACCGCTGACAAGAAACGGGAAACATCTAAAGAGTAAAAGCCTGAAATGCAAGATGGGGCTCTTTAGAGAGAAACATCCAAACTTAAAGATGTCCCAGGCGACACTGAGGATACTGACTCTAAAAATATCTGAAAAGATAAATGTCCAGCGGGCAGAGAGGTGAAACCGATCACAGCGTATCCGTCCTCTTTAATGAAACACACAGCTTGACTCAAACTGCAGCACAGACGTGTGACGGGGTCTTACATCCTTTGTCTTCATTACGGCGGAGAGGCATCAGTCCTCCGCACAATGCCAGTCCAGAGAAACTCAACATGGGCCCCTTACAACGCCATGAAGCTCCTTTCAATTATGTAACAGCAGCTTGTCTGACAACCGTTTCTGCAGAAACGCCTAAGAAATTTGAACTCTGCTGGAACGATACCGCAGCAACGAGCAGGGGCTGTAAAATGCAAAGCAGTGATATAGTTTGTTGGAGCAAGATAGAGAGAAGAGGCCACACAGAGCAGAAAGTCGAGGGCCATAACAACCAGACATTACTAGCGCCATCAAGTGTCTGAAAGTTGCACCTGCAGGCTGATATCTACGCTAATATTTATAGCATTTATATTTTCATACCAAATCTCTAACTTGAAAAAAAGCTTTGAACTTTTTTCTCACATATCCTGCAGTGACTGGTTTAAACGGTTTTTGAGTGTTTTGTAAAGTAACATGTAAAGCCAGACTGTTTAAATAAGACAAATTAATTATAGATAAATAAAAACAAAATAAATAAATAAATGAATGGAAAAATAAAATGCAAAATAACACCCGGTAAATTAATATCTTCAAAATCATAGAAGACAAACCTGGTTACTTGGCAAAGTGTGATCATCATTACATTTTATCATATGCAAGTCATGTTATTTACATGAGAAAGTATTTCCTGAGAGGCCTAATATAAACAGGGTCAGATTAACCTGCCTCTATTATCTGCCCTCTTTCCAATTTCTTCTTCTGTTTACTGCAGAGGAGCTGTTTGTGTCTCTCTGGGTGAATCCCAAGTCCCTTTTCTTTGTGTGTTAGTCATTCTAACTAATAATGCCTTGAGATACTCAAGGAAACCATGCAAGGAGAGAGGAGAGACGTATGTTTTTTTAGAGAAATGAGACGTCAGCTGCAGAGACTTATGATGGAGTTTATATCTGCACACATGCAAATTGTACTAGTACTGATAAAGACAGTTTTCAGTGGCAGAGCAGCAGCAGAAAGCCTTTAAATTATGTATTCATCATTTGCATCTCTATGTATTCATATTCTGATTGTGAATTGATTTTTGAAATAATCCAGAATATCATTATGATGACTTTTGAACACCGGATATTATTAATTAGGCTTATGTAAATGGAGGTAAGAAGTGTTTCTGCTGACGGACTGACTCTCCTACTGACTTTAACTGTGTCTATTTGATTGAGATTTTGTAGAGAAATTCATTCACCAGAGAATTAGTGTGATATCTGACGTTAACCAGCCCGAAGTTTTACTCGTCCAGTGAAATATCTCAACATTTGTTTGATTAATTGGCACTAAATACTAAAACAACTGACATTCCTACGAGCCGCAGCTGTACTTTGTGTTAAGTGTTAATAAGAAAATGCTGCATCCTAAAACACTTAATTAAGGAAGTGAACATGATAAACATTAAATCTGCTAAACATCAGCAGCAGCTCAGAGCACTCTCAGAGGACACATCTACTCCAAGATGCCAGATTCACATTACTGATTAAGTGCTGACCCTATCTGGAAAATTCAAACATCTTTATAGACCTTTCACAATAAAACAGATCACTCTCAGTCTCCCAATGTGTGATAATCTGAACTGTTTCCATGATACTGACCTGCCTTTTTCTTTCAGATACTCTTTTATAGGGAAGTCCTGAATGAAAAGAATATAAAAGAAAGAAAAAGAAAGAATTAAAAATCAAACTACTGAAATAATTTTCATCTCTTTTGGGGGAGATTATAGTTGACCTGGATGATAATCTGGACCGAAGAGTTTGTTTTTATGGTCACTAAACTCTTTAGCTACAGTCAAAACGCCTCCAGTTTCCAGATGAACTTGTTCTGTGCTGCTTTTAACCTCTGACTCCTTCAAAATGTCTGTAATTTGCTCTGAATATTAAAGATGAACTCTGATCTTTTAGAAATGCATTTTGTCATTTAATATGCTAAATCGATTTTAAGAATCAAAGGTGAGATTCATTTAAGTCGTCTGTGGAGCTCATTTCTGTGACCTTCTGTGCCACCTCCCCTCCTCTTGAATACATCTGCATCACCCTTTTTACTTTCCAAACATTTTTAGGTGTCAGCTTTAACTAATTTAAACTTTAAGTTTTTATAGCTGCCTGTCCTGATATATTCACATAATGCTGGTTTGGTGTTTCCATGTTTCCAAATGTTGGTTGTCACTTAAGAAGTCACAAAGCCACACACTTTCTGGTTCTGACTGTTATAAAAATCTAAAAAAGGAGAAAGCTACTCCCTTCCATCATTATAAGTTTATACAAATTAATAAAAAAATCAATGGCACATTTAAAAATACTAAAAATAAATAGATAAATAAAAACTTCCTCAGAGGTATAGAGCTGTAATTCCACACAGCCTTCAGTACAGCAGCTGACCAGCAGATGGAGACACAGACCTCATGGTGACCCACAGACTGCCAACGTCCCCGCCAACGTGAACGTTGTTGGCTGCTGCTCCTTCATGTAATTACATCTGATAAGATAGAAATGTGATTAAACTTGACATTTTCAAACAAGGTTTTTAACCAATAGCAACAAAACATACCGACACTGATGGCTATTTGTCATACTGATATATTTTCTTGGTTTACGTGTATATTGAGCTGATTGTGTTTGACATATTCTGTGATATCTTATGCCAAAATTACATCCAACTTCCTCTGATTTGCATCCAAAATGGTTATTTGCTTTTCAGTCTGCAGCCTTTTTCCTTATTTCAGAAGGTGGAAACATGGAGGCTCCTGTGTCTGTTTGTGAGGATGAAGGTAAGGCCTCTGGGAAGTCGACAGGACTGTGTCTTTGTATGTTAGCTCAGCAAAAGCGGGATGCAAGGCACCAATTAGAAAGATTTCCATGTTTACACTTCAAAAGCTTTAAGGTTGTCATGGCGATTGTAAGTGTTACTGATTATGACTGCAATTAAGTTAAAAATATGCTATATAATGATATATAAATATAATAGTTTAAATATAATATATAATATAATGTATAATAAACAAGTATAATGATTGATGTTTTTTTTATTTTCATTTTCAAAGTAATGTGACCACGATATGTACTCACCTGGACATATTGGAGTTGAAAAACGAAACTTATATGGGCACTTTAATGGACTGACTGTGTCACAGTGACACTGTTTCTTGTTATTTATCATCCAATATATAAACCAAAGCAGATATATCTGTAATAATATCAGCCAATGCTGGCTTTTCAGACACTAGATTAGACACAAGTTCACAAAATCTTTATCTTATGCCCTCATTCAAAACCATAAAAACACCATGTGAAAAGATTTTTATTTTTTTTTAATGTTTTGAACCTTCTCCACCTGCCTCTAAGCCCTTTGTGGTTCTTGATTACAACTCCTTCTCCCCCCAGTTTATTACACGTGTCAGTTGAACATAGCTGACATCCCGTACGGTGCTATATGATGACGGTGTTGTGCGTTTACGACCGAGATGGACAGGAAATGTGCTGTATGGATCTTATTAACAGCGAGAGTCACACGGAGATCCAATATCCTGACTTCATGTTTGCAGCGACATTTGTTGCAAAGTGTTTACTCGAGCGTGCACGAGTGTGTGTGTGTGTGTGCGCAATAAAGCTGTATTTAAAGAGTCGAATCTGTGAAACCAACCATGTGGCTCGGACCCACGTTATAAACATTACCTCCACACATACTTAAACACCACCTCTATGCAAGATGAGATCAGACTTATTGCTATGCTAGCTTGAAAAAAAAAGTTTTATTGTTATATTTAGACTGAATACAATCCTCTGGAACAACGTGAGAAAAACTGAATTCATCTAAACAACGATTGTGAAACTGACCTAACCTGAAAATGACTTTGTGGAGTGGTAATTTAACTCGTATTTGTCTAAAAAATGCAGTTTTATGTGCATGTCCATGTTTGCTTACAGGTTTGCATGAAGCTCATGAAGCAGGGCGGCGTGCGTGTTTCCATGTGTGCTGATCCAGTTAGCCATTAACAGACGGGTCGTCTTGTATTACCTTCCTTCTTTTGTTGGAAGCGAAGTAAAACCTTCTCTCATGATTTTACTGCTTCGTCTTCCCATATTTGTTTTGCAGCTGTTTGTTTGGCAGAAACCATCGAGCTGAAACAGGATCAGATCTGTCATAAAAATCAGCAGAATCTTAAAGCTGATTTGGGATTTGTTTTTGGTTTTTTGGGATAAATTTTTAACTTTGCCATGTAAGTCAAATTTCCAGTAGAGGTCTTCACGTGTCCACAAACATGCAAAACCCAAACCAGAACATGCAAACATGTCTGACCCAAACAGAGAAAGAAAAGAGCAGTAATACATGTTGGTTTTCCTGCATTTCAGATGGACATAAAACCACATGATCAGAGCTGATAGTCCACTCAGGTAGTAGACAATATTGACGTGTGGAGCCAAGATATTGCGCGAAACAGTGTGACTCAACAAAGACGAACCTGCAGTGAATATCATTTGGACCTTCTTTGTCCAACACGTTGGGTCTTGGTTATGAGGAATTTCGTTTCTTGTCATCTGTCAAGCCTTTCATTAGAGAAATGATTCATGCGAGCAGTTTTGATCATGTTGGTTTGAGTCTTTTTAAGCTTAAGCATATAAAACTACTAAGTCAGTGTTAAAAAATATTGTTTTTATGGTTTAAACATCTCTAAGAAACAATGCAAGGTTTGTCTTGACAACACTGATGTTATCCTGCTCACTTCTTCTCTTATTTTAACATGTTAGCATGCTAACATCTGCTAATTATTGCTCAATATATAGTACTACAGAGGCTGATAGGAATGTGATTGGTTTAGAGGGTATTTCGTTATCCAAAGTCTTGAACAAATTTTGACCCAATGATGGTGCTAAATGAAACAATAAGGAATCAGTGAGGTTATTAGAAAATGTTTGATGGTTATCCAACATTTTATGGATGACCAGACATTTCACAAATGTCACTGGGATTCATCCGTCATGGATATATGCACCAAATTTCAATAATAATTCAATAATCCAAAAACATTTGTTGAGATATTTTAGTCTGAACACCAACCCAGCAACACCACCAACATTCACACGGCCTCGATGGTTGTTGATGTAAATTCATCAGCTGAAACAAGCATTTAAGAAGCAAAGAAAAACATAACCCTTTACTGTAACATAATAACAGTAATAGTATTTACACAGCTTCAGATTTGAACATTAAAGCTAAAATATTCAGGACCTTTTCTCACAAATTGTTCTGAAGTGGAAACATGGATTAGTCATTTTTGTCCACCGAGTTTAGGTGAAGGTTAGAAGCTGTGACGCCCGGGGTCTGGTCCTCGTTATCAGACAATACTTAAAGTTTACTGCTCGGAGTGAAAGAGAGTTATCAGTGCATCCCTGCTGTTTGCATAGTTTCTCCAGTGAAAGATGGACCTGGACAAGCAGCGATAGGACTCAGGTCAATGTTTACCTCTCACCTTTCTTATCGAGCTGGGAGTTTGCCCTCCACCCAGACAGAAAGCCCCTCGCCTCGCCCCTCAGTGTTTCCTGGCTTCTCTTCGCCGACCGCCTCAGCTGTTGAGCAACTGGCTGGTTACAACACCAACAAAGCGAAGGGCCGAAACTGCAAAAACTCAAGATGCTGGCGAGGTTACGTTTAACTCCACGGCAGGTGGAGAAGCAGAGGAACAATGTGTGTTATGAACTTAAAAGACTGAACATTGTGTTGGTGACAATTAACCTCTCTTCTGAAAGGTTAACTATAACTCTTACTGTAACTAACGGTGACTCTTATCTTTCTTTCTGCCTCAGAGTTCACCCTCCACCTGTTTTTCTCTTCTCTTTCCTTTCAAAGCAGGTGTAATCATTCAAAGGGTGAAACTCACCTTAAAACACTGTCAACATCATTTATGTCCATTTAGTAGCTCAAATGTGTTTGAACTCATGAATAGCTGGGTGATACTTTCAGAAGCTCGAACATGCCAGCAGTAAATGGGTGAAGGAGGTGAGGAAAGACTTAAAGCATGAAAAGTTTATTACAGCTCGGGCCTTCAGCATCTTCAGCATCTAAAATTAAATCAGAAACTTATTGTAATTTATAAATTGGGGCAAACTTGACAATCTCTCCTGACAGCCACTAAATTCCATCATCAAAAAAAAACTTTTTAACCTCCATGTTTTGGGCTCATTTGCATTAGTGTTGCCCCCAGTTGGGAAAATATAAACAGCTCCTCTTCTTCTCTGTGGCATCTTTCAACTTAGTGTTCAGTTGTTTCAGATCCACATCTTTTTTCTTTGTCATACTTTACACTATCTGTTCAGCAGATATTAAATTCATCAGAAGCACAACTGGATATTAATTTGTATGTTTGTATTTAAAGAGTCAGTGCTAAAATACAATTAAGCATCCTTTAAAAAAACAAAGGTATTTTAATTTATTTATTCATTTATTGTTTTTTTGCTATTCCGTAAAAATCTATTGAAGTGGTCTCTCTTTTTGAGTCTTGTATACTTTTATCAGACACATTAACACATAAATAACACACAGACAGGAAAAAACATACGCTTTGCTCTCAAAAACACAACTTTGTGACTACACAGCTATTAAAATTGTAAAAATTATTAAAGACTTTACATCAAAGATGATGCACATTTTACTGACCTGACTCTTCATCACCTTACATAATCTTTGAACTTTTAATACTTTGTAATACTGTACCTTGTCATTCTTAAACTGCAACATATTTTACGTCACTAGTGTATGACTCTGTGTGTATGTACATGTGTGTGTGTGTTGTGTGTGTGTGTGTGTGTGTGTGTGTGTGTGTGTGTCGTGTGTGTGTGTGTGACGTGACAAGTGCCCTGGCCCTACCCCCTGCAGCAGTCAGGACAAAGACACGCCGTCCCACAGCAGACAGAGAGTCTGCAGGCGCAGCGTACACACAGATAAATTATGTCGACTAATGGCTCATCAAACTGTCACACTCAGACTCAGACAATGCACGCAGCGCCACGCAACCACAGAAGAAGAACAAGGAGGAGAAGGAGGAGAAGAAGAAGACACAGAGACGCAGGGAAAGGCTATACTTAATGTGTCGGATGTGGGACATCACTCAAGGTTGCGCAACCTGCACAAGCTGCCCAGAGGGAGTGATGACTGTGTGTGTGTGTGTGTGAGAGAGAGAGAGAGACTGTGTGAGAGGCTAATAAATAAAAAGGTGACATATTAATCATTACTTACTCACTTTCCCCCCAGCTCTGCAGAGTGTGAGCAAACTGTACTTTCATTTTCGTTGCTTGGTCTTTATATTTAACCACCTAGGCTGCAGTTAGAGCAGCCAGAGGTCGAATAGTTTGCTGAGGGCCAACTTCAAAATATGGTCAACGATGTCATCATATGTCAACGAAGGGACATTTTTGAAGCCTTGAATTTGATTTCACTTTTACGCTTTCTCACCGTAACATCCAGATTCTGGTGCATCTTGCGGCCATTTCACAATACAACAAACTCTCCATCTCAGCCAAGTATAAAAACTTTTTTTCTTCATTTTCAACATTTCTTTCCAGCTCTTTTTATGCAGAAAGGAAAAATGTGCATAAAAGAAGGTGAATGGCTGCTGACCAGTCTGTTTGGTCCAGAGAGAAACATCCCAACAACAACTTTCCAGATAGCCATGCATATCCCCAGAAAGGATCTCTAATGATTTGGGTCCTCTCAGCCTTTTAAAAATGTCTCCTTACACACTAAAAATATCCAAATCTAATGAAAGGAGATGCTCTGAAGTAACTTAAGTGTTTCTTCCAGATAAGGTCACAATCCACCAAACCCTCAGGCAAACTTCATGACTGGTAAGACTCTGAGAATAATACATTCATCATCTTTTGGTGGGTGATTTGAAGTTATAATAGCGGACTATAGGAGCTTCTTCTCTTGTTAATTTATTGTGTAGAATTTGTTTCATGGTCTGCGTTTATCAGTTTCTCCTCCCCGGACGTATGGATGGATTTTTCCTGGAAACATGAGTCAATACAGGTTCCACTGAACTTTTTAAGTGTGTGTGTGTGTGTGTGTGTGTATGTGTGTGTGTGTGTGTGTGTGTGTGTGTTCAAAGAGTGAAAGTCTCAATCTAAATAAGGTACTTTAAATAGGTAAGGGCTGTTTTAGATGTTTACACAAACAAGGCACATGTAAACACTTTTTCCTCTCTTTGGGGATGTAATGACAGACAGGAAGCAGAGTGATCTTCTGGATACAAATCTGTTTTCATCCCAAACACAGACATTTTCAGAGAAACACATTCAGACCCACTTCCACTGGAGCGACTGACTGTGTCAGCGTTCAAATATTTGGAGGATAAAGATATTTTTAACTATCTATTGTTGGCGTTTGGTGGAATCCCAAACGGACCTGACGTGTCCGATTCTCAGGAAGCAAAATTTAAGCTATATGAGTGTTTGGATGGTGGCCAGTTATAGCAACATTTTGTTCCCAGTAACACCTTGCTGATTCACACATGATGCACAAATTTTGTGGATTCCTACCGGGAGTGGCCCACCACCAACAGCTCTGAGCTGACATCTGGGATTAAAAAAGGACAAAACTACAACTTTTAAAACTGATTTTCTGGTGCAGTGTCCCTTTAAAACTGTTCAGTTTTTAGGCAGCAGTGAACCGACGGAGCGTCACATTTTCTGTCATCATTGTGACCGGTCAGTCAGCAACTCCCTTTTAGGGCAAAGTGAGGACACTAATACCCCTGGGGGTGAAGTGTGTGTGTCTGTGTGTGTGATGGAGGTGGTTTCGGGGGGGGTTGTTTAAAGACTGATGGTAGCTGTCAACCCAGAGTTCTGTGTTGGTTATAACCCTCACACACACTCTGTGTATGTGTGTGTGTGTGTGTGTGGATTATCAAGAACCAAGGGGCATCGTAATGAATGACCTTTGACCCCCAGAAAGGGGATCCGGGCAGAGGAAGTTGAGAGGAGAGGTGAAGAGGGGAGATGGAGGGTAAGGCGAAGCCCGGCGCCACATTATGCCTCCTGTCAATCAAACAGACACCCCCAGCTGCCCCACCCATGGGTGAAATATTGGATCGTCTTCTGAAAGTAACTCTCAACATCAACAGGTCCACCGTGATGAGACACAAAAAAAAAAAAAACTTCTACAAGGAGCCCAGAGGTCAAAGGTCAGGGTCCAGAGCTGGTTCATCTCAGCGTCTCTACAATTTAGTTTATTGTACAAAATTATGTCATTTCACAGGTGCAGGTTTAAGATTTGCAATAGATGTGACCATCATGAAGGTTTTAAGCTTCAGTTTTTGTTGAAACCTTTTTAAAAAAGGGTATTGATTAAACTTAAAACTTAACTCAGTATGCACCTACATAAAGTCCTTTGCCCTTATTAAGCATGTAGCTGCACTGATATACAACGGGATAATCACTTCAAATTAAAGCTTGAAAATGGAAACTGGTTTTTAAAGTTTTTACTTGGAGACATTCTGAAACTGTATTGGACAAAACAGAAATTAAATATTACAATAGAAAATCAAAACAGTATCGTAGAAATGAATTTGCACAGTGGAAAGAAGGAAAAGGCTTTTAAAAAGTAAAAACTAAAGTACTTAGATGTTTTCTCAAGTCAGAAAAATCAACATCACGTCATCATAGGAAGTGGCAACCATAATCCACTAACATAAAAGTAAAAAGAGTAAAATACATAACAGTTAAATATAATGTCACATTAGCATTAACACATCACCTTCAGATAGACACTGTAAGCTCATTCAGCAATGAACTGACCGCAGAAAAATGAAATTGACAAATCATAAATTAAAACAGCTGTAATAAAAAGAACCAACAGAAAATAATCCAAGAAGAGCATCTGAACATTAGATAAAACATGTCAGTCACAAATCAGACAAAATACTGGCGGCAGTAATGTCAGTTAAGCGCACCTACATACATGTATGTGACGTGATTTAATTTCAATGCATTTCTGTCTATTTAAATCATTCACATTGGTTATTTGTGATCAAAGAGCCATGCTGCAGTATCAGTCCACCTCTCTGGTCCAGAGAGACAAATCTCAACAACTGTTGGATGGATTACAGTGCAGTTTGCGAGGGATTGGGCTCCCAGATGATGAATCCTCAGGACTGTGGTGGATTTTTCTTCTACTGTCATCATCAGGTCGAAATTTCAAACTGTCCAATTATTCGGTTTATGACCAAATACCTGCAAAACAAATAACTTTCCCATCAGCCTCAGCTTTGTCTTGCAAAGTACAGCTATGCAGCGAATGTTGTCATTTTAACACGCTGAAATAAGACAGTGAACATGGTAAACATCATACCAGGTGAACATATATGTTTGCATTGTCACTGTGACCCTGTTAATATGCTGACATAAGGATTTAGCTCAAGGCGTTGCTGTGCCTTACAGAGATTCTTTATCTCGGTATGGTTGCATTGTATGTTTCTTTCACAAAGCACAGTTCAGTTTCTGTTGAGGGCCAAAGGGTTACATCACATGTATGCATGCATGCAGCGTGCAAAACAGAGAGCTGCACAGTTTGGTTAAAATGGAGCTGTGGGCAGACGACGTGAAACACTAAGTACTACTTGGGGAAGATTTCCTGTCACTGAATGAATGGGTTTTGTGCTCGGGGCATTTTGACCGACTGTTGTGACGGACAGGTTTTGCAGTGGAAAGATCTGCAAACAGTTCAACTTTTAAGACAGCAGGGCAGCAAGAGGAATACACACTCAAACACACACGCACAGAAATCCTTGGAACCTGTCCCAAAGCGCCGGCTGGGTGGCCGAGTCATCTGTGATTGGCCGAGGCCTGGTATAAGCCCCACCCCCCACCATGTCCTGACCCCTGAGTCTGGGTTTTTAATGCGGCTTCAGCAGGGTCAAGGCTGGGTCGCCGCAGAAACCTAATGACTTCCTTCTAATATAGACGTGATGTATGAGCGCTGTGATCGGCCCCTGAGATGACTAGCAGGTAACCCCAAGCTGAGAGAGCGAGAGAGAGAAAGAAAACCTTTATATTCTCGCAACCACTCAACTCAGATTTATCAATTAGCAATGAATTAAACAAAGGAAAACTGTGTCTTTGAGAAGAAAAACAACAATGGTGTATGGTTCACAAAAAACTGGTTTATGACGTGCAGATGGAAGGTTTTTAGAAACTGCAAGTAAAAAAAAGACTCTCACAACTGTGCAGAAACCAAAACACAAATTTAGTTTATGAAGACTTAATCTGATTAAATTCACATTGGTATTTGTTAACAGAGGTTGAAAAAAAGAGGACTCTTTCTTTGTGATAACCTACATATGTGACAACACGAGGAGGTTCATATCACAGAAGATGAATTACATGCAGTGTCATTAGGAAAGGTTTAACCAAATCCCTGAAAGAAAACAGGGAGCAGAAAGTCGTGTGACCACAAACTCGAGATGTCAGACAGAATGGAGCAGCATCATGGCAGAACATCCAGCAGAGAGCAGCCACCGCCGGATGATAATTCGCTGCAGCCGTGAGCTTCAGGCTGCTTCCTCTGACTGCTGCGGTGGCTTCAGGAGAGGACGTGTGTGTGTGCATGCGTGTGTGTGTGTGTGTGTGTGTGTGTGAACGGAGGGAGGGGGGGCATTTGAGCAGGATACTTGGAAACTCTGATTCATTCAGATTGAGTTGTAGTAGTTACAGCAAACCGATTTTTACTGGAAGGATTACACAGCATCATAAAACCAGAAAACACCCCCCCACATCTCACAGCGCCGAACTCTGTGTTCCACGTTCATTTTGGGCAATGCACAGCTGTAAACAAACACAGGTTATCTGACCTCAGTTTACCTTGTTGGAGAGAGAAAGGCTGACTGAAGCTCATCACTGCAGGTTCGGATCAGGAAATGTCAAATTGGGTTTAAAGATGATGCAAAAACTGCACACTGTGACAATTTTTCCTGAAGACTTTAATAGCTCTTCTGGTGTAAAACTAATTGGCAAACACACCCATTCACAGTCTCACCACTGCAGGTTAGTATTTTAGATTCAAGTCATACATTTAGACAGTGGGAGGAAATTTATGTTTTAACACTCCAGCGTGCAGCAAAGAATCATCAGAAGGAGAAGATATGATGTAACTCCAGTTAAATGAGACATTGAGACAGTATAAGACAACCGTGCACCCGTCATTTGGTTCTGTTATGAGCTCAGAAACTAATGACACTGGGCATGTGCTGGGCTTAGCTGTAAAGTGCTCTCATGTGACATGTGACACTGAATCACCAGAGGCATGTGGGCTTCAGCTTCATGGAGTGATGAGACAAAAAAAATCAGGTCTATGCAGGTTAAAGCTCTCGGCTCTGTCTCTGAAAGGGGTTCAGGGGAGTCCTCACCTGTATGAGGCACCTAATGATGACTCCTTCCCTTTCCTCATGTCCTCTTTAAGTGGAGCTGGAGAGGAAGGTAAATAAGAACGGAGGAAGTCAGCGACAGGATAGCAGAGCGGAGGATGAAACACTGATTCATACCCACGGCGAATTGTGACGTGCGAGTCATGCACAGGGAGATAGGTGGACGGAATCACTTATTGTATTGGAGGAAAACACCCTGGGTGGGCTGCCGGAAAATATATGACAATGAATGCAGACAGGGAGGAAGCCATCCTCCGGGGCAACACTGGCCATTGTGCTGTGAGCGGAGAGTCCACATGAATGTAAAATGGGAGACTGGCACAGCTCGATTCTCGCCATCGGCAGCATGTTCATCCTATGATACACTCAGTGTGAGTGTGCAAAGACTAATTCACACCAGGAAATTGGTCTTCACTCTCCTCCCAGTGCGGGAGCTCGGCCGTGCACCCCCCATGCCTGGCACAGTTAGAGCACAAGAGAAGCTGGGGGGGCAATATGGAAATGCAACAAAGCAAGGGGTGAAAATCCACCAACGCCAATTATCTTGACACTTCAGCGAGCCAGTAAGATTTTATCCACTCTGCTTATTCAGAATTATGATTGTTTTCCCCTGTTTAAGTTCTTCGGAGCAGCAGACAGACGCAGTGAGAGCCTTTAAACCTGAGCGAAAAAGAAATTTAGTAAGCATTTTTTTTCACTCTCACTCCCTTATTCACTCATACACTCAGAGCTTAGCGTCTAAGTGAAGTTTCATTGGTTTCTGCGGGCCATTAAGTCATGACACGGAGAAAAGAAACCAAATAAAAGAAGGTCGCTACAACCTGCTACTGTCAGTTCAGAGGGGTATCAGTAACCACGGCCACAAAGACATCAAACTCCCTCTGTGCATGTCCAAAATGTGAAAACTATACAGCAAATTAATGTCAACATTGCCTACAGGGGGAAGACAGACAACACATAGCCATCAAAGCCTCCACCAGTCTGTGTTTACTGTCAGATTTAATTGTGTTGGGTGGAGTCGGGTCGTCAGGCGGATTCAGCTCACCTGGTTTGTCTGAAAGATTTCTCTCCACTGACTTCTACTCTGTTTCATTATGTTGTATGTAGTTTTTTTCTCAATGTTCAGTTCTCATTAGTCATGTTAAAATACATTTGTTTTTGTCGTAACTCATTTCTGTCTTAATTCCTTCACCTTTACTATATTTCATATAATATTTTCTTGCTTTATATGCTTTGTTAACACATATTTACACATCATGCAAAGACTCTTTTCACAGCAGACAGACTGGTATGTAATAGAGGAAATGCACAGGTCCAAATCAAATAATTAATTACTATTCATGCTAGTTCATTGAGGTTTCTATCTGGGACACTGACTGGAAATGTCTGCAAAGACAAAGGTTGTTAAAGGAAATTAAAATTGAAACTGAGAGCAGACAGCAGAGCAGCCTCAGCATGAACACTAGGTGGTGACACGCGTCCAAAAACAGACACACAGACACACACTCTGTCTCTCTCTCTCTCTCTCTCTTAAGTCATAAGTCATGCCAGATATGATTAACATATATATAAATAAATATGAAATATAAAATGCAATATGAATACGGTACAGTACACACAAATACTACAATAAAGTTTTTCTCTCTGCACACACACACACACACACACTGTTTGTTAACCTCCTCATTTAGCTCATTATCATCCATGCTCTCTGTCTCTCAAATGTGCTTTATTGTTAAGACTGTAATTACCTCTAAAACAGGATTAACTTTCTAAATAGTGTATACGTGTTGCAGTAGATTACATCAGAATATATTCTGTATATACTATAGATATATGTATATTTAGTATAATATACTACATAAAGATTATTGAGGATTTCTCATCGTTGCCCCCCTGCAGGGCAGCTTGTTAGATATCCACTGCATCTTTTTTAATCTCTTTTCTAACTTCTTTTGCAATCATTTAGTCCATTGCACTGTAATATTACCACTATGTGTACTTTTTAAAAACAGAAGAAACAGCTATAACTGCACATAACTGATGAAGGAAATATGATGAGATGTGACACGATGCAAAATTTAAAGTTAAATCAGTTATATTGTTTAACTAATACACCCTCATCATTATATGTACACTATGTGCTGTGGTATTATGTTCTAATATGTTATAGTTTGTCTTTTTTGTAAAGTCGGAAAGTGAACTTATTTGGCACAAATAAACCAAATGTTGCAGGAGAAGAAAAAAGTGTAACAGCTCAATAAAAGAAAAATAATAAGTACAGTAGGAGCTGCTGTGAGAAGGAAAAGAGGGAATAACTTAAAAAACACAACACAAGCAGACTGAAGAGGAAGAGAGGGAGAAAAAGACGAGGGATAAGTAGAGGGAAAAAGAAAGGGAGAGGGAGAGAAGAAGATAAAATACAAAGGAAAAAGATGTGGAGAAGGGCCGTAAGTGAAAGAGAGAAGAGACACAGAGAGGAAAAAAGAGAAATGGCAGTAAGGATGGAGGGAGGGAGAGAGAGAGAGAGAGAGAGAGAGAGAGAAAGGAGGAAGGGAGATTAAAAAGGAGAGGAGGAAGAGAAAAGGGAGAAACAGGGAAGAGAGGTGGAGAGAGCATCTGTTTCCTGTCTGGAGTCCAGCTGGAGGAGGAACAAACGACAAAAGAAGAAGAGGAGGAGGAGGAGGAGGAGGAGGAGAAGGAGGAAGTACCGGCCGGCCTGAGAACCTGTCTCACACACACACAGCAGACTTCCTCAGGGAAAAAACGAATCCTACTTCCTCCTTTGTGTGTGTGTACATGTAAGCAGGTGTGTGTCCTCATATTTTAGGCTCAGTTAAAGGTGCCATCTGAATTTTTTTTTTATCTAATACACCTTTTTATCAAATTCAGTGAATATCTCTTCAGTCTCCTCTCTTGTTCGTGCACAGGACAACGCTAACTAGCATTACTTGCGCACCTTTAAAGAAAATCTTTGCAGTTTTTATTGTTATACAGAATTAGATAACGCACCTTATTCCACATCGAGCATCAGGATGTAACTGAACACTCTTAGATGTCAACAATAAAGGATGAGTAAAGGATATTTTTTTGCACCACAGCTCATGATGTTATGTAGTTTAAAATGTTTGCATATATTTTTCTCAACTGAAAAGGTTAGCAGACTCTTCAAACATGCTTGAGTTGTGTAAATTCATCACGTCGCTGCACAGGCTTAGTTTTTCCTCACAGATTTGTTTGAGGAGATGCTTCTACGTGAGGATTAATGAAGACTTGATGTGATGGATGAGACAACTCGAGCATGTTTTAAGAGTCCGTTTGACTTGTGTGCAAATGTATGCAGTCTCTTCATACGGTCCGTGATGATTCGCCCAGTGCACAGCCAACGTTTCCACTGTACAGATATTAGCTAGAAAAAGACACTCATATGTATCAGTGTGTGTTTATATTTGTGTGACTGATCTCCGAACTTAATCCCAGGAGTGTAAATTTTGAATACACGTCTAACTGCACCCAACTCATCTGCCATCCAGTGCTGGCAGAAAAATTCCCCTCAAAAACACCCCTCAGCTAAATATGTCCTTGACAGCAGGAAAAATAAATCTGAAAATCTAAGCACCATTCACCTGCTGTTTGTTGTCGCTGTCCCACAGGCCGACACACACTCTGTTCACATGTTTGTCAGCATGTTACTTCTGCACACGTGCAGCGCTGTCTTCCTGCAGATAATCATAAACAGAGTTAAAATATATGAAACAGATTAAATTCGGATTAAACATCAGCAGGTGTCCAATCTTCAAATGAGGAGTTCATAAACAGGAGTGGACATGGATTTACCCTTCAGTGGGTTCGTGAGACGGCGTGTGTGTGTGCGCGTGTGTGTGTGAGGAGAGGGTGGAGGGAGGTGTGTGTGTGTGTGTGGTGGGGTAAGGGCGTTAAGGGGGGTGTATATGGGCGTTAGGGGTATTTCCTGGATTTGACCTGATTTGTTTGTTCCTCTCACACACTTTTCTTCCTGGTCCAGGCTCGATTTAGACTTCCTGTTCAGAGCTATTCTCAGAGCACAGTCACACACACACACATTCACACAAATATTCATTTTTCACAAATGTAGCCTGTCTGTGTGTTTTGCAAATGTGTGTGTGTGTGTGTTGCAAATATCATTGCATGTACTCAAACTGAAAGGAAATCATAAAAACTTTTCACACTTTTAATCACTAAAATAAAAGTACACAAAGTTCAGCAGTCTGAAAGACGAAGGCCTGTTTTAGAGACGCACAGAAGACAAACAACATTCAACACACAGATATGATCGATATCCAGCTTCTTATCTGACAAATAAACACTTATCTGAACAGTTTGGTAAAATACTTCACTCTGTGTCTTCTGATTGTATTTGTTATCTGCTGCGTGCTCGCCGTCGTCTCTCCAAACAGACAAGTCAACTAAAAAATAAACAAATATGCTTGGTGAAAAGGCACTAAAACATACAAATTATTTAATTGTAAATAATCATGCAAACTACAAATAAAAGTACATCTCAATAAATAAATTTCATTATGCAAATAGTAGATTGTGTGATTGATCCCTCTGACGCATCGCCGTGGTGACGATGGTGAACGTGCGCTTTACTGGTGACGTGAACAAGCAGCCTCCACTTTCAAAACAACCAAGTGTGTGCATAAATGTGTGTGTGTGTGTGTGTGTGTGTGGACATCCACATGTTTCTGTGGCCTTTCAAGTCAAAGAGACTTTTGTGGGGGGCGGAGTGGAGAAGGGGTGGGGGGGTGGGGGGGGCTGCAGGTGCTTCATAGCAACAATACCATCACACAAACAGAAACACAAACACTCTGCAGCTTGAAGAGCAGTTTTTCTCACAGCCTTGACAATCAAAGGGACAAATCCTTTTCATTGTGTGTGTGTATCCTGTTTACCCTCATAAACAAAGAACTCTCCCTCCTCTCGGGTCACTGTATCCCCTGGTCACTCTCTCCTCCATTAAACTAACTCATACCTCACTCAGTCCGGCACAGCGATGGGTTGGTGGACTTGGCCTCCATGGCAGGTTTCATGCTGGTCGAGAGGCTGTAATGTGACGTACGCTGACTGACTGATATCAGACAGAGACAGAGAGAAACAGAAAGTGTGAACATCTGGAGCAGCTGGAGAGATCGTACATATGCTGGAGAGACGTCAAACTTTTTTTCTTTATTACCTTTATTAGTTGATTGTTTAATATATGAATGAATAAATGAACAGAATGAACATGTGTCAGTAAACCTGCATCATGGGTACGGGGTTATCACAGGTTATTGTAGGCTTTCTGCTAACTGATTTTATGATGCTAAACACCCTGTTGCTCTTAAAGTCATTCTACTGACCTGCTAAAGTTTCACCTTTAAGCAGAAAAGTGAAAAGGAGTTCTGTGAATCTGCACTTTATTGCTCTTCCTCAACCACCAGATGTGTCTCAGTAAACAGAAACTGAATTTGAATTGCAAGAAGTGATGCAGAAATATTGTTGAGTTGAATTTACACTGATGATCAGATACAGTTTTTAACTAATAATAACAACTAAAAACTAATTAACAATGAATAAATTAAATTTTTGTTATTCTGCTAAAAAGTTATGTTTTTCAGATTTTCAATGTTATTCAGGATGAGCAATTCAAATTCAATAAATGATTAAAATTCACTTTCTGGTGACACATATTTCCATCCATATACAGTCATAATTCATACTCATTCATACTCAAAGACTGCATGTATATTTATAGTGAAACTGCATATTCGATGAAAGTTGCATTCTCTGTTTTGATGAGAACTGAAGACAATGATTAAAATCCAAACTGGTACATTTCTGCATGAAGTATTATGTAACCATACACCATACGCCAGTTTGAGTTTTACAAATTGACACTTATAAAGATGTAAAAAATAAAATAAAATAAACAAATAAAACGTTGTTTTCATTTGTAGCTCAAGTCACTCTTGTCGCAGGTCTCTAAAGATCTGAGTTGTAAAGGAAACACCCATAAATTTAAGGATGAGATGGGATAAGTTTACACAGCAGATTTCTCAAGGAGAATTTTAATTTCTCATTTAATCTCCTTTAATTTCTCAGCCATGGATTTCCTAACCGGCTTTTATTATGTTATTATTTAATACCTGTGCAGAGAAAGACCCATGGGAGCAGAAATTACATTTAGTCGATGCCATTTTAGTGAAAAGCACTTTTCAGGTGTACATAAAGTGTCAACAACAAAAAATAAACACCATTAACTTTATTTTATTTTACAGCTGGAGGTTTAAAGTCAACTCTCTGCTGGCTGCAGACACTTCAAGATGGCGTGATGAACATCCTCAGCTGGGGGGAGGAGTCCCCCTCCCCTCCTCGGCTCCTGTCATTGGCCGAGAGGGGGCTTGTCAGTCGTCGGTGTCCGTGGAGACAGTAATTACTGTTGGGGATGTTTGTGTGTCTGCAGGATCTTCCAGCGACAAAACATCAAACCACAACAGAAACGCTGTAAGTCTCCTCCTCTCATGTTATTTATAGGCCTGTTTATTAGACACACACACACACACGCAGTTTCTGATGTGTGTCTCTGTGTGCACTTTCTGTTGCATGATTGATGACTTTTGTCCGTGTGTGTGTGTGTGTGAGAGCGTACGCGTCTTTTGATCGGCCTGATAAATGAGCACGTTCACAACATCTGCGTGTGTGTTTGTATTCGTGTGCGTCAGAGCAGCAGAGAAGAAGTGGGATGATTTTGCTGAAACTTCAAAGCAAAAAAAAAAAAGTAGAAAGGAATATTCAGACATCCTACCACACACACACACACACACACGCATGTACAGCAACATACATGTTGGTACTTCTATAGTTGTGGAGATGCTCGATGACCTAAATCTTAACCCTTCAACCAATCTTAACCCTCAAACGGCTCTTTGAAGAGGTGGACACCGGACAAAATGTCATCACTTTCTAAAAATGTCATTACAAAACTTAAACTGGTGCTCCCAACAACACACACACACACAGTGGGTCTGAGTCAAAGGATGGCTGGACAGATGCATCCTGCCAACCTACTGCTCTGTCATTACCACAGATCTGCTGTTTGTGTGTGTGTGTGTGTGTGTGTGAGCACCCTTACACACATGTTTGTGCTCTTGTTTGATATATTTCATGTGAAGTCAATTGGTTTAAATATGTGTGTGTGTAATAAAAGGACTAATCGTGATTATTCAGTGTGACAGATTTGATTTGTGCAAAAGTCCAGCCTCCTGTGCTCTGTTACACTCATCAATAAAACATATTTAAAACTGTTTCTGGGCCTTTAGCTCAGTCCATCACCAACCTATGTGTGAAACTAAACACCTGAACTGTGAGATCTGATTAAAATCAAGTAAGGGGGGCTTTGAGTATTTCACTTCACTATCTCTGAAAGATTTTTAACAAGAAACTATACTACATACTATACTACAAGATCCACTCTCAAGCCTCACAGAAGCTGATGAAATCATCTTAAATATTTTCTTTATCAGGTGTTTAAAATCTTGTACATGTAGTTCATTTTTTGTAAAGGAGAGAATAATTCATTTTACAGTATGGACACAAAACCGCAGGAAGCTGTTGTGAAAGAGTGACAAAATATTTTTTATAAGTTAGAGAGTTACTGACTTCATGTTCAAACTAAAATGCTTTATAGCGTGTTGATCTGTTGCAGCAGCTCGTTTTAAAATGGGAAGCTCTTGATTTTAAGATTTTCAAAATGTGACATGCACACAACAAAAATAAACATATTCACATAACTTTTTTGGACATTTTATTTTACAGCTGGAGGTTTTTACTTTCACCTGTGTTTGCTGCAGGCCGTGGAGTAACATACATGATCAGATCACTCATATGTTTTGCAAAAAATGTACAAGTAAGTAATGTCCAGGTGTTGGACGAATGTAGATGAACTAAACCTGCATTATCTTACAGCGAAAGTAAGGAGAATAAACACGGTCCCATAAAATAATTGAATAAGGACATTTAGAAAATCTGTCAGTTGCGCTCTCACAGCCTGGAGTCAGTTTCTCTGTATTTGTGTTTAATGACAGTTTGGGATCTTACGTCTGTTTCTATGGATGTGCGCCATGTTTTTTCCTCTCAGATATTCAAATTCTTCCGCTGACTTTATCTGTGGTCACTGTGAGATTATCTCCTCAGTCATGAGATGGTGGGAATGCTCTTCAGTAGCTATGATATTAATGACAAAACTATCAATAATTTTATAATACAATACAATACTATCAAATATATTTCGAACGTGACACAACATGTTGCGTGAGTCCGTGGCATTGCTGCTTTATATACCCTATGAATCAGTTTCTCTATTTGTGTGTGCGTGTTGGTGAGTGAGTGTTAGTCAGTGTGTGTATTTGTGTACAAGACAGCTCACCAGTCATTTAAAGAGAAATCGCACCACCGCCACCGATCCAGCGACGACAAAGCCCCACTTAGGTGATTCCTCGCGTTTCTTCTTCGTGGCGTCTGACCACACACGAGTCAGTCTGCACATCAGCAAGTCGAAACCGGAGGGGGTGTAAATACGCTAGAAATACCCTTCCTAATACCACAGTTTCATCACAAGGTAATCCTCGAGACTATTGTTTGCTCAGCGTAGCTTAAGATAGCATGCCTGTGGCTGGACGGCTGGCAGTCCTGCGGTCCGGGGCCGCTCAGCCAGGGGCCCGGGGCTTTGGTCGGTGCAGGGCGAGGTGATTGAGGCCGCGGTTAAAGGGCGGGCTGCGCGGTCATGAGTGTCCCAGGGTGTGGAGAAAGGGAGACTCACCTGGACCCTGATTGGGACACCACTGAATCACTTCTGAAGAACGAAGAGGCAGAAATAAATGAACGTCCAGGTGATGTTAGGTAACGTTGTGTGTTTGTCTGTGAGTCAGCCGCAGCCTCCGTGTGGCTCAATGTGGAGTCATTACTGACGTATTACAGCACTTAAATCCACAGAGCTGTTTACCCCTCAGATGGCTCCATACATTACGAACATGTCACTCATAAGCACATCCGGGCGTGGACGAACACAACCCAGGCTGTTGAGACTTTCTGGTTATGTAACGTCTCCTGTAGGCTACCGTTTTCGCAATTGTCACAAGGATATTCTGAAATAAATGCAAACCAAGAAAATCACAATTTTTATAAACTTAAATATACACGAGAATGTCCTTTTCAAATAAAAAAATATATCTCAACTGTAATGTGTAAGCATTGATCTATGACTTTAAACTTTGCTCATTTGTACGGTTCCTTTCATGTTTGCATTATTTGACTGGTCCTTAAAGAAATATTTTAAATACAACAAATAAACATAACATAAAATACACTCTGTATGATGATAAGAGTATCAGGCAAATGCTGTAAAACAATCATGCAAAGCTGAAAATAAAGAAAATTAAAAAACTGAATATCATAAATTAAATGTCATTATGCAAAAATCTGAATACCTCACAATCAGGCAAGAAGTCAAAATCAGATAAAACTTTATTAATTCCCAGAGGGCCCGTCCACATGTTGCAGCGGTGCAACAAAGAGAAGATCTGTTTTATCAAGGAAATAGCAATTAAAAGCAATATACAGTTAAATACTTATGTAAACATGAAGTCCAGTAGTGCGACTGGAGGCTTTATTGAAGTAAAACAGGGACTTGTTAACTGCGGCTCTGCAGCAGCTACAAGCTGTTTCCCTACAGATCTAAGAGGCATTTAGGGACATTTAGAAGTTTTCTTATGTTCCCTGGCACTTGTACTGTAAAACCTTTTATGTAATGAGAAAGATTTTAAATGAATTTCCAAAGATACCAACTGAAACCAACAAATAATTTTACTGTACATTGATCAGATGTGATTATGTTTGTTTAAAAAAAAATGGATTTGAAGATAAAGAGCCGTGTCTGAACTTGTTATTCTGAAGCAACCGTGCCAATAAATTGCTTTACACGGCGTGAGGCAATATTTACTGGCAGTGTGAATGCAAGAAAAGCCAGCAGAAAACCCCTGTGGTATAATGAGCTGAAGCTAGGACACATCCCCTTCATATGAAAACGTCTGAAAATTTGTGACGCTGCTGATGGACAGATGCAGAAATGAGTAAAGTTTGGAAATCGTTCTGTTGAGGCCGAGCTGAATGCAGTCACTGCTTGTCGTCATAGCAAACATTGGTGTGTTTGTCTGTTGGCTGTTTGGGGCTTAATGACACTTAATGCAAAACCACAGCAGTGACGAATTATTGATGAATTTTACGAACACTAATATTCTGACTTCACAAAAAGACGCTCCTCTCTCTCTGTTAGGATCCAGAAAACCTCATTCCATGATAAATCATTACCCTCCTGGTCATAACGGCACTAAACAATGTTTGACCTGGCTCAAACTTATCTTCTGTCCATCGGGTTAAAAGCGATCGATCAACAGAGACAACACAAAAACAATGGCAGGTCAGTGAATGGGAGTGAAACCTTGCAGACTCATGTTGCCAGCTGCTGACTGACGCCAAAATGTGGGTCGTGGCTCGAAACTCCTTCCCAAAACAAAAAACAGTGTGCGCTGTGGAAATGAACTCAGCCATCGTTTCCCAACATTGTGAACGTGAGCCTCGCTCAAGTCCACTTTAAAAATGAAAAGTGTGAGAAATGTGCGGTGGATGTGGCGTCGTGGCGACACAATGCGTCCATTCTTTCCTCCTCTGAAGTGCAACATCCTTCCTTTTGTTTTTCCTCTGCAGCCCGTATTTATGAATGAAGCATGGGGCTGAATGAAACACCTGCAGCAGCAGCAGGGAACGAATGAATGAATGAATGAATGAATGAGTGAATGAGTGGGAACATGCACACACACACACACACACACACAGGTGTTTGAGCACACAAACACTCACAGGAACTTAGAAAATCGACCTGACTCTTCCATTAAAACTACTGTTACTACTATTGTTCACTAGCTACTTCCACTGCTACTCCTATTAGTGAGTACTACAGCTACTTTTACCACTATTATCATGAGTACTGGTGCTGCTGTTACTACTTCCACTACGGTTTGTTGCTGAAGTTTAGCTAATTCATATAGATAACTGCTTTATGTGAGTGTTTCTGACTGAGATTTGACTTTATTTATTCAGTTATTTATTAATGAATAGTCATTTCTATTCACATCATGTGGTTTTACTCGTATTTGTTCAAGACAGTAATGAATTCCCAGCACAATTCTGATCGTAACTTTATTAAAAATGCAATGTTTTGTTCACAGACATGACAGGCATCAAACTCACAACGTCATCTTTATACTTTAGACTGGTGCCACAAGACGCAACAACCAATTAAATCCCAAACCCCGATAATCAATAACTGATATGAAAACATACAGTGAGACAAATACTGTGTCTCCAGATTCACAGAATATGAGTAGAAATGAAAACAAAATAAGTGACTGTATGACAAAGGGGAGAGGAGGGAGACCAGACAACAACCGGTCAGAGGGAAGTCACTGTTTTCTTTTCTGTGATTTCATTTCCACACACACTCGCCTGCCACCTGTGTTTGAGACAAGAATTGATCCGACAACTGGTATTTGGTTTACCTATGTTATTATTATCCTAAATACAATATTCACAATATTAATTTAGCTGCAAACAACTATCTGCTATGTACAGATATAGTGGAGTAAGGGTGTCCTGATTTTTATATGGCTATACACACAAATCTTTAACTGAAGAACTTTATTATTCATTATAAACTATTCACAGACAGTATGGGTGAGTTTTATGTTGTTTCTTTTGAGTTTTAATGAAGAGTGTCCAAATGTTTCGGCTGTGATGTTGGGCTCTATTTCAGCATATACTGACTCTGAACGTTGTATTTAGCATCTTTAAGGTCTTTTATTTAACATATATAATATTTATTTGTGTAACAAATAAAAGCACCCAGCTTTATCTTGTTTTGTGTAGGTTTAGATTTTAGATTTTTAGTCAATCAAATCTTTCATAATGCAGTAATGATTAGATGATTATAATAATTTGAAATTTGGTATACTGTATGTAAGATACCGAAGTAAAATACTGATTCCTTAGATTTGTACTTTAGCATAACAAGTAGAGTACTTGAGTAAATATGCTTGGTCACATTACGCTGCTAAGTGTGGTTCTTCCGAGGAAACATCCCAGGAAACTATTAGGAAACACGAGAACCCACAGAAATGAAGTGTCTCCTTTTCAAAACATGAGTGTCTGCTCGTCGTTTGTCACTCAGGTTTGATTCCTCGGCCGCCTCTCTGATCTGCAGGCGGTGTCGAGGAGCAGGCCGACACATACAGGCGGGTAAATAAAGGGTAAACAGTAAACAGCAGCTGGTATCAGCCGAGCGCACGCAGGGCGAAAGCCACAGAGCCACGCCGCCTTCGCTCACATTCTGCAGGGATTTGAACCAGCAACCGCTGCTGTTTACATTCCTCAGTCTGTGTCTGTCGCTCACAGACGCTGAGTCACACACACACAGGAATGCCCTCCATCTGTGTGTGTGTCCTTCAGCGTGCAACAATTAGCAAATAGCAAATAATTTCCCCTGTAAGCCATGGGCGCAGCCATGTACATGCCTACTGTACATCCCTCTGTGTGTGTGTGTGTGTGTGTGTGTGTGTGTGTGTGTGTGTGACTCATTAATAGCCAGACATGCATCGGTGAGTCACTCAGTCTGACAGCTGATATGGAGAGACGCAGACTTCTCCCATCAACAGGGCTTTCCCTGTTAGCCACACCTGGAAACTCAGAGAGCGAAGCTGTGAGCAGGCCGCCAGCAGGAGGACTGGAGGTCAAGAAAAGACACTTCTAATGAGACGAAACAGAAAGTAATGTCTCTAAATATCTAACTAACTAACTTCTCTGAGATCCAACCCTGATTAAAAAAACATTTGTCTCTTTAGCTGTTTCAGTAGATGTTGGACAGGTCCTGTATTTTTTTGGGAGGGAGGTCAGACCTAAAAGAAAGTTGTGCTGTGACTGAAAACAAAAGACTGAAAAAAAGTTGATCACATTGCTTAGGTGGAACCATAAATGTGCTTTAAATCTATAGCAATGACATAAAAGAGGCTAAAAAGCTCTGCAGGGTTTGGAGTTAATGAAGAGATCATTACATTATTTTATCTTTCAGACCCATAAAACTTGCTTTTAAACATTGAAAACCAGACTTTACACAGAAAAACAAAACATGTATTTTATTTTTCATGATTATCATTCAACATGTTGAATTAACCTGACAGTTTCATCACATGTCCAGACACCAATCAATGTGAGGAAATTTGATTAAGTGCAACTTTATTTACGATTATGAACCATGTCAATACACAAATATGCAACTTAAAAATGTGACTTTGGCACAAGCCACAAGATTTTCAACTACTACAGGACCCAAAATAGAGATGATACTGTACTTGAGTAAGGCCTTTTCTTAAACAAAACTACAGTTAAACAAATTATAGTATCTGCAGTAAATAACCTAGGTGCAGTGAGTCTAAAAATTCAGTGTAACTGTTGTTTTTTCTTGTGATTTATTTCTGTAATTTTTCCACAACTTTCCTTTTTCAATGTGGAAAATATGTGTATAAATATACATACAGTGGGGCAAAAAAGTATTTAGTCAGCCACCAATTGTGCAAGTTCTCCCACTTAAAAGATGAGGTCTCCAATTTTCATCATAGGTTATACCTCAACTATGAGAGACAAAATGAGAAAAAAAAAATCCAGAAAATCACATTGTCTGATTTTTAAAGAATTTATTTGCAAATTATGGTGGAAAATAAGTATTTGGTCAATAACAAAAGTTCATCTCAATACTTTGTTATATACCCTTTGTTGGCAATGACAGAGGTCAAACATTTTCTGTAAGTCTTCACAAGGTTTTCACACACTGTTGCTGGTATTTTGGCCCATTCCTCCATGCAGATCTCCTCTAGAGCAGTGATGTTTTGGGGCTGTCGCTGGGCAACACAGACTTTCAACTCCCTCCAAAGATTTTCTATGGGGTTGAGATCTTTAGGAGACTGGCTAGGCCACTCCAGGACCTTGAAATGCTTCTTACGAAGCCACTCCTTCGTTGCCCAGGGCGGTGTGTTTGGGATCATTGTCATGCTGAAAGACCCAGCCACGTTTCATCTTCAATGCCCTTGCTGATGGAAGGAGGTTTTCACTCAAAATCTCACGATACATGGCCCCATTCATTTCTTTCCTTTACACGGATCAGTCGTCCTGGTCCCTTTGCAGAAAAACAGCCCCAAAGCATGATGTTTCCACCCCCATGCTTCACAGTAGGTATGGTGTTCTTTGGATGCAACTCAGCATTCTTTCTCCTCCAAACACGAACAAGTTGAGTTTTTACCAAAAAGTTCTATTTTGGTTTCATCTGACCATATGACATTCTCCCAATCCTCTTCTGGATCATCCAAATGCTCTCTAGCAAACTTCAGACGGGCCTGGACATGTACTGGCTTAAGCAGGGGGACACGTCTGGCACTGCAGGATTTGAGTCCCTGGCGGCGTAGTGTGTGTTACTGATGGTAGCCTTTGTTACTTTGGTCCCAGCTCTCTGCAGGTCATTCACTAGGTCCCCCCGTGTGGTTCTGGGATTTTTGCTCACCGTTCTCGTTGATCATTTTGACCCCACGGGGTGAGATCTTGCGTGGAGCCCCAGATCTGAGGGAGATTATCAGTGGTCTTGTATGTCTTCCATTTTCTAATAATTGCTCCCACAGTTGATTTCTTCACACCAAGCTGCTTACCTATTGCAGATTCAGTCTTCCCAGCCTGGTGCAGGTCTACAATTTTGTTTCTGGTGTCCTTTGACAGCTCTTTGGTCTTGGCCATAGTGGAGTTTGGAGTCTGACTGTTTGAGGTTGTGGACAGGTGTCTTTTATACTGATAACGAGTTCAAACAGGTGCCATTAATACAGGTAACGAGTGGAGGACAGAGGAGCCTCTTAAAGAAGAAGTTACAGGTCTGTGAGAGCCAGCCAGAAATCTTGCTTGTTTGTAGGTGACCAAATAATACTTATTTTACAGAGGAATTTACCAATTAATTCATTAAAAATCCTACAATGTGATTTCCTGGATTCTTTCCCCCCATTCTGTCTCTCCATAGTTGAAGTGTACCTATGATGAAAATTATGTGTATCTCTTATCATCTTTTAAGTGGGAGAACTTGCACAATTGGTGGCTGATTAAATACTTTTTTCCCCTTCACAATTATTGGATGGATTGCCTGAATTTGGCATGGACGTCTACAAAGCCTGATGACTTTTGGTCAATTTGAAAATTTGAATTTGTTCAGCGCTTTAGTTTGTGACGAGGCGCCTGCAAAACCGATGATTTTCGGAAGCACCTCAGCAAAAGTTAAACTGCTAAGCATGTTAGCGTTGTTGTTTTGAACATCTTAGCACGTAGTCCAAACTCGTGCTGTTTATTATGCAGCTTTTCAAAACAACGATTCACGTCAGTATAAGCTTTTGAAATAAATGTGGAAGAAAGGAAGAGAGGGATGCTGGGTAGGAAGAAGATAGATGTACAAGTATGTTTGTGTGTCAGAGCTTCCTTCTCTGTAATCAGTCTTCCAATATCTCTCTACACCTCCTCTTCCTCCCCTTCTCCATCATTTTTCTTTTCATCCGCCGCTCTCCCCTCACCCCTCTGTCATATTTTCACAATCCCTCTTTCTTATTTATTCCTTTCACCTTTTCCCCCTCCAGCATCTTTTTTTCCCCCATTCCTCACAGCTCTCTGCGTCTTTCCTCTTTCTCCACTTCTTCTTAATTTCCACTTCCCTCTGTCTAATTTTTCTCTTCATCTCATTTTTTCCACCCCTCTCCCTCCTTCACCCGCCCCTCTGTGTCTAATCAGACACTGATAAAGAGAGATGGATGGAGAGAGTGGGTCTTCATCTAATCTGGCAGCCCTGGTTTTGCCATGACCCCGGGGCCAAAAGTGCTGAGTGATTTAAAGGGTTGCCAGTCAGGAGCAGGATTGGGCTGAAATCCCCCCTTTTCACACAACTCATCTCCCACCAAGGACACACAACAGAGACGGACATAACTCACCGTTGGTTCGCGTCTCGGTGTGACGCACATGAAGTCATACAGCACACACATGTCGAGTTAAGCAACACGCAGTCACGTGTGGTGAGACACGGCAACTTCATGTCAGCTCATTATTCTCTTTTTGGATGTTGATGATGTCTTTTAACGTGGCCACAATCTAAATAAATGATCTAAATGGGTCTTTTGCATCTTGTAATATTTGCACATTACTGCTGCTGAACTGCTGTTACCCATTTATTCTTTATATATTTTAATTTATTTTTATTTTATCTATAATTTTTTTGCTTGAGTGGTTTTCTTTCTAAATATATTTTTGGGCCTGTGACTCAAGAATTTCATATCCAGCGACCACTCCATGTGATTATTGTGCACATGACAAAGAGGCTAAGAGTTTTTCACTTGGATTTTTAACTGACTCATACAGACAAAACAACCATTAAAAGATGTAAAATGAAAGCTTCTCAGGTCGCTGGGGATCAGGCCACATCCTTTTTTTTGTTCTGGTAACTGAGAGGTTTCAGTATAAGTTGCAGTCTGTTAGTAGCTGTTTTCAGTGTGATTGCTGTGTAGTTTTTGCTTAAATTAAGTTTTATGTTTCGACATGTTAAAGAAATAAATATGACAGGAAGCTGAATGAGGGGCAGAAATGGATTAATTCTAAGCAATAGAATCAAGAAGAATCGGTGGATGATCAATAATGATAAACCAACAAGGCCGGGCCACTTACATAAGACGCCACACGAGCTCATATGACACCCAACTGCATTGTTTGATATGACAGACACACACAGCTCCCTGGAATTTAAGGTAGGGTAGGACGTTCCCTTGTTGTGGGTGGATACACACACACACACACATTTACATGCAAACACACTGCTGACAGGTGACACAGACAGAGTGCTGGTCTGATTATTACTGTGGTTTATTTTTACCACATAATACGGAAGGAAAAAAAAGTTTTTATAGACTTGTTATTAACTTGACACTGTCTCTTTTACTTGTCTCTTGTTTCACAGATCATTAAAGTCATTGAATCATCTTTGTGCACAGAAGATAAGCGATAACACTTACAGCACACTTAATGAGGTTAATGAGATAAAAAGCACCTTTGGGTGTTCTGTGTGTTCTTCCCATGATTTATAAAGTGACACGAAGGTACCGGAGATAACACATTCAACAATTAATTAATCAATCAATCAAGCACATCTGAACATCTTTTTCACACAGACCAGGTCCTCTCGGTGTGTGAACTTTATCATCTCATCAGGTCCAAACTTGAAACTTGCAAGTTTTGCCTTCAAGTCAAATGAGCGAGAGAAATTTCCTGCATATCTGGAACTTCTGGAAAATGAAACAGTGCACTATTTTCAGTCATGCGTCACCACAGCTGTGTGGGTTTACACAAAAAAAGGTGCGGCTGTTTTGACGGGCACGGCTGTTTTGGTCTGCAACCTTTAGAGATGAATGGATCTCTGGAGCTGTTGAAATAATCATTTATGTTTTTGGTAATTATCAGAGACACTTCTGCCTCTCACTGTATCTGAACCCGAAACCAAATGAGCATTACAGTGTTGGAAAAAAAGGGAAAATGGTGTGATTAAACGCCATAATTAGCAGCTTGAGAAAGTCGTGTGAGGGCAAACTGTAATGCAGATTAAAATGAATTACACCGCATCACTGAGAGCAGCAGCTTGTGTGTGTGGAGGTTCAGTTAAAGTAGATCTATGTTGTGTGTCCCGAGGGCCTCACTTGTCATCTCTTTGTGATTGGGTTTGATTTCTGGGAACAACCGGTGGCTAACTGTTTAAATGAGTGTGTGTGTGTAGAAGAAGAGCGTTGTAGGTGTGTAAGTGCTGGAATAGCTTGAAGCATTTATGTCTGGGTCATCTAGGTATGTATGTACCATTTCTGTGTCTACGTACATAGTGTACGTTATGTGTGTGTATGTGTGTGTGAAAACAGCACGCAACAACTTGCCTGTGTGTGTGTGTATGTGCAATAGAGCTGCACTCAGATTGGCTGGTGGGACGTCAACATGTTTACAAAATAAAAAGCAGCCAGCCAACCATTTCCTACAGCGCTGTCTGCTCTGAGTGTGTGTGTGTGTGTGTGTGTGTGTGTGCATGTGTGTGTGTGTGTGTGTGTGTGTGTGCATGTGTGTGTGCGTGTGAGTGAAAACACCTGACAGACACAAACATCCCATGTATCCCATGGTCAAAGCAATTTGTCTCGTGACACTGTTGGGAATTCACACTGTGACATTTGAAACAAAACCTCAACATGTGACTCACTTTAAAAGAAAAAAAAAATAAATAAATAAAGTTTTCTTCTTTATTTTTTTTCCTTTCATGTGATGTAACATCCCCTCTGGCAGCCATGTTGGAGGTCTTTATCTGTCTGCTTTGACCATGAACCGATCATTTCATCACTCGTCGGCTGAACTGATTTTGTTGATGTTCCTACTTCCTTACCCTGTTTGTGTCTCCCAGCATCAAGCTCTTTCATTCTGAGCATGCAAACCTTTACAAAATGTATGCTCTTATTTCTTAAAAGGCATTTCTTTCAGTGATTTCTTAAAACTGCTGGGCCCTGTAAATTTTAGCAAACGTTTAGCAAACTGGAATAAATAGTGCACATGTTGGGGACTATTTTCTGTGCAAGTAATTCACAGGAAACCTCTGCAGCTGCAAACAAGTACATGAAAAAAACTGTGAAGTCACTAAGTGTATATGAAAAAAAAACATTTGATTTCTAAAAACATAAAAAAAATGTAAAAAATGTTTAAAAAGCTGCATCCATGTGGTTGCATTTGAAAATGCATGAAAGATATTTAGCAAGTGAGCAAAAAAAGTCCAATAATGAATAATTGGTTGAAATTCTGCCAAGCAACTGCAAAAAAAACAATATATGATAAAAAATTATGTTTGAACTTATCTTTACCTTAATTGAATTGTTCATCATGCATTTTATCTACAGCTGATCTATACATTTCATTGCTTTTACTTATAAAAAAAAGTTGGTTAATTGTGTTTGAATAGTGCCACATAAAGTTAAGATTATAATTATGACAGAGCTGAGCTGATTTTTTGCACATGCAAAATATCTATATGGTGGAGAGAGATGGCGATGATAGAAGACAGAGCGACATGTGACAAAGGTCATGAGTTGGATTTGAACTTGTGATGTTGTGGTGAAACCGTGCGAGAACCCACTGATGACTTCTGCCAGCTGAGTAATTAAAAAAGAAAAAAATGATCTGCTCCGTTTCCTCACTGGGATCCTCAATGTGACATAATCTCGCTGCCATCTTCTCCAGGACACACACAGCTCATCATCACATCTGCAGCTTTGTCTTCACGATTTCCGGTCTCACTTTCTGCAGGTTCGTCGGGTCCGTGCCATGTGACCCAGATGACTGACACGCTGACACATTTGGGGACTGTGACACAAAAGAGAAGTGACACAGGAGATGCAGGTTGGACTGTAACGGGATCTCTGCAGACAGGACGTCACCGTATGACAGCAGACATGAACACAAACAGTGAATATTCACAGACTGACGATTGTTCCTGTGGAGCAGCAGCAGCAGTAACTGTGGTCGTCACACGTGCAGGCTAAACTTAGATTATATCACATGTTATCACTGAGTTAAAGCAAAACTGAAAACTGCAGTAATAACATAGTAACATCATTTTCCTTTTGTTTTAAAGTTTATTACTACTTATTATTACTTAAAAAAAATCAAAACTTCAGTTTCTCTCAACCAAAAATCTGCATAAAAAGACCTTTTCTCTTCACTTGATGGAAATTTCTCCCTGTTTGTCCCACTGTTGCGTGTGTGTAATCCTCCTCTTTGAAAACACACACAGATGTAAACACAGGTAAGCCGAGCGCTGTTATGGGAGTCATGCTATATCAGTATAACACAACACCCAGACAGCGACCTCCGACCCCACCCCACCGGGGCAACTGGACACCCTGCTGTGAATGTGTAAACACACAAACACACTCCCACACACACGATGCACGAACTGTGTCTTGTTGCTGGAAGGGGGGTGTTCAGTCGAAAAACATTTTGTCATTGAGTTTCATTTTAGTATCTGCATGCTGAGTGTGTGTGTGTGTGTGTGCGCGCAGAGGAAGCCGATCAGTCAGTAGAGCTGAAGGTAAACGGTATTTAGTCTTTCCGAGCCCTGTAGTCATGACGCTTTGATGTGAGGATGGAAATGTGTGTGTGTGTGTGTGTGTGAAAATGAAAATGAGTGGGGGACTGTGTGTGTGTGTGTGTGTGTGTGTGTGTCTGTTGTTGTGTTACAGTGTGTGTGTGTGTTACAGTGTGTGTGTGTGTCAACAAAGAACAACACCACCAATTTGGCCTCCAGGTGTGCCCACTGATTTTGGGACAGACGCCAACTTCAAACGGGCCTTTCGTCCTCTTCCTCCTCCTCGTCATCTGATGGATGAAAGGACGGACCAGGAAGACGCAGACAGAGAGAGAGCGAGGGAAGTGGATCGGTGTGTGTGTGTGTGTGTGTGTGTGTGTGTGCAATGGTGAGGGGGTGGGTGTAGGATAAAAAAAAATAAGTGAGGAAGGAGAAAGAAAAGGAAGTAAGGCAGTAAAGAAAGAAAGCAAAAGAGCAGGAGGAGAGACAAAGGGACGGGTGAATGAAAACAACACAATGAAAAATGAATGAGGAAGTACTAACAAACAACAAAGAATAAATGAACAAATGCATTAAACATAAAATGCAAAGACAGAAAGGCCCATTTTATGTCAAATTAAAGTCTAGTTAATTTGCTTTTTCTGCACTTTCATCCACATTTCCTGGGTGTTGTCAACGCTCAGGAGTCAGAATGTGACCCAAGTGTGGTCACACGGAGTGTGGTGAGTCGCTCACATGCTCATGTTTTATTTTTATTGTGAAGAGGAAAAAAAACAAACTAAGAAACTAAACATTTCCTCTTCACTGAATCAGTTGCATTCTGAGATGGGAGAACATTTTGAATAAACCCACTTCAGTGTCAGTCAGTGATGATTAATTGCAATCTGCCGTGTTCTGTCTTAATAATGAAATATTTCTTTGTTTCACATTTTGTCCTAGAGAAACAGAAAACTCTCCTTTTCCTACATCTGGCATGTAACTTGTCAAACTTGTTAAAATCTCAGATATAAAAAGCGGTGATATCAGCGGTCATATATCACCTTGTATTAACTTTTAAAGGTCCAATCTAAGCAGTGTTACAGCAAAGTTTTGTTAAAATCCACTCTACTCTCAGAGTTTTGGCACACTTTTTACAGAATAAATAAAAAGATGTGACATTTGAAGCCAGACCAGACGCAGAAAAACACCCCCGCACAATCCTGAGTGATGCTGAGGTGAATCCTGCTCTGTGTTGGGTGTGGAGGGAGCATTATGGTCGAGTTAATCCCCTGGAAGCACAAACCCCACTGTGGGTTTTCCTCAGAAGTTCTGCTCAGGTAGATTCCCTCTTTGTCATCCACCCAGTGAAATCCCTGCTATTGCTATAAGATACTAAACAGCATCCATCCGAGAACACAAACAAACCTCTGAGCATATCAAGCGTTGCGAGTTTTACACAAACGCATGTAATCCTTTTAGTTCCTCTGAAGAGTCAGGTATTAAAATGTTTAGGTTGGACATAAATCAGAAAAATTAGGAAATTCCCCAAATTTGGAAAGTCACCTAAAATCAACACTTGCATATAAAAAGTTGACTGTGTGGTTTCATGTTGTATAAGAAAGGTTTATTTTTCACCAAAGAAATAAAACTTTAACTCAGAGAAGACTGAGTTTCTACTGAAGGTCTGCACACCTGCATCCAGTTTAAACAAATTCAAACTCATTTAGTACTCACAGCTTGCTGCATTTGGGATAAATGTTATAAATAAATGTAAAGTTTGATTCATAAAACAAAAAATAATCAGCTATTTCCTAAAACTTTGGCTTTTAGTAAATGTGTGCACTGGTGAGGAACAAGGAACAAGAAATATCAGGCTTTGGACATACATACAATACTAATTATGAGCAATTCATTGTTGGTTTTTGCCCATTTGACAATATGAAAAACCTTGAATATTAACAGCCTTATCTTTTGTTAACATTAACATTTTAATCCAAATATATTTAATAAATGGGCAAAATCATATAGATCAAGAAAAAAGATGCATCAGAGTCTGTTGTTTCAATATGTCTCGCAAGCAAAATATCTCAAAGTATGAACATTTTAAGGCTGAAAATCAGATTTTAATCCACAGAAGTTTCTTCAAAATGGATTTCCTCATGATGAACATGGAAAATGGCGAGACATGAATATACCTGAGATTTGAAACTTTTCCTCCAATAAAGACGTGATACTAAACAAGATGATGGGTACATTTAATTGACCTGTAAAGCAATTAAGAGTATCTGTGATTGTTTGGTTTATGTTTTTGATTTTTCCACCTGCAGGCCGTGGTGACGACACCCATCACCTGAGTGTCGGTTTGAGCAATGGAGCGAATCTGCCGTCTCATTGGGAAATGCCAAGATGCGAGCCAGACGAGGTTAAAATCGCATTTTTCTGTGACCTCAGCACCATAGCCGACTGTCTGGCTCATTGCCTCTCCTTTCCCTATCAAAACCACCGTCTGTTACCCAACCTGAGCAACAATGAGGACTAATCACAGTTAATGCGGCAGCGATTAGCAGCGTACAGAGCCACGCTGAGTCACGCTCAGACAGACACAATCGAAAGCAAGAGGGATTTCAGCACTAATAACCTGCTCTCCAGCCTCCACACACACTCAATGACAAAAACACACACATGCAGTGGATAGAGATAGAATGAGCAAGAACAGACAGAGCATAACACACACATTAACACACCCTGAGTAGGTGTGTGTTGCCGTTACAAACACAAGAGAGAAAAACAGATAGAGACAGACTGACAGACAGGCAAAGACAGGCTAGCACACACTTACACAAACATGCCACACACTGTGCAGGCAGCAGCCCCTCCAGAAATCTGCAATTGTGCAAAAAAATAAAAAAAAATAAAATTATAACAGCGGCCAAATGAAATCAGAAGATAACTACACTGAGACTGAAAGACTGAAAGCCACAGTGGATTTGAAGAATTGGATGTGGCACCTCAATCATTTCAATGAAAGTTGCTTACTTAGTTTTGAAATAAATGTTGTCACGTTAACAAAATGTCTGCAGCACAAGTTTAAATAGATGCACGCCAACAATACACGATTGAGAAGATTAAATAATTTAAAAAAAGTAATAATATATATATATATTCTAAGGCACCTAAGCCAGAAAAAAGCCATCATCTGAATTGATATGAATACCTCAATGTTATGCAATCTATGTCTTTACTTTTCAGACATCCAAAAAAATCTTAAACACAGAAAGTTTGCACTGAACCTGTCTTTTTTTTTCTTTTTTAAATTCCTTAACAATATGAAAGAAAGAGGAGCTCTTATGGAGGAAGCAAAACATCACCCAGAAGAGTAAGAAGATGAGAGGAACCAATAAGCTGTCTATAAAAGACTATAAGCTAAACTAAATACAACTTTTAAAGATCATTATTTCATTAATCATTTATTTTGGACCACAATAATCACAACTACGTCCACAAGGGCTGACATACATACAGTATCTCTCTCCTCTTCTATGACACACTTTCTGTCCATCAGCATGAGAGACGACACTTCTTTATTAATAATGTCTGTTTGGTACCACAGCTAATGACTGAGCATCACATTAAAAACACGTTAAACACACACATTAAAACCTTCTGGAACAAAATGGCCGTCCAGTTTAGGTATATTATTACATGTGTTAGACCATTTTTATGAAAGTCAACTTTAAGAACACTTTCAGTTTATATAAAGTGTGTGTACTGTGTGTTGTTTTTTGCTAATCTGGAGTAATGAAGGCAGGATTAAACACTTTGACATAGTTTGCTGAGGAAACAAGAGAAAATGCTCTGGTTGGATCAGAGTTGGTAAGTAAAAGCATAACCAAAATTAGAGAGGACCTGAAACAAACACACCGTTAATGAGAGAGAGAGAGAGAGAGCGAGGAGGCGAGGTTATAGCTGTTGCCATCATAGATCATGTGCAACAATCACTTACAGCAGAGCGAAGCCCACACAGTCAGAAAAACCACAGACAAACACGTCTGTGCACGCACACACACACTCAGAAACAGCGAAACACACCCTGATCTACACACAGAAACTCACACATTACACACACACATCTACAAACACAAAAAACAAGTCCGCGCACACACAAAAAAACACACACAGTCTTTGGGTGCAACTGACACTAACCAACAATTTACAAAAAATCTCAACAACCCAAAACCACAGCCGATCACTTCTACCAGATGTTTCAGTCAGATATCAGGAAAAATTCCCATTTCACCTTCTAAAGATAGAAAAGTTGCACACAGGGGGACACATTAGTTCACAGTCAATTGAATAGTAATTGAATTGAATATGTTTTTACAGCCTGTCTAGAAATAGACTATGCTGTAAATACTTTAAATGTCTGTTAAGTGAATTTATCCAGTGAATCCCCACAATGGGTGTGTTGTGGACAAAATATGTGCCACATCAGCAGCAAATAATCTTTTCCACTGATTGATCCTGAAAATATGTCATTTTTGCTGATCTAGGGAGTCTGCTTATCGATCTTGATAACTGACCAAGATAAGTTTTTTAAGAGTTCATTTTTTTATATAAAAATCAGCCTCCTCTAAGGACATTTGACCAAAATCCTCCACACCCTAATCAGAACAGTGTCCGACTGAGATCCACCAGGCTTGTGCTAACCTGGAGAGGACAACCAAAAAAACAAAAAGAAATGATAAAACAACAATTTACACAAAAAGATAATCAGAAGAAGCACAATGAAGAAAAGGGAGTTGAAAAGAAAGAATTAGATCAAGTGACTGTGAGGTTTGAGCTGGTACACCGTAGAAAGAGCGGGATGGACATGGAAGTTGCGATCACTCGTATTTTCAGTTCACTCGCTTCTAAATCCTACTTTCTCAAAACATTTCTTATAAGAACAATGTGAGGTGGAGAAATATCTCACCTGCTTGACCATCCTCATTTTTTCTGGTGGAAAAAAGCTATTTAGTGTTTTGCCTTCGAGATGTGTTTTGTTACAGGCACATTAAAATTAAAATTCGTAGATCATAATAGCACCGTCAATAAGTGTATCAGTAATGCTAGTAATTCAAAGTGCTCCAAAACAACCTACAAGAAGTACATTTGAAATCCATTCAAAACTAAAAATCACTTTCAGCATTGACCAAAGATAAGCAACCACAGAGTCCTCTGTGTGATGGTCAATACAATGGCCATGTCAAAGGGTACAGTTTTCCCATGGTTTCTTGGTAGTAAGGAGTAGTTCCCCTCCTTGCCCTTTAGACCGAAACCAGAAACTTGAACTGGATGTGAGCTGTGGTGATGGGTAGGTCTCGATAACAGTCCTGTTCAAGCGTTAGGTGGTGCCATGACCAAAACTTTGAGATATCTGCCAGGTAAAGAGTGAAGCGTGCATCCTTCTGAGAGTCAGATGACATGAATATTTGTGTGTCATCAGCATAGCAGTGGAGAAACCATGCGAGTGAATGACAGAACCTAGACTGAGGGTGGGTGTACTGGAAAGGTCAACCATGCATGTATCATCTACAGGTGCCTGTTTATGCCATTTCCAGTAAATACATGGAAAGGTTTTTCAGATTTCTCCCTTCATATCTATTGTCGATATATATTTGGCTGGATGTGTATATCACCTGACTTTTGTCTCAGCTGTGTGATTGCAGCGTGAGTCAGACAGTCCGACAGATGGACATGTGGAAGTAACTGACCTGGATCCATTAAGGGACTTTCCACCTCTCCTCTTCCTCCCTCACTCCTTCCTCCTCCATCCCCCCAAAAAAGTATTTCTGCTTTTTTGTCACAAAGGAAAGAGTGAGAGGAAAGTTAGGAGAAGAAGGTGTTAACAGATCAAGGTTGAGAGTTTTCCATGACTTTTTTTATTGCTTAAAAATATAATTTCTTTCCAGTTAGTCAACATTTATACTTTTTCCATCTGGAAACAATCTAACAAAATGAATGCATGAAAAAAAAGTTTATTAAACACATCCCCTCTAATTTCTTTTTTTTGTGACTCATTTGTAAAGTTCCCTACTTTTGCTTGAATTCCCCTGAGAAATTGACAAATTTCAGACTGACTCCTCATTCTAAAAGCTGTGATTTTTATTCTCCGTCTTCACTCTTCATCTTTTCCTCTCTTTGTCAGAACTTCCTCTCTTCTCATTTTCTCACCCTCTGTCTCATATGTGGTGGTATATATAGCATATATGATTCCTTACAAAAGAATGAAGAGAGATGTTTTTCCCAGCCAGGATTTTAAATCAGCATCTGTCAAGCACTGAACAGATGAACAAGTAACGCCAAAAAAAGGTTGTGGCTATTATCTTTTGCACAGTAAACATTATAAATCCAGTGTTCATTCTCCATCATGACCCAATCAAACAGCACTTAGATTACCTTGTGTAATTATGCTGGTGGTTCACTGTCTGCCATTGTGGTCCACCTTATCACTTTAACATGTCGTAATGCACACTCATCGATTTCAGCCAGTAATCATATCAGTCTACATTCACTCCAACAGTTCCACAAACTGAGCTGAAGCAGTTTCATGTCTCACTGAATCCGAGTCCAAAAAAAGGATCTTCCAACTCGTGGAAAGGTTCTGCGTGTTGATGAATAATGCAGGATGATCATTCACTGTGAGTAATAAAAAATCATTTTATAATGGCAGATCATTGAAGGAACTTACTTTGCATTGCATATATTTATTAAATTGTGAGCTCAGCTGGACTGAGAAAAACATTTGAAAGTTTAGTTTTTTTTCAAGAGATAGCAGCCTAATTGCTTCTTGCTTGTTAATCTTTTCAAACAGACAGCGGCGTGTCCTTGCACATCAAGATGTCAAGAGGACACCAAACAATATGTCTTTTACTTTCTAAGATGCTGTCACTCTGAGGAACTATAATTTAAAAAAGTATAAGTTCAAATTTAAAAAATTCAAATTTATTTATTTAAAGCCCAAAATCACAAATCACATCGTTTGCCTCGGAGGGCTTTACAATCTGTACAGTTGTGACACCCTCTGTCCTTAGACCTTCAAACCGGTCAGAAAAACCTGAGGAAGAGCCACAGATGAGGGATCCCTCTCCCTGGGACGGACAGAAGTGCAATAGATGCCACATGTACAGAGAACATCATCAATCATATAGAATTATGTTCATGGATGAGGTATCACAAGGTATCACAAGTCCAGTACAGAAGGCATAGAGAGAAATATATAGATATCTTGAGGCCACCTTTTACCACACTGAGTACTATTGCTCGTGTACAAGATACAATCTGTTTGCACATTTTATGTATTCATTTACTTAAGCTGAATAATCAAATCATTCTGGACATGTATAAAGCTAAGTCATATTTCCAGGCGGCACATACTTAAAACTTCAGGTGGTAAGTTTAGAAGATTCATATACTCTGCTCTGATTGGTTGTTTTGATTCAGGTGCAGTGGGAACTTTATCAAATCAAATCAAGCAGCAGGTGGAGCTAGAGGAGTCTGATTTTTCCAAAGATTATCTGTCTCATGTACTTCTGTCAGGATGTTGTGACAGATTTAGCAAATGTGACTAAAGGTCATTTTTAAATAAGTTACCTATTTTGACTTTAAGTCTTGGAGATGAGTCATCATCAAAACATGTTAAAACTTGCTTTGTGATCAACTTAAGTCACTGATACTTGAAGCTGGTTTAATGACTTTAGACACTTATCTTGTGTGCACAAATAAATGAAAATGTGTTAAATTAATTAAAACGTGAACAAATTGTATCTTGTGTGCACGCAATTTCGAGCCTTCAGCATTTCAGGCCTTCATTGTATTAAAACATGCTGTCAAAAAATTTTTTTTCTCTCTTTGGCTGGTCCAGGGCTCTGTCGTCCGGGGATCAGTTGACGTCATCACTCCCACAAAAGGATTGAAAAGAGCTTTGATGATGTTGTCAATTACAGAAAGACAGAAGGAGAAACCAGAGGAGCGGCGAGGCTGACTCAGGAAACTTAGAGGAAACCGCACACACACTGCTGCCACTGATGTGGTGAACACAAAAGTCTGTCATCTACCCACATACAACCATATATACATATGCATATAATGCATACAGTTTATAGACATCATACATACAGAGACCAAAGACATGTATACTCACTTTACATACATGGAGAGTTCACCCACACACAAACACACACATCAATAGTGGAAAATATTACAGTCACACACATCGTTGCTTGTACACTAATAAACTAAACAGAAAAAACTCTTTTTTATATGTATAGGTGATTTTCTTAAAACAAAAGTGCACCATCTTTTCCGTCCCTCGTGCAGGAGGGGCAGCGGAGGAGTAAACTCGGGTGAAACATGCTTCTTTTTGTATAACATGAGAGACACATGAGGATAAATGAGATCCTGCACTCATCTCTTCCTCCTTCCTCAAAAAAGAAATCTGTCTGTTCTCTTGTCCAGAGCAAACGGAGAATGAAAACAGGCCTCACGGACGGACAGGCCTCTATTGTTTCTGAACATGTTTGAAATAAAAGACAACAGCACGGAGGTTTCGCCCTCCTGGGACTGACAGCACATGGAAACACAGTCCCAGCACTGATCCTCCGATCCAACCTGACAGCCCGTCTATCTGCTTAATTTCTTTCTGCTGTCTCTTTGTCTCGCTTCTTACTTGGTTCCTTACATTTTTTTTCTTTCATCATGTAGTAATTCAGTTTGACTCTTTTCACTCAGAAGGCCACATTCAAAAAGCAAACTTGCATGAACAAATTGTGTCCTAACTGTTACGTACAAGTGATTTTAGAGAACTTGTTAAACAACCACCAGTACTTTCTGACTTTCGAATTTCCTCCAAAATTCACAATTGGTCCAGACCTTTAGTACGAAAAGCACATTATGTTATGTATGTATGTTACCAAAATCAATTAAAAAATGAATCTATTAAAATAAAATTTTAAGTAAAATTATATTTCTGTTCATCTGATTGATGAAAAATTCCCTGTAATATTTAAAACTGATTCACTCTCAAAACGTGTCCAAACTGACGACGTCTCGACACATTTATGAAGAACGATCACTCTCACAGGTGACAATTTCAATGCATTTCTGATGGCTTCTTCACAATAAATGCGAGATTGAATTTTGCCAGTTGAACACTTTTAATCTGAAGCAGCAGCGACAGGAAATGTTGGTTTGCGTTGCCATTATTTTCACACAGCTCCGTTTTGGTGTAAGTTGAGTAAACAGAAGGCTGATATCGACGCTGGATTAAATGCTGCACTGAGTTGAGTGAATCCCCGAAGATGCAGATAATTTTAATCCAGGACGGGAAGGTCGCCTCTAACAGGTTAAATTAATTAGCTCTTCTTTTTTACTCCTGGGTGACATTTTAGTAAATGAAACTCGCCTAAAAATGGAATAGGTAACCCTCTCTGGTCATTTTAAGCCAACGATCAGATCTCACGAACGCGCTCCTGCAGGGATTTCATCCATCAAGCTGAAGCAAGCGATTCACAACATGTTTGTGAAGTTTAAAGAGTTTGTTGAATTTGATTTTGTTCATGCCTCTAAGAAAAAAAAAGTTAAGAGATGTTTAGGATTAGAATAAAATTGCATGATTGCAAAATTGTGCTTGCATGAGGAACCGTTTCGTTTCTTTTGATCTCACTGGCTGCGTTAATGTCGAACAAAGTTTTTTACAGTTTGAGCCAAACTGACCAAATACTGCATTTTATTCAAAGATTTGTTTTTTTCTCTAAATGTGGTTATTATTATTGTCACTGGGGAAAAAACAAAGCTTTCTTTTATTCTTTACTTGTTGTTTCTTATTTACCATTTCTTTTTTATTATTTCTCTTTTGTCATTTTTTGTTTATTTCAGCATCCTTCTCTCTTCCTGTATTTGAATTTTCCTTTATTTCCTTTCTAATTTATTTAAATTTGGTCTCATGCTGCCGTGTGTTGATCTCATATCTTAATGTCTGTCTGTCCTTCTGTCTGTATCTCTGTCTGTCTCCATCTCTCTGGGTGGTCTGTGGTCCAGCAGCCTCCTCTTCTCCCTCCGGTGGTGGTGTGAGGGTGTTTTTGGGAGGGGGGTAGTGGGATGGGGAGGAGGGGGGGTGTATACGTTGGGTATTGGGGGGCAGTTACTTCCTTACCCGCTCTCCTCCCACCCCTATTTTATTTCACTTCCTCCCCTCCTGATTGTTCCTGGCCTATAAAGAACATAACATGCCCACACACCAGTGCTGATGCTCGAATGCCCCCCACCAATCCCCAACTCCTCTGAAAAATAAAAAGTGGGGTTAACCACTGAAACCCAAAGACTGCTAACACCCCTGCCTCCCAACTAACACACACACACATACATACACACACACACTGTGCCACCCCTGCTCAGTTTTGTGTATGTAAACAGCGGTTGCTCACGGGCGGAATGACAGACAACAAAACGTGCAAACACACATATATGCAGTACAGTCACATTCACCCACACTGATGCACACACACACACTCTCACACACACATGTATACACACACACAGACAGACATATACATGCCACACGCAGAGACTGTCCTCAGCGCCGCCATCAAAGAGCTGCACGTCGCTTCCTCTCCTCCACGTCGTCCTTCTCTCCGGTCTGGTAGCCATTTTACCATCAATGGCCTGGATGCGTTTAAGGGGGGATTTTCCCCCTCAGATCTGGCAACCACAACAGCCAAGGAGGCCTGCGGAGGCCGAAAGAGGAGAAAGCAGTGAGTGATTGGCATGTGGTGTGCACAGTACTCTCCAGTTCCTTTTTTGTGTGTCTTCTAAAATGCAGATTACAAAACAGACACAAACATGCGCGAGGTGGCGTGGAGTTTAATCACTGTCACATGGCACGTCATTAGCCCGCTGTTAGCACCAATACACTGAGAGTCGCTGAAGATGCCAGTTAACCCGTTAAATTAGTGTAGACTTAATGCACACATTGATGCACGCAAGCCTCAATCACACTACAGTTTAATGTCGTATTTGTTCCCTTTTCCGAGTGTTTTTTTTCTGATAATTAGAAGTTTTGTCATTCCAGAAGTCTTTGCACATCTGTGTTTGCACGAATGGCTTGTGGCTACCGTTGTGTGACACAGTGTATGACACAACGTTTAATATGGAAAATAAAGAACATAAACCTAACGTTGCTTAATCAAGAACAGAAACAAGTCCAATGTAAAAGTTTGACGGGAAGCTGAGCCTGAAGCTGCAGCCGCTCAGTCTATAGATAATAAATAAAGTGATTTTCTACAAAATTTAAGATGACAGTATGATGAACATTTCACTCGGCTCTTGTGTTGTTGTTGTCGTACAGTAAGTCATGCTCATGTCATGTAAAAGTGTCACTGTCATGGTACTATAACTGTGTCTGTCTTGTTTGCAGGTAGTGGACAGTGAGGTTTATAGAAGTCTTTTTGTGAAAACATCTTTTTCCGCAGCCTTGAATGACGCCACGAGAGCAGTGAGAGTGAACCAGAACAGCAATGTGGTTGAACAATGAACTGAAATTCTTCAAAGCTCTGCTAAACTGAGGAGAGCTGCAGATTTAGGTGATATTTCTTTGTAGGTTTATCACTGAACATGCAGCCTTTTCCTCTACATTTTCACTTACACACAACACATCAGTTTCCTTGGACTGTGTGTTATATTTGCTGGCCGCAGCAGTGACACAGTTTCAGTGACACTCTGGCCTTTAGCACCACCACTGGGACGAAATTTGCAAAAAAGAAAAGAAAAAAAAGGAGAAGAGTTTGTCTTTCTGTGTGTGGTGACCAGCGGAGGCAACGGGTGGAGATTTCAATTTAATTGGAACAATATAACCAACAGTCGATTAGTTGCCAGACAACACCACCCTGGGAATTTCACCCAGGGAATTATTCACCTTTGTACAGCAGATTACAAAAGCACACAGGTTCGATACCACTCAGGCTAGAGACGTGGTTCAAAGATTAAAAAAATCACTTTATTAATAGTTTATCCTAAAAAATACTAAAAAAAAAGTTATACAAAAAGGGAGGGGAGAGTGAATCAGTGGTGGGACAAGAGCTGGTGAAGGGGGAGAAGGATGCCCCCCAAACATTAATTGTAACTGGTGGGAAAATGAAGTCCGTCCACCTCATGTTTCATTACGTCAGCGGTCACAGCTGAGGAGGACACTGATTAGCACCAAAAGTGATTCATGTTGACCAAGCATACGTCTGTAATCTGCGGTGATTATTTCCCAATCCCACCCCCTCCTGCACACACACATTAAGACGCACAGAGCAGCTGCAGAGGAATTTCTTAATTTGCTTCTCACAGATTAACCAACGACTTTCTGCGAATCATCTCACAATACGGCTCATCACCGTGCGCACTGGGGATTTAACATTTAGCTCAATTAGCACTGAGCAAAGCACAAACTGCCCCAATGACTCATCACCCAGGGATTAGACTGAATTTATCATTTAGCTTGATTAGAAATTAGCAGAGCATCAGCTGTATCAGTGACTCATAAACCAAGGATTAACACACATTTAGTATTTAGCCCAGTTTGCAGATTTCGCAAAGCATTAGCTCGTGCACAGCACAGACGTGGCTTCATTTATCATTTTCCAATCTTAATGTGTTCACTTTACAGCCTTTCACACCAAATTTAAGTGAAATCAGAGCGTATGTAAAGGCTGAATATTACATTTCAGGTCAGGTATTGTGTTTGACCTTGTTCACTTTTAACTTGCTGCCGAGAGTTAGAACTCCTCTTTCTCCTGATGTTGCCCATAGAAACTGCAAAAAATATCGTTATGACTGTGGAAACACCAATGACTGGCTAAAGGCAGCAGAAATGCTAGACAGCACTAACCATGCAGACACTGAGTCACTTGCATCTTCTTTAACACTTCTGCTTATTTGCGGTGCAGCGAGGATTCAGAGTGTGAGAGAGAAAGAGGCAAAAATACGACTCCAATTATTTCAGTGTGTCTGCGTGAGAATAACGTCACCGAAAACAGTTCCTCGTTTTTCTCACGCGAAAGCAGACGACAGACCACGTCCCCTCGAGTGCCGGGCAGTAAGTGGTGTGTGTGTGTGTCAACGCTGCAAGCCAACTTGTGTTGTCTTTCTCGTGTCTCTGCTGTGTTGTCACTCACTTTCAACACGCCGTTAGCCAACCTGCAGCCACACGCAGCTGCAATCCAACACTTTTCACTTTTGCTTAATGTTTATCGAGCACTTCCCTTCAGAGCAAACTCACGGTGGGCATTTGTTTGCGGCCTGTGAGCAATTTCAACCACGACTGTCGATGAATTCACTGTATTTTATTGAAATCTTTCACCTGATATGACTCCAATACGAGGAACAAGTTTTATTGAAATTCAGATGCCTCATATATCCACATTTTATATTTTTAAGCCTGCAGGATTAAAGATAGAAAACTTGTGCAATTACACCAAAAGTTCAGATTGAGACAGCAGCCCAGCTCGTAAAAGTAGGTAAAACATACAGTTGATATTGTTGGCTCAAAGTACATCTGCTCCTTTTACAACATTTAGGTGTTATTTAGTGAAAATAATAAAACTGAAAAGCAGCTTAGTGGAACTTTTTTTCATTTTGCGTTGATTTTGTTGGTTGTTCCCTCCACTTCACTGACTGAGAAGCAAACAAGACCACCAGCTTCTTTTAAAAAAGTGACATCAAACACCCAAAAACTAAATCTAAAATCTGAGACTTGTTCACAGACTAGTGCACGTCGCAATATAAAAAACAAGCAAAAAAAAAACAACTTGATGTCCAGATCAACACAAACAGAAGATGTTGCGTAACTTTCCTTTTTCTTCTCCTCTTTGTGCCGATCATGACTGACGTGTCAGTCAGAGCTCTGTCATATGGATCTCATTGTGATAACAACCATGTGGTTGACGAGACCAATCACTGCTGCGCTCTCATTGTTCCTGTGACTGTTTACCGACCACGCTGCCACGCACAATGACTCTGCTGAATGTATGTTTGTAGCTGGTATGTATAGTCTTCTGTCATTTTGCAGTGGGTGTGGGGTCCCGTCGCACCGCTGCACGTGTCGCTGTCATTAGATTGTCCCCCTTTATTTAAAAAAAATAAGAAATGTAGTGTCACTCTAAACAACACAGAGCAGACTCTGTGGATGCCTGAAACAGCAGCTACACCACGCTGCAGATGATGAAACTAGTACCAAAAGTCCTTGTTTATTTCATTTTAATTTGACCTGCACAAGCACAAGTTATGATGGAAAATATTACAAATTCATCCATGTGCAAACCTGTGTGGATCTTTGTGATCTACAGTCCTGCCCGTTGGTAAGAAATACAGATAAGCCAGGTAAAAGCTCCAGAAAAACTAACATAGGATTGTCAGTGTGGTGTCTAGTGAACAAGAGGGTGAAAGTTACTAAACTATATAGACAGGAATACCTCCCTTTAGAGCTTTATTTTTTAGATAAAGGCATATTCAGCTTGTTGGGAGATGACAGGAAGAGCGTTTCTCTGCGCTTCCCAAAAATCTGAGTATAAGACACAAGGGTAAGAGCAGGATTTTATGATACCGCAACTAATTGGCGATTCAATGTGTGACTTAGAGTGACGTGATAGTGAGAACGAGGTAAACAGCTAGGTAATAGCGGAAAAAACAGACGTTATTCACATCCGTTTCAACACCATTAAAATCTCCAGAAGTACCCAAATAACAATAAGCTGTTTACTCACTGCCAGCTCATGAAAACGTTGCCACATTTTCAAACTTCACGCCTGAACCCTCGAAGGAATAACACAGCTAAATTTCAGACTGAGCCGCCATGACAGTGAAAGACTGAAATATTAAAGAATAACTCATAAAATGCTCCAGGTGCTAAGAATTTAAGGTGACAAATGTCAGCTTGAGTGCATGTGAAATCATCTGTGCAGCATTATTAAAAAAGTCCAGAGTGAATGAGTTCATTTTTATCACCTTTGCTTCACAATTTAACAACAATTTTAGCAGCTTGACGCCTTCTCTAGTTAAAAGAAGCTCAGGATAAGAAAATATGACTCTTTCCCATGATCTCTCCTCTCTCTCCTCTCTCGCTCTCGTAAGCTTGTTCAGCACACGAGAGTGAGCAGGAAGGCGAAGTGAAAGTGTTGAAAGTGAACGTTTTCGCTCGTTCTGTCAGACACACAGGAAGCCGAGAGAGAGGCAGCGGCCCGAACAGAGGAAGTCAGATTGCTGTGTGTGTGTGTTTGTGTGTCTGTTTGTGCGTGTGTGTGTGTGTGGTCTGAGTGCTGACTGAGCCCTTTGACTGCGAGCGAGCCACTTTACAGGCTGTGGCTGCTAAACCTGATTAAAAACAGCTCAGTTGGGGCCTTAGCAGCGTGGGTGGAGAGTCTTTTAACAGATTCAATGGACTTAAAAAGCATTTCAACATTACACCGTACAGTGTTATGTAATATGTTGCAAAAACATGAATAAAACATGGCACATCGCTGGATGTGGGTTTGAAAGATAACGTCAGTACTCAAACATTGAATCATTTTCTTCTCAATAAGTCACAGTGAATCTGTACTAATAGCTCCTTTCGTTATTTGATGTGATTTCTGTTAAAACAGGATGTTACAGCAGAACATGACGGGCTGAATCGTCCATTCATGTGTCATGATTTTCACATGATGGGCTGTGGGAAGTTTTCCAAAGACAAAAGATTTCTGCGCTGTAAAGATGAAAGTCAGAGGGATGTTTCAGGATGTGCAAGTGAAAACTGGAGTAAATGCAACTAAAGCTGTACATTGCTGCGTGCTGACTGTAATACATCTGATTTGTTAAAACACTGCAGGAGTTTGCTTCTGCAGCATTTTGTATGACATCTTTGACGACACTGATATTGTGCTGTAACTGATATTATTAATAATTTGTCAGACCAGCAGCATGAACAGACACATCCTGACCTTTACTGATGTTATTTGTGGCACCTGTGTTTGTTGAGTCAAAGTCTGTGTGAAGACTACAAGAAAAAGTGACCCAAATCTGTTTTTTGAGGGTTTTTGTTGCTCATATGTGACTCAGATTTCTCTTTTCAGGACAGTGTAAACAGCACAGATTGTAATCTGATCTTTACAGTTCTGATTTGGGCCACTTTCATAATATGCAATCATAAATCAGGTACAGATCCGATTTTTTCCATGTCAGTCTGAACATTCATATGAGAATTAATCCAACTTTTACAGCCTTCTAATGATAAGCTGCCTCCATTGTCAGCCATACAAAACCTAACTCCTGCACTCTTTCTCAGGAGTGTTTTGCTGCTGAATTTAGTGTTCTCTATGCTTTGTGTTCACACTGGAATCTGATATTGTCCACATTTAAAGAATAATGTGATAAGCCAAACCAAATAAAAATCAGATTGAACAACATTTCTGATTATTTCTTCATATGAGACGAGGGTGTGACAGTAGAGGGTGTTTTTATGCTGCACAGATCTTAAAGCCTTAAAATAAAACTTGAGTTTGACAGTAAACTAGAACACAAAGATTAAACACTGAGATTGAGACATACATGAATAATACCAATCAAAAAAAACATCTTCATCAATATCCACATTATGCAGCTGAGTTTTGGTCACACTTGATTTTAAATTCTGGAGATGCCAAAGTTTGCAAAGTACTGCAAAGTTTTGGCTGCAGTTTGGAGAAATTTGTATAAAATTATGCACCGAACTTGACCTTTGAAGCTCCATAAGCGGAGGCATAATATCAGAACTCATCAGACATCAGTAAATTAAGAAATGACATATTTTAAAACAATTAGCTGTTCACCCATAAAATTAAACTAAAATCACTCATTTGTAATTATTTTAATCAACATTTTGCTTCCTCTTTATCGAACTGCACCCACAAGAAGCAGCAGTTTTTTTCAAATATTTCCTGTGCCTGTTGATAGAAACTTTTTATTTGCAGTTCACTTTTTTATAACCTATAAATACAATGCAAGCAATTAGATCAGCTTCAAAGCTCTTATTTTACCAGGCTGCAGCTATTTATAACTTTTTTTATTAGCTTGACCGTCACATGTGCATTTCAGTTTTTGCTTCAGTAATTCCACTTCCTCCTCTACCTCCATATGTTTCTGCACCACAAAGACGTCAGATACTTGTGTGAGGTGATTAATACGTCGGTTGTCAGAAATGTTAACAGTTTGTTTTGGCTGAACTGAGTTTTAGGTGGGCAGGTTGGTGCACACAAAGACAAACACACACACACAGCAACAGATTATTGTTTGAAAGTGACAGATCTGTCGTGTATTGTTTGAAAGTGACAGATCACTTCTGCTCGTGTACCCATGATTTGTTTTAGCAACAATAAGTCTTATTGCACGAGTACATTTATCTGTGTGTGTGTGTGTGTGTGTGTGCATGCTGATGTCGTGATAAAGTCCCAGCTGATTAGTGTGTGTGTGCAATGTGTGGTCTAAAGGTCATGAGACGGCCTAATTGACTCTGGCAATGAGGGTCTAGTGTGTGTGTGAGTGTGTGTGCAGCCGTGTGTGTGTGTATTCACGAAAAGAGGTAACATGTGCTGGAATAGTGTGTGTGTGTGTGAGTGTGTGTGTGCGTGTGTGTGTGTGCATGTGTGTGTTTCAGGGGTCCCATCTGTCCCATCTGTATCAGTAGTATCTAGTAAAGCATGGATGGAGGTGTAGCTGTGAGGGGACATGATAAAAGGTTGAAAAACTAAATCTCCTTTTCTTTATTTTATAGTTACAGTTCAAAATTTGTTTTTTAATTCAATATAGCAACATTCACAATATAAATCAATATGATTAAAATATAACAACAAATAAACACACAATAGGCCCAGAGGTATATGGACACTCCTGTATTTTTGTTTGGTCTGTAGCTATTTTTCATGGTCTGGGCCTAAATGAAGGGAAGTGAACTGCAAACGCTGTGGCAACAGTTCAGGAAAGTCCCTTTCCTCTTTCAACATAACGATGTCCACGTTGCTCAAAGCCAGCTTATTAACGAAAAGCTTTCCCCTTTTGGTGAGGAGGAACACAGACAGAGATCCAGGACTCATCACCAAACATCAGTGTTGAACCTCACCAGTGTTGTTGTGGCTGAATGGGAGCAAATCCAGCAGCAGGTTCAACATCTAATGGAGTGGAAATCTGAAGTAAGAAGAGAGGAGGCTGTTAGAGGGACAGGGCCTCCTTTCATGAAGATGTCACACTACATCACGTGGAAGCATCCTTGTCCCCACGTGCACAATAATTTATTTTTGCTGTATCGTTTTGTGCTGTATGTGATATTAAAACGTCCTTTATGTGTGCTAGAAGTGATCTCCCTGTTACAAAACTCTGCTTTTCTCTCTGCAAACAAGAGCAACTGGATCTCACCTGGTTGGTGTTTGCATTGCGTCAGAGGACATTTGCAAAGAGCTAATCTTTTTTCTTAGCTTTCCCCTATAGCGTCACCGGGCACCTTTTAAATCTCTGTAGCCTATCATCATTTCCACTGCATGGTACAGTTTGACTCTTTGGACCAGGTGCTTTTCTCAATTTCGTTTTCTGCTGCAGCTCGTAATCCCGTCATGTTAGCTGACTGTCAGGATTAAACTTCACCTGCCAAACTGAGGTGATGCAAAAAAAAGTACCAGGCACCAGGTACTGTCCACAATGTCTGCCATTGGAAAACCCAAAAACAACAGTTCCAAGTGAGTCGAGTCACACAAGACCGCGGAAATAAGGCGGAAATGTTGATACGTTTTGTCTGTCATGCCTGAATATTTTTAGCACAAAGCGAACATCAACTGTAGTGATATTATCAATAAAAGTCAATAAATAATTGTTTTTCCCTCCTTGTTGTGGGATGCTGTATGACACACTTAATGTACCATTCATGCACTTTGATAAGTACAGTAGGTTAAAGTTAATGTATATTTACTACAGTCAGGTTGGGTAACACTTACATGTGTCGTTGTTGTTTGCTTTTCACAAGTACATGTCTATAAAAGGACAAAGATATTTCCAGATATTGATTGCTCAATATTTTAAAAATACCCCAGACCAAAATATGCATATAGTCTTTATTTTTCATGCATCTGTCTTAAAATAGAAAACACTTCCTCTGCTGGTTGGCATTTAGTCAAGCAGCAGTTGTTCCTTGAAAAACATTAAATCATTTCCTGTTTGCTCCTTACCTCACTATATTTACAAGTGTAAAATCTTTGCTCTTTATAATTTTTCTCCTTAAACAATTGCAAGAATTGCACATAAATAAAAGCTAATTTTTGCTATAAAGCCCGTGATTTAATTCATATTTTTTATTTTAATATTTGTAAATGATTTATTTTGTGATGGTGTATAAAATAGAATACATGAAGTAAATAGATTAAATGCAGTGCTTTGACTTGGCTCTTGCAAAGCTGATTTTCAATTAACTGCAAACTGTAAAGTGATTATAAAGTCTACAATAGAGACCGAATGAACGGGGGGGGATCACTTCAGTTGTGACTCACAACATGAATTATTTTAAAACACTCTTTCCCATCATTCACTCTGCTCAGTGATGACAGTGGTTCTGATCAAATAAAGGCTTGGAGTTTTTCACTTGCAAGTTTCTTTGGTGAGTTGTTTGCAGATGACTCTTGGCCAATAACAGCTGGGCGGCTGGTGACTAATAAATACAAACGCACACACACAAGACGACATATAAACATAGCCGTACTTCTGTCTTTTTGAATGGTCAGACTGACTAATATATAGGAGTGGAAAGAACCGAATATACCTCTGACGTCCTCACCGTGGACTTAATCATGCAGTAGTCACCACAAACAACACACACGGAGACACTCAGACATACGTGCTTTCAGTCGGTCAGACACAATCACACACAAAAAAAAAAACAAAACAATAAAAATTTACACTTTCTACACACACATGCATTTGCAGAACATATGATTCCATCAGACTCTATATGTGGATGCACATACGACATACAGGCTGTGTTGGGTGTAAGCTGTGTCTGTGGTGGTCTGTTATTGAGAAAGAGCTGAAATTTCTCTTACTCAATGTATGTTTCTGACATTTTTGTGCGTCTGGGGGGCTGCGGGGGTGTGCACACGTGTCTATCTTCCAAAGCGAGGAACTGAAAGCCGAGCATGCAAACAAATATAGACCTACTGTATAACGGTCATTCCTTGTTTGAATAATTTCAACTCCTCCGCTGCTTTGACAGTGAATTCTTGCATTACTATGGATGTAGCGTGAATAAACCCACTGGGGGGGAAATTTTCACTCACTTTCCAGGTATAAAGAGTCATCACCCACAATGGTTTCCAGTCAAGCTGGAATGAAAAATCAAGACTTCCCGACATATTTGAACTTGGGGGTGTTATATTCTGTTTTCATCTTTGTATTAGATTGTCTTTAATTCAAAGATGCATTGCTAAAAACACCATGGGGAATGATGGAAATAGGTCCAGGACTTCCTTTTTTCTCCCCGCTCTGCTGTTACAGAAACACTGACATCTCTGTGGTGTTCATGTGCAAAAAGCAGATTAGAAACTTCATTACAGTACAGTATACATGTCCAAGAAATTACCTGGCTGGGGAAATCAAGTTTCTCTTTATCTTCTACTCCGATCACTGAAACCAGGTTTGTTATTTACATTATTTTTTAGGAAATCAGGTTTCTGCAGAAAGCAGACTGTAATGTGGTTGATGAATTCCTCTAAATGTGTTTTATGTTAAAGTGAAAATCATGTTAAAATGCATGGAAATGATTGAATGTCGTCTTGTTCTCTCTCTCTGCGTTTTCACACACACACACACACACAGAGTCTTCTCTTATAATGTCTTTTTTTTTTTTTTGCTCTCAATACTCTCCCTCTCTCTCCCTCTCTGGGTCACAGATAAAAGGCCTCAGTGTAACATGAGGAACTGAAGATTCACTCACACACACAGACCATCGGTTAGTGATGTGTGTGTGTGTGTTGATATTAGTGTGTGTGTGTGTGTGTGTGTCTTTGTGTGTGTGCGTGTTTGGGAAAGACCACTTACAACGAAGCATATAAAATATGCACACGTGTACATATGTAGTGAAGTTTGGTCTTTGAATGGGCGAATCTAGTTTTAACTCAGATGTGTTAGCTGTATGTGTGTGTGTGTGTGTGTGTGTGTGTGTGAGAGAGAGAGAGAGAGTTCAAAGTTTAGCATGCCTCCGTCTTCACTCAGCTCAATGTTGATTTCACATGAGATACAGGCCAGTGTCAATACAAAGAAACTCTTTAACGTGTGTGTGTGTGTGTTTGTATGTGTGTGTGTGTGTGTGTGTGTGTGTGTGTGTGTGTGTGTGTGTGTGTGTGTGTGTGTGTGTGTGTGTGTGTTGTGTATGTGTAATTAAAGGAGAGAGTAATAGTTTTTCTGTGCTTGTGTCTTTCACAGACGGACGGACGTGTGGCGGCTGTGGTGAGGAAACAAAGGTGCTGCAGGCATTTTTTCAACTGATTTTTTTACCTTAAAAATACATATATATGCAGAAAATGTAAGAAAATGTTGCATAAAAACCTTGGAGAGGGAGTGTGATGCCACTAATGAGAGGTGGAACAAGAATGCCAATCTAGTTCATCATTGCCTCCTTCATCCTCACAACACTGCAATGCAGCGATGACATGACACTTTGTCTGCCACCCAACCAAATAGTGACATTTTTATAGTTTTAGAAATTTCATTTGTTTTATTATTAGTTACAGATAGGTGCTAAATTAAAGGAAAATGAGTGCAGAAACATAACAAATGCACATGTGGTGGCTCACATATCAACTTCAATTGAACAGATATGGGAGATTTTGGAGCGTCGTGTCAGACAGCGCTCTCCTCCCCCATCACCAAAACACAGAATGAAGGAATATCTTTGGAAGAATGGTGTTCAGAGGAAATGTGTTCATCCCTCCAGGAGAGCTCACACACTTGGAGAATCAATGCTAAGGAGACCTGAAGCTGCTCTGGAGGCAGCAGGTGGGCCAACACCTTATTTCTCAGCTGAGAGATTAATAAGAGATTAATAAGGGGTCTGTAGATTCAATGCTAAAGAGCTTCTTTAGAAGTTTAGTTGGTCTCCTTTGATTTGTTCACATGAGTTATGATCTAATCTCTTTGTGATGTTGATGTCACTCAGAAAGTCATGTGATTCCATGAATTTACCACCTATCAGTGAATTAGTGGAAATTAGTGTTTCAGTCATCAACCTCATCCTGGTTGATAACTGAAACTACAGCTACACTCACACACACTCCTATAATCACTGTGGGTGACATGCGTGTGTGTGTGTGTTTGGGAAGACTGCACCATATTTATACATACTCGGTGCACTCATCTACATATTTGGTGCATCTTGATCGTTTGAGAAAATCGCTCAGAGATGAAGAAATGCAGTAATGACACAGCACTTTGATGCTGACGAAGTGTAGGGCTACAGCAGTTTGGTGCACACTTCTCCTTTTACTTTCCTCTCCAAATAAAAAAAACCCTCCCTGCTCGCTGGGATTTGACGACATACGTTCACCACCAGCTGTGTGAAACGTCTCTGCGACGTAAACAAAGCCGTCAGGGTGGAGTGAAATGAGAGCAGATGAGTCCGTTAATGTGAACAGAAACAGGAGAAAACTCTAACATTAAATATTCACGGCTGACACCTTGAGCTGTGAAACTGAACGCCTTCGTTCTCCTTCAGTAATCCTTTCTCCTCGCCCTCTCTCTCTCTCTAACGCCCCCTCTTTCTTTAAGCCTCTCTCACTATTTCTCTCTAAAACTCTCCCTCAGGCTGCCATCTTACCTTAAAATAGCGTTTTTCTTCTTTTGAATCAGACTCCAAAACTTAGAGGTGTTGTTTGATTGTTTATTGAAGTCTGAATTAATCTGGCCTATCATGTGAATTAGGGCTTGTAACGCAGTTTATTTGGTGACTCGCCAAACACAAACACGGAGAAAAAAGCTGAATTTCCTTCGACTAATGAGTCATTTCCTGCAGATTTTTTTATTTCACACCCGCACTTCTCTTGTTCTGCGACAGAGTGTAGAAACACACCGAATGTGACGAGGTGGCTGCAATTTTAAATGTGCGATATTTCTGCTTTCAGCTCACATTGATAAAGATCACAGCATCCAATTAAAATTTTGTTTCCAGCAGCAAAATAATAAGCTGGAAATGAATATGAATGAATATGTGCAACAGATAAATGACAGGTAAGCGGGATGGTTACCCCCCTCCAGGTCACAGTTCATGTATTTGCATTTTGGATTGTGCTCTATTTCCAACACAGACTCGGGACTTTGTTCGCAAAAACATTGGATGTGGAAGATTTTATCCACCTGCGGCACACAGCTCAGTGCTGGAGTGAGCTGCTGACTCTGATGATGAGCTGTGAGAAGAGTGAGACGTCATTTTTGTGGAGTTGCAGGAGTTTTGAAAGATCTCACACGTAAAAAGACGATCATTACATAAGCAATGGCTGGAAAGCGATGAAGCAATCATATTGTCAGTGTGATGTCAGATTTTGATTAATTCAGACTAAATTGTAAAAGACTCAAAGAGCGATGTCAGTAAATTATTTCATGCCCTTTATGTGCACACAACAGCAAAATTATCAGAATATTTGTCCTCTAGAGGAGAGTTTTGTTTTGCTGCTGTTGCTTTATGTCAGTGTTTTTATTGTTTCTGATAATAATAATCAGCAATCAGCAATAGACAGATTTTCTGTGAATGTATCTGGTGTCTTCACTTTGAGTCAATTTCCTAAATTGGTGTGGAATCAGTGAGCGTCTCCTGTTTCATCCCTCCTTCTTCTTCTTCTATTTTTCCTCCTTCCCTCTCTCCTCTCCTCTCTCTTTTCTTCTTCTTTTCATGGCAGCTGTCAGTGTCTCATCAGTGTTACAGGACAATGCTGCTGGAGCTCAGGTTGCTCGGTGTGTACGTACGTGCGTGCGTGTGTGTGTGAGTGTGTGTTACTGTATTCGACACGCTGACATTCCTGCAGCCGCTGGTCGAATGTTTGGCCCTCCACACTCTGCTTATTCAGGCCACTGCTCCAGACCGTGTGGGGGATTAGAGGGGCTGTGTGTGTGTGTGTGTGTAGGTGTGTGTGTGTGTGTGTGTGTCACATCTTAGACACACGCCTTATCATAACACAGACGGGAGTGCCACCGCGGCAACAAGACGATGGTTATTTTAAAATGAGGGTGTGTGTTTCTGCTCCTTAAGCCTTCCAAGGCTGCAGAAGACCCCAGGTGGAACAGCAAGACGGGGAGACGGCTGGGTGTGTGTGTGTGTGTGTGTGTGTGTGTGTGTGTGTGTGTGTGTGTGTGTTTAGACAGTAGACTCTATACCTTTTCTATCTCCACAATGTGAAGAATGCATCGCAGGCCCGAGCTCTCCGTCAGATCGAAGCACAGTTGTTGGCTGCAGGGAGAAGAGAGAATGGCCGACAGAAGATTTACACTCCAAACCTTCGAGGCCGATGACACTCCGACTTTCAGGGCCGATTATCGCCGTTACATCTGGCCACTGTCGATTCTGCTTTTCCGTTTGAATCAGCTAAGAAAGAAAGTGCAAACAACCTCATGGTATGATGCAGTGAAAATGTGGGCACAGCAGAAGGAAATGAAACTACAAGAATAAAATCTTAGGGATATTAAACTGGGAACAGACTGTGTGTGTGTGTGTGTGTGTGTGTGTGTGTGTGTGGTTGTGTGAATTACACAGGTTTTTCAGGGGAATCATTTTCATTTTTTGGAGGCTCCTAAGTGTTCATCTTCAGATTTATTTCATGGTAGTGTTTATCAAGTTGGCCTGATTGCTCATGCTGGCACACAGGATGTTCGTGTTTGGCAAGGATTTCCTAAAAATGACCTCAGCTCCTCCAGAGAGACGGGATGTACTGGTACTTCTGCATAGTTATACTCATTAATCATTAATCATTTTATCGAAAAAGGAGATTCATTAACCAGCTCAGTTCCTGAGAAGTTTTGGATGTCATCAGCGACTGAACCGACGACATGTCTTATTTCTTATTTCTTACTTAATTTGATTTGAAATCTTATTTCCTGAGTCCTGGTTGGGGGTTTTTCTGTTGAGAAACTCCCACTGGAGAATTATCAATGCAAACAGAACCGCAGCTCCAAAATACAGCAAGTAATGGATTTGCTGAGTGTAAATCAGCAATCAGCATTAATCAGTAGTAAATCAAGCTATTTCCCAGCTTCAGAATAATTGATAAAAATAAGTAAGCAACTACCAAGACACAACAAATTCACAAACAACTTTCAGGTTCTGTGGTTGTGTCTCAGATGAATTATCATAATGAAGTCCATCTTTATATAAATACAATATTGGAGATTTCCCTACAAATCAACTCCTATTCCACAATGCTGGGAGGACAACATTTATATTTGTGTTTGTATTTAACTTTATAGCTGCACACTGTCTTAATAAGGATACTGCGATCAAAGAAAAACATAATGTGTGATTATGTAAAGCCTGAAGTTACAACATCACATTGAACATTGGCACTCGAGGGTTGCGTTTGCTCTTCTTTGGCTTCTTTGGGTGTGTTGTTAATAATAAAATATTCCTTTTAACGTCTGCATACAGTCTCTTCAGTGGTGTAGTGTGTGTCCAAAGCCTTAGATCGCGCTCTCCTCCCCATCAACACACAGTGTGTGTGTTCAATTTAAAGACCCGCTGGGATCACACTGTCACCCCTCCGTTACGGGACACTCGGTGTAACCGTCAGCCCACCCTGCCAGGCGACAGCAGGCTCCTTTTGTAACGACGTGTCGCTTTGGTGTCATTGTGGTCTCATTAGTGTGTGTGTGTGTGTGTGTCACAGCTCTGACAGGACGTAACAGAGTTTCACATTTTCCTGAAGCAACTGCTGTGTCACTGTTTTTACAGTCAGGAATTCAGGGGCACAAACTTGGAACAAACTGGTCGTTTGGTCGATGCAGCTCTGCAAACTTTTACCTCCAATGATGACCTTTCTCCGTTGTTCATTTATCGATAAAGATTCATGAACGTAGAGAGTCACAGATGATAATGAACCTCTGGTTTTCTTTACAGCATGATGCAATCAAAAGGAAGATCTCAAAGTAACAAAAAAAATGTGAATCAGCTGCACTGGTGTTAATTATTTTAGTGCTTAATCATTCTCGAGAGCTTCAGCTGATGATCCAGACCAGACTGCTGGACCACAGAGGAAGAGGAAAGCACTGCAGGGGGCCGGCTGTCAAACACAGTACATTTGGAGAGACTTTAATGATGCCACAGGCCCACCCAAACACTTAACACACACGCAACGGTTTGGGAATACTTAGTGTGTGTTTGTGGGTAATTTAACTGTCATTTATTTCTCTTAATTCCTTAAAAGTGTCCGAGTGAAATAGCATTTTAATTTTCTTCCTCAGCATGGTTCATCCATGATCCCATCTTTCTAAATAACAGGATGACAGGACATAAGATGGGGAGGGATGATTTCTCCCAACGACTCAGCAAAATTTGTTTTTTCCTGTTTGGTGTGTATGTTGAAAATTAGACAAGATTTAAATTGAGTAAGTAAAAATGAGTTGAAAAATTATTTTTATTTCAGTGTAGCTTTAGAGACTGAACAAAAGAGAAGACTGGAAAAGAAGACAGAGACAGAAACAAAACTTCTCCACAGCTTTGCCTTTGTTCAGACATGCTGCTGCCAGTGTGTGTGTGTGTGTGTGTGTGCAGCATGCTATGCTGTGTCAGGGCAGATTTACAGCAGGTTTGGCCTTGGGAGTGTTGGGCTTTGAGTGTGTGTGATGGCTGAAAGCAGGTGTGTGTGTGTGTGTGTGTGTCCCCTCACAGCCAGGTGAAGAGTTCAGAGTTTTTTGCCTCAGAAGGGAAAGTTGGCCGGCGGCTCGTCAGTCTGCTGGCCTCGGATCAGAACAGAACGAGAAAGTGTTGAAGGACAGAAAAGAAAAAAATAGCCACACTTACACTTTATGCATGTTTATGTGACACTTCTGTCATGTGGAGATCTCATAACTCCAAATTTAGATTTAAGATGATGTTCAGGCTGCACTTTAGTTGCAGGAACAACTCTCAACTTCACTTTAAATTATTTTTTTCTCAAAAGGAAAAACTCCTGCAGTTTTATACATAATTATTCATCTTACTTGTTAATCTTTCATATCAAAGTGTTCCTCTCATTAAACTCACTAACTTTAACCTTTATGAAACTCCAAATAAATTCACATACAGATGAGAATGAGTTTATTCATTTTGTGCACATATATTGTAAGATTGCAATGTACGAAAATATAAAGTTTTAATGGGAAATTAGGAATATAACATTATTTGAATAGTAAATATAGTAGATAGCCTTTGAGGTGTTCATGATATTTGTTCATGATATGAATCCCTCCAGTGTAGTAAATGTCCTCTAATCAGGACAGTGGTTTATTTCACTGAGGAGGACTCGTGTGGCTGAGAAGAAGTTTTGTGGTCACAGCAGGAGGATCATCATCTGACCGATCACACACAGGGTCACATTTAACACACATCTAACCTCCAAATCCAACACAGAGGTCAATGTTTGATGTCTCATTTTTCCACAACAACCTCTGTCAGCTGAAGTTCAGACGTGGGAAAAGAAATCACATTCTGGTAATCATCTGGTGGTATATTACTATCATATGTGACCGAAAGATTTGGGGTGAAACTTTCAGAGTGTGTGAAGTGAATCAGGAAGTGGGGAGGTTTTGAAGCCTGACCGTGTGCAGCTTCATCAGCTGAGAAGGCCACAGTGGAAATGATCAACCACTTTCCATAATAACTGTGACTCAGCTTAATGTCTGACTTTATTCCATGCTGGAAAAAAACAACAAAAATATCTCATTCTTTATGTGTCATCTCCTCTCGTTGGAACATCCACATCAAAAATCATATGTATTTCTTAATTTAAAGTGGATATTGAGGCTGTGAACTTTTTTCCAGATTTCCTGCAGATCACATTAAATTTAGTTCCTCCTTTTTGTAATTGCCAATCCTGAAGTTGTGTTTTCTGCTCTAAGAGGATGCTGATCACCTCAATCGCCAAAGACAGAGAAGAATATGTTTAATTCAGTAGAAACTACAGAGAAAAAAGGACAGAAAATACAATAAGATGCCAGTGATATGATAGATTGCTGTAAAGTATTTATTTATTAAATATAAAGCAAAGAGACTTTGCTCTGCAGAAGTGTACTGTAAATAACATTCACACATTCACAGCTTCTACAGTCTCTCCCAAATTGATAAAAAATAATGTGAAACATGCACAAAGACTGATTTCAGTTGCTTTGTGTACAGTTTTAGTTGAGCTGAATGAATCATTTTGAATTAATTTCTACTTGTAATTATATTTTCTGTCACCCTGCTAATTGTGTCTACAGTCGTTATCAGGTGCAAAAAGTCAGAAATCTGCATTAAAGCTTGTTATTTAAGTTCATGAAAACACACTGGTTTGTCATTTTGGGAACTGAAGTTTGAAAACTGCATGTGAACAAGAAAACTCGGCTGTGATGTTTCAGTGTTTCCACATCACATTTATCACATTTCAGTTTGACCTGTTGGAAGATTTCTTTATTTCCACACAGTTTTGGAAAACAAGTGAATGTGTGTGAAAAAGGAAGTTAGAGATACTGAAGACGACAGCGCGTGTGTGAGTGTGTGTGAGTGTGAATTTCACATCCGTCACAAACCCTCCACTGAGCTATTATTTTACAGCACATCTACTGTAATTTACTTTAACAGCATATTACCGTATTTTGGATTGCAGTATATGACAGTAGGATAACTGGTTCTACAGTGATTTTACAGTTTACGCCAGACTAACAAAATAAATCAAAAACACACACACACACACACACACACACACACACATTTGATTCAATCCATGGCTATTTATTAATAAAAAACATAACGTGTAAAATTTAAAAGATAATTGATTCACTGCATCAGCGTCTGTTTTCCTCCTCCAAGTTGAAAAATAAAAGACCACAGTGAATAAATATACACGCACAGTATGAAGTGGCAGCACTTCTGTTCCTAGCCAGCATGTTTGAGTTTTGTCCTGTGACGTGCACAGTATGAATAACTAAATGAAAGGGCAGCGCTACGCAAGGTGGATATACAGTTCATTTAGTATGACAGGTTTAACCAGCGATTACTTTATAGTAAGTATTACATTGTTGGTGTTATAACATTCAACAAGCATCATGTTGGCTGTGTGTGATTTACCTTCAGCTGACTGCTCGCCCGTCTGTGTGTCTCCTCTGAGTCCTCAGCTGGCTGAAATAAAATGATGGGGAAGCTCCACTGGTCAGAAACATTCAGCTGTACCACTGTGGAAACTGCAGTGGAAACGCGGCTAAAAAAAAAACTTGACAGCTCCGAAACGACTCTTTGTTGTTGGCGGTTAGCTTGCTAGTGGTTAAAATATTACACTATCTGAAACATTATCTGAAACGTATCGTGAATATCAAGTTCAGTTATCATGCAGACAAAACAACAGGTCCACTAGCTGGAGTGAAGCATGACAAAGTCAAGCTCAGGAATACTCGTATGAGTAGTTGGATTAATAAAAAGTTTCATAATCAAAGCAGAAAATATAGCCCACAATCACCAGCAGCCTACGATGATAGTAGACTGGACTGGAAAAGATGATGGCACATATTTCCACAGCTTCACAGAAAAATACTGTTGTATGCTGGTAAATTACAGTTATCTACTTTTAATGTTAACCAACTGCATTAACTGTTAACTTACATATGAGCGATGAATATTTACAGTATTTTACAGTTGTTATTGAATACAGCGAGATACTGTTAAAAATCCACCGTCAATTTACAGCAATTAACATTTAGTTTAGTATGGATTTAACATTTAGTATGGATTTACAGTTACTACATTGAGTTCAATTGTCATCATAAACGTGCACAGTAACAATGACAGCTCAGAAAAACTGAATAAAGATGTGATGTTCAGCTGAAGTTATACCTGACTGAGTGAGAGTATATTAAAGGAATGAATATGTGAATAAATGAATGAATCCCATGTGAACCTGGAGATGACGATCAGATACCATTTGCAGGTAATCTGCAATCTATAATAGATTACACCCCCCTCCCCTCCTCTCTGGAGCCTCCAGTCTGACTCAGACGACTGTGTAAGTGCTCCATACAAAGAACCAACCTGCACCGAGCCATAAATAAGGCCCCTCCACCCCTGGCTGTGACAGGACAGGTTGAGATGAAAGCTCCCGACCTGCTCGTTTCCCCCGCAGCTTCTTATTAAAGAGCTTTTAACATGTAAACAGAGCAGAGACACACACTCATAAAACACACAGGGAGAAAGAGGAAGAGGAGACAGGGAGAGTGTGTTCCACCTCTCCGTCCTCTCTCTCTCTCTCTCTCGTGTGTGTTTTTCATGCTCTCTCAGACTTTTGTCTACATTGAAGTCATCTGAATTTTAAGATGCTGCTGTTGGACTTGGGTCAGCATTTGCACATCGTTCTTATTTTTGTGTTTTTAGTCCACAGTGACACCTGAACAACAGAAAAATGGTGAAATTTCAAACCCTTTGTCTTCTTTCAAATTTTTATGCTACACCTCTGTGGTTGAATTGAACCAGTCTTTCTAATTCATTTGTCGGCACTGAACATTAAATTTAGTCAATTTCACCCTTTTTCTGTCATTTGTCATGCATTTTTTCTCACACATTATTATTATATACATGCTTTATTATTTTTTCTACGTTTAAATCATGCATACACACAGAGACAGACGTAGCAATATAGACACACACACACACACTCTCTCTGAGGCACCAAAGTCTAATGGGCTCATCATCCTGCTGAGATCAGCAAGGTAACACACACACTCTTTCTCTCTCAAACACACACACTCAGTTGCTCCTGCTGGGTGGTGTAGACACAACCCCACTGAGCGGGCTGGGCGCTACAATGGACCGTCAGCAGGGAGGACACAGCAGTAATCTACTTTAACATAAGAATGGAGGAACGGCACACCTCAGCTCTGAGTACACACACTCACACACACACACGCAGGAGGAATAATCATCAGGTGTCCGCACAAAGAGGGCAGACAGATCACACAGATTCTGTCAAAAATGTTCACACTCTCCAAAAACATCTTCACTCTGATCCTCACAAAGAGAGCACACACACATACACACACAATGAACTTCCGCACATTTACACCTTCCCCTCTTCCTTCACTGTCTTGTTTAGACAACTTCCCCCCCCATCAATCCTTCAACCTGTTGTCCTGAAACAAAACATGTGTGTGTGTGTGTGTGTGTGTGTGTACTTCCGTGGAGGTGATTCATAACCACAGGGGCTGATGGATCCATTTAGGATGGACGGGTGTGACCTCAAACGCCCCCATTTTAGCTTTAGCTTTATGGCGTCTTCCTGAAGGTTCAGTACTCACTTCATCAGATCAGACCACAGCGGTTGTGCTCGAGGGGTGTGTGAGGGTGTGTGTGTGTGTGGGGGGTTCTTATGGATACACATGCAAAACTGCACACATGTCAACTCACAAACATACTAAATAGTGTTTTCTGCAGACAAAATCTTTGATTTTCATATCACAGTAGCCGAACTTGAACATCAGCCTCTCCTTCATTTTGTGACATCTGAACCTTTCTAAACCTTTTGACCCTTTTTGAGTCTCTTATTTACAGGGTTAGGGTTACACAAAACGGCATCTTCCACGTGTGCAGAGTTTGAATCTGTGAACTCATGATGACGATGTATCTGATGATGATGATGATGATGTCGTCTCAGAGTGGACGAACATCTGACACGTAAACAAAGATTTCAGGTGTGTCTGCGTTAGAGTGGACACGTGTAAACACACACACACATACACACACCTTTTAGCTGGTTTGACAAAGGCTGAGATAAGATCTTTGTAGCTGCCAGGGATGTCACCTCCACTCCACTCCACACACACACACACACACACTAAGCTTGCTAAGAGGCCTATGCATCCACGCTAGATTCATTAAAGGGGAACAATGGTCGGCCAACACCTTAGGCAAAACATTAAACGAGTTTAAATCTTTGGTGACTCACACATGCACACACACACATACACACACCATCATCCTACAAATACACATGATTTATTGTGCAAAATGAAATGTTTTAATCCTCATCCTCCTCTGCTCATCAATGTCTGTCTTTCCTCCCTCTCAAACGCACACACACACACACAAATACAGACACACACACACACAATTACAGACACACACACAGAGGTGCAGTTGTGAGTTCAAAGCTCTGCCCTGGGCTACTGATGGAGGGAGGAAGGGGGGCGCAAGTGAATGAAAGAATGAATGAATGAAAGGAAGGTAACATACCTGCAGGGGTCAGAACAGGTGAGCTTTAATGGAGCCTTTCCCTTTCAGAGCTCAAGACACACACACACACACACACACACACACACGTGCATACCTGTACACTCTCTCTCTGTCTCGCTCTCTCTGACCTTTGCCATCCAACATTTATCAGGTAGGACAACCAATTTACTCTTTTTAAAAGATGTTTTGATAAAATCATGCCGATAATGTTTTACTTCTAATTCTGTTATCATTTCTAATTAAACTGTATATCTGATGTATAAATGGGACTGGAGAGTAACAATATGCAGTTCAACAGTTTTCGACCACAGCAGGTTTTTCCCAGATCTTTTAAAACACTCTGGGGACTTTGTGGTTGAGCGGTTGTGTTTTTGACCTTTGACCTCTCCGCTGTTTGTTTCGGTGGTTTCTACAGGAGGTGAAGTTTCCTCTCGCTGCTGCATTTTGAGTCTTCACTGAGGTAAACATGCAGATTAAATTCCAGCTTCCAGCTTCCAGCGTTTCCAGCGTCGCATTTAAGTTCAGAGTCTCAAGTTGTGTTTGAGGTTAACATGCAGTGTGGGAGAAAAGGAGCTCTCTGTCTTCACCTTCCACTCTCAGCTCTCTGATCTCCTCCAGAGGACAGGAGGAGGAGAAGGAGGAGGAGGGGGTGCAGGTGACTCTCTCTCCCAGCAGTCAGAGCTCTTCCCTGGGGCGCTGACAGCTCTATGCCTCCCCGGGTCACAGAAAAGCTAACCTCAGGCTCGACCGCAGGGAGCGTTTGTGGTTCTTCATAGGAAAAAAAGATGTCTACTTCACAGTATTACAGGGATTTTTGCATTACTTTAAAACTTTACAAAGTGAGCGTGCTTCATGTTCTACATCTGTTTATAATGAAGCTCTGTATTTCCATCTGCAGCATGTGGTAGGAACAAAGAGCTCTGAAGATGTCACCACTTTAAATGATACTGACTGAGGACTGTCAGATAAACTATATTTACAGCTAGTGTAAAAAGAAAAAACAAAAGGATCAGTAGAGCTAAACTCAATGTGAAGCAACTAAACAACCAAATGAGTCTAATTATGACATCCTACATGAGTTGCAACAATTTTCTGTTTCTCTTTAAATCTCAGTTTTAAGGCAGTAAAAAGAACAGTGCTCTTATTTTGAAATATTCATTGTGCATGTTATCTTTACCAGATAGTTGATAAAAGGGAAATTACAGGAAATGAGGGTAATCACAGCAACAATAATCCAGAAATGGCCACCTGACCTGAGCTGTGCTTTGTTTCAGTAAAGATTCAAATACAACATTAAATACTATACTATAAATGAAATTAAATGCAATTTTAAGGATGGATCATGCACAGCAGTTAGTCATTATAGCTATATCTTAACTATATTATAATCGTATGTTGTACTAAATTGTTTAGAAATTTAAAATAAAGATGATTTATTTAGAAATGTTATGTCACTTACCTGGTGCTGTACCTGAGAGGGGTGGATGTGCTTGCATGTGCCTCAGAAAGGAAGCTGACTTTGATTTAAACACTCACAGCTGCCAACTTGCTTTGTGTCAGCATATCTGGTGTTCAATAATAACTTAGCAACTACATTAAACCTCCATACATATTACATATTATCAATATTTTAGGGAAGCCCCCAAATAAAAATTCTCAAATCATATTTTCAGAGGAACTCATGTGTTATTCAGAGAAACTAAGCTCCCCGGTTCCCAGTTTATTTTTATGTATTTCATTTGCTTTTCATTCATGCATTTCATTTTTTTGGGTGGGGGGGGTCATATAGGAGATGACCTAAAATGTGGTGGGATGTGTGTGTGTGGGGGGGGGCGAAGTGCGGTCAGGGTCACACACACACACACACAAACCCCTCATTGTGCCTCCGAAGCTGCAACAAAGCAAAGAGGAGAAAAAGGCCCCTATTTACCTGAACCACCTCTCCGTAAAGAACGAAGGATCAGCACCACCTTCCTTTTTTTTTCTTCTTTTACTGCTACTTCACCCCTTTATACGCCCCTCACCCCTGATCGCCCCATTGTTGGAAAGGACAAAGGCCAGGGGAGAGAGGGAGAGGTGAACGGGGAGGAGTCGGGTGTGGGGGGTAGATAGGGCTGGGGGGGACTCACCTGATAAGAGGATGAATGATCCCGTTCACTGTGGCATGAGGAGGAGAAAAGAAGAGGGATGATGGGCTTCTCCTCCTCTAAAAAAGAACCTTTTCTTTACCTTAAAACACCCAGAACTTATTGTCACTGTTAAGTTTTCTCAAGAGGAAAATAAAAGCAAAATATGCATGATTTTGGCAAGATGGGTAAAGGTAAAGATGAATTAAAAGAAAATATTAAAGAGATAGAACAGAAAAATAAGAACAAATCGAGATGTTAGACAAGCACTAAGAGCATTATATATTACTCAAAAATGTCAAATCAGTGGCAAAAAAAACAGATTATAAGTATGTAAAATTTAAAATAGGTCTTTGTAAGATAAAACAAATGGTAACCTCTTAAAGGAAAAATCATAGTGACCTTTGACCCTCTTGATATTGATTACTGTAATGTTGATGCATAAGGGAAAAAAGCTTTATCTGCTGTTGCTGTGAACTGTTAATATAAAAGCCTCAAACACTGTTGTGATATTGTGGAGTGAAGTTGATCCTCAGTGGGAGAAAACTGTCAAAAACAAAGTGATTACATACGGTGATTTGTCACCGCGTGGGCATGGCGCGCTCACAGCAACGCAGCAAATCAGTCGCGAAACGCGTAACACTTTGTTTCCACGTGAACTTTTTCGACTCTTTGGAGGAGTCGGCAGCTGAACACAACTGTCATAATGTCATCTTTCCTTACCGATATGATTTTTATATATAATAGAGATCAAAGATTACAATAACCCTGAGAGCTTGCCGCACTGCAGCTAAAGAAAAGATGTGAAAATAGACAAAACACAAGTGAATTAAGAAAACACATGTGCCTGTTGGTGAGTTAGCCATAACTCTCTGTATCCCTCAAATGTTCCTGTTACTACATAAAGATCCTCCTTTAGGAAACTAAGCAACATTTGGAGGACCTTCACAAAACTCCTTTCGCTTTAATATCTGCTGAATCAGCTTTAGGGCCTTCATTTTTAATGTTGGAGATTACTGGATTTTTCTTGAAAGTCATCAAAGTTTAGGTAATTAAGGAAAAGAGGAGAAAGGGAGAAAGGAAAGAGGGTTAAGGATGGAGAGAAGAGGAGGGGGGGAGCAGAGGCGAGGAATTTATACGGCCGGGGCTGTAGGTTATGGTGAATTATCCTGAATTAACAGTTTGTTTACTTTAGCTCGGAGGCTGCTGAGTGAAGCAGGTGAAGTTGGGGCGTCAGGTGACCCAGCTCTTTTGTAATGGAGAGAGGAGGGCTGGCAAACGCAGACCCAAATGACTGGCGGGAATGTCACCTGGAACAATGCCATGATTCTCCACGACAGCGGCGTCTATCATCATTAGAGTTCGCCCCGTCGTTGTGAAAAAAAACTGCTGTGAATGCCTTTGTTAGGTCGTACTGTCAAGACACCGCGACTTTGACACTTGACCTCCTCGCTGTCGATGGCTGCGTGCAGAAGTGATCGAGGAACTGAAGATGAATCCACTAAAACATCAAAATATTAAATTAAATTGTTGCTGTTCCTTCTTTTATCAGAAGGTACACAAGGCCAAATGTTCTTATTTCTATAATGCATGAAAATCCTTCATTCATCAAATCTTTTCTGTCATTACTTGGGCAGAACATCCTGACTTTGTCAGTGCAGAACAATATTTTAACCTGGTTTACAGATATTTTTTTAGAAATTAGAGACTTTATCTTGAAAAACTACAGAATGAGGCATCAAAATCAAGAAAGATGAAAATTGATTTTAGAGACTAAACGACTCAGAGTCTTTTGCATAGTTGTCACATAGTTCTCGCCTTTTCTCTTATCATATCACCTTTAATTTTATTTAACCAAGAGCCAGAGTCTCTATGCAAATCCTCCATATCTTTAAAGGACTTTAATTTGCATTACTTGTAGCTCAGTTTTTTTTTAATTTTGGTTAAAACCAGAGCAGTTATTCTGATGTAAACTCACCGCCCGGGAGAAAACCTGTTTCATATAGGCCCACAAGAAAATGGCAGTTACGATTGTGCTGCTGGCACTGAAAATGTCAGGAAAATGTAATTGGTATCATTTCCATATCAGTTAAAGGAAGCAGTAACTCATTTGGGGATGTCAAAAACTGTGAACCGGGGGGTGGGGGGGCAGGGGTCAGGTAACATTAGAATAACAGTTAACTAAATTAAAAATATGAACAGAAATAGAAACAGTCCTGCAAGTGTGTGTGCACATTTGTGTGTTATCTCACTGACCCATAGGGCTATAACACACACACACACACACACGCCGTAGGTAAATGCAATCCGCTCTCCTTCACGGTTTGTTTACGTAGCCGCTGTCCCCAAACAGCTAACATTAGCATTAATGAGCGACAGAACAAAGGCGGTGAGAGGGCCGGTGCTCACATTCGCTCAAATGCTTTTATTGATCCAAGCTCAAAGTCAGCTGAGGTGGAGTCATTAGCACTTCATTTACAGCTCTTTAAAAGGGGCAGCTTTGTTTTTTGATGTTTGACAGAAGCTTCATTTAAGCAGCTTTTCTTTTCAAACCTCAGAAGAGTAAAGGCTCAGAGTCTCCGTCAGGCCCAAAGTGATGCCAAAAAACCTGTCGCGCTATCAAAGACTCATTATTGAAACACCTCAGGTCTTCTTTTAAAAGTTTAAAATCCAGCTGACTACTGACACACACACGTTTTGTAAGTGAGACGTAATAATTAAGAATAATAATCTCGTTAAACGCCTTTATTTATTCAGAATACAAATTAAGAAAATGCCTAATTCAGGTGAAACTTTAAAAGTTTTGCCTATAAGGATTTAAAAGGATTTAAAAGGGAGAAACTGCAAGATTTAGAGGTCATAATTTTCTGCTTATTGCAAAGGAAAATTTGGCTTGTGAGGGAACTGTATGAAATTGTGGTATGATTCAAATGATGCAGTTACTCCACAAGATGGGAGGTCATGAAGCTCTCTAAAAAAACATTAAACTGGAATTACTAGATAAGTATGAGACAACATCAACCAAAATAATTTAAAATAATGCAGACAGTCCTTGAAATAAAGAGTTTTGCTCCTAAAATGTTTCTATAACAGGTGAAAATCTTTTTTTCAAGACTACAGGAAGTTCCTGATGGATAGAAAGTCAATTAAATTAAAGGATGACAAACATCTTAAACGAGTGGATCCTGTGTGCATATGGTAACTGATGAAGCAGAGGAAATGACGTGTCGGCGCTGTGACAATGAACTAATGTTTGTCGAATCAATTAGCACATGCTAATAGAGCTACATTCACTCACGGCGAGGTTTGGCAGGCGCTGTTAGGACACCGAAACTCCGGGAGCCAGTGCTGATTTTATTAGCTGCTGATAGTGGATAGACGGCAGAACAAAAGAAAATCTGATTTAAAAAAAAACATAAGGAAGAAGTGCATTAAATTGGCAAAATCACTGAGTCAGAATTAGAGAGCTGTTCGCTCACTGATGTCCTCTGATGCCTATTTAACATCAGTTTACTGTAAATGCCACTGATTAGGGCAAGTAAAGGTCAAAGGTGACAAACATTTTGTAATACGTGCAGGCAAGAATTGGCCACAGACATTCAATGAGCCACTTCTACTATTATAGCTTGTTAGGCCAAATGATGTCACCTGTAGCCAATCAGGAGTTTGTAAGTGACTCTGGGAAAGGCGATGCAATGATGACTGCAATGAAATATACATTTTGCACACCAAAAGCTCACCAAAAACTCACATTATGGTAGGAAATCGGCGATAAAGAGATCTCTGAAAATCCTCAGTCAACTGTGCATCTCATTTTTAAAAAGCCCTTTTTTTACAGGTTTCTCCAAACTGGCTGATAAAAAACAAGTTTATATCAACAGGAAAAATATCCAGGTTAGAATTGTCTGCACATATTCCTTAGTGTGTGTGTGTGTCAGACAGCGAGCGCCTGTTTCAGACTTTGAGCAGCTTACAGTTTGGGGGAGTTTCAGGGGGCTGCAAAAAAAAACTCATCAGGCTAATTCTTCACCAGTTTAATCCACCAGTCTAATTCCAGTGTCTGGGACAGTGAACCGGCCTCAGCAGATTATAGAGGAGGAGTGCGGGACTCGCCAAAACAAAGCCGACTCTTTCTGTTACCGTCGAAGGAAGTGCAAGCAGATAGAAGAGACTCCTGTTTAATACAACGAGAGAGACGTGCATTTGACAGAAATGTTCTGAAACAACGAAAAGTTTTTACAGATTTTCATGTTTTCAGGTCAAAAGGTTCGCCTGGAGACTTGATTGATAGCCGACTTTATGAAACCATTTAAAAGTCAAAATTGTTGAAGCTGAACTCAGAGACGAGGTATTAATTATTAGGATAAAAATACATAAATGACTCTGTGGATCAAAACCCAAATAAGCAGTTTTACTCTATAAAAAGTAGTTTCGATTTGCAGAGAAATAGAAATTGTGCCTTTCTGCTCCACCTCTCCTCCATCTTTGCTGTAATCTTGGCCAAACTGCTCAGTTTAAAGTTTTGATAGTGAGCTCGCAGGAAAATCAGACCGCAGCCCAAATCCTCCACCCAGCCCAAAATCCCCCTGTTCCAGCTCGGTCCTGCGCTTCCAGTCAAACAGCTGAGCGTACAGAAGCACCAAACTGCGCCCAAAATCCTCGGCAGCTATTTGCCCCCTTAAGACGCCACATGATGACAACCCGCACGGGAGTTTCCCTTCTTTATTTAGTTTGTTAATTCAGTTTATCTGACTGTAATCCACTGAAGTCTGAGGTCTTTCCTCACTGTCGTCTGTTTGCAGGATTGGCCTCTGTCAACCATGCAGTTCCTTAATGCATGATGTTGTTTTTATTTCAGGGCACAGTAGATGGTTGCATAATGTGTCACCGAACTTCCAGAGAAAAATCAGTCAGTTCCACTGCATACGAAGGCTGTAAAAAAAAAACACTACAGTTTCAATTTGTTTGCTTAGTTGTTTTCTGCACATGTAACCTGAACAATGGAGACTGTGAGATGCCAGAGATTGTTTTTCTTTCTGACAACAATGACCGTAAGCAACTACATAACACTTAAAGCTTTTAGAGCTTTTAAAACACAGTAAAATAGTAAATCCATGTTACAGTAACAAAATAATGTCCCTCACTTTAGTCAGAGCAGAATGAAAATGAAACATTTTTTTATTTGCAGCAGAAGGGTTTTATCATATAATTTCCTTACTATCATAGTGTTTGGGATTTTTGCATGTTAAACCTGAAACCAGCGACAGAGGGAGATTTTGTAAGTAAGATCACCTTTGTGTATGTGTGTATGAATGACATGTGCACAGACACACGTACACACTGTTTTGGCTGCAGAAGCACATGGGACCCGTCACCTCGAGCTCTGCAGGTCGCCCCTGGTTCCCTGCCGAAGATTAACTCAGGTCAGCTAATTAACACACACACAGTCACACACACACACGGTCACACACACACACACACAAAGTGGTTAAGTCCGCTGGTGTTTTGGGGAATGACATACTTCCTTCTAAACATCCTGAATTTTCCTTTCAGTTCAGTGAAACTTTATAAGTGCAAAGAGACTTTGCTTCAACTTTATGACAACTCACACACACACACACACACACACGTTGCAGCATTTCAAAATCTTTAAAATTTCCTTAATTTATTTTTTTAACTTGTCTACTTTTTCACATTTTCTGCTGCTGTTGGTCAAATCTTCCAAATACAAACTGTTGAATTTGCTGGAAGTTTGAACTCACGTATAAAATAAATACTCCTCCTCATCTTTTCATCACTGACAAACAAACGTGGTTCATTTGTTTTACATTGAAATACTGATTCCCTGAGAAAAGCTCTTACTTATTCCCATTAACATGCAAGAACCTTGAGGGCTTTGCTTCATCACTCCTATCAGCTCTGATAACATTTTGCACGTGAAGATTGAGTTTCTGCTTTACGACTGTCACCACTTTCTCAGATCTCACCGAGCGACGTAATGAGTGAAATGTTATCGTAACTGACAGGAAGGATGGACAAAACTATGGTAATTACATCCAGGTTGCAGAAATGTTCAGCTTTATAGTTGCAGAAGCAAGTTTCATGTAATTTGACAAAAACAGAAAAGTGTGTTTAATAATGTTTTTAAGATCTGATAGGAAAACTGGAGGGGTTAAATGCTGCGAAAATATCCAATATTCATGAATCTAAAGGGTTTATCTGACCATACAGGAATTCATACAGACCTACTAAGTCATGTAAACACACACACACTGTCCTTACCCCGCCTTACCCCCTGTGTGGCAGCTGCAGGCCCAGATTTGAAAGGGATTTGTTTGACCTGAGGAGGTGTTGGCAGGGGGGGTGCACCCTGTGTGTGTGTGTGTGTTTGGAGGGGCAAAGGCTCCTCAGACAGACAGTAAAACATATGTCGGTCCCAGGGAGGGGCCATCCTGCAAATTTAGCGGTGGCGGTTCCTGCGCTGCACCGGTCAATAGTTTTTGAATCGTCCACACCCTGAAAACCTACAAACCTGCTGCTTTACAGTTCGCCAGAGGCACGGTGGCAATATGGAGGGGAGGAGGACCCCCGAGTGTGTGAGTGTGTGTCTAAATTCTCCCTCCAAGGCAGACAGGACTGTAGGAGGTGTCGCCCTTCTGCCTGTGTGTCTGCATGTCTCACATCCGTGCCTTTATTTTGATTTTGCTTCTTTAACACAAGTTTTCTCCTTTTTAGCATTTCATGATGGAGAGTGAGAGGAGAGATACGAGTGATGGAAGGTGTGAGGCACATTTGAGGGTCTAAAACAACATCACAGCTTAAACTTATTTTCGTAGTTTTGACCATCATCCCTCGTGTTGTCTCTCAGGTTTACAGAGATCATTATAGCAAAACGAGCGGCCGGATACTCAGACAGGATTTAAATAAATCCCCAGTTTAACCCTATTATCTAAAGTAGAGAAAATGAAGGTAATCGGAAATTTCCATTACGATCAACCTTTGCATTGAAAAAAAAAGTGTTCACTGAAGTAAATTTTCCTTGAACTCAGTTTGATTTAACAAACTTTCCTACTTCTGCTTTCTATGCAAAACAGATCAGTTTTGTGCTCCTTCATATCGTATTAGACAGCTGCCAACAAATGAGGAAAAAGAAAATCAACGAAAATATAAACCTACAGCAGCAAAATACTATTATCAATCTGTTTTTCTGTTAGAAGCAATGTTATGATGCACTACATTTAGTTTTATGTTTCACAAAATTGGTGTTGAGCTCCACTTTATTCTCGTGTTCATACTTTAAAAAAGGTTTGTACCTAAAAATGAGACTTTTAAACACATTTAAAGAGCTGATGAGATGATTAAAAACAGATAAACAGAGGTCATATGAAGTTTTTAACTGTCTGTCTTTGGTTGCTCTTATTAAACCACACGTTGTTTCAAATCCTCTTCACCTCCTCTGAAGGAAGGAGCCCATCAGATCTCTTTCTTTTGCCTCTTCGCCTCCATCTGTGTTGCAAATACAATAAGTTTTATTTCATGTATTCCTCCTCCTCTCTCCTTTGACCTCCTCACCCTGTGGCTTCCTCTCTCTCTCTCTCTCTCTCTATCTCTATATCTGACCTGCATTGTTGCGGGTTAAACTGGGTTGAAGGAAACTGCTGCTGCTGATGTCAGGTGTGTTTCAAAGTGACCCGACTCCTCCATTTTGCTGAATGTTTATGAGTGAAGTCAACATTACACATCCAGGAAATCATCGTCATTCAAACACGACTGAATATCTCCATACTTTGGACGTGTTACTGGCGGTGTTTGCATTTTTTTCTGTCCTCTATCTTCCTTCCTATCTCTGTTTTAGCCACAGTGGTGCAAAATGTTTCTGCTGACAACCCGGCTCTGGTGGGAGGAATAATCTGGGCACATAAAAATACTAATTCATGACTTATTTTCCCATTTTCAAATAATGTTTTAATGTATGTACTCATCATGCAAACAGAAAAGAAAAAGTGGCAGCAGATGTTTTTTGTTAACATGTAGTTTGGTACTAACCTAAAAAAACAGTGAATTTTTTGTAGGTATATAATAATTTGCCTGGAGTCCCTTCTTGACTGCCAAATGACCACCTAAATATGACTTTTTTACAGCTGTATTCACACTTTTATGCATGATCATCTTATCTTTCCATGTAGGTTTTATTCCCATGTTTTACTCTTATTTTCTAATTTTGTTGGCACCACTGTTAATTTTAGATAAAACTCCTTCCTGTAAACACGCAGAGGTTTACTGACTCATGTTCCCGTGAACCTGAGATTGGTCGTCTACCTGTACACAGTGACACGCACATCGAAATGGGGGTTTTCCCGGGCTGCAAACACACCGTCAATTTTAAAAGGTCCTGGACGTCGGAGATCAAAAAGCGAGACAAAAGGGGGCGTGGTCCCATGGCTCCGTCAGGTAGCTGCGGGAGACAGACCCTGAGGAAACGTCGCCGGCGGCAGCCCTGTCGTCAGGGTGTAAATTACAGGCTTGATGGTCAGGTAACCATCACCTGGACCGGCTCACTCTCTCTGTCTTGTTTGTGTTCTTCGTTTCTGTCTCTTGACTGCTGTCTCGTCTTCCTTCTTCTCTTTCTAGCAACACTGATTTTGTACCTGAAAGTCATTTAGATTTATTTCTTTCCTTTCTAAAATGTAAAGATCCTGTGAAAATAGGAAAATTAAAATGCATCTTTTTTTTTATTTATGACCAGTGAGAGTGAGAGTTTGAAGAACATCAACTGACTTTCTTCAATCTTACAGCATCCTATCGATGATGTTTTTGACCAATAATGCACTTTGCTGTTCCCAGTGTGGTGTAGAAGAGCTTAACTGGCTTTTGGGTGACCCCGAACATCGATTATGAGGCAGATCTGATCACCTGGTATCAGTGTTAGACCTCGCCGATGCTCTTGTGGCTGAATGGGAGCAAAGCCTTGACAAAAAAACTGAAACCAGAAGAGTGGAGGGTGTTACAGCCACAGATTAAAGCCTGTGCCTTTGCGATGACATGTTCAGCAGTCACATATGGGCGTATCGTACAGCTAACCTTTCATTTCATACCTCTTCGTCTCTCACCTGTTGGCCCCTCCCTTCCTCACCGGAGAGGTGTTTTGAAGTGTTTTTGGAGGCGTGACACGAGCGTAAAACCTCCCAAATCCTGCGAGAAAGTGACTGAGCAAAGGGCAAAGCAGTGAGTTAAAACAGCAGGTCAAGACCTCCCTTTCTCTCTCTCTCTCTCTCACTTTCACATCCACACAGGTATTAGAGATATTTTACTGCAAGTGTGGTTCATTTGCTCGTCTCTCACCTCTTTACTGCGAGAACATTTCAGACCTTATGGCACAACCAGTGGTATTCACATCTTACGTAACCAAAAGTAGGAAAACTGCAGAGTGAAAAACATTCAGGGCGGAAGTCCTGGACTGAAATTTTAACTTGTCATCGACCATGTTAACTCAACAAGACGCTGTTTGTCACCTTCTTTACTAAATCTGTCCCTTCATCTCTCTGTCTGAAGCGAAAGCATCCCAGGGAACGACCAGCTCAGGAGTTTCCGGTGAAAAAAACTCAATTCTCTCACTTTCCTACAATCAGTCACACTGTCACTCATTATTATTCAGATGTCACCTGTTCGTCACTTGGGGATTTACACAGGTTTGATTCAAAACTCTTCTAAAACATCTTCCCAGTATTCTCCTTAAATTTCCCCTTGAGTATTCAATGTAGGAGAGTCTTTTTCTCACACAGGCCGACAATGTTAGCATAGTAACTCGCCCTTTTTTGTACCTTTGTCTTAAATGTGATGTGTTTTTATTCTAATTCTGTGAGAAAAGTGCTGCTTCTATAAACCAGACAGTTTAAAAGGAAGTCTGGTATTTACAAAACAAACTCTCCCTCTTTTATCTCTTCATCGCTCTCTGTTTTCCTCCTTATTTCTTTATCGCTTCCTCTTTTTCTTTCTGCTACTATATCAGTCTTTATCTCATCTTTATTGCTGTCTCTTTCTCTCCTTCTATACTGTCCTCTCTGTTTTTTGTTGTTTTTATTTGCAGCCCTCCATCGCTTTCTACTCTCTTGGCTTTGACACTAAACAGGACACGGTTTTATCTCGTATAAACACTCAATGATGTGTCTTTAAATTAGATTTTTTTTCCTTTCTCTTTGTCTGTTTCTCTCTGACATCTGTCCTTTTTCACTTTCTTTCTCCTTTTTTCTTTCTTTCTTTCTCCTCTTGTTCTTTTCCTTCGCTGTCCATCTTCTCCTTCCTTCATCCCTCCTCTTTTTTTTTCTTTCTCCACTTTTCTACCTTTTTCCTCTCTCTGAATTGACAGTTTGTCTCTTTGGGAAAGGAGGGATCGTTTCTTGTTTGCCGCTAATCGGAGCAATGCGGATTAAAAATCACACACACACACACACACACACACACATCTGTCAGTTAAGTCAAGATGTTGACACCACTCGGGCCCACTCAACAGCTCCTGTGGGGAACAGTGTTTGTGATTGTGAGTCATCAATCCCACAAAGACACATCACGTTATCTATTTACCTATTTAGAGAGACTAACAGGCCATCAGAGTCTTCTTGAGCAACTTAAGAGCTAGATTTTAAAAAAATGGCATCATGCTTGTTAAATTATCACTTTCCTCCTAAAGCTTTTTTTTTGCAGCATCCAGTCATTTCTGTAACTTTCTGAAAACAACAATCCAACAACTTTGCTTGCAGTAGTTGTTTGAGGAAGAAAAGAAGAGAGCGTAGGAGAGACATCCACAGATATAAACACTTTAGCCTTCATACGTGAGCAGCGGACATTTTATAGGAGCTAGTTAGGTGCAATCCTGCAACGTGTCCAGTTTCTGTTGATGCAGCTGGTCATAAAGGCAACTTCAGATATCAAAGATGTTCATTTTGTTGTCTTTCTCTGCACATATGACGATAAGCAATAACTGCAGGTGTGTTTTTGGACTTCGCTTCCAAAGTTTCATCATCCGTTGTTGCTGTTAACCTCTTCTTTGTTTGTTCGGCCGCAGTAATTGTTTACACTAGCAGTGCTTGCAGATGCTGCTTCGCACAAAGATGAGCTGAAGAGCGAGTCTGTTGTGTTAAAACAGTCTAACTGTGCACCGGCTCAAACTGGAAATGCTGCTCAATCATTGTTGCATAACCTCCATGAAAGATACAATAAACGATAAAGACTCATCCAATTTATCTTAAAAATAATAAATAGGAATTGGCAACATGCAGTCACTAAGTCTGGAGGGAGTAAAAATTAAGCAAAAAAACAAGGTTAAAAAATGTTCAAATGTATTAGGAGGACACAACAGGACAGTAGATCTCAGACGCTGTTTTTGTTCTTTTTTTTTTAAGCCAAAAAGGTTTTAATGGCCTCAGAGCGCTCGGTTGGTTGATTTACTGCAGGAATGAGGCAGAACCAGAAGGAGATGTTCAACAGAGCGTCTGCATCTTCAGATCTTTGTTTGAGAACTTCAAAAAGCGGCGACTGGACTCGTCTTATAAAACCAGTCCAGGCCAAACTCAAGGCCAGACTCCAGTCCCGGTTTACAGGGTGACCTCTGACCCCTGAGGACAAAGAGGAAGTCCTTAGTAAACGGAGGGGGGGGTGGAAGGACAGTAGATCATATCTGAGTCTGATTCAATCACAGCACCGTGGGAAACACACTCACACACACACACACAAACAGCCACTCCGCCTTCAGGACATCAACACAGGAAGGAGCATCTAAGTGGCCGTTTCCATGGAAACAATGACCGCCGCCCGAACCCTAACCTCCGGGTGTATGTGAACCTTTACCCCTGAGGACTCGTGTGTGTGTGTGTGTGTGTGTGCAGACACTACACAGTAAGCAAACACACAAACCGGCGCAGATTTCGGCTGAACTCGCCGGCCCTCCCTCGTCTCGGCATGTGGTCCAACTTGAGAAAGTGGAGGACGCAAACACACTTCAAACACACACACGCTTTCTTTCAACAGCGCTCTTCAGATGACAAAACATTTCCTCGCTGTCTCCACATGAAATTTTCCGACCTCCTGTCCCGCGTTGATGGATGTGGCCGTAGAGCCGGTCGGCGCAGTGTGTCGGGAGTGTTTTCAGGGGTTTTTTTTGCGCGCTGTGTTTGGACTGCAGCCTCTTGTTAACGTCCCTCTGGCTACAAACACAGTGACATGTGATTTATGGAAATGAGCCATGGAGGAAACTCGGCGGGATAAATCAAACGCACTCGACCTGCGCAGCGTGTGTTTCATTCGGTGTGTGTGTTTGGAATAGAGAGGGACGGTAAAAGACAAGACACTAAGAACTAAAAAGAGACACAGAGGGAAAGTGTGTGAGATTGATGGGCTTTTTTTCTCTTTTGATGTTCTTTAATGCAACATCCAACAACAAAGAGCCCATAAATCCACTTGGGGGTGGGATTAAAAGTAAAGTGGTTCAGAAATATTATCCATTATTATCCTAACCCTAACCTGGTTTGGATTTGACCAAAAGTTCGGTGAAATGAATCACACTGATTACTCAACAAACTTTGAACTCTGAAGGTGGTTGTAGATGATCGCAAGGACTGACTGCTTTGTCTGAAATCATGCAAACAATATTTGACAACAACAAACAGTTCCTCTGATCTGCACTGTAATAAGATTTCATTTGTGTATTTATGCATTATCAAGAAATATCATGAAATTCATTGCATTGCTGCAATCACCAAAATACAAAGAAGTGTATGTATGAATGTAAAATAAAATAAAACTTAATAAAAAAAGTAATAAAATCATTTAGGTTAACATAGAAGGAAAAACGATTTCTTTACATCTGTTAGAAGTTTTAATCTTCTCCTCTGCATTAATTTGTCTTACCTTAAGTTTTAACTTCTGTAAAATACATGTAAATATAATATTTGGATATTTCTATCAAAAGTCCCTCTCTTTTAAAATGTAGATTTTTGATGACTTATCTTGTGCTCTGGGGCATAAACATATATTAATAAATAAATAAAAAATTTAATTGGGGTGCAAACACCACTAGACCTCATTGGCTCATGGGGTATTATAACTAGCAAACTAATATCACCAATATAAAAACACACTTTCTTTATCCAAAAGAACATTTCTTTAATTTTCTACATGTCCTTTATTTTCCATACCCAACAGTACCAAGATTCAAAGTCCTCCATGCTCATTAAGTCCATCTTAAAAAACTCAAACCTCAATTTTCCTGTAAAAAATGTGAACATTTCTTTAATAATATTTAATGTTTTTAGGAAGACAGATTAAGGATGAAGGGTGAAAACTGAGGCAGCAGTGTATGGGGTCTTTCATGAGGACACCCTGACCCATAAATACTCCAGTCTGCTCTGCAGGCTTTCTGTTAAAGATGTGCGTTCATTTCCCCAGACCTGACCACCACTACAGCACACATCGTGAGCAGTAAACTGAGTTTGATGGGGGTTCCTCTTCAGCATAAACTACAGCCGATATTTCTTTGCCGTTTTAAACAACATCCACTCCAGCGCTCCTTTTGCTCCTCAGAGGCTCAAACAACTTCATCTTCCCGACAATCTGCTTCTGGCATTTTGATAAGCGATAAACACGAGTGACAGATGCGTCTCGCGTCGATTTGTTCTGTTTCATCAAAGGCTCCTCACGGATTTGCTGTGTTCGCTTGGCACAAAACAAACGCCCTCGTGTATTTGGAAAGTAAAGAACACTGCTCTCAGACTGTAATTGGAGCACACTCCTTATTCATAAACAAGATCTGACTCACAAATTTCACTTGAATCCTCGAATGTTTCCTTTACTCTCCTTTTTGTAATTATAGGGATTATTTTTACATCATCTTAAGAGACCCTCCTCGATTTCATTTGAAAGCTCTCTTCTGAACCGTATGTTAACATTCCTCTTACATAACAGAGAAGTTATGAAGTGTTTAACCCTTCGTTGAACTGGTCCAGCTGGGGGAAAGGCCAGCCAGTCCACCTCCATCTCAACACAATATAGATCAGACCACCACCACCATTATCTGCTTAACATAACCAAATACTTAGGGGGCCTTCAGAAGCCTGTGTGTTGCTGAGTGTGTACAGATAAATAGTTTGTCTATGCAAGTGTGTGTGTGTGTCTGCTGTGTAAAGATGCTGCTAGCCACCCTGACCTTGCAGGGTTTAGGCTCGGTGTTGGGTATTAACAGGTTAATATCACCCTAGAGGTCAAGACGAATGTCCTCAGTCACCCTGCAAACTGTCCCGAGAACCCACTGACCCTTCCTCAGTCAGATTACACCAGGTGGGTGAAGGAGTCGGGGGGGAGGGGCAGTTTTATAACCTCCACTCCTTTCAAAGTGTGCATTATGCAACGTGTCACCAGTGTAAAGGTTGATAACTTTATGATTGAGCGAGGACTTTGAACATAATTTGTGAATTTTTGTGGCACAGAAGTACGTTTTTGAATGTATTTTGTATAAATCACAAAACAAAGACAAGCAGGTTGACTATTATATGAGCTGATTCTGAAACAATACATCAAATGGCAGCATGTTTAATGTAGTTCAATGTATAAATAAACTGAATAAAATAAGTATACTACAGTAGCATTCGTTTAAAACCAGCCCAAGTTAAGAGGCAGGAAACTGGTGGAGGGATTGAGGAAATGTTTATTTCATCAGTATACATCTAATCTCAAAATACAGACAGACTTCAACAGTTGTAGTAGTGAGCATTTTAGAGGAAGAGGTGGGTTCAGCTTTATAATTTTTTTACTCCAAATTGAATTCAAAAATGGACAAAAAAGTTTATCACCATTTTAACAGACAGCTTTGTAAAGTGTTCTTCCGATGTCTTCTTCCGTTAAAAAGTCATGATTTTGTGAACATTTGGACTTTCAGACTACTTGCCGCCTCTTTAGGTTGTCAGCGTGATTCGATTTGTTCTGGTGTCAGTTCGTCATCACAGCGTGAAACTGTGCAGACGTTTGGGTCTTTGGGTCCAAATAGACGACATGTTAGTTTATAGATTGGTTACAGCATAATTCACAGAGAAACAAAGGGGAGAAATGCAAATAAAATCCTGAGACAACTGCAGTATATTTTTCTGTCAGATAGAAAAAGTGTATATCAACATTTTCTCAGCCAAACATTGTGGTAAAGATTTCCAGAGCGAACCGAACACTCTGAAAATCCTCGAATGTTTCAGGCTAGGAGACAGTGACAGGCGGATGATCCTCTGTCATGAGCGTCTCAGTGGCAGGTAGGGGGACGAACTCGGTGAACTTACCGTGATTTTAAATCGTCCTGCAGGTGGAGAGAGCGAAAACAAAGCTGCGTCCACTCTCGATTGGTGCCTTTTTATCGCTTAAGCCGCCACGATCGCTTTGCGCTTTGGGTTGGCCTTCGAGCTTTCTGACAGCGTCACTGTGGGTGAAGGTGAACTCTCTCTCTTTCTCTCTCTCTAACACATACATACACACATGTAACCACGTGTACATATACACACTCAATCTCAAACACACACGCGTTGAGGAACACGTGTGGTCTGAGGAGGACGTATGTGACGGATTGGCAGGGACTGATGGTGTACTGGAGTATTTGTATGATAAACTCCCTGTGGATTACACCTTGTGTGTGTGTCAGAAAAGAGCAAATTGGTGTGTTTGTGTGTGTGTCTGTGTGTCTTTGTTAGCTTCATGTCGCTGAATGTGTTTGCTAAGAATTCAGCACACATGTTAATTTTTATCTGTGTGACTTCATTTGTACATTTTACATTTTGCCAGTTCGTAAATGTGTTTATCTATCTGTGAGTGTGTGTTTTTTTGGCATGTGTGTGTGTGTGTGTGTGTCTGTGTGTGTGTGTGGGCATGTGTGTGTGTGAGTGTGTCCAGCCGGTTTAATCAGAGAAGGCCTTGTCCAGGATAAATTTGTGGCCCCCAGCCTCCTAATTCATCCTCGGCCTTCTGGCCTTGGGCCACTAATGAAACCCACCAAGGTTAACCTGCTACAATAACACACACACACACACTTCCTTCTGCACATCTTCATCTCATCCTTCCTTCTCCCTCTCAGTCCTCTCAGTTTCTCCTCCTATCACTCCTGTTTTCTTTATCTTTTTTTCAGATGATCCCCTCCTTAAATGGAAAGTCACGTCCAGTTTATTTCACAATGAATCCACTTTTTTTATCCATGTTCGGAAGAGAAACGTGCCTCAACGTTATTGTACTACCAGCTGATTGTAATTGTAGTCTATAATGTTCATTGCAAAAACTGTAATGACAGTGAACTTTTTCTAGGAAATAATCAACTAATGCTGCTCTCTGGACAAGAAAAAAGGTATCTGTGACGTTTTCTTTTACTCCACCTCTCTGATCTGGGGAACACGTCCTGATCAAAGGGTAGATCTTGTACTATTTTTGGGACAAATCAACATCACTCCCACCATATTTTTATGTTTCCTATACTTTTATTATCCTTTGCATTAGCTAAATACAGCTCTGGACCAAACCAAAGCACATCTGTTCCATCAGATGCTCCAGATAGACATGAAGTAAAAAACTACTAAGATGAGACAAATCACAAATAATGACTTGTTCCACTGGTATGCACAGAGGGAGCACATACAATATGAATTCAGTAGCATTGTTTGTCTTTGCTAACTTGTACTGCAGGGAAAAAGGGAAAGAAACTGAGGAAAAACACTAAATGTGGATGAAATGGAGGATGTAAAGAAAGCTGAAGGTGACAGGAACATCAGGTGATGAATGGATTCGATAAAGATGACTCACAGCACACAAAGTCTGCTGGTCACTCTTCATTCTCATTTTTATTCTTTGTATTTCTGCCACAGAAAAACAGACAGATGATTATTATAATAATGAAGCTACACATGCTTGTGTTCGTTTATCAACCCTCCTTTACTTGTAATGGATCTTTGAATGAATCTATATGAACCAAATAATAAGAATATGGTAACCACGGTGGGTCAGATATGAAAGAGAGATGTAGACCAAAGGAAAGGTAACAGGGGAGGAGAAGATCTGAAAGTGAAACATGAGCAGAGAAGGACAAAGGAGGAGGAGGATGGCGATAGACGCGAGGGAGAAGGAATGAGAGGAATGAAAGAAAGATGGAGAGTGAGGGAGAAAGTCCAGAAGGAAAGAAGGAAGAGAGGACACAAGGGTGAGAGCTGTGAGAGAGTGAGGAATAAAGACACAGATAGAGAGAGAGGAGGACAGATTTCCCAAGGGGGTGATGGAGGGGGGAGGGCAGCTGGCCTCTAAGTACAACACACACACACTGTCCTCATTAATTAGACTTCATTAGCGACTGTCGGATGAGACTAATCAGGGTGTGTTGTTGTCACAGATTGAGGGAATCCATGTGTGTGTGTGTGTGTGATTTACTGGCGGGGCTCAGCTGAGTCTGTGGATTGATCAGAGCCCCAATCAGACCCCATAACACACACACACACTCATCTGGTCAGCCAGTGTAATCTGTCATCCGTTTACATGCTACAGGTTGTCAGTTCAACAGCAGGTTGTGTGTGTGTGTGTGTGTGTGTGTGACCTTGTGTAAATGACAGCTCCAATACAGATGACACACATATCATCCCAGCTGCTAAACGCTGTCCCTCACCAGGTAATATGTGTGTGCAAAACACAACATGATGGATTTACACACACACACAAACACACACGCACATGTATGTTGTATCCCGTGTGTGCAGGTGGAAGAATAACCGTTACATTACATGATGGATCAACTTGAACATAAAGCAGCGTCTCTTCCTGTTTTTCCTTTTCCTCTCTCCATGAAAACAACACAATGATAGATTTTAAAACTTAAACATGAAAAAAACATGGCTGCCTATTTTATCATGCTAAGCAGTTTGTGGCACTCTTCTTTTAAAAGAGTCTTAAGGAAGTCTAAAGATGGGAAATTGTTCTTGCTCCGCTGTGATTGGAGCGTTGAGGGGAAAGGGGCAGGGCTTATAATCAATCAGTTTATAACTTTCTTTTGTTAAAGTGGATCTCATTAAATAAACACACCATGTGATGGTGTTCAGTCTCAGCAACATCCACCAGCCTTTATTTTCTGCTTAATGTTCGTCTCTTCACTGTTGGTGTCAGAATCAGTGCAACATTTTTAGACACACACACACTTGTTGTATCCTCTACACATTATCTGTTAGGGAGGCAACACACAGATACACACCCTCAGTTCTTTTGCTGACGCAGATGTGCTTTTGGCAGTTGTGTTGTCGGCCGGCTCAGATCTTCAGGCTTCCAACGAGAGCTGGATGCCAGAGCGGAAACACACATATAAATAGGCATATACACACATGCACACACTCTCTTTTGCTTCTCGCAAATTAACACACATTAACATAGGCATGCACACACACACACACAAGAAGAAATAACAGGCTCTTCTTACAAACACACAAAGGCAGCTCATCCTCGCCACGCTCCAGGAGTGACAGATCGATTCCTAGGACAGCTGCTGCCCAGACAGGTGTGTGTGGGTATGTGTGTGTGTGTTTCTTCATCCTTTTACACTTAAAAACGAAAGACAAGAACTCTCTCCTCTTCTTTCAGTCTCTCTGTCTCTCCATAGATTTTCTGTCTTTGTTTCAAGAAACACACGAAAGCTGATCTTTAAATGATCTTTTATCATCATCATACATATTCAGAACTGTAGCTTACATTTTATTTCACATTAAAATGTTGGGAAAAGACCATTTTTATTTATCTTATACAAACATAAGATTCGACATAAAGTTTAAAAAAACTTTATTTTTCAAGTTGAATTTATCGAAGTTCCCACTTGAGTTGGATTATTGGCCTGAGCCTCTAACTATCAATAATCACCATCTTACAATCAACATTTTCTGCCTAACACAGAAAACACACGACCACTGACCGATCAGTTTCTTTGGTCTTTAAACAGGAGCTTGAAGTAGCGCCACGCGGCCCCCGCCTGCCTCCCCACACCCACCCCGTCCCTCCATTCACCTTGACTTGTGTATTCAGTTGCAGCCTTTTTACTGCCTGTAAAAGCAGAATGAGGACCACGGTCAACTCTGACCCCTGGTACAGGGCAGGAATAGAGACGCAGTCAGGGGTCGCACACACACCCCGTCCTTTGTGTTTCTGCGTCGTGTGTGTGTGTGTGTGTGCATGTGTGCTACTTAAACAAACAGAGCAGTGAAGTCAAGTCATCAAACGTTCAATCAACAGAAAATAAAACAGTTTGATTATCATTAAAGTCATTTATTAGGTATAAAACACAGGCTGGTTCCACTTCCTGAAATTATTATCACATCATCATTTACATCACTGTAAACTGAATATCTCACGTTTTGTGGTCTACAGGGTTTTATCCACTACAAAACTATATATTAAAGATTGATTCATTTTAAAGAATATTGATAGTAATTAGTAATTTCAGTTCTCAAGAAGCAACTAAAATGTGAACTCTGATTTTAATAAGGCAAACAACACACTAGAGTTCACTGTTTTCACTCATCGTATTATTTTAGACTAAAGAGATTTTTGTCAAGGAAACATGAACAGGAACTTGTGTTTTTGTTATCTCTGAAATGAGCCAGATAAAGAAATAAAAGCCTTTCTGTGAACAAACCTGTTAACTCAGCTGTTTCTACAAGATGAAATATTAAAAATGTGAATCTCTGATGTAATATATGATATATCCTTCTCAATTACTTTAGTGTGTGTGTGTGTGTGTGAAGTGAAGGTGCTTTGGTGTAAGCTAAGCAGAGAACAGGCGGGTGTGAAAGTCGATCTGCACTGTGGCTGGCGATGGAGAGAGAGAGAGAGAGAGAGAGAGAAATCGACAGCAGCACGGTAGCTTTCACTGCTGCCATCCCAGTGTGTGTGTGTGTGTGTGTGTGTGTGTGGTAAAACAGCAGCTATAAAAAGAATAGAGTTACTGAACACAAGGTGGGGTGAAAAAAAAAAGAGAGAGAAAGAACAACATTAGCTGATACTCACACACACACACACACACACTCTGGGATGCACTTTGACCCCGTCAGCTGCCGCCATGCTTGCTTTGGGCTTGGGCACATGGGCAGCGTGAGCAGGTGAGAGCGAGAGCTAACGGACGGCCGCCTGGGATAACTGGGACGCCTTGCATTTCACACACACACTCACACACCGACAAAGGGGGTTAAAAGCATTCATATGTACATACACACAGGGGAGGCGCAAGGTCAGGGCTGGGTCAGGGGCCGAAACAAACACACACACACACACAAACACACACACCACTCCTTGCATTCCTACATATGTCAGTTGTGTAATTAAAAGGCTTGCACCTCTTTGTCACTCTCACTGTGGCGCAAACGCTGATCCGCTCTCTGGAACATCATATACATTGATAATAGTGGACATATGGGCCATATTATGGCCTTAGCATAACTTATCTAGTTAGCAATATCAAGCAATTTGTGATATTTGCTTTAGAGAGTAGGCAGACTTCACTATATTCGAAAGATAACACAAAAATCTTTCACATAGATAGATAGATAGACTTATATAACCTGGATTTTTTCATTTAATTGTCTCTAAAAGATGACAGAGCACCCAGGTGGGATGTTTTTCTACCTGTAAGTCTCACTCCACCTTTGTTTTCACAGGCTCCTCAGGTAAATACATCAGCTGTTCAGGAAATCACATAAAAAGAAAAAAATTCAGCACTTACGTCTGATAACACCTGGTCAAACAAAGCTCTGTCGCTGATCGTTCGACAGGCAGCATTTATGTCGGACAGACGTGCTGTTTAAAGACGTGATTCACTGCTCGATGCTCGATGAGCGCAGTGTCGTCACCGTTCGAGGATTAAGTCAGACAATGTGGCGGCATTTCGTTCTTTCACTCGTCAACGCGCAGAAACACACACAACTGCTGGCTGCGCTCCAGCGAATACTACAGCCCTGTGTAATGAATAAATGACTGATAACATTACAAAGGAAACGCTGCTGGCACACTACCAAATGGACTGTGAGTGTGTGTGTGTGTGTAAGACAAAGGTCACTCAGGGTTTATTCGGTCTTTTCTAAACCTGTTTTCATGAGGAAAGTGGAGGAATTCCAGGCGAAGACTTGGAAATGAGCGTTCACTGAAACTGATAAAGCGGAAAAAGCAAACAAGCTGCAGAAACGCTGCAAAATCTTTTAGTTTCCTCCCAAAATACAACAATACAAAGTTAGAGAACATAGATTCATCCAGTTAATAATCTCACGCAGCAGGTGATGTTGGGAAACCTGATGTTTAAAACATCTTTACGGCAGATCCTCAAGTTTTCATAAGGAAACTGCAAATCAAGATGTGAGTTGTTCAGATCTCTAAACACTGTCCATTGAAATTATTATAATTCAAAGCCTGAGTCTTTTCAATACGTAGGCCAAATACTTGAATGTTCCCTTAACAAAGACGGTGACTGATTTTGTGCTTCCTGCATTTCTTTCAAATTTCTGTCAAGGAATAAATAAAAACTAAAAACACATGGTGTAATTTTCATTGGCTCTGACATCAGTGTGTGTTCATGTTTCCAACAGAAAAAGTCCACTTAGTAAGTCCTGAATACAGTTGGATGTTCAAATGGACTCTTCTGGCAAACATGATAAACAAGACTCCCCTTGAAGGCACCATTAGGAGCACTTACTTTAAGAAAGCTGCTGCAGCTGTAAAGTGGTGAAGAAGAAGCTATTTTGGGCGTCCAGGCTTCCAAAAGTCCTGTTCAGTTTCTACCCTGACTGATTCATCAATGAGAAAGATGAGCAAGATAATATGTGGTCGTTTGGTGAGATGTCACAAGTCTGTGGACGAAAAAACACGAGGAGATAAGTTGGCACTCATGGAGCATTTAAGTCGGAATAAATGAGCTTTAAATTCTGCTGTGCTCCCTGCAGAAAGATTATAAAACATACAGCATAATTTTTCTCTTGTTTCAAGCTCTGCTGGCACCAAACTGACAAAACATGGCACTCTGAGAGGAAAATATTAAAACTAAGGGTCATAAGAGACTTTTTATTAAATTCCCCATGACACTCATATTCCATTCTGAGGAATATTCAGAATATTATTAAAGGAAACAAAAAGGGAAAAAAACTCTTCCAGCGAATCAGTGTCACCCTTCCACGTCACCCACTAAAAAAAAACAGTGATGGAAATATTCATGTTTTGCGTCTTTCTGGTTGGGCAAGGCTGTGAAGTTTCTGAGCTCATTACTACTGATAAATAACAGAGTAATAAACCAGAGAGACGGAGCGATACAGAAACACAAACACACGGTGACAGAGTGGCGTTTAAGTTCGGAGCCAGACACTCTGTCTCCGTACAGCTCTGTCATTTCTACTGTGTGTGTCACTGTTCATTACCTGTGTGTGTGTGTGTGTGTGTGGGGGGTAAGTAAGGGTCAGGGTGTGTCTGTGTGTGTTCTGGGTCAGTTTGTGTGTTCCTGCGTGTGTGTGTGTGTGTGTGTGTGTGCACAAAAGTCAATTAGAATCAATTTGTACCCTCAGCTGTTTGAAGCCCCACCAGGCCATCTTCCCCGTGACTCCGTCTGTGTGTGTGTGTGTCACCTCATTACCTTGTTATTGCAGAGCTGGTGGGTCCCTTTGGTCACTGTGTGTGGGTCAGTTTGGTCAGAGTGTGTGTGCAGTGTTTGAGCCCCCTGAAGTCATCGGTTGATTTAAGACGCATGTTTTATCTGTTGTCCGTCACTATGCAGGAAACTGCGCTCATCCAAGACGGATAAAATGTAGTTCAGCTCCTGTTGACAGTCAGGAGATTAAATCACTCAGTGTGTTGTGTTTAAATGATTATTTGACCTCTCAAATCACCACTTACTCACATTAAGATTAAAGAAATACTTCACTCCATCCAATCCATCCTTATTTTATTATTAGGTGGCTCAAAAAGTTGCGGTCAGTATTGATTAACAACAATCACAGTGAATTCTAATGTAGACCCACAGACACAAAACAAATATATATCAAAAGGTCCATGTACATTTCTCAAATCCTGCACCCCTCCTGTTGCTTCAGACTGATGCTTCACCAATAAATTAGTATTTCTCTTTTTCACCACAAGCACTAAAATTAAAATGCCATTCACCTGTGATACTGGTGAGGATGCAGAAATCCCAGCTGTCTCATATTCTGGACAAAAAAACTATCTATAATGTTTCCTAACTCTAAAGATTAATGAGAACGTTTTTATTTTGTATATTTTTGAGGTATTGAGGTCAGCTCGGATCGTAGTAACCAATTAAACACAAGGTGAATTTTAGATATCGCTAAAGTACTGAATGATAAGATCTGAGTGGGCACAAGGAGACAAAATCCCTTTAGGCAAACTACAACCCATACATGTGTTAAAAACAGTTTAACTTAAATCATTCGTGCTTATCGCAGGGATCTGTGAATGTACTTCATGAAAGCACAGAGACGAGAGAAGAAAATGGAGGGAACAGGTGTAAAACTTTGAAGCAGTGGAATCTGTGCAGTCTTTATGTTGTGTAGTATGTTATGTGTAGTCTCGTGGTCAGATTTGTGCGAGGTGGGATTTTCACTTCTCTGGATGCTGTGAAGTGCAGAAAAAGTGCTCCGTCTCTCTTTATTTGGGTCTGCTCAGTTCACACTTTATACCTTTGATATGCCTTCAAGGTCTCTGCATGCTTTCAGTTAAAGGTTAAAGATCACGGGTTTGCTCAACAGGGCTGTCAGGGAACGAAGGCTTTATGACTAAATCTGCTGTTTGTTAGCTGTGTGTGTGTGTGTGTGTTTCACGGTGACCTGGTAACATATTTTATCAGGGTGTTGCGGGGCCAGCCCTTGGCCTCCATACTTTCTATTTCACAAACTGTGTGTGTGTAAACAGTGCTCACCTTGTTCCAGGACCATAAAGCTGGTGTGTTTTATCAGTGATTGATTACCTCGACTGAGACATTAGCAGCTTCCATATCTCCAGGCCCTGAGTGCTGAAAGTGTGTGTGTGTCTATGCGTAATGTGTGTGTGTGTGTGTATGTGTGTATGTGTGTGTGTGTGTGTGTGTGACAATGATGACTAGTTGCGGTGGTTTGGTTGGTAGCATGACTGACTCTGTCTTGTTTTGTGGGATGTGTGTGTTACCTGCACTGATAATTAAATAGTGCGTGTCCCACATTCTTATATATGTTTTTGTGCACAGTTTTTGTGCATGCACGCGGGTTTGTGTGTGCACGGGTTTGTGTGTGCGTGGGTTTGTGTGTGTTATTGCGTGTGTGATGCAGATTATTGATTGAAGGGTTTGGTGTGTGTGTGTGTGTGTGTGTGTGTGTGTGTGTGTGTGTGGCTTCCTGTGGGTTTAAACCCAGAGCTGATAAATGAGCGAGCGGGGGTTACATCAGGATGCACATACACACTCAAAGGAAGACACACACTCGCAGCTGTCATGTAATGTAAAGTGTATAAAATCATAACAAAGTAAAAATCAAACATCAGCGAGACTCTGAAGTGAAATGAAGGCTGCAAATATTCAAACTCACACTGCTGTTCACTCTTTTGTCCTCAGGAATCACAGAAGCACAACTACCTGAAATCTCAATCTTTGTGGTATTTAGCTTGTCATAAAACACAGACTCTCAAAACGTGCAAACGACCTTACATAGTTGACTGTACCACACCGGGAATGTCGTAAAATAGGAATGTGTGTGTGTGTTTCTGGAGCCGGTTTAACACACCTGTTTGTTTTGGGTTGACTGCTTTCTGGAGAATCAACGTGCAGATATTAACACACACACACACACACACACACAGTAATACACATGCTCATTTCTCACCTCTTTCCCTCACCTCCTATTTGGATTGCACATTTTTCCATTTTTCTTCCTCCTCTTTGTTTCTCACACACTCGGTCGACTGTTGTTACTACATCAGTCTTGTCTCCCGCTGTGTGTGTTTCTGATCATGTGAGCCGCTTCATTAAATATTAACCAGCTTGAAGACATTCGGTCCACTGTGTCAGTGTGTCCACCAAAGCAATTACTCACCACTGCGATCAGAGTGTGTGTGTGTGTCGCAGTTTTCTTCTTCAAACAGGGATGATGAGACATACCTGTACCTGTGTACATGTGTGTTTGCGTGTGTGTAAAAGTGCGTGGGTGTGTGTCACTTTTGCTTTGTGCAGTGTGTGGCATTTGTGTTTTGTACTTATCTCTTTCACGTGGGCTATCGTGAGACACATCCTGTGGCCGTGCTGTTGAGTGTGTGTGTGTGTGTGTTTGTATGTGTGTGCATGCCAGGAGGGTAATTACAGACTCAGCGCAAGCCTGGACAAATTACAGAGGATCACACACACACACACACGCACAGTTACTACCTCTCTCTCTTTCTCTCTCTCTTTCTCTCTCCACCCTATCAACCTTTAGCGTTGCTTAACTCTCAGAGCTCAGTAAGATCAGACCATAACAAAATACACCCTCACACACACACACACACACAAATGTGGAGACACACCCCTCCTCTCGGGTTAGGAAACACCACCACAGAAAAATAGCCACCTTAACAAGTCATTTAGTCTTGTAATGACTCATAAAATCTTATTTTCTTCCAACAAAAGTGAAGATCAGCCAACGTCGTGAGAAATCTGATGACCACTTCATCAACATCGTCCCTTCCTATCTCGCTCCTCAGTCTTATCGGTGACACACGGCCCAATGACGGGCTTACCATCAAAATAAAGAGCATCCATTCTGTGTGTGTCCTTTAGGTCACATATATTCTGCTTTTAAGTTCATTAAATCTCATGTAACTGGACATATAAATAGTTTTTTTCTGGTGAAATTTCAAATCAAGTTTAATTATTTTAAAAGTATTTTTGACTGTTTGCTAAAATGACAAGGTGCTCAATTTGTAGCGTGTGGTACTATGAAAGATATCATTTACTTAAAAATAATCACTACAGACACATATAAGTTCGTAATAAAGCCTCTTATAGATAATACATTGTCTGAATTTATAAGTAACAACATGTATGAGTTCATTGAACCTTTTTCTATTTATTTACATTTGTAGATGTTTTTCTGTGGTCGAAAAAGAAAGAAGCTGACATCCCTTTTTGTTGTGTTCTTGCAACTTAAAACACAATTATATTGTTATAACACGACTCGAACACGGAGTCTAATGTGGGCTTGTTGAAAATAATTGACCTCATAAGTTCCAGCTGAAGGAAAAAGACAAACACCAACACAAACATCAGCCGAGGCTCAGAGGAAACTAAGAGGTGATTTGTTGTTTTCTAAAGTTGAGAGAGTGTGGACTGTCTCCTCTATCTCTGCTCATCACGGGTCAAAGGTCAGATAAGGACTGTCTGCTGGGAAATGGAGTGGGGGGAGAGGAGGAGGAGGTGGAGGTGGTGGAGAAGGTGGGGGGTCACCTGATGACAGGACAGGAGGAAGAGGAAGGCAGAGGGGAAGTAGTTAGTGTTAGCACGCTACTGGCGTTGATAGGCGTCCACAGGAAGGTGTTTGATAAGTGAGGCTGTGAGTTACTGAGTAACTAAAACTCTTGTTGGGTAACAGGTGAGGGGGTCACCTCCCTCTCTGTGGGGGCAAAGGATTAATATTGACGGCTTCGGGGATTGATTCCCTTTGGGGCTACTCGTGCTAACAATAAGCACTAACGAGACCATAAAGCATATCAGATAAAACCTTAACATCCTTGAATCCTTGAGTCCTTGATCTTACATCACTTATGCTCATTTTCTGTGTGTTTTGTAATGTTTGACACTTTCTACACTAAAAAACAAATTAAAAATATTTTAATGAACAAATACAACACATACAAAAAAAAGTATGTGTTGAAATAGCACTTTAACATTAATATGGTAAAAAAAAATGTTTGTTTATATTATATATTCAAATAAACTATATATTCAAAATTGGGTAGATGTTTTTATTTTTATACATTTTAAAAAATAACATTTTTCAAATAAGAAAAAAACTAAACTTTGATTTCAGGTCATAATAAAATGTCTAAAATGTTCACATCTTAAAAGATTATATTCTTCTAATTCTTATGGGACATTTTGAGAGTTCGAAGAAAGTAAGCTGGACTTGTTTGAAGTTCTTGAAGATGCGTCACCTTTCATCCAAGAGGCATCTTCAGTTCACTTCAAGTAAGTCCAGTTGACTTTCCTGAAACTCTTAGGAATGACCACGACCTGGATAATCTTTACAGACTTCCTGTGGGACAGTTTTGCACGCAAATATTTAGGCTACTTCACTGACACCAACCTTCTTCATTAATCCATCTTTGCCTTCAGTGTATGAACCTTCATCTTAATTTTTTTGGATCTCTGACTGAACACTGCAGTCAGGTGACGGCAGGGCTTCTGTCTGCACTCTGCTCCTTCACCTTTTCACCTTCTCTCGGCTTGATCGTACTGCATTCATCCTGATTGATTTTCTCAGGAAGTTTTTGTCACTCAGTAAGAAGACACTTAAAAAAACAGAGGGTCCGAGCACTTCAGGGTTCCTCACAAACGACCATCAACAGGAGTCTGTGCTGATGTATGAATCTGACTTAAACTGCGCTACGTGACCGACCTCCTGCACAATCAGTGATCTTCGCGACACGATTCCTCAAGCGACACACTCGGATTTCTCTTCCTGGTGCTTTAACTTTTCAGAGTGTGTGCTTAAACATTACAGACGAGGTCATGTCAGGGTCCAGGAACAACAGCAGTTTGCAGTTTGGTGTTTGCAGCATGTGACAGATAAACAACAGACAAACAAACTCTTCCTCTCTCCGTGACATCCTCTCTTCTCACCCTCTGTCCTCCTCCTCCTCCTCTCTGTTACCCATCCTCTTCTTCTCACCTCCAATCTCAATATCTTGACAAGATCAGCATGATTGGAGTATTTTCTTCTCCGTCCACTTCTAAATTATTCGTGGCAGATGTCAGATTCAGTTCTGAAGAACAAGACAACACGACCTCTAATCTTAAATTGTGTTTTTTAAGTTTAACAATCTGGTTTATTTCTTGTTTTCCTCATTAAAATAACACTTGCCACGCAGCCTGGCAGCTATTGATCAGAGGATTTTGGAGGTGTTGCAGAAATCTTTAATATATTTTACCAAACAGAGTGGTAAATTTTATCTCCACTTGCAGATGTTTGAACAGGAAACTGGATTCATTTGTCTAACACTTATGATTACTGTAACATGAACCTATATTAATGAAAAAAATTATAGGAACAATACTAAGTTAGACAGAAATGAGTGAATAGCGGCTTAAAAAAAACCTAAAACCTGATTTTATGCAAGTAAAGGTTTAAATGGTGACCTTCTTTACAGAGATGAAGAATAAAGGGGCAAGAAAAATGTGACACAAGATGAAATTTGAACATTGTTCACCTCCTCGCTCCTCCTCTGATGTTATGATCTACTGAGAGTCTGTAAAACATGTTGCTCTTTGAAGGTATGTGCTAATAGGAGCTATAACACTCACTCTTCTCCTCCCCACCCTTTAACTCAACACACTCTTCCCTTCCTCCACCTCCCCCTCCCTCTCTCTCTTTCTCCTTCTCTCTGTCCTTTTTTTTTTTCTCTGACTCTCTAATTAGCAGTCCGTTAAACATGGTGAACAGCGGTCAGGAACCGACAAGCTCGTAAAAATGACATCAAACTCTCCGAGACGCCGGCAACCAGGTTTAACCTCCCAGCTCATACAGCGTACGGTGATGTATGGAGGGATGGAAAAAGACGAGAAAAAAAGGGGACGGGTGAGGCAACTTCTGAGAGTGAGAGGAAGAAAATGTAAAGATTTATGTGAAAAGTGTCTGAAGTAAATGAAACTGACTTAGATGTATTTAAAATACAATGCAATGTCTCTAACATAAGAAGAACATTGATTCTCATTAAACACGTGAACATAAGTCGTATAATAATGATCCTATATTCTGTTTTATTGATGCTATTTTAATATTCAAGACATTAATTATACTGATAATTAAGATTGTCATGTGTTTTTAACCCAAAAAATAACATTTTGAAGTTGTTAAAAGACTGACAAAACTTAAAATATAAACAGTTTCCATCCTTCTTTTTCTACGTTTTCTGTTTCCTTCCCTTCTTCACTCATTCATCCCTTCATTATCTGTCCTCCTCCACCTCTCACCCTCTGCTCTGCCGTTCTTTCTCCCTTCAGCGTGGCCACACAATGACTCTTTTTATGTCGAGAAAATATAGACGATGAAGGGGAGAGAGAGAGAGGAGAGAGGGGGAAAGAAGGGGGAAAGGAGGCAGATTAGGAGGGGAGAAAAGAGGGATGAGCGGAGGAAGGGTAGGCTGGGGTCAGAGCTGACGTTTAGGAGGGTTGATGTGGGGTCAACATGATGAAGCAGCAGTAATGGAAGTGTGTGTGTGTGTGTGTGTGTAGTGGTATCAGAAGATGTATGGTCGGTTGACAGAGGAGAGAGAGACAGAGGCAGATTACTGCGGAAGGTAGAAAGGTAATGGCCTCGATGTGGGTGTGTTCCTCTGTGTGTGTGTTTTGTTTTGTTTTGTTTTAGTTCCTGATTGACAAAAATAAAGGCCAAAGATCAGAGCACCGGACCATAATAAAGACACAAAATTATGAGCTGCAGGATCATCTAACGTGGCCATAATTCAAAGGATGCCGGACTGCTGTTTACTATGTAGGTGCCAGTGTCTCTGTATTTATATGTGACTTTAAAATGTGTCTTGACTGGTTGATGAAAAACAAATTTCATAGATAATCAATCCAAAACAATTCATGTCTATTATTGCATACATCTGTTTGGCAAAGTTGCATTATATAATCTGTGCTTTGTTGTGTATTTATCATCGATCCTGAAGATAAATCGGTCATACAGATGTTGTGAGAGGACCACATGAATTAACAGTCTGTATAGATAAAACTGTTGACAGCTGTATGTCAAAATATGCAAAAATAAAGGAGCATAAATGTTCATTTTGATGGGTTACAGAACTCAGGCAAGTTTCAAGTCTGATGCTCTGCAGCACTCAAATGAATGGTCAGTGAATAAAACTTTATTTACAAAAACTTTTTTGGATGATTGACTTATTGCTCAAGTCAGCTAAATGTCCAGCCTCTGGCATGTGAGGATTCACTGGTTTAATATCAATTTGAATGAAATATCTTTATCTTTGGGACAGTTAATCAGACAAAATAAGTTTTTGCAGAGTTCAACGCTGCCTCCATGGACTTGTGATGGGATTCTTTACAGTTTGCAATTTTAAAAAACTAACCTGATCATTGAAAAATTGTTGGCAGAAGCAACAATGAAACTGCCCCTAAACACGTCTTTAAATCTCTCTGTAAACATGGAGGGCAGCACGTGAGCGTTTGTGTTCAGAATTAGTTGTCATGTGTCTGAGCGGGATGCAGAAGTGACCTCTGATTGGCCGGAGCGACACAGAGGTGAGGTGAAAGGTCATCCAGGGGTTGAAGAGAGAGAGAGGGAGGGGGGAGGGGGGGCGTATCCACACCTTGTCTAATATCTTCTCTGCAGAGTGTGTGTGTGTGTGTGTGTGATTGATCTGTCCAACCCGGTGGCCGCAGTTATAGAGATCCGAGAGACCGGAGATGGGTGTGTGTATTGGCCTTAATTTGTGTGTGTGCGTGTGTGTGTGTTTGGGGAGGGGCTGAGGGATGAGAGGCGATCCGTCTCCCGTGGCGACAGGCCGGACCGTGGACCCTTCCGCTTCCTCTAAATATTTACAGAGAGCCGGCCAATCAGAGCCAAGCAGACGCTGGCCACCAGCCACTGACGACATGAAGGAGTGTCAAGTGTGTAAAGTGTGTATCTTGTGTGTGTGTGTGTGTGTGTGTGTGTGTGTGTGTGTGTGTGTGTGTGAGGATGTGTGTGTTTTGGGTACATTACACATTAACCCAGTGAAACCTTGGATTTTTTTACGTCATGCTGCAGCAGGGCAGCCTGGAGACGAAAAAATTTATCACTCACTTAACACATTTTTACAATTAATATCAGATCAGCTATGTGCTTTAACAGACACACACACAATCTCTTTGTCTCACACACAAACACACACACACGCATACACACATGCAAACACGTCATAAAAAGTTCCCTCAAACTTATACAAAGTGCTCAGATTAACTCCCTGTTTCTCTTGAAAACACACTCAATTTCAACCAAACATGCAAAAACACATCCTTCTCTTTCTTTTATTCTCTGTGTCACGCACACACACACACACACACGCACACACACACACGCACACACACACACACAGAGCATGTGTGTGCAGTGAAAGTGCTCTGTGCCTGTTTGAGCGAACAGTAAATGAATAAAATGTGTTTGAGCCGCTGAGAGGAAGTGGTTTCCAGACCGCCTCAGCATGTTGGAAACAGCTGTTTGTGCATACACGTGCAAGTGTGTGTGTGTGTTTGTGTGCATGTGGGAGTGTGTGTGTGGGTGCGCATGTGTGATGTGTGTGTGTGTGTTATGCAGTGTGTGCATGTGGCAGTTGCTTGTTCTTGAGCTGCATGTTTTCATCCTGTGTGTTTGCATCCATCTGTGTATCTCTTGATGTGTGTTTCTGTGTGTGCAGGCTGCTTCCTATGTGTGTGTGTGTGTGTGTCCCTCTGTGTGCAATGTGTGTGTGTGTGTGTGTGTGTGTGTGTGTGTGTGTGTGTGCTCTGCTGCGTGGGGGAGGGGGTTGTATGGGGGCGGTATGAGGACCACTTGAGATTAAACCACAGGCCAGACAGAGCTGTGTGTCATCAGGGCCGGCCGCCATGGAGCCGAACATCTAGCTTCAGCCTGAAAACACACAAGAGATAAACACAACAAAAAACTGTGAGCGATGAACAGATGAGCGGTCACTCATGAGAAAAACTGACAGTGTGTTTTAGTCTATAAAATGTGCTCAGACTTCATGGGATTCTGCGGTTTTGCAAGTTTTAATTAGCAGAAACAAATCAGCTGATACTCCACGAGATAATGTCCACCTTTAACCACTCCATCAAAATTTTTATTTGCATGTGCAGAACTTTGGTCGTCTGATCTTTTTTTTATGCAAATATGCGGCTTGGCAGAAAGGAAGCAGTTGTTGGCTGCTTCACTGCAGAAGCTCTTTTAACTTCATTCACATTGAACTGACAGTAAATGGGTATATTAAGAGTCTGTTGGACATTTTAGGTATGAAGGAAGGAGACAGGAGAGGATCCCCTGGAGGTCAGACATGGTGGAGTAACACCGACGGGGGGGGGGAGACGGATGAATCTATCTCAGCATCCTGGAGATTAAGGTGGCGGGTGTGCAACAGCAGGAATGGAAACGCTTTCAATTTTATTTAAGAGATTGATTGTGAAAGTGACAGAAAGAGAGGATTAAAGTTTGGAGAGGCACCAAAAAGAATAAACACAGAAAACAAGAATAAACAGATCAATAAGACTGTTAAACTCCACTTAATTGCACTAATCAATACTTTTAAAAACATTATTTTCCATATTCTTATTGTATGATATCTTTAGTTTTATTATTCATATTTAGGTTACATTCATTTTACTACTTATTATTTCATGTAATTCTATATATATTTTTCTTTTTGCACGTGTGGTCTTTCTTTCTAAATATATTTTGAGCATCCGTTAAGGGAGCCAGAGACTCTTGAGAATTTCATTGCCAGCGACTGCTCCATGTAATTGTTGTTGCACATGACAATAAAATCTTGAATCGGCCTTTTCTTAATTATATTAACTACGATAAATAAGCGTGGAAACAATTTGTTGTTGTTGTTGTTGTTTTAATTATAGCAACAGATTGAAACAAAGCAGAGACGATAAAATGTCACAGCTGCTGCAACATGTTGTCACGGCAGTAAAGATGTACTATCAAGAAAGTGAAAATTTGTTGTTGTCTGAAGTTGTGAAGAGCAGATAAGATAATAAGTCATGGTACAGCCTCTCAAAAGCTATTGATCTGATATTTTTCTTTGAGCAGAGGTTGTATAATTTTAGACTTTGCTGACTGAACATATTTACTGACATGTTTTGTGTGTATTTGTCAAAGCCTGACCTATCTTGTTCCTCTGTGCTTGTGCTTGTTATCCAGTGGGTGACATGTTCCTTCATCACAACACACATCCACTGTAGTTTATTGTCACGTACGCCGTCCTGCACCAAAAATTCACCCAATGAGCTCATGAGACGCGCTTATTGGCTAAAACCATCATCAGTCATCGTCAGCGGCTTAACAGAAAGCTGACTGCGCTGCTTCATCGGAAAGATCAACACTGCAGCATTTGATATTCACTGTTTATTTGATCAGTTTGATTATTGATAACTTTGGTTTACTTCACCGAGTGCCTGTTTTCTCCATTCAAAGCCACACTTCTCTTCATCCTCCTCCTCATCCTCCTCCTCCTCTTCTTCCTCTCTTTTTCTTCAAACTGTGTGGCTTTTACTTCAAACTGTGCCCATGGCTTTAATCTCCGCCATGCCCATGAGCCGAATCTTCTGATCTTTACACGAAACAGATCAGGCTCGCCCTCACACACACACACACAGGCTGAACACAGCAGACACACACTCCCTCACCTCATCAAAGTGGTGGAAGTGTGTGTGGGACGATGGATTTGATGGAAAGGTTGGGGGGCTCTGGAAGTGTTTTAGTGTGTGTGTGTGTGTTGGAGGGGGATGGCGTGCACACATGGTCTCATGGACACACACACAAACACACTGATACAGCTGGGACTTATCAGTGTTTACTCTCTCCTGTCTGACTGTACTTAAACTTTACCTCCTCTCTCTCCACTTCTCTTTCACATTGACACACACACACACACACAGGAACAACCACCACCCAGCCAGATCGAGGGAAGCCTTTATCTGAGCTTGGCGCTAAGCTGTGAATGGTTTTGTGTGTGTGTGTGTGTGTGTGTGTGTTTAGCTTGGCAGACTTCCAGGGATCGGACTGAGGCCAAACGTCTCCCTGCAGCAGCAGCCACGCGCCGCAACCTGCTGTGTGTGTGTGTGTATGTTTGCATCTTAAGATATATATTTTATAGTGTCCTGGTTTCCGGCTGTTGCAGGTGGGCACAACCCGGTCTGGGTTTCAGGCCCATAGTTTCTTTCCTACCTTTGGTTTTGGGTCTGCACAGATCTGTTCTTAATTTTGATTGGACCTGAGGACAGTCTGATGACATACAAATGAATGTGGCTTCGACTTGGATCATTGGGAAAATGTGCTTGTAAGGTTTTAATTGATCCATTTGCAATCATTCTAGAAATTACATTTATATACAATTAAATTTCAACAGCACATGCATTTCTAATTAAACATGATGCGTTAATCGACATATCTGCAAAGTCACAAATTGTGTGTATCTTCAAAATGTTGACTGGCCCCATATTTTATTTGTTTTTCCTCTAATATTCGATTTATTGGTGTTTCATGGTTGCGTTTAGGCATTCGGTTGAAGCTATGAAAAGATTGTGGTCTTGGTTAAATAATAAAAAGTCAACAATAACTCGCACAGAAACTATGTTTACTTTTTCAATTTTTAACCAAAACCATGGCCCTGTCCTCAACTTAGAGCTTCCTTCACTGGAAAAAACACATTACAGTGAACATTTGCAGGCAGTAATTACATTTCCTTCAAAACATATCGGGAAAAACAAATTAAAAGTATGTAAGTAAAGTAAGTAGGTAATTTAACTACTTAATTTACTTACACACTTGTAATTTGTTTGTATTCATCATATAGCTTATTTCAAGAGCAGAGTCCTTCACAATAAAAGACAAATAAAAGACAAAGCAACAGACATTAAATGCAAAATTCAAGCTAAAAACATAAAATTAATAAAGAATAATAAAGAAATATGTCGAGATAATTTATTGAGGACAGGGAGGAAGAATCAGTGATCCTTTTTGGGTCATGTCACACTGATAAAGAGTGTGTGTGCAGGTACATAATGTATGAGCTGTGTGTCAGTGTATTGTGTGAGAGTGCAGGCGTCACCTTATATTCCTGTGATACTGTGTGTGAAGTGTGTGTGTGCATATTTGTCTATTTCATGACACAAACAGGTAAACAAATTCACCTGAGATGAGTGGCTTTGTGCTGAGAAGTGTCCCACTTCAGTACATCACACACACACACACACTACACACACTCACACACACACACACACACACACACTCCACACACACTCCACACACACTCTTTCTTTTTTGTCCTTGAAAGGCCGTGACTTCACCCGAGATGTGTGAGAGGATGTGTGCATAACTGAAAATGTGTATGAGAGAAAGTGTGTGTGAGTGTGAGGGATGATGAGCTGCAGACTTGTGATGGTGTATGAGGCTTAAATCATTAGAAATTAACCAGCCTTGAAAAGGAATTGTTAGTGTCTTCCTGAATCTTAACCTTGATAGACTCTACTACAAAAGCCCAAATGAAATGGACCTGGACAGGAAAGTGTTGTGAATGTATTTTCTGTGGGAGGGATTCATATAACTACAACAAAAATCTGCATTAAAAGCCTATATAATAAAATTTTGATTGTGACATTTCTATTCAAATGAATTTCACTCAAAATAAAACTTAATTTGTGCCCTAGCTTGGAGAAAATAAGTTAAGATTGATAGAAATGTCTTATTCGTGTTATGACACTGATCTCTGGTTCTTCTGTTTCTACACAGCAGAAGTTCTTGAATAAATCGAAATAAGAAATAACCCCTTTATATATGTTACTACACACACACATAACCAGTGCTCGCTGCAATAAAATCCGGCAGCAACAATGACGCAATTCAGGCAATCTGAGGGGAAAAGCCTGAAAACAGAAGAGCAAAACATCAATTTCACTTTTCAAGGCCAGTGGGTCAGTGGTTTAGAGTTGCCAGCACCGCAGCCTCTCTGTGGGCTAATAAGAGATCGCAGGCTACGCATATGTGTGTGTGTGTGTGTGTGTGTGTGTGTGTGTGTGTGTGTGTGTGATTGCTTATAAAGAAACAGTGAACTGATCTCCTATCAGATATCAGTAGACCATGAACCAGTTAAACCCTGCCCAACAATCAGATAGCTCACACGCAGAGAAACTTACATCCACACCCAAACCTGATGTCACTGCTCCTACACAAGAAAATAAAACACTCCATTGTCAGCATAGAGATTCACAACTTTTACAAATCCTTCCACAAAAACTTTAACCCTAACCTTTTAATTAAACTGTTATTGTGAACTGGTTATATTTTTATGGTGAAGACAAACGTCCTGCTGTGACGTCCAGTCTTTGTTAATGCAACACGACTTTCACCTCTTGCTAGTAATTTTTTCGGTGGGGACCCCCGGTGTCTTTTGGCCTAATTACAAAATGAACACAGTCAGTTTAATTTGGACGTATTGTTATTAATCTGGTTATTAATTTGATTCTGATTTATAGCTGACAGCTGGGGGCTGTGGAGGACTCAGGCCGCTGATTATTTTTTATTGATTTTTTTTTTTTCCTTAAGGCAGATGATATTAAAGAGTCTGGGTTAGGTGAGTGCCTTGAGCTTGTTTTGTCTGATTAAGGCTTTGTCCGGAAGTGTTTTTGAATCTGTTTTTATTTAATAATCTGTGTTTTTTTCACTGTTAAACCCCAGTGACTGGCAGTGTCAGAGCCTTGATGTGGCTCCACACATGATATAGAAAAAGATTTACACATTAATAGGAAGAAATCAACACAAATGGAGAGTGAAATGTGTCCCTTTATTTTCATGAATGTAATACAAGCTGCAGCAATTTGTCAAAATTGTCCCAAATTTAGTCACCACTTTGAAACCACTTGTGACTGATCTTAAACATCATGACTGCTTTTATTGCACTGATAAAATGTTTCCTGCGGTTTGCTGACTTTGTTAACATTTTTTTAGCACTAGAGAAGCTGAAAAATATCTTCAAAACCTCCATTTCCTTCACTCTTATTGCTTATTTGCTGCAGCTGTTGTTCTTTTATATTTTTGTCACAATTAGTGGTTGTCCCTGACTACAGTTATGAACCTCTAAACCGGCCTGGAGTGTGATCAAACAAAAGCAAAGCTGTGATGAGTTTAAAAATTAGCACAGAGCACTTTGATTTTATTCATTTGGACTTTGGAGACACATACTGAGACATTATCCAACTGCATTATCCAACAGAGTGCAGACAAGACCGGAGAATAGATGATGTTCCTCATTTCTTCCTGATATGAATTCTTCTCATTAACAAACTGGATGAAGGATAGTTATGTTTAACTTTTATTTTTAGAGATCATTGCTTTAAAATAATACTTCTTTGTGCCACAGAGCAATCTACAAGCATCCCCAGTTGCTCTAAAAGTCCATTTTAGTGGCTGTAACAGCTTATAATGCCAGCTTTTCTTGATTATGGTGTTGAAAATATATCTCTTTGTTAATGATTTATTGCCGTTCTAGTGTAGCATACGTCACCTTTAACTCATTTAAGACTTTTCCGGAGCTGCAGACACCCTGTGTGATTTGGCTCGGGCAAGAGGACGTCACCTAACGTGGCCTCAGGTCTTGAGGGGTTATTGTTGTGGTCAGCTTTTTACCACGAAGGGCCACCGAGTCCAGGTCATGGAGGTTATGGCACTGCTGGGCTTTTAGGGTTGATGACAGGGTTAGGACCGAGATTTGAACTGAGTTTGGAAAGGAGAAGGAGCTTTTCAGGGTCATCTCAACCCCAGGTTTGGGGGTTAAGGCACCGGTCAGCCACAGTTTGTATTTAGGAACAAAAGCCAGATAGGTATTTTTAAAGTTATGTCAGTGTCAGTTCTTTTGGACTTGGAGTCAAAGAATCAGAATCGGTGTTTGGCAGGTCATTCTGCAAAGAAACATCATCTGAATGGAAAAGAGCAGCGGTCAAACTAACTGCAGATCTTTTTTGAGGATTTGTGAGCTTCTGGAGTCAAACTATGTAAGGGGAGCTCAAGTCTTGCAAGTCTCCACATATTGGGGAACTTTGGTAGCTGTCAGATTAGAGGGTTGGATTTGGGACTTAGACCAATGTGAGAGAGGGCACCGAGAGTTGAACCTAACTCTCAATTTGGAGGTCAATACTATTGATCAGTTTTAAGTTTGGATCTCACAGGACTGGATCCAGAGAAGATCCTGGCTGGTGACTGTAGGTGTAGTCTCGTCAGCATCGTGGGGTGAAGCCCTGAGCTCAGAAAGACCTTTGAAAGATTCAAGTTTTGGGGGGTTATAGCAGTGGTCATCAGAGCAAGGGTTTAGGGTTAGAAAGGAGAAGGGGTCTCTGTGGGTCAGCCTGGCTCCAGGTCCAGGGGGTAATGGTTGTGGTCAGTTCCTCCAGGCCCCAGGGCCTCTGCAGCGTCCAGGGTCCAGGCTGCAGCCAGGTCAGCGGGTGATGGATGAGGCCGAGCCTGCTTATGGCAGGTGCCCACCAGCCCTGACCAGTCCAGCTTAATCAGCAGAGCGTTCGGACAACGGACCCCATTTAACCCCCCTAATGACCAGTCACTCAATCTGGACACACGCATGAACATCATGAACTCAGGAACAATTAAAGTGCTGGTTGTAGTGACAGATAGTGTAATTAAGGCTTTGCAGTTGAGTGCACTGAGCGGGCGGACTCTGATACATCCGATCTAATCGGTGTTTGCTCCTGGTTAAAGTTAAATCAAACTCACATTAAGGTTCAAAGTGTCACATGTTCGAATTGAATGTATTTGCATCTCTGTTTGATATTTTAAATTGTGTGTTTTTCGTGTGTGTGAGCTGCACTTTTGTCAGTTGAGCGAACTGAACTCCCCACAGTGACCCACTTTCTTTCATTGTCTCACTTCATTCTGCTTCATTTGGCAAAAAAATGTGTGTGTGTGTGTGTGTGTTTGTGTGTAAGTTTGATAGTTTGATTTATTGCACCTTTCAGGAAATGTTCTGCAAGCACTTTATTTGTACGTGTTGCGTCATATTTGAAACAGGACCCCGAAAAAACAAAATAAAGTCTCTCTGACTGCTCACGATTTTGTAACATCTCTCGACTATTTTGTCCGTGATTCAGTCGTAAACATTAGCAGCCACATTAACTTTAAAGATCACACTGTTCCTCTTGTGTGGGACAATACAAGAGGAATATACAACTCAGGAATTTGAGCTTTAGATGATTTAATTTTTCACTGCTGGTGTAGAAATGTCTGAAAGCTGATCTTTCCCTGAAATTAGAGAACTTCTTTCCGTCCATACTGAGGACGAGATAACAAGAAAGTTAAACAGTCTCTGTATGTCTTTTCAGTTTAGGAGATGTGGGACGTCAACAGTTTTTCTCCCTCCGTCGGTCGCTCTTTCAATTAGGAAATGTCTCTGTGTGTTTTGTGTGTGTGTGTGCTCAGTGTGATCACATTAGTGAAAGTAGAAAGTGTTAATTGGAGAGTTAATATCAGAGGTGTGAGCACTAATTACCATAATGTGTGACAGATAACAGCGTAAAGTTTGTGTATTGAGTGTTTTTTTGTTTAAGAGGGCACACGCAGCTTTCTGGATCCAAGAAATGACCAAATTCACAGGATAAGAGGAAAAGAAGGAAAGAAAGGATGAAAATGTGAGAGAGGGAGCAGAGAAACAGATGAAAGTGAAGGCAGAGGATGGATGGAGGAGGAACGGATATCTCCTCAGATCGGCTATTTCTGTAATGATCTCCCCCTTTTTTCAAATTAGTGTAACAGCTGTATTATCAGTTTATGACCATTTTAATATGCTATTAGCTCTAATAAAGACTCAGCTTTTCTCAGGTAATCTGGATTTATAGTGGCTGTATTTTAGTTTAGGTATTTTAATGCCGGTTTTATTTGGCTGTAACGCTCCTATGTATCTTCAGGAAAATGAAGTGCATCTTGTGGTCGTTTAAAGTAATGAAATTCAATTTAATTAGCTGTTATTGTCTTATATCATTGTGTCCCTGCAGGGAGTTTGTGCAGCCATTGATTTTAGGTCATATAGTGTACCAATCTACACAATAACTGATGTATTATCTCTCTGGAACATTACTGGTTTATTTTATCCACAAGTATCTGCAAAAGTTAAACATTTTCATTTAATCATTTTAACGTTGTCTTAGCATCTTTTTTACACATTAATGAGATTTGATCTCAACTTTGTTCAGCTTGGCAGAGACAGAGTGGAAAAAGGCAGGAAATCAAAGCCTTTTTCCTGTTAGAGAGACAAAGAATGGATTCACAAACAAATGAATGAACATTTGTTGACGATAAAAACACAGTAAAATAGATCTAGATCCTTTTAATAGATGGAGTTGATTATTTATTTTTAAAAATAAAGTAGCGCCTCTTAAACAGTTTTATATCACAGTTTCTCTCATGAACTAAAGTGACAAAGTCATTTTTTCAATGCTGGGATGTTGTCGGCTGATTAATCACTGATACAGCTCATCAGTAAAGTCGATTATCAGGCAAAAACATCAATAATCAGTCAAGTTTTAGGGAACATGATTCTTTGTCAGCTGCCCTTCAGTCCCTTTAAGAATATTAAGAAGACTTCAGGGATGTAAGTGTGACACAGTGGAAGATAAAAACACCACAAAGAAGAATGAAGTCACTATTAATTAGATTTTTTTCAACCACAAACACACTGTGAGCCTTTGACTGTAATAGTTGCACTAGAGTGGTTTGTCCTTAGGCTTGTTATAATGGAAATTACCAGGACAGGGGGGTAACGTGACGTGTGTGTGTGTGTGTGTTATCTCCATGCCGCTGTTGCATGTGGTGACTCACTGCACGTTTCCGCTGTTTACTGGAATATCGCTGGAACATGTTTATGTCCTGAAGTTTTTAATGGCTACCTGAGAGCGAGTGCGGGAAGCCTCTGGGTCCCTATTTTTTTTTTTTTCAAAGTAAAGTGCTTTCTAAAAGTTGATTTATTTTTGTTTCGCAGAAGGATTCTTCAGCTTGTCTCAGGACTGACGCTCATTGCTGACTGAAAGTGACGTACGCAGCAGTGAAACAGACTCACATGACCGGACCGCTGTGCACTCAGACAGGAAAATGAACAACAAATAAAGACGAACAAAGACGCCTATTAGAAGCCATTTTAGACGTTTTGTGAGCTTTTCAGAGACACTGTGTTGCGTTCAGGCCTGGTTGCTTACTTCTGTCCAATAAATCAAGTTTGTGTACAACAGATGTCCGCCTCTAACTTTGTCAGACTTTTTCTAAACTAAAAGAGAAGTCAGCTCACCAAACAACATAACAAGAAAAAGGGGTGGTGGGTCATATACATATAATGAGACTGTTTTCGTCACCACTGAGTCACATTTCTACATCATAGACGTAGATCTACGGTGCAGCTAAACAGTTGTAGAGGCTGACGTAGAGTTTGCCCAAATAAAATAATCATACGAAACGTCATCAAGTTGGGAAAAGACAAGTGGTAAATATTTTATCAGAGCAGCTACCATCGAAAGAAACGGACAATTTCACAGTGCACAATTTAATTCCAGTGCCAAAGACGCCAAGAAGGAGATCCATACCACGATCGTGTCTCTAAGTTTGGAGGTAGAGTCAAGAATAAGTGAGTTTAGCTTAGCAGAAAGACTTACCAAGCAAAAAACAGCTGGCCTCTCCAGACAAAGTGACTTTAAGACTCAGTTTTTGAACTCTGAAGAGAGCATGGCTTAGACAAAACAGACAGAGATGGCATGATAGTGTTTCTGTTCATGGGGCGCCTTTCACAATAAAACCCCTCACAGGATAATCAATATATTGTTGTCTCCAACATCAGACCTTTTTATTGACCTTATATAGTGTAATCAGACCTTTAACAGCTCTATAGTCGACATGCATTATTGTTTATTTGCCATTTTGGGAACAAATTATTATTATTATATTATTATATAATATATTACAAATTATAAGTATTATAAATAATCAAATCAATCATCCCTCGTCAATATATAAAAATGTCTCTGCACTGTAAAGTCAACGCTCAGCACATGTGTGTGTGTTTAGTTGTCTCTTAATGAGAAGTGTGTTTGGTAGCGTGCCGAGGAGACTGTGATTAGCTGTAGACACTGACGGGGGGTGTTAATGGGGGGGTAACTGTCTGGTTTGGGTATTGCTCAAGTTTACCCTTGGCCTTTCTGCTACAGCCATCTGTTGCGAGAGTGTTGAGATGAACCCACTCGTGTGTGTGTGAGTGTGTGTGTGTGTGTGAGTGTGTGTGCACAGCAGGGGTGGATTGGCAAGATTAGGAGATTTGGCTACCACACCCCTCCTCCTCCGCCCCCCGACGCTCCTTCCTTTTTGAGGGCCCCGACCATGACGCATGCCACACGCTCATGGCTGTCCGACAAACACACACACACACACACACGCACACACAGAGAGGGAGAGGGGATCATGGTTGGGTCTCTAACCTGCCTAATTCTCTCTCTAATGGCTTCTCTATTCAGGGATTAACTCCTAAATCCGCACACACACACACATGGAGAGGGTCCACCATGCACCGGCCTACAGTATAACCGTCATTTGGTCACACACATACAAATACACACACACACACACACACACACAAAGGAAATGGACAATAGCTGATCTCTTCACAGTGATTTGGTGAGGCATCAAATGGCCCGTGGGCTGCAATTAAAATGTTTGGGGCTCGGGGAGAGGACGGGAGAGGACTCAGTGGGAGAGGACGGGGGAAGATGGGAAGGGAGGAGGAAAAAAAAGAGGAGGAGAGAGGGAGAGAGTTTAACACTCAGGAGAACTTTATCAGGATGAACTCTCTCTCTCTCTTTGTGTGTTTGTGTTTCCTTTTACAGGGCTTTCTCTCAGGCATCTGTCCAAGTGTTTCCACATACAATGTCAGTATTTTCCTGCGAATTTTCAAAAACTGAGAGCTTAAAAAGAGTGTCCACCTTCCCAAACACAGTGTGAAGAGCCTCTCTGTATTCTAACCAGGTCGTCCGAGATCCACATCTGTTACTCAGGAGAGATGTGAGAACAAAAAAACATTCAGGTGAAAAAGGTCAGCGTCGCGTTCACAGGGGCAAACGTGAAGTAAACAAGTAAACACTGCAGATGGGTAATATTGCTAACATCTCTGAATGGGTCAAAGAAAGATTGATTTTTTTTTGTGACTTTGAGTACAAAAAAACAACACACATTAGCTTCTGAGGTCAAACCTGTTTCATATAAAAGTGTGCTATTTTAATCCACACAGGATTATATTAGTGTGTATAGCAGCAGATTAATGCAGGGAGGAGATATATGTCACATTCAGGTGTCCACATACTTTTGGCCACATGGTGTCTGTAAACAAGAACAGTCGGCTTCCATCCAGAAGAATCCAGAAGAAGTGTTATTCCTACCTTTCACCCATCCCTTATCCTCCGTCTCTTTCTCCCCTCTCCTTTCTCCACTGTCACTTCACTCTCCCTCCTCCTCCTCCATCCCTCTCTCCACTCAGCCTCTCCCATCTCCCCCCCTTTCTCTTCCTTTTATTTTGAAAAGCGCTCACAGAGGGAAGATTTCAACAGAACTCAACACTACTACAACTCCCGCGCGGAGAAGAAAGTTTATGTAAGAGGAAAGCGTGTGTGTGTTTGGGTACTCGTGTGTGTGTGTGTGTGTGTGTGTGATAGAGGCCCTCTGTTAAACTAACAGAGACCCAGGAGGTCTCCGGGCCCTCTTTTGCCCCCCCCACCCCGTCTCCTGCAGGCATGCATGCAGGGCCACCGCAGAAACAAAAAGACACATTTCAATGTGACTTCAGAGCTGTTTGTGTGCAGGGGGAGTAAACTGCCATTACATACACTCCCCCTTTATATACCCCCACCTACTGAAGATACCCCCCAGCTATGCCCCCACATATTTGAAGGTGTTGTAAGTGACAAACTGTGATATTTTCTGCATTTTTATGTGCCATATGCCATGTTTTCCCCTCTGATCGTCTCTAATAGATTAGATAGTATAGATACTATATTTAAAGGAGAAGTCCACCCATTTTTTCCCCAATTTTACACAGTCGGTTTAAGGTAGCTGTAAAAACGTTGTCTTTAGCTTCATTCGGTATAATTTCTCCACTCTCCTTCTGAATTAACAGTATTTGGTGTAATGCACTGCCACTTCACAGCTTTAGAGGATCAAGGCTGCAGAGGAGCTTTAAAGTGAGTGGGCCATGTTTGATACTGACATATTCTCCGATTTTGGGAGGACAGTCTTTTTAAATTTAGTAAACACCGGTTAATTAGTGTAGTATTTTGTCAAAGTGTGTCTGTTTCAGAAATGCCTGTCGACAGGTCGTCTACTTTGAGCTGTTCCAGACTCCATAATCATTTTCAAACACCAAAAAAAGATGGATGATGATCGTGTTGAACTTTCACTCTGCTGTTCTTTTAAAATATAACCACACAACAGACTTCACACACTAAAGTCATTTTAAAATATCATTCATACAAAGTTTTCAGGTGAAAATGGAAAACACTGTCCAGCATTTCAGTCTCTTTGGTGACAGAGTGTGTGTGTGTGTATGTGTGCATCCAGGTACATACATATCAGCACATTTTGCTATTAGAGCATCATTTTTTTAAAACAGGAGACAACTCTTTCTTTTTAATCTCTCTCTCTCTCTCTCTCTTTCGGTTGTTTTGCAGAGGGAGGAATCGCTTGGTTGCAAAGCATCAACATGTCCGACAGCTGTGGGACAGATCTGCAGCTGTGTGTGTGTGTGTGTGTGTGTGTGTGTGTGTCAGGGGTCGTCTGTTGGCAGGGAAGCAGTAGGCAGCGAGTGATGTGGTCAGACCCTCTGTCACCAGAGAGAGAGAGAGAGAGAGAGAGAGAGGCATGGGATCTCTCTTTCTCTCTCTCTCCTTCTCCTCTTCCTGTTGCTTGGTTTCTTTTCCTGATCATCGTTCTTCATTAGAGAAAAAAAAAACACACACACACAGACGGAGACTCATTTGGGTCTCTGGAGGCTGATGATGACCGTCGATCTGCTGATTATTTCATGCGCACAGATTCAGTTTCAGTTTTAACACAATCAAACAGGGAGAGAAAATGACTAATATGCAGCTTTTCTCTAAAAATAGGTTAAATCTGTTCGGCCCAGGACAAGTTAAATTCAGGAGACGATGCAAAAGTTTTCTGAATCAGCCAGAAAAAAGGATTTTTAACGATTCATGCATCTATATATAACAACCAGGAGATAAATAAGGACACATTTAACACATTTTTTCATCCTTTTTTTAATCAGCTGCTGAGTTTGGAAGATTGTATTGAAATCAATGAACAATTGATCAGTTTTACAATAAATACTGAATTAATTCAACTGCTTCAAGTTCTTCATGTCAAACTTGACTCATCTGATTTTTAATAAACTAAATCTAAGTAAACTTATACTACTTACTAAATCATCTTTTTTGCTTCATTTTTCTATTTAATTGATTTAATTTGTTCTTATTTTCTTCTGCTCTCTTTCATATCTGTGTTGAAATGTTCAATACTCATTTTCAGCACTTTTTTTATTCATTTTTTTGTCTTTTATTTTATTCTTTGATCAGTTTCTGCTTTTCTTTTAATGTAGTTTCCATTTTAATGCAGATTGCGTGCAGTGTGTTATCGAGTAGAAAAAAACATGAGGAGAGAAAAACACAAAAATGCTGAAAGAGAAGCAGTGACTCTTTTTTCTCTGATTTTTTTGGGGATTTTTTGTTGTTGGGGAGGCATCAGGAGAAGAAAGAGAGGGAAAAAAGTGATGGAAAAACTAGAGAGAGAGGGAGCGAGGTTGGTGTGGAAAATCATTTTTGTAAATACAGCGTGGAAATCAAAGGGAAGGAGGAGAGAAGGGGGGGCGAGTAGGAGGCAAATTGAGGGAGTCGGGGGGACAATTAGATGGGAATTTCCAGTGTTAGTGAACGAGCAAGCTTTTGTTAAAACAGGGAGAGTGAGAGCAGCGAGGTTTTGTTTTATTCAGGCGTCTGCTGAACTGGTAGAAGAACTTTTATTTTATTATAACGTGTGCAATATACTGATGAATGATTAATAAAACTGGGAAAGAGAGATGCAGAGTGAGAAAAGCATAAAGCTCCTTCATGCTTTTTCTTTACAGCCATTTTTAATTTTAGGATATAATAATACAGCACATTAATGTGGATGCAAACATTAGAAAATATGTTATGAACAGTTTATTCTGCTCATTCACTCTTTATTTTTCTGACATCAGCAGATGTTTTAATCACATTTATTCCTTCAAAAGCTTCAGCGTTCATCCATACATCAAGCTGAGGAGGCGAGTTGAAATTTAAATTAGAAACTTGAAGTGAAATCACTTTTAAAAAAAAGAGGAGAGAGAGAGAGTAAGAAGGAGAGGGCGAGAGACATAGACAATAAGAAAGGAAAGAGAGAGAGTGTGTGTTTTTAAGTTCCTGAGCAAAAAAGCAACAAGGGCAGATCAGTCCTGCCCCCTACAGGCAGAGAGAGAGTGTGTGTGTGTGTGTGTGTGTGTGTGTGTGTGTGTGTGTGTGTTTCCTGGTTTCCTGGGAAGAGAGGGACATCCTGTGACAGTGACTCAATGCGCCCCCCCCACCCCCCTACACACACACACACACACACACACACACACACAGACATATGTTGTTTACCCTTTGAAGCTGCTAACAGACATTTCCCACACACACACACACACACACACACACATGCACACATGCATCATCATCATCATCATTGAAAAAAAGTTTATTCCGATGCTGAAAAAGTTTCAGTGTGTGTGTGTGTGTGTGTGTTTCATGGCCTCAGGTGAAAGCTGCCTCTTCCTCGCAGAGAAAAGTGTGTGTGTGTGTGTGTTAGTTAGGAAAAGGAGAGGTGAGGGGGGGGGATGGGCAAGGAGTCTGGAGGAGGGGGGGGCGTGGTGAAGAGAGAGACTTCCAACTTAGAGGGATGTTGATTTTAACAGGCAGTCAGTCGAGCATTGGACAGCAGGAGTGGATCGGACACACACTCTCACACACACACACACACACACAGTCTCACACACACGGAGCAGGCAGTGTGGAGTAACAGCGGCCGGACGGGACTGCACCTGTCCCACACACACACACACACACTTTAACCCTCAGACACACACACTCAGAGGATCTTTCCGGTCGTCCTTATGTGTGGATGGGACCAAAGTTACACGGTGAGTTTTTTAATTTTATTTTTTATTTTAACTAACAGAAAAGAAAAAAGATCAAAACTTTTGTTTCTGTTTTTCTTCTTTAAAAAGTTAAATGAGCTTTTTTGTGTGCTTGTTTTACATTTAATTTCATTTCTTTATAATGACAACAGACAAAAAGCAGAAATTTTTGGACTCTTGAATCCAAAATTGTCCATTTCTGAGGTTGTTTTAAATAATTTTTGGGGCTTTTTTTGTGGTTTTTGCTGACTGGAAACTCTAAAATTGGTTTTAACTCAGACTTTGTTTGGGTTTTCTCATTTAAATGCTGCTTTTAAAGTGCTGATGGTCCTTTTTTTTGCACTTTTCTATATATGTTTTCATCATCATTTTAAATGCTGCTCTGAGGTGTTCTCCTGTTTTCAACACCTCATTTGGGGATTTTTAGTCTTTCTTGCACATTTTAAGGAGTTTGTATTTTATGTTTTTTTTTTACTTAAGACAGCTGGACTTTTGACTCTATGTTGGTTTTTGTCTGGTCATGTCACCGATCTCTGAGAATCTGACTCCTACACTTGGATTTTAAATAAGAAATGTCTCATTTCTCTTTGCCACCTCGGGCTGAAATGTCTCATTTAGTTTCATCTTGACAGGACCTGGTGAATTGCACGTTAATTTGAAATTCCTCTGACTGTGTGCAGACTCAGCTTTTGTTGTTTTCAGTTGATCTAAATGTGCAGGAGGTGAATTGTTTCTTGGTTTTTGGTTTCACTATTAGTTTTCAAAGTTGCAGCTGTTATGCAAAAGAGGACTCAGAGTTCTGCTGAGAGCCGAAATATTGAGAAACATTTTCATATTGGACCAGTTTTTAATGCTTCTTCATTTAAAAGGCAAATGGAGCAGAAACTGTTGTTCTGTTGCTGTGAAATGACATTTTCTTGCTGGAAATGTTTACGGTTTGGGGTGGATTTTGTGAGATTTAATGATTTGCTTTGCTCCAGTGTGATAAGTTTTATTGTTAAAGTGAAGATGGAGACTGGTCAGCTTCTTGTTTTTTTCTTGGTGATTCAGATTTTCAGCTTTTGGGAGTATTTGAATCATTTTAACTGCACTTTTTTGGAAGTTTAAAGCAAGAAAGTGAGTTGTGTAATTTACAGAAGCTCAAAAATCATCAAAATGTCTGTTAATCTGAAGAGATGCTGAGGCTCTTTGCATAAAAATTCAGTGTTTTTGCACGTGTGGTTCCAGAAGAGGATCACAGTTTGATCATATCAGTTTTTTATTGTTTTAAATTTGACCCTTTGTGTCCTCTCTCGCTGCTGTTTGGAGGAGAAGTCGTTGGCTGTGACTGGAGCCAGTGGGATGTGAAATAATTTTTCTTTCTTGCGGCTACAGAAGAATTTACAGAGCAGAGTGTGGTCACTGAAGATCTGCTGCTTTCCGCCCTCTGCGTGGGACAAGCAGCATGTTTGTCCCTGTGTGTGTGTGTGTGTGTGTGTGATTGTGTCTTGGGTGGGATCACGTTTGAAGTTTTGTTTGCGCTGCTGTGGCCCCCCAAATGGAAAAGTTTTGGCGCTCCCTTCCTCATCGACCTCCCTCCACCACCACCACCACCTCCATCCATTACCAACACACACACACACACACACACAGAAGCACACACACATGCTGGGAGTCGGGGATGATTTGCCGGTTCCGCTGCAGTGCCACTCTGCTTCCAATTTTAGCTTCATTCAGACACAGACAGCATTTCCTTCCTCTGTCTTCAACCCCAGGAAGAGACGAGGAGGAGGGAGGAGGGAGGAAAGGAGGGAGGTGGTGGGGGAGGACACAGAGGGAGGATACAGAGGAGATTTTAGGTTCATAATCCGCCTCATTATGAAGCAACATGTCTGTGTTTCTGCATGCACTTTCATTGTCTTTCTATATAGAAAAAAAGCAAAGAGTAGACTGCAAATGAAACGTTAATTTGCTTCAGTGAAAGAGAGAGAGAAACACTCTGACTTTATGTTAAATTAATCACACCTTTTGTCTCTTTCTCTTCATAATTGTTCATTAACAGAAACATTTGGTGCAAAATGTAAAAAATGCAAAAAGTGTTGGTTTTGATGAGCTTGTGGACAGTAATTCTTTAAAAAAAACACATTACTCACAGGAATCCATCAGACCAATTATTTCTTCTTCTTTTTATTTCATCTCTTTATATGAGACACAGGATGAGCTCCTCTATCAGCTCCTCTTTGATCAGAGTCTCACATCTCAGCCTGACACACCTTTTGTGGTTTTTTACAGACAGAAAAAAAAGAAAAAGATCAATGAGAAATCTATCAGTGAAATTCATTTTGGAGACTGGAAAACGTAAACAGATAAAAATCTTTATTACATGTGAGGATAAAAGCATGTTTAACCTAAACAAAATCAAAGAAATGAAGATTAAAATGCTGAACGCTGCTCCGTGTGTTCAATCTTCAGCAAATAATACTCAGATTGTAATACTGAAGAGTGATTATTAATATTTATGAATGGACAGAGGTTTTATTCCCTGATTGTTTCCCAAATTAGTTCATGTCCTCTTTAAACAGCTGACAAGACAAACTGTTTCCCGTCTGTTTCTAAGTGTGTGTGTGTGTGTGACAGCAGCCTTAGTCAGACCCCCCCTCTCTGACTCACCCCACATAATAATCATAGCTCTTCCCCTCTTCTTTCTCCCCCTTTTCATTACTTCATCTCTCTCTGTCTGTTTTTATCGGCCTTTTGTCCGAATCCTTTCTTTCTTTCTTTCTTTCTTTCTTTCTTTCTTCTTTTCTTTATCTTTATCTTTTTTCCTCCCACATCGCCTCCAGTTCTTTTATCTGTTATCATTTTTCCACTTAGTCCGCCGCCTCTGCCTCTGCTTTCATGTTTTTCTCTGTTTATTTTTCCTCATTCTCTCTCCTCCTTTCTCTTCTCATCTTTACCTCCTGTTTTTATTTCTTCTTCGTGGGCCTCTCACTGTTTCTTCCATCTTTCCTTATCTATAATCACCCTCTCTTTCTATCTTTCTTTCTTTCTTTCTTTCTTTTGCCCTTAAAATAAGATGAATGAATTAAACTTTTTACATGCTTAAAAATCTTTCTTTTTCTCCCTTTCTGTCCCAACCAGGCGACCTCTCATAGCTCGGCCATGTTGACCAGTGAGGGGGCGCACGCCATGGAGCAGGACGACACGCACCACGAAGCCAAGATGGCCTCCACCGCCACCAGCGCAGAGACGATGGCAGACACGGACGCCACTGACGCCACGGACGTGGAGATGGACGTGGAGGAGGCAGACATGACCCGGTGGACGGAGGCAGAGTTCGAGGAGAAGTGCACATACATCGTCAAGGACACGGCGTGGGAGGCGGGGCCAGACAGTGACGCCGTGATGACATCGGCGACGACCAGAGCTGAGGCGTCCCTGCCCAGAAACTTGGCCTTCAAACAGCAGACTAACAGCAAGGAGGTCAGACTCAAACACACACACACACACACACACATTGGTAGATGTACAAACTTTCTCTCCAGTCTCAATTTTTCACACACACACACACTCCGTCTGCACACACACATGAGTCAGACGTGGGTCATGTAATGTGTCTCAACATTAAACTTCACACACACATTACAGAGAGGAATCTGTAAAGCGTATGTGTGAGTGGGTGTGTGAAACGGCTGGAGCAGAAACACACACACAACACACACACACACACACACACACACACACACTGTAACTGTAGCTGTGTGTGTATGCTGCAACTTTATGAGCTCGTATACATCCATGAAAACTCATTCATCATCTGAGAAAATGATGAAAGCTTTATCCTGTGTGCATTAAATGAGCTGCAGTACCTCTTCTTGCTAGCAGGTGGCGCAGTTCAGCATCACACGACACCAAGCGGCTTCTTTCTGCTGATTTTTAAGCTGCTTAGTGACATAAAGAAGTTATAATGTGAACATTGACCCCCTCAGATTCTTCATATCTGTAAAGGTTCATTAAAAATTTGTCTTGTCTTTAAACTCTTTAAATAGTTTTGGGAAAAAATGTGAGAAGCATCACCTGGTAAAAGTTGACGTAATGGTGATAACCAAAAGTGACCAAAATCTATTCAACAGCAGGGTCGATATATTGATTTTCACGACACATTTCCTCTGTAAATCTTTCTCAGCTAAACCAAACAGCAACCGTGTGACTTTTTTTGACAAACCTGAAGGGATAAAGTTTTAATCATTGATCAAACTAGAGGTGAAAAAGTCAAAATGTCAAAGGTTGAAACTGAGGTTAGATAACAGCGAGGTGTTGCACACAACCAAAACTCTCTTTAATAATAAAAAAAAGGGAAAAACAGTGTGTGATTATCTTCTGGAAGATGAAAAAGAAGCCGTACAGTTCAGTTTTAGATCTTACCACAGAAACAGAAGAAAAAAAAGCAAAAAAATTAAAAAATGATCACCGCACACAGTTTTTTTTGGTCATCACACATTTCAGTCTCGTGCTGCAGCAGCAGATCTTTTTTAAAAAAAAACGTGTGACTGCAGGTCAAAAGCTCGTGACTTTGGCCGTTTTGACACTTTGCGAGTTTGTCTGTAAACTTAAAGCGGCGTGATCGTATAGATTTTTTCATCAGTGGCTTATCAACGGGAAACTGAGGGAAAGAACGAGGGAGATGGGGAAAAGAGAGAGAAGTGTGTTTTGTTTTACGAGCTGATAGGCTATCAGCTAATATTTATCTGGACTGAGAGAGTTTGTGGCTCTCATCAAAGAAAATTGGTTCAAAGAAAGAGGGAGAGAGAGAGCATTATAAAAGTCTGTTAATAAGTCAAAAAAACCAAAAAACAACTCCGGTTACATGCACACACACACACACACACACACTTATGTCTGGTCCTATGGAGGGAAAAGGGGAAGGGGGGATTTCCCATGTCACCAAGGGTTTGGGAACGACGGTTGTTTGTGTGGGTTATGCATGAAGGAAATGTGTGTGTTTCTACCCTCCGTGGCTGGAGCCTGACGTCTAGCCGCCACATAATCCCTCTCTTTCCTCTTCTTCCTCTTCTTCTCTCTCCTCCCTTTTTTTTTTTTGTTCTTTGATTGAATCAGACGAGAGAGAAAAAGAGAGAGAAACAAAAGATTTTTTTCTTCTTTTTTTTCCTGAGTATCTGTCTGAAGTGGCAGCAGTTTTGGTTTGATGTGGTGAAGAGTGGAGGTGTGACGAGGAAAGAGAGGCAAAAAAAAAAGAGATGTGAAAGATGAGATTTTACTGTTTTTCTCCAGCCACACATACACACACACACGCATGCACACACACACACTTACTTCAAATGAGCTGAAGCGTGAAGTTGCTCCCTTAATCATCGTCTCTGCTGACAGCCGGTTGACAGTGTGTGTCTGTGAGTCTGTATTTGTACGTACATTAAGACTTAATTAGACTTAATTACATATATCATTGATGGATGGGCACGGCGGCATGAAAACACACACACACTCCACACTTACGGCAAGCCACATGGTCAAAAACACAAAACTGTTGCATCTTAACAAGTTATAATCCGGCATTAAAAGCGAGTTCATGCATTGAATTTTGCCGTGCGATCGCGCAAACACCGACTGATGCTGTAACAAAGAACCATAAAGAGGTGAATCACTGTGAAAACACATCAAAAGAACGAAGAAATGAGTTTAAAATGCTTTTTTTAGACGTTACAAACGAACGCGTAATCGTGATTTTATCATCTTAAATGTCAGATTGAGACGTTAAAATCAGCGTGTAAAGATTTAAAAGCTTCACCGACACACACATCACCCACAATCCACTTCAAAGACCCCTTCGATCTTTTGTCTAACCTGTGTGTGTGTCTTTTGTGCAGGTGGTCGGTGTGTGCAGCAGGGAGTACATCCCCAAAGGAACCCGCTTCGGTCCCCTGGTGGGCGAAATCTACACGGCGGACAGCGTTCCCAAAGACGCTAACCGCAAGTACTTTTGGAGGGTGAGTAGACGCACACACACACACACACAGGTACAGATACACACACTTCCTCAGAAGCCGGAGGGACCCCTTCCTGTAACGTCACACACGTCTAAAGTCAGTCAGTGGAACAGGAAACTGGGCTCACTGCTGTTTTTCTGTGTGTGTGTGTGTGATAGAGAGAGAGAGAAATGGGGATGTGATGTCACCTTCACACAAATAACATGTCACACTGTGGTTCCTGTAAGTCCACACACACACACACACTGACAGAATACACACCACCACTACCAGTAACTCACAGTGAGAGTGCACACGCTCTCAAACCACCTACTACCTGACCAACGCCTACACAGCGTGTGTGTGTGTGTGTGTGTGTGTGTGTGTGTGAGTGTGAGTGTGTCAGTGTGCTTGACTTGCATGAAAAGACAAGAGCACAAACCACAAGCAGACACTAAATCAGAAAGGTGTTCCATTGATGCTCATATGTCACTTTCTCACGCACACACACACATCGAGCCGAGAAGAAAAATGAGAGAGAGAGTGAAAGACAGAGACAGAGCGAGGGGGAGGAGAGATAGAGAATGAGTAGGTCCTTCCTTTCTCTTTTCAATATAAAAGAGGATCTCCTCCTCCTCCTCGACTGTCTGTCTCTTCGTCCATCTAGAGGTGAAGACATGGTGAGGAATGAATGAATGAAGGGATGAAGGACGGTGAAAAGGTTAGAGGAGGAGTGAGATTTACATTCAGCAGGCTGGGTTCAGTCTCTGCTTACTACTTAAACTTTGTTATTTTAAGACCCTTTATTTTGTAAGTTATACAAGTTTTTACCTATTAGTCAGTCAAACTTCGGTTTTTAATAACTATACTGGTAATCAGTGACTTAGTTAATGTCTTCATCACTTTCATCCACTTTTTATTTACTTAATTATTCAATTAGTTTGTTACCTCTTTACACTTTTAATAAGTTTTTACTAATTTATGCGCTGATTTACTTGAAGTATTTGTTTTTTCGTTGATTTTCTGCATTAATCAGTTAGTTGTAGTTGGTAATTCAGTTTGTCAGACGTTATTAAAGGGAAGGGATGTGAGAGGAGACTTTACATTACTGATTTAAAAACTTTCATTGCTTTTATTCCAGCTAAATTAACCTTTTTAGTTTTGTTCAATCTGCCATCCATTCTCATCAAAAACAAATGAAAAAAAAAGTAAATATAAAACCAGTTTTTTACTTAAATTAAGTAAAACATAAATCCTTATTTTACTAAAGTCTTACAAACATTTCTTTCTTTCTTCAGATCTACGCGGACGGAGAGTTCCACCACTTTGTCGACGGCCTGGATGAGACGCGCTCTAACTGGATGCGGTACGTGAACCCGGCCCACTCGGCAGCCGAGCAGAACCTGGCGGCGTGTCAGAACGGCATGGAGATTTACTTCTACACGGTGAAGCCCGTCCCGGCCGGCGCAGAGCTGCTCGTCTGGTACTGCCACGACTTCGCCCGGCGCCTCCACTACCCCCCATCTGGAGAGCTGATGATGCAGAAACTCAGTAAGTCCAAGTTTGTTTGTATAATCTTTCAATTTTAGTTATTTTGCAGCATATTTTGCATGTGTAGCACATGCAAAAACAATCATCAGGCACACATTTTCTTATAAAATATCTGATGCCTAGCGCTGCGATCATAAAAAAACAGAAAATCAATAGGCACTGTAGGTGTGTGTGTGTGTCTTGAGTGTGTGTGTGTGACTTGAGTGTGTCCTGTCGCCACTCTTAAAGCCTAACAGTGCTTTTGAATGTAGCTGTGTCTCCTTCCTCTCTGAACGCTAGCCTGTCATTATCTCACACACGAGAGTACAAGACCGACAACCTTTCATCTCTGTCAGTGCCATCGTTGTATTTGTGTGTGTGCCAGTGACTGACAGTGTAATTACACAGATGGGGGGGGGATATGGCCCCTAATGCCACAGTCTTACACGCTTAAAGACCCGCTTTTAACATGAAAGCTCACACTCGCACACAATCTTGCTCAACCTCAATAAAAGGAGCGGAGACGGTGTGTGTGTGTGTGTTTTGCATGACTGCCGAGTGTGTCTTCAGTGACCTTTTTTATGAGAAAAACGCCTCGAAGTACGCTTCTGATTTCACAGAAAAACAGAGAGAAAGTACACTGACAAACACTCATCTTTGCATAGTAAATATTTGGGTTTTTTAACCTTAATAACATCATTCACTGCTAATATCAATTCAGAATCTTTAAACTTAACATCATACATGAGTGAAATTTAGTTTTTTATATACGTGTGTTTAGCAGAAAGGCAAAAAGAGTGATCATTTGGACACACAGCAACTGATCAAAGAGTGAGAGAGCTGAGAGAAAAACAAAGAGAGAGAGAGAGAGAGTGGGAGCTCAGGGGCTTCCAGGTGTGACTGCAGGCTAATAGCAGTGTTAAGGTGGCAGAGGAACCAGCACACCCAGCCTGGGCGACTCCACTGCCCGGGGGAAAAATGCGCATGACCCGAGGGACGGAGGCGGGAGGTATCCTCAACCCCCGCTCCATCCCCTTACAGTACATGTGCTGTCTTTAATTAGCTTCCTCTGTCATTTAGCCCCACAGGCCTCTGCTGACCTGCCGGTGACTCGAGTACTGACGTTTACCTGTGGCAGAGAGCGCCCACCTGTAGTTTTGTCTTAACTTAAAGCTTCTCATGACTCGTTTAGTTCGGTCTGATGAGCAGTGCGACTTTTGACCGTTGGTGTGACCCGCTGGAGTTTGAGCTCTAACAAACTGAGTGAGAAATAATCTCATCGGCTGAGTAAAACCAAGAAAACCGCAATCTTGTCTGACTAAGTAACGTTAAACTGAAACCCAGCTACGAGGGCAAAAGGTAAAAGAAGAGGAAGCTGCTCTGATGAATCCCAGTAGTCGCGCTGCGGACCGAATAAGTTCGATCCAAACTGTGATTGGCTCTGAATCCTGAGTGCAAACATGTTTTAGTTTGACATCATGCTGGTCCATTCATCTGTTAAGATATCAGATATTGCTCATTGTACTCTGTTTAAGCTTTAGATGAAGATGCATCTCGTGTTGGTTTCACTTTTGTGAAAAAAAAGTGTTAAAAATGAGTTAACTGAAGCAAACTCATCGACATCTCGTCTTTTATTCCCGAGGAGCGCGACAACATGTCTGCTGTCGTCTGTTTCGTGTTTTTCTCTCAGGTTTTTGCTCTTTCCAGTGCAGTCATAGCAAAACCAGACGTGTGTGTTGACATCACTCTGTATGTGTGTGTGTGTGAGTGAGTGAGCAAAATGACTGAGTGTGCACCGCGGTCTCACTCCCTCACTTTCTCCTCTCTCTGCTTCTCTCACTCTTCTTTTTTTTGTTGCTGTCGTTTAGCAGTCTTTTAAGTGTTAGCACTTGAAAGCACCTGTCAGATATGTTTGTGTGTTTGTGTGTGTGTGTGTGTGTGTCAACGATTCTCTGCCGACAAAAACAACTCTCTCCTCACACACACACACACACACACACACACGGTCATAAGCGTGACATGCCGACACACTCACACCCACTTTTTTTTTATCTCAAGCACATGTTAGCTCACACATACTGTGTGTGTGTGTGTGTGTGTGTGTGTCGACCATTTGCCCTGATATTTTTGCCACTTGAAAAGACCAGAGACAAGGTGGAGGAAGGAGCACTGGAGGTAGAGTCGCACCTCCCACCCCCTCTGTTGACTACTTGAACTTCCTGGCAGAAGGGCCGTGTTGACAGATTGATATCTCCAAGATGGCGGCCCTGTTTGTTTTCTGGAAAAGGGAAGGATTGAGGAGGAGGTGGAGGCTAACTGATAACCTCAGTGTTTACACACAGCCGCTATACTAACTGTTGCAAGGGTCACCGTATGTGTGTGTGTGTGTGAGTGAGGGGATGAATCGGGGGGAGAGTCAAACAAATTTCTTCGGCGCTGGCACTCAGGCATCAGGATTAACTTTGACAACCTCCATCTTTCTCTCTCTCGCTCTCTCTCTCTTACACACACACACACTCTCCCCTTTACGTGACCTCGTGGTAAAAAGTTGACTGGGCAGTAAATGAGCTTATAGATAATACACGGCGGCGTTTTAAGGGCCCGTCTGCTGCCATTTAAGAGCCGAGATGTGCTGCTAGCTGACTGCCCGGGGCTTTTAGAGTGTGTCCGTGTGAGCTCTCCTCCTAATCCGCTCTTTCATCATGCGGAGGAGGCAGTAGGTGTGAGTGACGGAGGAGGAAGCTCTCTAATCTGACCTCTGACCCGGAAACAAAAGCGAATGGCGAGGAACTTCAGTGGGAGTGGGAGGTCGATCAAAAAGTGTGTGTCCTCCAAAAGTGGAAGAGTCAACAAATCAGACAGAGGCCTTTGTCTGCAGGCGCCTCCGTGTGTGTGTGTGTGTGTGTGGAGGGCAGGTGGAGGCCAAGCTTTTTCCAGGAGATATCTTTAGCAGGAACTCCTCCATCAGCCCTGTCGCTCTGCCACCAGTTTGATTTTATCTTGATTTTATTTAGGCCCACACACACACACACACACACACACACACACACACACACACACACACACACACAGATGTAAACACACACAACGCCCAAAGGCAACTGTCACGCCTCACTTCCTGTCTTTTGCCCCTGTGCTCGCCCCCTTGCACTCGTTCATCAAATCTGTCACCTTAATTGGCCCTCTGAGTTACTTATGGTATTCCTTAACCGTCTCACACACTCTCTGTCTCTCACACACACTTATATCTGCTGAGAAGAACTATGTGGCCTGCAGAGGTTTTTCTGAGTTTTAAATTAGAGTTGAATAGAAGTCGTGGTTGCTATTTTATTAAACAGCCAAGGTGGCTGTCTTGATCTTGTGAACTTCCGCTGACCTCTCTTCTCTCTCTGTCCCTTCAGAGCAGTCTCTCCTGGAGGTAAAGCAGCAGCAGGTGAGCATTGAGGAGCGCTTGGTCGAAGCCTCCAGCCCGTCCCCCATTGCAGTGACCCCCACCCCACCCAAGAGAGAGCACAGCGTCCTCTCCATCCTGCGTGGCACCAACAGCACCTCCTCCTTCTCTTCAGCCGCAAAGAGGGAGCCCAGCCGGCCCTTTCCCACCCGCCCGCGCTGCGCTGACAGTCCCGAGCGGCCCTTGCACCCCCGTGCGATCTACCCTTCCATCAGGTCCCACCCTCACATCCCTGAAGACTTCCTGAGCCAAAAACCTGGTCAGTTTGGGTACCCTGCAACTCGTTCACCCGGCAACCAGTCTTCAGCCACACCCAGCCCGTCGGCGAGGAGCAGCCCAGACTGCAGCCCCCAGGGGAGCCCCACTGGCCCGACACTATCCCCGGCTTCTTTCTACTCTGCCGGACTGGGTTCCTACCCCGGTTTCTCTCCACCATCTGCCCCCCTCTCCTCATCGTTCTATCCTCCAGGAGGCCCCTACTCGCGCTACCTCCTGCCCCATCACTACCCTCTGCCAGGCGGTGGTGTCATTCCCAGGATGTTCCCCCTCTATGGCAGCCTCCTGCCCCCTCACATGCCCCTCCTGCCCTCCGACACAGCAGGGAGGCGCTTCCTGTTGCCAGAACCCGTCCACCCCCCCTCCATCCCTCCCCACAGAGACTTCCTCCTTCCTGGGCCCACCAGTGCCTTCACGGCCGCCACCTGTCTGAAGGACAAAGCAGGGCCCCACCACCCGTACTCTGGGCACCCTCACCCCAACAGGCCCGCCCACACCCCCTCCAGCGGCTCCCCAACAGCTGGCACAGCACCTCCCAATGAGCGGGTGCCCACCAAGCCTACCCCGGCCCTCCTGGGCAGTTCCAGCGAGCGTTGCTCAGATGAGGAGGCCATGAACCTGACCAAGGTGAAGCGTGGCGTGGGCTCAGCGGGCTACAAGGCCCTGCCGTACCCGCTGAAGAAGCAGAACGGCAAAATCAAGTACGAGTGCAACGTGTGCAGCAAGACCTTCGGACAGCTGTCGAACCTGAAGGTGAGGCTCTCCTTATGTTCTCCCATCAAGATCATTTAGTTTCCTTCACCTCTTGCAAATCATTTAGTTTGATGGTTTCTCTGATTACAATATCTGAATACGCCTAACCAGACTTTTTTCTTCTCCGTCTTGCAGGTCCACCTTCGTGTCCACAGTGGAGAGAGACCGTTCAAATGTCAGACCTGTAACAAAGGCTTCACCCAGCTGGCTCACCTGCAGAAGCACTTCCTGGTCCACACTGGGGAAAAGCCACATGAATGCCAGGTAAGAAATAATACTGAAGATGATGCTTCATCATTGGACTGATTTCCTAGACTGAAACCAGGTGTGAAGGTTCATTGGTGGGTTGCTACAAGCTGCTAACCTTATTTCTTTTGTCGCGTCTCCTTTTCCAGGTTTGTCACAAGCGCTTCAGCAGCACCAGCAACCTGAAAACTCACCTGCGCCTCCACTCAGGGGAGAAACCCTACCACTGCAAACTCTGCCCAGCCAAGTTCACCCAGTTTGTCCACCTCAAGCTGCACAAGCGCCTGCACTCCCGCGAGCGACCTCACAAATGCCCCCACTGCCACCGCCACTACATCCACCTGTGCAGTCTGCGGCTTCACCTGAAGGGCTACTGCTTGACGGCAAACCCTGGCTCCGGCAGCCCCGCTGTCTCCAGTCAGGCCGCCCTGGAGGAGGTGCAGCGAGCCAACGAGGAGATCGAGCGCTTCGACGTCAGCGAGCACGCCGAGCGTCTGGAGCAGCTGCAGGGAGGGGTGGAGGTGGAGGCCATGTTGGAGAAGCAGGTCTTGGGGATGCTGTGGAGGGAGAGCGACATCAAGTCCTCCCACTATCATTCCCACCACAAGGGCGGCGCCACCGAGCTCCTGTCTGCAGGTTACGGTGCATACGAGTCCCCGAATGAGACGTCCGTCATCAAGATTCGGCGCAGCAGCCCCATCCTGCCACTTCCTGCTAACGTCACCATCAAGCAGGAGTCAGAGGATCACGCTTAAGTGACCTTTAACCTCAAGGGACACAGAGTCAAGACTGTTCGACTCAAGGCTGACTGGGTTGCCAGGAGCAACAGCTATAAATAAATAATTCTCCACCTGGTTGTCATCTGGAGTGACATCATGATTACTCCAGATTTTCAACCTATCAGGGACTCGCGTACTCAGGGCTCAAGAGACACTGTCCCATGACTACTTAGCAGTTTCAACAATTATTATACTTAGAGACAATCATCTACCCAGGATTTACCTTTAATGTAATTAATATAATGTTATTATCATTATTGTTGTTGTATTATTTGGTCTCTATTTGCAAATGTCTTTTATTTGATCAATTAGTTGTTATATAGCCTCCTTAATTTATTATACTTTTTATTTGTTGACTTCAAAAGCAATAAGTGGAAGGGATGGTTACACTGATGGGGTGACGTCAGTGTAAAAGACTATTTTTCTGTTGTTTTTTTTTCTCTCTCTGTGGCCATTTCTCTGTAGATAGTCACTCTTTCTATGCCTATATCTGTTCCGTGACCTCTGACCTATAGAACCAGGGGTGTCCAGTCTTCAGGGTTTTATCTACTTAAATTTAGAAACCAATATAGCAGGTTTAAGAAAAAGGGTTGAAGAACTTGCCAAAGTACGGCACATAAATTTGTTAATTAAGCAAGAAGAGCTTTATTTCGACCCTGCTTGATAGCTTCCCTAAAGTATGACTGTGTCCTTTTCTGATGCCTACTTAATTTAAATGAAATGAAAAAGGGCATTTTTTTGTATATTTTTCACAACGGTTACCTCAGTGTGTATGTGACTTTATGAGTGTGTGTTTGTGCGTGTGTTTTAAAGGGACAGCTAGAGGTGGGAGCTTTCTATTTATTTGCATTTTGCTACTTGAAGAAGAAACCAAACTGAACTGGAGTGCAGCTCTTCTTGTGGTCCAAAGGCGCGGCACGGCCCGCTCAACATGTAGTAGCACATAACGGACTCGGGAGGTCGGTTTGCCGCCACCATCGTCCCTCCTTTTGTTTTATTTTTCTTCGACACTGTCAGCACCCAACAGGGAAGTGAACGTCCTCACGTATTGGGGGATGCACACTCGACGCTAGCAACCAAAGCAACCAAAGTTCACTTGGCTTTCATTTCAAACGCACACCAAAAAAAAAAACAAAAAAACAAAAAGAAACGAGGAAAAGGAAAATCAAAACAAGGGAAGAAGGACTTGAGGAATCAAAATGCTGAAGAAGGGAAGATGTACTGTGTGTATATGATGAAGTGTTCGCTCTTTAGCTGTGGTCTCTCGTTTTGTAGATGGTTTCGTTGTTGTTGTTTTGTTAATATTTTGGTTGAGAAGCAACAGCCCCTTCCTTAACCCGACCTGTCCGCCATCTTGTTATTGAACTGGCATACACAAAAGCACCTCGGCCTTCTTTTATGCACTGCCCCCCCCCCCACTTTATAACTTCAGTGCCGATGCTTGTACCATTTACACTGTGTACAATATTACTGAAACCGGTCATAATGAGAATAAGACTTCACCCAATCTTACTAAAGCAGCTGTGATTGTCTGCAGCAGTCGTACGTCGACCACATGAACTCTCTCTCTGTTTCCTCTGTGTCATTATCTTTCTCTCTAACTGACCAAAGCGTCTCTTTCTCTTTGATCCGAGCTTTAACTCCAGAGGAGAATTTCCCCCCCCAAAGGACTGTCTCTGTTTACATTCTGGTTTACATAGTTATTTATGTGCAAAAATGTCAAAAAGTGTAAATTATGATATAAATGTTCACTGCTCTAATCTAAACCCTGCGGCTCTGTGTGTTTTATTTTTCTTTCACTTTTAGTTATGTCTCATGAAAATAGAAGTGAAAAACTCAAGAAATAACTCTTTTTAACTCTTTTTATCTTTTTATAAGGACTTGGTAGAGTTAAACCATCAGAGATTATAGCTGTAGTGGAGAACAATATGAAGGCAGATGTTCCACTGTCATCTTAATTTATAGTTTTTAGTGAGCAGGTTACAGGTTCTCATTAAAAAGCGTAATCCATTTTGATTCACCTCATCATTGTGAGGCAAAGAGAAAGTAGACCAGAAACACATTTTAGCTCAACTCAAAATTTTTACAATTCCCAGCTATAACTAAAAGATTTCCGTTTGCTTTAGCCGTTTTAACAGTGATTTAGAAATACTTACGAATATAGGAAGCCTGATTTGGCTAAATAGCTAACTACTAAAAAGCTAACTATTACTATTGTTCCTACTATTTCCTCTCCTAACATGATGAACTGTTTTTAATGTGTCAAATGAAAATGAAAATAACTGTAGAGAAACTCGCTGTCTTTCTTAAACTTAAGGCCTGTTTGGGCATAAATTAGTGAGGTTTATTATTCTTGTAGCACCTTTCCATGGCTGATCACGACGCACTTTGTATTAAACGACTAAAGAAACAGGTGACATATGGATAATATGTCAGAATAATAAATAAAATCAAACTTAACAAGCCAATCACACCTTAAATGAGGCCTTTCAGGGGACTTGGGAAGAAGTTTTTGTAATGAAGCCCCATTTCAATACAAAATCTGGTGGTCTTGCTGAAATATTTGAAAAGATACACATGATAGCAGTCTGTAAATTACTTTAGAAAAGGATCAATGAAGGCCCATTAAGTTCTTCACCTCACATATTTTTCCTTGTTGGTCCAATCATCCAGAATAAATTAAATCTTCTGAGTGTGGAGTCTGACTTTCATCCAAGGCCCAACTTCCACTAGAAATATGAGAAGAGAGTTTAAAAACGAACTAAAAAGAAAGAGATAGATGAAAGAAACAGCAGACAAACTCAGGCCTGCAGAGGTTCAGAGCTTTTAACATCCAACACACTGATTCACATATTCCAACTTCTGCAGTAAACCGGGCTCTCTGGTGGAAAGTCGTGAATCTTTATGTTCGTTTCCGTGCAATACCAAGCTTTAAGACTGCAGCAGGAAATGGGAACAGCTCTCTGTGCCCTGTGAGCTGCAGGCTGTGGTCTGTCTTTCATCCTGCATGCAGGAAACATGCAGACACTCATTTTAGAGCCTGCAGTCATCAGTCCTCTCCCACACGACATCACTACACTGTGGATTTAGACATTTTGGGTCATATCATATTTATATATATATAATTACAAGGTCAAAAAATCTAATATGGACAGTTATGCCAGAGCCCAAATTGAGAAAAAACACCAAGAAAAGATGTAAAAAGGATTTGATATTTAAAAAAAGAGGACACATAAAACTGTAAATACCAGATTTTAGTCAAACTGAAACGGGCACTGAAGCTAGTTTGTCATATTACTTCACTTTCAGCAGCCAAACAGCCAGCTACCACCTACGGTCGCTCTGTGACCTCAGCACTTGATATGTTACTCAAAGATCTGAATCACAACGCTGAGCGACGTACAAAGATCTGAGGAAACAGAACCGTCTGCTGTGGTGAGATCTGACGGTTATTTGCCATCAAAATATCCAGCGATTGACACGTAGAAGCCCTCATTTCCATAATGCAGAATGAAATCAGCAGTGACTTTGCAGGAGTGACTCCTGGCGTTGAAATAATATGCGTGAAAAGTGACGTACGGTGAGAGCTTTCCAGGGAGTAACAGCATATCCTGGTCTCCTAAAAAGTGCTCTATGTGGGAAAAATGCCTTTAAATGGATCAACTTTGGGTTGTACAATAAAAAGAAAAAAGGTTTCCAGCAAGCAAGAGGCAGTGAAAGTCCACTGATGCAAAATGGGAAATGAGCACTCAGACACCTTTTCCACAGATACGTCCAAAAAAATGTTTATCCTGTTTTGATAAATGGAAAAGAAGCACAATAGATGAATGATCATTATAGTTTATAGCTTAAATTTCACAAAAATGAGGAGAATATACTTGCAATATATGAGCAACAGACAGTAAATATTAAATTAAAAAGGCAAAATACAAAGATTAAGCTCAAAATCGATGGCTGTGCAATTACTGTGATCACCCCTGAATAATATTTTATCACAAATTTATCTTTAACATTTCACATTCACTTTTTTTTTATGATGATGGTTTTTTTTTCTGAGCAAAATTTAAGCTTTAAGTGAAACCGATTTCTTCGAACAAGCTTCACAAATTGACATTTTGTCAGAGAGCGAGTGATAAAACACGCCCCGCCTCCGTGTTATTAAGGAGCCTACATAGATTAAAAGTCACCGTATGAGAAAGCAGTATCGACCCGTTACCTCATCACCCAACTAAAAAAACACTCGGTGCGCCCCCACCCACTGACTCAGCATCTTTCACTTTTGCACACTGCGTCTCTCTTTCCTGTTTGTTCGATCTTATTATTACTATCAGGGAAACTTCTGTGTCACCCGTTGACACAGCGAGTTCCACTACATCAGCATCACGGAGGACAACGCCCACGGTCCCACCACTGGAGGAGGGGGGTGATGGGGGATATCCCAGGGGCCCAGACTCATGCACCGAAAAACATCAGGCTCCCCCGAGCTGAGCTGAGGTGAGGTTTGTTTATCTGCGATCCGATTTCCCCCGGAGGGTTTGATAAAGTTTCAAATTTTCTATCACCTTACACCGGCCTCCCTTTTCACACGAGCGCCTCGGGTGTCTTGCCCACGGTTTTGAAGAAAAGGGACGCCCACGACTTAGAGTTAAAAGAAACTGGAGCCCCTTTCTTGGCTGATAGTTCACACATAGAGAAGAATACTGCATGACTCCTCTATACATACATCCACATCAAGTCCCCCCCAATCATTTATTCATTCACTCACTTCTTCCATTAACAATACAATTACACTATCAGAAAAAGAGGTAAATCAGCATAAAAAGACTGATGGAAACATGTTGATGAGGTATTTCAGTGCAATAGAGAATTACTCTTTCTGCTCACTTGAACTGAGTTGAGGATTTTGACCTGGGAGGACCTACTCTCTCTCTCTTTCTCTTCTCCCACCTTTCCCAGAGAGGCGTCTTTCTGAGACAAACTTCCTGAAGGATCCACAGTTTGCGTATGAAACGTTGTGTTAAGGGGCTCAGGGTAGTAGATGGATAGAAAACATGTCCAATTTCTCAGGTTAACTCTCTTTTCTCAGCCATGAATGTGATTATTCCCTAATTTACCTGCACATTTTACAATTTGCCATATTCAGATATTGCAGCAATAATTCATCTTTTTTCCATATGTTACCTGTGGCAGAAAGCTGAAGTGTTTATTTTAGAGCAGCTCTTCCTGACTATGGAGGATTGAAGCATCTCGGGCCTTTGTTTATGGTGTCGCAGCACACCAACAGTTTGATATTTTGCAAAAACTTGGAATGACAGGAACAAATAAGTGCGTGATCTGTTCAAATGAGGCAGAGCTAAGGAAGTTGCATTAATTTATGTGACTTTTTATTTTGACAAAAAGCACCCACACAATCTTTGCACCCAAGATCTAACTCACCATTGTTGTTGCATGATTAAAATAGGGCCCCTTACATCAGCATTGTATTCACTGGTAAAGTAAAGTTAGCCCTTAATGAAATTATTTGTCATTTCCTCCTGTGGGTGTTTGAGTTAGAGGGACTTTTGTTGCGTTTTGAGGATGTTTTCTTTCCAGCGATCTTTTTATATACCGACTAACTTGATGGTAACACACAAATGTAATACATGGTAAATATATATATATATATATATATATATATATATATAGAGAGAGAGAGAGATAGATAAAACATATATATATAAACATATATATAACACACACACACACACACATTACACACACATACATATATATATATATATATATATATATATATACATAAAATTTTAAAGGACTTTTTAATTAATTTATAGGAAAACACTTGCTAGCTCACGGAGGAAGTTGCATTTTCAGTCAATTTTGTTCTTTTGAAAGGAGTCCTTCATATCCTACACACGGAACAGGTCCTCTTCCCCACCAGAGGCTCTCCAGCAAACTTAGAAATTAAGTTTTGAGGGGAGGGTTGTTCACTTGGCTGCAATCTGCAACCTCACCTTGAGATGCCACTAAATCGAACATACAGCTCCTTTAAATGAAAAGTGTCCAATAATTGCACTTTAATCCAGCTCCTGATGGTGAAGTCGACGTATATCTTTCCAGATTTTAGATCTGTCAGCAGACATGAACTGAGCTGTGCACATTCGCGGCCCCCCGACAATGAATCCTGTGAACTCCTCTGATCAGAATGCAGCTTCAGACTGCGAGGCTGCAGCCGAGAGTCGACAGTAAACAGCAACAGAGCTGCTGGCATTGTTTCAGAGAAAATACTTGTGATTTATGATCACTCACACACTCACACACACACACACACATACATCCACGCCCACACACATTCTCACTCGCACAAACAAACACACACACATATTAGGAAACTTATAAACACATGCGCAGACACCAGGAAACACACATGCACTTACTGTACTGCAAATTATAAATAAAAATACATGTACAGATGCATGTTCTCCCAAACACACACACACACACCAACACTTATACATGCACAGCACAGACGCACATTAAACATCTGTCTTCTTTCATGTCTCCATTTACTGAATCATCATTTGTCTCTCGGGATCTTTTGTCAGTTTCTCCCTGCAATGTTGTGATTAGTCCCTATCGTAATGAAACCACAAACCAAACAAACCCTTCAACACACACACACACCCACACGCACAAACACACTCTCCATCTCCTCCAAGCTGCGTTCCAGAGTGACGCCATTGAAGGCTTTTTCAGAAACCGAGCGGCGTCCCCAGCGGCTGTTTTACCATAAACATGTTGCGGCGCACCATCATGTTGCATAGAGGGGGCGGGGTCGCCGGTCAGGACGGGTGACTCAGACTTGTCGACCCCCCTCAGACTTCATGCGACTTCTCCGAAATTCACTTTTCCTTCCCATAACTTTGTGACAGGAAGTCCTTTTTTGGCGTTGGGCAGAGTCGCTGAGGGTTTCGCCAGGTTAAGAGTGGACAAAGACCACCAAACATCAATACGTCATTATCATATCCGCTGCAGCGCCTCGTTATGAATATTATAAACAAACGAGAGCCCGATGGAGACGATTTGGGAGCCAAATGTTTCTCCAGAATAAGACCACATTTCACATAAATCCTGTTGCTGTCCGTCAATAAAGAGCCCCGCTTCCTCCACTAATGGTTTCCTCTTTGTCTTCGCTGACGAGAGTGAAGATGTGATTTGTCTTTCTTTGGCCTCCGTGTCCTTCCACACTAGCGGCTAAACCAACTTCTAACAAAACTCTTCTCTCTGGGTTAAAATAAATACTAAATAATGATCATCGAGGCTGATATCCATGTGGTGGATCCTACCGATGCATCTGAACGATAATAAATATGAATCAATGTTGAAATATTATAATACTGTAAATAAATCTGAATATGATTTGATGGCGCTCAGAGTTTTGTTATGCTGCAAAAATACGACAGACATTAGCTCAAACTTAGCATGACTTAGAGGCTGTCAGGTACCACATCGTACAACATTGTATGTGTGTGTAAACACAGAAAGGCTTATGTCCCACAGTGTAAGACAGGAAGTGAGTGTGTGTATAATTGTTCATAAGCTGCTCAGCAACATGTGGCTCATAAGAACCACAAGATATTAACTCTGCCATCTTTCAGCATACACACTCTGTAAGGATTAAAACACACACACACAAAGAGAAACTTACACCAAAGCACATGCCCACACACACAAACACATAACACGAAAAATGAAACGATTCCACATACACACTCTCCTGCGTCGGTGTCGTCTCAGTTCAACAGATGACGATGCGAACAAGTAAAGGAAAATACCAGACAGTCCTTCTTCCTTCTGAGGAATCTGAGCCCAGATGTAGATGGCTGTTTCGATTTTATTAATCATAACGAGAAAGTTATAATAATAATTTCAGTCCAAATTGCTCCCATTGATGGTTTTATTGTGTGGTTATTATGACAGTCCGGCAGGAAATGATACCGATGTGGACAGAAGCAGATGTCGTCATTTGATTCAAAAAAGAAAGACAGATACTGCACAGTAAATATAACCCGGAAGCCTCGTCCGTTAGACCAGAGGCAAGGAAAAATATCCTCCGGTCTTTCCCTCTGTGCTCTACATTTTTCATTCATGTTTATCAAATTAAAAATGTTCAGGAATTTTTAAGGAATTCCTTCAAGCTTTGAGATGCACTTCAGAATAAAATGAATAAATGAATAAAATAAATGAATAAAAGCTGGACTGGATAATTTGATTGATTTCAAGTGGGATGTTTGAGAGGAAATGATTCTGTTTCACCTAAAAATATAATAAATAATGATGTTTTAAATGATTAATCTGTCCAGTCCATGTGATCTGCAAACCATCTGTACTTAGATTAGTCAAATCTGAACTATGTTAACATTTAGAGTTGGGCCTGGTGGTGGCATTTGAGGTGAGGTTGGGGGGGGATTTCAGCATGAAAATGAAAAAATTTTTATCTGGGTTATCTCCTTTTTTTTTTCTCAATCGAGCCCATGTGAGATCAGAGAAACCCTGTTTAGCTCTAACCTCAGTGTAGTTAGACTCCTCGCAGCTCGACAACATTCACACTAACGAGCCAAAGATCCTTTTAAACCCTGTTTCACATTTAAAAAACCTTTATTGTGTTTTATTGTGAAAGGGACACACTGCGGCCTGTCTTCGTGTTTTTAATCTTCGTCCGCCGTCAGCACACAGAGCCACACATGTGCAGAGGCCGACGGAGGTGACTCAGCAGAAAGCATCCATCTTAGTGACCCCTCCCGCATCCTCACACACATATGGAGTCTCCTTCTTCTTCTTCTTCTTCTCTTCATCTTCAAACTGCAGCAGCCGTCTTCTCCTGCAGACCGGCTGGTGCACGTCGCGTTGACCTGGTTACTGAGGAAGTGTTTTATATGGTTACTGGAAGACAGGGGGGGATGTGTGTGTGTGTGAGGACGTTTGGAAGTCCCCAAAAATGCCATTTTAATGATTATTGTTAACTGTTAACTCCTCGTGGCTGCGACTAAGAGTGGTTGTCTGTCGTGTCCAGAAAGTATACGAGCTGTTCATAAATGTGAGTTTTACACTAACCAGGTTTCTTGTGTGCATGTAAACATTCATGAACATTAAATGATGGCTCTCTGTGGGGCGATGCACACACGTCATGGCTTGATTTCTGTGGCGACTCTCAGGGACAGGCAGGTAAATTCAGCTCACCTGGTCTGAGCCAGCAGCCTCTCTCCATCTGTGTGAGCTGCCTCTCTCTGCAGCACATTTTCAACTCACTCTTACATGTTTTACTTGTTAATAAACCTCTGAACTTAAAGCCTCTTTTCTCTCCTCTGTTTCTTTGTTTTTTTGAGGTAATACTTTAATGAGCTATAGTTTCCTGGGATAATTATCTCAATAACTAGTGAAATAAACTGTCTTCACACGGCATTAAAATGTACTTTTATTAAATATTTGTGCTTCTGCACAACAAATTAATGATGGCTGAGTCACAGTGCTTGAAGACAAACACCTGCTGGAGTGGTAGAAAGACACAAAAACAGGCCCCTTTTCTTTCTTTATTATGTGGAGGGAAGAAAAAGTGTTTGTTTGCTTGTGTGCTGCTGTGTTCAGTCAGTGTGAGTGTGTGTGTGAAGGAGGACACAGCTTGTGTTAAATACAAAACTATAACCGTTTCTAAATAAAATATAAAATGAGTTGTTTCACATGACTTCCTAGAATTTATGATGGTTATTAATAATTAATTTCAAAGAAGTGTGTTACCATCATAAACTGTGTATTTTGTATGCTAACACTGCAGAGAAATATACATTAAATCCCTTATTTTGGAGGTCCAGTCACAACTTTTTACAGAAAAGTCGGTTCTGAGAGCAGCCTCGGGCAGAAACGTGTTGCTCAGCCAGTTTGTTTGACTATTGATACCAGCCAGTCAGGAGCCACAGAAACACACACACACACACACACACACACTTAGGCGGCCAAGTGATGTCCTGATCCCGAGGCTGCGAGCGGAAAGGGACACAGTGCTTATTAATAATGGTCTGTGTGTGTGTGTGTGTGTGTGAGATCAAAGTGTTAAAGCTCGCCAGCCCCCATCATGCACATCCTCCTGTCATTCCCCCTCTGTCTGTCTGTCTGTCTGTGTCCATCTCTCTCTCTCTCTTCAGCACCTGCCTATTAAAGGGTGGCAGGGTTAATAACAGGTTGGTCCCTATGTGTGTGTGTGTGTGTGTGTGTGTGAATGATTGGAAACAAGAGAGCACCTCTAGGAGAAAAAAAGAGCTCTTGTGTTGTTTTGACCCCCTGATTTTGCATTTTGCACATTTGTAAGTGTACAAGTCACATTTGCACACAATGCGAATGTGCTTTAAGTACGTGGACACCCCCACCTTAATACTTTTTCTTTCAACGGGGAGGCTGTTTTTCATGGTTTGGTTTTGATTTAATAGATCCAATGAAGGGAAATCTTAATGTTCAGCATCACTGATGTTCATGCACAGCGCTGTTCTTCAGTTTGTGTTTGTTCCCTCCCTCTTTACACACGTTTTCATCCACACAGCAGCTCCATAAAGTATTTTCACAGTTTACTTTGGAGGAGTTTGACTGGCCTGGCCGATGGGGAGGTGGAGACAGGTGAGGAGACTAACAGAGGAACAGGTGAAAGAAATCAGGGCGGAGCAGGACAATCTAAAAGCTGGAAACACACCAGAGCAGGAAGTAAAGTGACAGATGTGAGGAGAGGAAAGAATACAAAATAAAGCAGGAAGTTTGCAAAACAACTGGAAACAGACAAAACAACAAAAAACATCCCCAACTAAGATGTTTGGGACGAGCTGGAACGAGCCGGATCAGATCTCCCATGATGCCTTGCTGTCTGAAATGGACAAAATCCTCACAGCAGATTAAACATCTGGTGAAAAGCCTGAAACCAGAAGAGTGGAGACTTCCGGGTGTCCATATACTTTTGGCCATGTCCATTTATTTACAGTGCATGCTTTGTCCTTAATGGAGTGATGTGTGTGTGTGTAAATTTTTATTCACTTGGGCAAGGTGTGTGTGTGTGTGTGTGTGTGTTTGAGGGGAAGTTGGGTCGTTCAGGGGTTTTATTGCAGAGGGGAAAGTTTTCTTTGAGAGAGACCAAAGAGGGAAAGTGACGAGGAGAGAGGAAGACAAAGAGAGTGAGAAAAAGAGAGAGATGGGAGTGGGTGTTAGTGATCGCACATTTTTACAAGAAAAAAAAAAGAAGAGAACGAGACAATAAAAGAAAGAAGGGGGAGATGTAAGACTGACATTTAATGTGTCATATGTGTGTGTGTGTAGGTGTGTGTGTGTGTGTGTGTGTGTGTGTAGAGAAAGACAAGTGAACTGTGTCCTTTGAATCATTACAAACTTCAAAAGGCCTTCGCTCTCGTTAAAAATGGACGTCCATCCCTCCATCCCCTGAGAGAAGAGCGAGAGAACCACAGAGGGGAGTGTGTGTGTGTGTCACTGCCAGGAAGAGAGAGACAAAGAAACACACACTTATGGTCTGCTGATTTCGAGAGGAGAAGAAAAACTCTCCCCCTTCTTACAATATGATTTTTTTTGTACCATCTTTATCTCCAAAATGTGCCACTTTTCAAAACAAACCAGCAATAGCTGCATTTACAGAATAATTAATATATGTATATATATTTATATATTAATAAATATATATATATGTATATATATATATATAAATATATATATGTGTGTGTGTATGTATATATATATATATATATATATATATATATATATATATATATATATATATATATATATATATATATTAATCAGTGTATTTTACCATAATAGTGTTCAGATTGTGACAGCTGTGGGATATTTCCAACAAATGTGACCTCTGGTGTGATGAGATTTAGTCTTTTAGTGTCTAACCCTGCTTTTTTTCAGTGTAACAATAATAATAAACATATTTCAACTCCATCTTTATTCTCTTTTTCTCTTATCACAGATTCGTTTTACATTAAATTAAGTTATCTTACGATGAAAAGTGCAGCATGTAGGCATGAGATGGACTCAAAAACGTTAAATAATTCAAGATAATTCACTGTTAATTTCCAAGTTAGAACAGATTTGGTCATTTGAAGGACACATTACGAGAGATAATGAACATTTACTATCCACTGTTCTCAGTTTAACCAGCAGACTCTGCTCTTTGTGCCTCCTCGGAGACTTTTAAGATAACTGAAGGAAGGAAAAACACAAAACCCACTGCAAGCGAGCACATGTCTTTAATATCCCCCAATATTTAAAGACTGGTGTGACACATTTGTTCGGGTTAACGAGGAACTAAATCACGGTGAAGACAAGTGAAAGGCAAAAAGCCGCAGAGTGAAGTGTGCTCGTGTTTACTGCAGTGACAGGAAGAAAAAAAAAAAAAGCTGGACTGCCGGTAAACTGTTGCCCTGAGTAATCGAGTAATCACTCTCATTATCCATGTTAGCGCTCGACACAACACAACAGAGATTTTTTACAGCCGAAGAGGAAACCAAACAGCTGCAGAAGGTCACTAAAACATGACAGATGACAGCACTTTTCTTCAGTGACTCCGGGAAATAAACCGTCACAGGTTTCGACTGAATGAAGCTCTGCAGGAGGGGAAAGTTCAACCAGCAGGAGTCAAAAGATCTCAGTGAAACGAGTTTGAAAATAAATTCAATCCTATAGTTTCATTCAGTGCTAAATCACTTCTCTAAAATTGGATATTACAAGAATAAAGGTAAACATTTATAAGCATGGACTTTTTTCTAAAACTTCCAACTTTATTCTTGAAATATTCTTTATCACTCCAACATCCGCTCACACAGATCTGATTAAACTGAATTTATTATTATTTTGACGTCCAGCTTTAACTTGAATATGACAAACTGAATTTAACAACAAAGACAAATAAAGAAATATAAAAAGAAAATAAATAAAGAAGCAAAAACAAGTGCGAACGTGAAAGATGTGAAGAAAGAAGTCTTTTCTTTTAAAGACATTTAAGAGAAAGTATTTTTAAAGAGGCCTGAAGACGGCCTGGATACTGTGTGTGTGTGTGTGTGTTGTCTGTCACACTGCATGTAAACAAGCACGTCTAGACAAAGATGTTGAGCTATAAGAGACCACACACTCATTAACTCTCATTTCATTAAATCTCTGGATTTATCCTCCTCTTACTTTGTTCTTCATCCTCTCGTCACGTCTCACACACACTTTTCAGTATGCTGTCATTTTCACAACGTCACATCTCCGTCCCAGTCTGTGTTGTGTTATATCTGTGTGTGTGTGCAGCTTCAGCGAGCACACACACTCATGACTTCCTCTTCATCACTAATCGCTCTCATCTGTTGATCTTCTTGATCTTTGCTCCGCTGTGTGATACACAACAGAGCGCAGAGGCCTCCCCCCGCGAGACACTTTAAAGGCAGAGTGAGGTGTGTGTGTGTGTGGGTGTGTATGAGAGTGTGTGTGAGTGAGAAAGAGAGAGAGAGAGAGACTGTGGTTTGACAGAATCAGGCAGGACAGTAGGGGACTGAACAAAGTTGGAGGGCATAGTTTGTGGTCTGAGCTGATGGTAAAAGTGTGTGTGACTGTGTGTGTGTGTGTGTGTGTGTGTGTGTGTCAGAGAACAGTTTCATGCGGAATCTGCTGGAAAAATCAGATGTCCAGTAAGGTTTTGTGTATTATTGGAAGAGGCAGAAGAGTGTTTGCAGTTGGCAAGGAGACACAAACAAAACTTCCTGACACACACACACACACACTAAACAACCGTCCCGTCTGTTGTTTAGGCCTCGTCGATACGTTCGTTATTGATGTCAGATTTGAGGATAAGGCCGGTGTTGCTATATCTCTTTATTACTGTCAGGAATTCCCCTGACAGACGAAGACGAGCGAATTTTTACAAACGGTGTCAGCCGTAACTGCTAACAAAGCAGTTTAACCACATCTATTCACAAAGAAATAAAATAAATATGAAATATTATTGCAGCGTCTCCTCAGAGGGACCTGTGGTTGCTCATCACAGTGAAGGAATACGCGCCAATATGGATATTTAATGTGGTTTCTAATACATAAAATGACCCGTATAAGTAGAAAAAAGTGTGCATTAGTGACATAAAAACCCCTGAAAAAGGCGGTTCCTGTTTCTCTATGATATTAAACATTATTCACAGCTAAATTAAAGATAGAAATGTATTTATTGAGATAATCTGCTGCATCTTCAGAGTTTTGTGTGCACGCTTTTTTAGATTTGATGACGTCGATGATGAAAAAAAAAAAAAAAAAAAAAACCTGTTATCTTGTTTGTGTTTTTTTCCCAAATGTTAATGGTGCGTAGAAAGATTTCACCATCTGAAGCGAGAGTAAGAGGCACAAACATAAAACGTTCAAACTCTGAGGGAAAATACTGAGTTCATGTCAGAGAGAAACTAACATTCAGAGAGGCAGGCTGGTTCAAACCTCAGACAGGCTGAATAAACCTCGCTGGAGCACTTCTCCCTCCCGTTACCACCACTGAGCTGCTCTCACCCTTCAGCAAAGAGCAACATCTGCTCGGTTTGAGGTCGACCTGAGTCACTGTCGGTGTGAATGAGTGTAACTGTGACCGTGAAGAAAAAAACAGCATCTCAATAAAAAGGTTAGCAGGGAGCTCGACCTCTTACAAAAACAAAATGACGTGTTTTTTTTTTTCTTTAAGATGATTTTTTGTGTCATATTTTGAGAGAGGGTTAAGAGAGCTGAACCAAAGTGCTCCATAACGGTGTGTTTGGACTGTTTGACCAATGCGGTGACGATGGAGGATCTACTTGTGGATCCAGGTGGATTTTGTTTATTGGCTCTTTTTTTTGGCTAAAAACAGCTCAGCAGACAGAAACACAACAATACAAGTCAACTTTTCCACTCAGATTCAGGGAAAAAAAACAAAAAAACGCAGCCCTGCTAAGAATTTACCTTCGTCTCATTCCATCCAAACACCTCAGCGAGCATCTCACCCCCCCTCTTATTTCAGATGTCCCTCTCTCTCTGTCCTCGGTGTTTTACTGTACGGCAGCTCGGGAAATCCCATAAAAGAGTGTGTGTCAGCAAGATGACCGAGTGAGACAGACTCTTCATCACTGCGTCTAGAGCTGCAGTGTGTATACAAACACACACACACACACACAAATAAACACATGCCGTACCCCACGCAGGGCCCCCGGTCTTGACTCAACACCATAAACCCCCCCCAGTCCCGTCCCATCATGCTTGGCGGCAGCATCAGCGGTGAGGAAGCCTGACGTGATGACATGATGTGTGACATCATTCACGCAACACACACATTTTGAATTATCAGACTGGCAGTGTGACAAGACTGACAGAGTGTGTGTGTGTGTGTGTGAGAGAAGAATTCCAGTGGATGTCTCCTCACACACACACACACACACACACCCCTGCAGGGGGCTATAAATGATGTCTGTAATTATGTACACACACAAATCACTCACTCACACTGTACAGTTTAATTCACATGAAGCTCACGTCAACACACACACACACACACACACACACACAGTGACAGAGCCGCCCCAGGCCCGTCTGACAGGACAGTTTAGTGGTCTCATTAGCAGCGGGTGGAATGCCAACAGATAATTAACCAGGAGAGATGAAGAGAGAGAGGGAGGGCGAGCGTCAGCAGTAAAAACAGCACAAGAGATGTTCTTTATGGGAAGGATGGAGCGAACAAGACGGCGAAACAACAGCGGGGACGTCCTGTCTGCCCGCTTCCAACCCAGAAAACCAATCAGACACTTTCACCCACCAGCTGAGCTCCAGACTCTCCAGACTTTTTTTTTTTTAAAGGAAACAGACTCGTTTTCAGGTTTTCATAAAGTAAACATCCCATAAAAAGAGCAAAACCCAACAATGAGTCAGTGCGTCTACTTTCTGACTTCCTGTCTGTGTCCATTGGTTCCCACTGAGGATGTAAATATGTAAAAAAAAAACACCTCACAAATATATTGATTTGTTGGGAAAAAAAAAAATAAATTTCCCAGAACAGCTGCTCACTGTTGTTTTTAACAAACGTCCCTAAAAGTGGAGTAAACAGTGCATTCTTTGGGGACTATTTCCAGTGGCGGATTAATCCACATTTGGGGCTCCTGTAAGTATATCCAGCTGCAGGATGGTGTGTGTGGGATTAAGTCAAAATAAACTAGTGTGTGTTTACTGATGTGTTTTTAATTGTTTTTCTGGACAACAAAGGAACTCTGTGGCTCAGAGCAAGAAATCACTGCTGGTTTTGGTCTTTTCATGAGATTTGTTGAACATCTGAACAGCTGAAGTAACATGTAAATAACTTTTGTTAGCAAATCTGACAACAGCAGTGTCCTCATTAATCCACATCCGTCACTATGAGCAGTTTTCTACCTGAACGATTAGTTTCTCTGTTTGCATGTTTTCATTAGTCACCGAAGGAAGGTATCAATGTGTGCATTGTTTTGGTATTGGTACTGAAACTCAGGTAATGTACTGTTACGGTACTGAAAAACTTTAAATGACGCCCAACTATAAAAACTAAAGAAGGTGACATTTTCAATTTCATTTTCATCTTCACCTTGACGGAAAGTGAAGGTAACTGAGACTGAGCTGACGGCGAATACGGATGCAGAAATATTTCAAATGAGACAGAAGAGTGCTTTTATTTTCTTCACAATCAATAATTAGATACACTGACAATGAAATATTTGAATCAGTTCACTTTTATTTGATTTGGATAACAGTGTCAGCTGAATGCTTTAAGTGTCATTTTATTATTTCAGTATGAACAGATGTAAAAAAAATAAATGAAGAAGACAAGATGCAGATACATGATGCTGAAAAAAAAAACTGAACAGTGATTAATTATGTTATCAATCTGATCTGGGCAGCTGTTTTGGTGCCCTGTCATATGTCAGATATACTTTTTGTCTCCGTCCACAAAGTAAAATTCAACAATGACAGAAGGTCTCCGGGAGCCTGCTGACTGGATGCTTAACGTGCCTGACGCCTCACAACGTAAGCTGAGTGGAAACAAAACCAGATGCTCGTTCAAGTTTGGCAGCAGACGAACAGACGCGAGCCAAATCTGACAGCGAGACAACTAAACTGTGTTGAACTGATGGAGAGAAATCAACACCTGTTACTGAAAACATGTGGACTCTTTAAACAAAACGCCGCAGCCTCGTTAATGTAACGGCTCGTCAAACAATCCCCTGTGAAAATCTTGTATCTCCATCTGTCTTCTGCAAAGATAGTAAAACAACGAGTTAAAAACAAAGTCTTTTGTGGTTCATCCATTCGTTTTTCACGTTTATAGAGGAACCTCTAAAGAAGAATTTCTACTGTAAGACCGAAGCTGTATGAAATTTCTCTTTAGGATGAAAATAAAAACAAACATTAGTTACACTAGCTGCATCAGATGCTCAGTCCGATCCAAACAAAGTGCGCTGGAATCAGTGGAGATCAATCAAAATGTGCCCGTCGCTGCCGTCTTCTTCTTCCAGCCAAATGTTAATGCAAGCAGCCAAAACAGAAATCCAATGTAAAAAGACAAATAAACCCACAAAACCCCACAAGTTCCTGAAGATGATGACGATGTCTGCAGGCTGTGATGTAAACTCAGAGAAACTTTATGTGTGACGACGATGAAAAACACATGTGCGTGGTAACTAAGGCAACTTCAGCAGGACTGGACACGCGTCGCCCCAAATCCCCCAAACGGTCCCGTCAACTTTGTCTTGGCGGGATGGACAAACGACAGATCCATTTCACCTCCTCTTCTCCTGTGATGTCTGTTTGTTTGGAGGAGGAGTAGAAGAGGAGAAGATGCAGGCTAGCAGAGTAGAAAAAAGGAGAGACTCCTCTGCTCATTCGACCACCTCTTCGCCTAAAGAAATGTCTTTTCTTTTGGAGGCGGAAGAAGATCTTTGCATCCTCGCGTCCTACATACAAGTTTTCTGAGGGGAAAAGAGGAGGAATAGAAGTAGAAATATAAATAGACAACAAGATGGAAAAGGAGGTTTGTTGAATCCCTCCTTCGCATCCTTTGTTCATCTTCATCGGCAAAATTCTCCTTCTCGTTAAAGAGTCTGTTAGTTCGGCGTCTCCACCGTTAAAAGCTACAGTTTGTGCAGTTTTAATCCCCACCGCCGACGAGGGGGGGGGTGGCGGGGGGCGGCTGGTCGGTCGTCACGGTGACAGAGAGGTGCGGTGGGCGTGGCCTCAGTCGGTGGGGGCGGGGATGACGCAGATGTGCAGGAAGTTGTCGGGGTGGCTCAGGTGTTCGCTGAGCCACTGAAGAGGAGTCTCCAGCAGCGGCTCGATCCCGTGGATCACCACCTGGTAACGCTTCTGCTCACCTGGATGAGAGAAAGACAGCTCACTGAATCATTTCAATTCATTTCTTAAAACTTTTAAACTTCTGTTTTTGTTTATGATGTTTTATATTCCTTTATATTTTCCTTTATTACTTTAATATGTTTCCATGTTTCTTTCCATTTAATTTTGAAGCACTTTCATGAAAAATGCTACAAAAATAAAGCATCTTTTTATTTTGAATAGAAGAAGACAAAAGAAAGAAAATGGGAGAGAAAATTAATGAAAAGACAATAAAGAAACAGAAGACTGGAGAGAAAGAGTGTGATATTGAGAGGAAGAAGGATTCAAAGAGGAGAAAATGAGGTGAAGATAGAAAAGAGGAAGCTGAGTGACGGAGATGGAGGAGATTAAGAGAGGTAAAGGAATGAATGGTAGAGAAGAGAGGAGGAAATGAGTAAGTTCAAAAACAGCAGAGAGAAAGAGGAAACAAGTAAAAACGAGAAGGAAAGGAGAGGACGGACATACAAAGAGAGAAGAGGAAAAATTGGTGGAGCGGAAGATAAAAGAGAAAAATGAGGAAAGGAGACAGTCGGTCGGAAGAAGAAGAAGAAGAAGAAGAAGAAGAAGAAGAAAGAAGATTAAAAAGATAAAAACTGAGGGAGCGGTGGAGAGAAAAAGAGGAAAAGAGATGGTTGCATGAGGTGAGAGAGACCACATCAGACGCCATTGCAGTAATACCACTACTGCTGTGGTGGGTGAGAGAGAGAGAGAGAGAGAGAGAGAGAGAGAGAGAAAGAGAGTAAATGAGAGTGTTCAGTTTTGAAGCCAGAGAGTGACAGTTGATTGTTTTTGTGGAATCGAATTTTTAACTTTCACTCTGACAGTTTGTAGTTTCAGGGTGTGTGTGTGAGTGTGTGTCTCTGGCTATGAGGGCGTCCCGTCACTGACCCCGCCCACCACTGAAAGGCCACGACCGCAAATTGTCCGTTACGAGCTGCGACTTTCTCAACCTTCTCGGCCTTCCGGGGTGAGGAGATTTCTGAAGATTCGGTGAGCCTGAACGTTTGAGCTCACATCTTTACTTACAATCAGGACTTCTTTAAACAAAAAAATACCATTTACCAGAGGTGTATTATGGGAAGTGTAGGATCCAGCCTTTTTTTGGAGCTGGGTCCTTATAAACCCAACAGTCGGGATCTTTGCTTTGATTTTGACTATTATTTTTATATTTTTCTTTTATATTTTTATATCTGTCCACAACTTTGTGAACTTTGTGGTCCTAAAATGCTTCCACCTCCCTAAAGAGGAGCAGGGGACCACTGTTTTCTATCATCTCTCCACTATCATGATCTAATACAGGCATAAAAAGCTTTGCAAATGAATAAATACATAAATAAAAATAAATACACATGAAGTATAAGATGCAGAGTTCAGCATGGACTGGTCGAATCCAGCACCCAAACTAGGAACAACAAGAAACAACGTCATATTAAAGACTTTCAAAATTCATTTCAAAATAAAACGCTATTTGTAAGTGTAATCAGCACCAAGAATTGTAATTAACATAGCAAATTTCACACATTTTAGGAGTTTTATATGATTTTAAGACACCCTGATGTTTAATTCTCATTATCAAATGTATTATTAATATATTTTTACTTGGTTTTATTATTGGTTGGTGTACAGATATTGTTATATAGAGCTTCCTCAATGCTCATAAATAAATAAGTCCTGTTTAGATTTGCATAAAAACTTGACAACTTGCTGCCAGCTGAGCTTATGATCGTTTCAGGATTTAAAAAGTGAGTTAAAGATCAGTTTTACTTATACTTACTTAATATTTTATTGAGTTTAGATGATTAATTTATCCTCACAATTTCCTTCTTGTAGTTTAAATTCTTCAAAAATCACATAAAATCTTAAGTGGTAGTTTAATGTAGGCTGGAATAATTCAGTCTGTTTGTTTTTATTCTCTTTTTTAAAAATGAAAAACGCACAGATGAGGTCAGGCTGTTGAACTGATGCAGATGAAACTCGAGTTTACATTTTTACTTTGTCTTCAGTAGAAACCAGTCGATCTTTCAGAAAATGCTCACCTGTTTAAAGGCAAACAAGAATTAAATGTCTCTTCAGGGGTTGATTCATGTTTCAAGACAAATATTTGTGCAGTTTCGCAGCGAACGGGCCGGAAGGTGATGATGTTTTTGCTCAGCTGTAAAACAGAAACCATGTTTAGCATGTTCATTTACCAGAAAAACAGTTAATGCAGCTGTCTGCTGTTTGGTTGCTCTTAGAGACAGAGATTATATTTTATGTTTACAGGTTTGAGTGTGTGATACGTATATTTCTTTTAAAGTAATTATTTGAAATATTTTAGTGTTTATAAGAGGCCTTTCAGGTTCTGTGTAATTATGCAAACTCATATACAATCAGGATGTTTTTTTTTTTTTTTTTTTGCGTGAGAAAGTCAGACAGCACTGGGCCCTTTCTCATCAATCTTGACCACACACACACACACACAGGTCGCCTTCTTTTACCCGACAACGTAGCTCCACGTAATATCAGGAGGACGGTTGAGAGAGAGAGCGGTAACTGACGGTCTGAGAAGCGGCTCCACCCTACACCTGCTCACCGGCTGGCAGCAACAGTAAACGCGCCAGAAACTAATGTCAGGAAACGATGTGCTGTGCAAAGGTCTATCTTCTGAAAATTACAGATGTGCACATTTTAGGCCAGAGGCGGTGTGACAGGTGGGCTGCCTCTGCTGGTGGCTGTGGGAATTAAAATAACATCAATAAATAATATATTGCTTATCTACCAGCTGTAGTGATGATTTTTTAAAACATTTTTGTAAATTATTAGACATATTGGAGGTTTCATCTCGGGGCTGCTGGATTTCTAAATCAGACCAGAGTGTGTCACATTTAACAGCTGATATTTTCACACACGGAGGCCGAGGTGGATAAAAGACGAAGGTAAAAGGTGAAGCACGGTGAGGTCTCTGCGTGAGGGTTAAAAAGCAAAAACAGTTTTTACTTCACCAGCTGGTCTAACTGAAGTTTGGTGACTGCAGGAAGTTTGGTGAATGCAGGCTGTGGAGAGGTAAGCACATGGTGAAGAGCTGCTGAATCCAAAAATGAACTTCAGCTGTGTGATTTTAGCAGCTGTGAGATTTTTGAAGTGAAGAGAGGAAGGTCCAGGCTACACAGGTAAAGGGAGGAGAAAAAAATAATCAAAAAGTAAAATAAAATACAGTTTTGTGTGTTTTTTATGCAATCCCTGGTGAGCTATTTTTCATAGATGCTGGTGGATTAAAAAAAGAACAAAATTCGGTCTTTAATTTACCCTGCCAAGCTTTTTTTAAACTAAGAGGGGTAAGTTAAAGAGTTAAGAAGTGTGAGGAGTCGAGGTGGAGAGCTTGTCTGCATCGTTGGCTTGCTGCACTAAAACCACTGAGCCACAAGCTTAAAAAAAAACAAAAACAAAAAACAAACCAGCTAAAATTCAAGCCATCGCTCGACTGATGCTACTTCCTCTCGACTCAGAGGGTTTGATTCATGTGCTTTGCAGCTTTAGGACAATATCTAAGAAGAGGCTATTTAGAGTCAGGCAGTCGAACGTGGCATATTTTGAGGAACAGAAGAGAAGAGGAAGTGATGAAATAAATGGAGGTATATAGAAGGATAGACATAAACACTAACTGCATTAGAATATATATTATAGACTATTAAAAAAACTATATAAAGATATTAGTTGAAGTGTACTGAAGGGAGATGAACTTTAAATTTGTGTTAATACTGAGAGAAGTTGACTGTTAGTAATGTGTACTGAAACATACTCAAGACTGTTGATGTGAACTAAAAGTAGTTAAATAATGAATAATTATAGGCCACTAATAATAATAGTCATAATTAATGCCACTGTTTTTATTTATTTTTTTTTTAAAGTCAGATTTTTTTGTGAATTAAGCAAATCATATGAATTCCAGGGGAAGTCCATTTTAAAAATACTCAATAAATAAAGTTTTAAATAAGGTTTTTTAATTTCTAAAATGATCTTGAGGGACAATCACCATCAATAATTCATTATTTTCCACCATTATAAGCAAAATCAGAGCTTGTTTTCTCTAAACTGTGTCCTGTTTCTAAAATAAAAAAATAATAACTAGTAACCTGAAAAAATCATTTTCATTTATTTATTGCATTTCATTTTTTTTAATCTACAACTACAATTTATTCTATAGTAGATATTTTTTCCTAGTTGGCGTTTGCTTGTTTTATTGTCAGAAGAAGAGTGAGCTCATCATCTTTTACCGTTTTTAAAAGCATAAAAGAGCCGATTAACACAAAGGTCACTACGTGAGAAAAAATGTTAATTTCGGCTCAGAAGCACAGAAAGTAAAAGGTGTGATTCCGCCTTTATGACAGCAATACTGAGAATATACTTTCTCTGGTTCACTCACACACACTCTCACTCTCTCTCTCTCACACACACACACACCCCTCTCTCTCTCTCACACACACACACCCTCTCTCTCTCACACACACACTGTCCTTTCTTACATTTCTGGGTGGTGTTTTACCCATCTCTGACCTTTAGCCCGGATTTTGCATGGCAACAAGCAGGCAAATGTAGGCGGAGAGTAGGCGTATTCTTACAGTCTTACTATGAGAAATGCGGAAATTCACAAAGGGCCACACCCCCAAACACACACACACACACACACACACACACACACACACACACACACACACACACACACACACACACACACACACACACACACACCACCTAATACATATTACTGTAGATCATCACAGACGCCACCTGCACCTTCAGTAGATCACTCAGACACACACGTACAGTCTCACACATGTACCCACACACACTTTTGGAGATGTATGAGAAAAATGCAGGAAGACTGAAAAAACACGGCAGATGTGATGTGGTCAGTCTGGATTGTGACTGCCTAATTTATCGTATTTTAGTCGTCATCGCCGGTACGAATTCCGGCAATAAACACATTGTTAATGGCCGCGACTGATCACAACAGCTGAGGCTTGTTAAGCTGTAAATCTGACACAGTGGAGAAAAAAACTTTTTTTTTTTTTTATTTATTTTCCCACCAAACATGACAAACCGGCGGTACTTTTTTTCTGTCATCTTAGACAGAAACAAAGCTGCTTTTTAACATTTCCAGTAATGTTAAAGAGTAAACTTCCAAAAACACTCACCTTCCGCAAAAAGACTGTTCTGACATATCTGACGTAACTTCAGGGCAAACAAACGAGTTGTTGTTTACATCTACGTCTGTCCAGACTCGTTTAATATTTTGACAGAAAAGTTCAGAGGACCGATGGTGGTCTCTGTCACACGGTGTAGCAGCAACCACCTGAAGCTTAAAATCAGTAAAACCAACGAGCTTGTGGTGGACGACCAGAAGAAAAGGAGCCGCCTGTCCTGGGTGTCCTCCAGGGAGAGGAAGTGAAGGGTGGACTCATATAAGTACCTTTTAAGTACTTTGGAGTCCAAATCAATAGAAAAAGGCCCCAAAACAGTGTTTTTTCCAGGATATTAAGATGTGGGAGTGAAGCTGACCTTTGACCTTTTGGGTAAAAAATGTCACCCCTTCATCATTTTATTCTATCAGACATTTGTGTGATATTTATCATGATTAAAGAATGAATTTTTGAGTTATGGCCGTGTTTTATGAGGTCAAAGTGACCTTCAAGTGGATGTTTGCACCAGATTTAAAGAAATTCAAAATTCAAAGTCGTCAAATGGACAAACGTACAGATGAACAACCTGAAAACAAAATGCCTCCGATCACAGCTGTGTGCCGGCAGGGGGGGGTTTAAACACTGCAAAAACAGCAATATTGTATGTTTCTATACATTTTTCCATCAATTTTATACTCATTAAATTCAGTTTACTTTTCAATTTGATGATGATTTTTTTAGTCTTACAAAACACAGGACTCATACTCAAAGCTAAAAGACAGGCCAACTCGGCCGGCTGCTGCAACAAGCTTGACGACGTTCATCTGTCCTTTTTTAAGTAAAGTTAATGGAAATACAAAACTAAATCACTAGACTACCCTGTTAATTGATGACTATTGTGACTGTTCTCACAGCGAATCCACAAAAAAATTCTTATGCATCAGTTTTATCATTTATTAGCCATATATCATTGGTGTCTGACTTAAAATTGGCTAAATCACTTTTTTTGTGGACATATTGAACAGGCATTATTAATTAATCTAAAATAAATATGATAATAATCAAGTTGTACATTGATTATAACGTTCCTAATACTGCAAATACAACCTGCATTTAGTCTCACTCTGTGCGTACTGAACCTGCAGCCTTTACATTAATGTAATGATGACATTTATTTTAAACTTGTGTCGTGTTAGGAGATTTATGAAAATGGTGTGACTTCAACTTTAACCAGACATGATTACTTTAAAAAGACTTTTCATCCTGTTAGACAATGAAATACAGCGCTTGCTTTTATGGATGTAATTAATAACCAGAAAGCTAAGATAGGAGTACATATAACACAAAACAGAAGTGTTATTACAGTAAAGGTTGAAGGTTTGATTCCCCCTGAGACTGACCAAAAGCACACAGGTATAACACCGATCATCTGATATCATATGACATGTCACATGAAAGAAAACAATAGTGAGGAATATTACTCGTAAATAGAAATTTACAGAGGTGTTTTCCCAGTTTGACCAACGCTCAGCTCTGTGATTCATTAACACGTCACGGCATTGACCATAAACAGCAGGAACAACTACATCAACAAACAAGAGTGTTTCCCCGCAGAAAACAACGCCGATACCTGGGAGTGACCAGCTGCGGGGAAATATTTCCATTAAATGTTTTACGAGGATCAAATGACTGCTGAAAGTTAAATAAACGGTCTATTCTTTAGGACCATAAATCCTGTAGTTTCGAGATCACCCATAATTATCGTGTCGTGTGAAACTATGTTCTGTCATGATCCTGATTTCACTTCGCTGCTGACTGTGGTTTCAGGTTCTGTTTTTAATACCTTTATCGGAGTACGTGCTCAGTTATGATCACTTGTTTGTAATAAATTAAAGCTGGAGTGCGGGACTTTCACAAAGAAATGAATATCTGTTACGCTCAAGCCAAAGAAGTTCACACATTGCAGATTAAGCCAAACACCACCAGGTAAATCTCTCTGTATTTCAAAGCACATCAGCATTTTCAAATCTGGTGATTTGTCAGGGATGAATTAGGGAGCGACTGTTGAGACGAAACACGCTACAGCGACGAGGAGTACGACAGAAAAACGTGCAGATAACTGCAGATAAAAGTTGGTCTGTCAGATGATATCAGGAGGAGTACTAGCTCCTGGATTTGGAAATTTAACGTAACATTTGTAAAACCTGCATAACAAATTGAAGGTGTGGAGTTTTAAAGGACAGGGATGTTTAACAGGGAGGGAGAACCCTTACAAAACACCCATATTTAGATAGAAGCACCCAAGAAAAGTTTCTGATGTTCCAGATAAAAAAGAAACCCTAACCCTAACCCTAAGGAAGGATTACAGTAAAAAAAAAAAAAAAAAAGCAAAGCACACAGATAACCACTGGTATAACTTTTCCTTGTTGGAGAGAACAGGAAGAAGAGAATGACAGATAATTGTCCTGTAACTGTGTTTATTTTATATTTATGCAAATTAAATAAATGCTATTTTAAGTGGAAGTTGCTTATTGGAAACGTCTCAATGAAAACAAACCCCTCCAGCACTAGCTGATGAGGCCAGACGGGGAGCCAGCACTTCAATAAAGACTTACGTGGAAATGCATTTCTTCCCAACCACACTCAAATTATCAATGACTTTCTGATGTTACAAAGTAGAAGCCACTGTTTGAATAAAAATAGGCCAATGTCCGCTGACAGACAAGCACACGCACACACCCTGTGGTTGAGCAGTACACAACCGCCGGCCAAGACGACATGTTTTGTCAGCCGAGCGAAGCCAACCACTATTTAGAAAGACCACAACGCTGCGCCCTCCTCACAGCCAAACACTCACTCTGACTGCACAGGCTGGCAGCTGCTCAGACTGACTGACTGACTGCCTCAATTACTGACTGGTTGAGGGAAAAGTATATTAGAAAACTACTGACTGACTTTCATTGTTATTATTTATTAACACTGACACCAACTCTGTACCCACCTGCCTCACTACACGTTAATTAATCCACATCTTTTGGACTTTATCTTTGCAAATATTCTTTATTCTTCAGCTGACTTCAAATACTATGAACTCTTGCACTTTCATGGCAAATATTTAGCAAATTCTCAGATCAATCTGTACACTTCTATTATTTAAATAACAGTCATTGTACATATAAATGACTATTTTTACTGCCTATCTTAATATTTCTATCTATCTTCTGACTCACAGCACTCGCCGTCACATTTTCCTTTTCTTATATTTTTCTACTTGCGATGTTTATTTTCATATGGTTATGTACTGGTGCTGTAACTGTGAGCGATATGAGGAGAGCAGCTCTGGTTTCAAAAAGTGTATTTCAGAAACACTTTGCAGCTCACATTTTGCATGCAGCTACGTTTTGCACGCCTCCGCCGCACCAATGTTTGGAGAAGATTGACTGCATTTGATTTTCGTGATGTTGGGGATAAAGAGAAGCTGTGCAGATCCTGTAGCAACCCGTCCACAGCTAACCATACTGAAACTCCTCTTTCCATAGATATTAAATAAAAAAAAAAAAAAAAAAAAAATCAAAACACCAACGAAAAAACAGCTCTTTCCGTTAAAGCTAAGACTTTCAAGATACAGAGATAAGATGTAGAAAAACCCACTACCAGTACTAAAGGTCAGGGTTAGGGTTAATGTATTTTTATAACTAAAGGGCAGAACATGCTAAACAATGATGCTAAACAATTTAAAAAACAGTTTGGCTTTTACACTTTATCTGAAACTTCTTCCACAGAATAACAACCTGTTATTATATTTGATGTAATCTATTTCTTCATATTGTAATTGTACTAACTCCTGTCCACTACCTCACCTACTGCATGTCTGTAAATCCTGGAAATGGGTCTGGGTATTGTGTGAAATGTTTTGATACTGCTGTGATATAATACGATAAGCTACGGGTTTCAGTACTGTTTTTTGCAAACGTTTGACCTTTGACAAAAGAAGACAACATTCTCACTGTTCACTCTGTTGTCTACACACAGATCAATACAAGAGCTTAAAATAAAATACAATAAATTTAATTAAATCATAAAATACCAGATTTTTGACTATTTTAATTTAAACTGTTCAATCTAAGGATAAGTATTTGGTCATATTTAAGTCGGTACCATTTTTTTCTATTGGTTTGTTACCCAACTTACTTTTAGATGGTGTTGTATGACGTGTTGTACACATTATAAAATCTTCTCAGACAAACTTGATTATAGAAACTGATTTTTTAACTGCTTGTTTTGAGGCCATCTTTAGTCAAATGATGACACATTTATAATATTACTTATTATCACTTATCACTTATTCTCTCACATCAGTTATGGATGATAATGATGTCACAATGTTGATGAGGATATCAACAGTTTTCTAAACTTTTCAATGGTTTTAAAATGAAGAAAATGTGAAAATCTTCCTCCAAACGTCTCCCAGAATTCTTGTCAAAACGTTCACAGCCTTCGCAGCCTTTTTACAGTAAATTTGTACGAACAGGATTAGAAAGCAAAAGATTTCTGCTGACCACATTTTTATCAACGATAGACAAGAGTCATCGAGCAAGCTTTCGAGCCATTCTGAATTCCCCCGCCCGATGCACATCTCACACGCCTGCACATATGAACCATAACCCACGATCTGCTGTATCAAAACAGCCACTGAAACCTGCACTTCCTCCCCCCCAGCCTCTGAAGTGAGCCGACCCGTTTGATCAGCACAGGCTGGATTGGCTCCTGATGCAGCCTGCATGGGGAAGCCTGCCAATGGCGAGTGGGCTGTACCACACATGTCACTGAGCTGGGGGGAGGGGAGGGGAGCGTGGGAGGAGGAGGGAAGGGAGGGATGATCAGAGTTTGTCACTCAAAGAGGAGGGAGGCATTGGGGTGGGGTTGTGGGGTAAGGGGTTAAGATGGGGTGGGGGGTTTCCTCTGATTATTCACAGATTATTCAATGCGGGTTTTTTTTTTTTTTTTTTATGATTAGGTTCACCTCCGATAAAATCTGAAAAGAAAACAAAAAAGCTTTGCTTACTTGAGAATCGGCTGTCAACACACGCCTGTCATGTGTGGGCAGCAGCATCATCACTCGGGCTGTGATTTTTGCAGCGAGTGTGAGCCAAATCCCTGCCAAAACCTGCTCTATAATACACCTGGTTAAAAAAAAAAAAACACACACACACACAAGAGTCAGAGCTGACCACCGGTTACGGTAAAAAGTGATTTGTGTTTCTTCCCTGTGTGGTTTAAACAACAGCCTCAGGCAACGCAGACTTTTTTGGTCATGGCTCGAAAATGATTTGGGAATCCCCATCTTCTGTCGTCCTAATTCAAGCCACCCTCATTTGTTTGCCACGACTGGTTTCTGGGTCCCACAAGGGTCAACACCAATCCTCCCCCAGACATAACAGAGGGAAGGATTGTATGAAAAACCTTGTTATTTGATGTTTGAAAGATCAGAGGGAAGTGGAGCACCCCAGATTTTCTTTTTTTTAAATGTTAGGGTCCTGGAAGAAAAAAAAAAGTCCTCTGAACTTTTGAACAATACTACCAGCAAACCCCCAAAACACCGCCGCCCCGCCCAGTCCCTGAACACACGTTCCAGTCTCTCTAATCCAAACACACCGCCATAATCTCCAGCTATCACTCGACTCATCTACCAGCCGAGGAAGAGGTGGAAACCAAACAAACGAAGGGAGACAAAAGACCACTTTCACCTTGATCAGCCAGGCAAGCTGGCAGACTCCTCTGGGAGGGAGGAGAGCAAAGAAAAGCAGAGATTTAACGTCAAAGACATAAAAGACGTCTACGGCAGACAGGGAAGATGTTGAAGACTACACCTGAGAGAGCGATAGAGGATCAAAGAGGGAAAAAAAAAAGAAGAGTCTTAGATCAGGGAAACTATAGAGAAAGAAAGGAACAGGAAAAGAGGACGAGACTGCAAGAGGATATCTGTCTCCATCTACCAGCCACGCAAATTTCTAAGCAAACCTTAAAATTTGGCAAAAAAAAAAAATTCAAATTAGCTCCTAACAACTGGGTTGGAGTGGATTAGTGTCAGAAAAAACGTCCTTGAGAAAGTAAAAAGAATCCTTCAATAACATCCGAGCACTTGGCAGCTGGTTTTGTTCAGAGATGTCAGCTGATGCCTGTAATTGATGCTGCCTAAGGCTAAAAACATAGTTGGCACTCAGCAGGCTTCAAATGTACCAGCTTAAGGCTGTACAACCATGACTGAGACCTCAAAAAAAGATGGATTCTGACATTTCTCAGTGGAAGAAAGATGTTTTTAATGAAAGCCTTGGATACAAATATCATTACAACAGCATTTATTCAATGCGTTAGGCCTCGTTGAACTACAAATACACAACGCTCACTCATGACCATAGAGCGCTTTTACAGTTTGACGTTGCTTCTCTTTTCTGACAAACAATCTCATCTGAACTTATATCTGCTTGGAAAGAGCACATACGCTAATGAATGACCAAGTTTCATTTGACCTGTTGGCAATTTATTAGAGACATCTAGATAATCAACAAACTTTATAATACAACATTTTAATGTGCTTGAAGATCAACCAACACTAAAGTGTATGTCATGCAAGAGAGCCAATAAAAACAAATGAAACAGATAAACTTGTTATATTGACATTTAAGGTGTTTGATTGATTGGTGACGTCAACTCATGCATTAACCAGCGAGCACAAAAAAATGGCCACCTTAAGAGTTGCTGATAGACTTTGACCGTCCCAGTCCAGACTGCTAGTGTTTACTAGTTAAGATGAAAAAGAAGCAAAATCTTATCTTTTTTTAATTTTTTTTTTTATTATTTTTGCAACTTTTTCCATTTTTGGGAATAAAAGGATGAGACTTTTGAACATGGTTTATTTGGTGATTTGCAGGTCAAAAAATATTTATAGCTCAAAGTTAAAACTGATTAAAAAAATGGTTGTAATTTCCTTTTAGGTGACCTATAACTATAGTTTCAATAGCATCGACCTGTATTCAACCAAATTAGTGCAGTGCCTGTTCCATCAGCCTGTTCAGAACTGGCACGTTTTAAACAGGTGATTCACTACTTTCTTTAACGCTGACACATGATTTCCATGAACAGAGTAATCCCACTGGATTTCCCCTGGAGAGTGCTGAGAGCGCTGTCAGTCTTCTCCAAAGTCAGAGAGCAGCATCTTCTATCACTATTCAAGTTAAATAATAAAGCTTTTACTCCAACAACTTTTATATGGTGGTGAGAAGGCTTGAGGAATATAAGTACATTCATTTCCTCCATGCTCACTGCAAAAAATATACTATAAAATTTGTTTCAGTATGTTATAAGGAACTTGGACACTAATCCGAATTCATGTCACTGCACGGTAAAAAAAGACCTCCAACAACAGCTTTTAAGGTATTTGTAATGTTTTGTGGGACTTAGAAGTTCATGCTAAGAACTTTTTAGATGTTTGCAGATTACATGGAAGTGAGTGTGAGATGTTAACAGGCAGGAGGTGGTAGGATGGTGATAAAAAGAGAGTGAATGTGAGACAGAAAAGAAGGCAGATAGGCAGACCGACAGAGGCGGTGGTGGTGGTGGAGGTAGTAGGGGGGGTATTAATGGCTCTGTCTCCCTGCAGGTGAGTCTCCTGCGGGCCGTCTGTCCTAACACACTATTGTCTCCTTATCTACTTCCTCTCTCCTCCTCTGCAGACACTACCTGTTTAGACTGCTGCTCGTCCTCTCTCTCTCTTTCTCTCTCTCATCTCTTCTTTCATTATCGCCACAGCTGTAATTTCAAATGTGTGCCACGAGTGCACAAAGGACTTAGATGCTAAACCTGCCGTCCATGTGTATATAAAAAGGACTAGCCTACTGTTTACAGGTAGACTGACAAGAATAATATATACTAGACACTGCATATGTGTGTGTGTTACTGATAATTTGCCTTTATTTAATCCACTGACCCAGTCTAGTGTCTATTTAACTGCATTTGTGTACTTGAAAAACATTTTATCTTTGCATTGATTAGTTACACATTGAATGATTTAATACTTGATTCTGCACTGATCTGTTCATTTTCACTTATTGTCCTTTATTTTATTTGCATTTATGTTTGATCAATTCCTCAATGTTGTGTATTTTACATTATTATAAAGTATTATATTATTTGTCTTTATCTATAAAGCTACAGATTCTGGATCTCCTGCCACTTTTATTTATTTAATGTTTCTATTTTAATAGTGGATGTTCATATAAGTACAAATAAGTTAAAAAAAAATTCAAAGCAGAAAATATAAAAGAGATTCTTCAGATTTCTCTCTCTCTCTCTCTGTTCATTCCTAATCTCCAAAAACTGAATTTCACATTTGAAAATCGACGTGCACTACCTGTCGCTTGTCTTTGAATCAGAGGGAGACTTTGGTTTTGACTTGAAGTGGATCTCATCTTGGAAATAACCTATATCTACCTGTTTAGACTCCACCTCTTCCTGTTGGAGCACTCAGGCTTCACAAAACATCTGCAGTTTGCTGTCATCCTCTTTTCCTCTTCATGACTCCTCGCTATCTCTGTGCCCATCATCTCCTCTCCACCTCCCACATCTTTGTTCACTTGCTCTGGCAACTACCACTATTTTCCCTCATCTAGCCTCCCCAATGGATGTATTATCAGAGAGAGATCTCTGACAAGTCTCGTGTGGCTGCATAAATAAAATAAACCTGAGAGGAGAGGTGCTTTTTTCTTCTCTCGAAAGATGACAGGGTCTATATTTGATACCAAAAAAAAGATAAAAAATGTCTGCTACTGTAGTCCACACTGTTAGCTAATGTTAGGCATCATTCAGACCTTTGTGAGTGACATAATATAATATTGTTGTTCTTTTCATTATCTGTGATCAGAGTAGGACACAGCAAATTACTAATGATTATGCTGTCAAAGAAGACAGAGTGTGTGTGGGTGTGTGTGCGCAGACCTACCATCGTTCGGTACAGCAGCTGGGTACATCTCTTTCAGCAGGTCGCCAAGTGTGTGCACGTTGCCTTCAGGTGAAATGGGGCGAAACAGCTTCTGGATGAATGGCCTGTCGCTCATTGTCTGCCAACAAGCAGAGCATGGCGAATTAACAAGTACAGAGACACAAATATACAAACATGGTGCAGAGAGTATGTAATAAAGCAAGGTCGAGGCGCTGTGGATGGAACAAATTACAGATTATACTGTAAAAGTTTTGTGAGAAAGAACTGGCTTGGGTAACTTTTCACATTGGCAGCCTAAAATGGAAAGCTAACCTGCACACAGTATCTCGTGTTTACAGCTCGCCAATCTGCAATACTTCACGATGAAAGAAGCACATATTTAGAGTTCAGATGTGGAGTTCACTTTTCTCTGGATTGACTGATGCAACTGATTTAGTTTTAGTATTTAGTTTTAGCTTTTCTCTCTCTCTGCCATGCTCAAGCTCTCCTCCAAAGCGCCTTTCCTGCAGATTCACCCTTTATAATTCTTTTTTAGCTCATTTTTCTTCATTGGTCTTTGTTTGTTTACTTGTCGTTGTCATGCAAGCTGTTGTTGACAAAGAATGGACGTTGCTTGGTTGTTGTTTATCCTCCACTGCATCCACTCGAGTTAGCACATTCACGCCACTTTTGTCAAACAGCCTTAGAGGCAGCAGGTTGAGTTGGAGAAGAGATTATCTGTCTCATGTACAACTGTCAGGATGTTGAGCAGTTTTAGCAAAGTTACCCACTTCTGCTTTAACGTCATGCTACTTCTGGTTTGTTTCTGATGCTGAATCTGCACTGCTCAGTTAGCTGAAGTGAAGTGACACTCTTCAAACCAGAAGCACCGGATGCATCATTACAAATATGTTGTACACATGAAACTCTCGTAGTTTCCACAGACATGACAATACTGACCAGAATTACATCGATGCCTAAATAAAATCAAGGCTCTGTGAAATTTCGATCACCTTCAACCAGGCAGACATAACAAAATACCATTTAGGATTTAAACATTTTACTCATCAAACATAACATCTGTTCAAGCAATTGCTGGAAAAGGCAGACAAAATATCCAGTAAACGGGACAGTTTCATGTGAGGAAACATAATGGGGAATTCTGAGAAGTTCACATGGCTAAGGTAGTGTGAAGATCACCACCGGTATGCACGCAAATGCTGTGAATGAAGTGAGTTGCTGAGCTGAGCCAGAAAATGCGATGCTTTGATGAGCCCGCCTGTTCAGAATGTGAGATTTAGCAACCAGCAACAACTCAGCAGATGTTACATGTGACGCTGACATGTTGCGCTGATCAGAATCCGCCTGGAAGTCATTAACTGCTGTAAGTAAGTATTTGGCAGAAAAGTCAGCTTCTACAGAAACTGAAAACATCTCTGGCAGACTTTCAGATGGAGTCAATTGTGCAGTAAAACAAAAAAAAAAAAAAACGTGTGACATTCTCTATTGTCTCCAGAGAGAGAAATCCCCTGGCAACTTTGCTCAAGAACACTTCAGCGAGTTCTTTTTACCCAATTTTCTCAGAGCATCATGAACTTGGTACGTGATCCTTCAACAGTCAGAAGCATATTGTCACATTGATGTAGCCCTGGGCTGTGACCTCCTAACTGTTAGTTACTTATCATGATAGTCATCTAGGAACTAAAGCTTATCCTACTGCTAACCACAATGCAAATTACTCCGGGTAAGAGCGACCGCTAAATGCCTAAAATGTAAACTGACTAAGTCACGGTGGGACAGCTAAACAAAACTGACGTATGCAGCAAACATCCTCATGACTGTTCACCTCTGATCAGCAACCCTACAGCCACAGATTCCATGAGTGAGATGAGCGGGAAACACAGTGGGAAATTACCTACAGACACCAGATAAAAATCTAGTAAATTATGCCCAGAGCTGGTGGATGTTGACTCAGGAGTGTGAGAACAGAGTCGAATGTTGTATAGATTGTTATGTACTTTGAGGCAATCGGTTATTTTCGGTCACATAAATAAAAACTGAACTGACCTGAGATAATTAATGCTCATTTTACACTATTCAATTTTTAATTTAAAAGGTCCAGTTCTATTAAAACTCTGATCGTTTTACTGTACTGTTAAAAAATCTGATAGTTGAAATACAAATAGTTGGATGAGATGCCACTGGTTATAATATTATAATAATAAAAGTCAGGTTGGCGGACCATTTGAAATTTAAGTTCAGGCTGTTAAATAGTAAAAATGGAAGAGGAATGGAAGGTTTCATATCAAAATCAATTTTCCTGTAAAACCCATCCAAACTCTTCCAAAAACCTTTAAATCACAACACAAACTACTGATATCATGATAGGCTTAATTAAGGAAATTATTGGAGGATGTCTCCCTGCATCCCCTGATTGATCCAACTTCCTGTTGGATCATTAAATGTCTCCATACAGCCTCTGTGAATGTTTGCAGATTTGCATTATTTTAGATCTTTTAGAGGTCTAAGCAGCCCTTGGTACGTGATCCTTCAACAGTCAGACATATGACCCAAAAGCCCCTGAGGTCTCCGCTGTGCAAACCTATTCCCATAATCCATTGGTGGAGACCAGTTACCATCACATTTTGCCAAATTATATTACAGTTGTAACTGCAAAATGTGCGTAACGATTAAAATAAATAGTGTTTCAGTGTGGTAAAGACATCAAATTAAATAGTTAACTGTTAAATAATGGGTTAGTGCTCAGCAGACAGCATGTGGATGCAAGATGTATGAACAAAGGGCAATCCAGTTTGCAACCTGATCATGGATTATATTGTGACTGGCCGTAAGATTGGAAAAATTGGGAATAATTTCCCTCCCGGGTTCAATAACGTTATCTATCTATGCTGAAGTACAAGTTTGATGTAACATACCTTTCTAAACACCCTCTACAGATAAATACAATAAATTGGAAGGCTCAAACAACTGACAAACAACTGACATGTTAGGACATCCATTCCTCCTGGGGCAAACATTACACAATGTGTGTAAGTAATATCACTAATCTGCTCATATTTATCATTTAACATGCTTAATGGTGCACTGTAATGTTCCTCTACATCCAGTTCCTGAACCTGATTCTGGTATGTCAGCAGGTATGTTCTTTGTAAATGTCAAGAGTCTCCCTATCGCCTCAGAGTAGAGTTAAAAATTTAGTGGTTCTGGTTACTGAGTGACCCGTGTCCTCAGGGCAGGAGACAAGGCGCCAGGCGGTGGACACCGTTAAAGAGTTACCGTCAGGCGGTGGCTTATAATGCTGTTTGGTTAATCAAGCACCTTACTTCAATAGATCTCAGCGATGTACCACAGTGACTCAGGAGTATGTAGGGTTGGGACACAACACAGCTGCTAACTTCACTAACTGGCACCATTTCTTTGACTGGAAAGGTGATAATTAGTGGACTCAAATCAATATTAAACTATCTATAAAGCAGAAAATTTAAGATGTTTATAATATGATTTGCAGATGGTTTTTGAGATGACTTACATTTAACAAAGACTTGACTATTTCCAAGTAGGTTTTGGCATACAAGGAATTTGCCTGCATAACCACAAAGAGAATAAAAATTGAAAGTGAGTAAGTACAGTAACAGTCAAAAAACAGTAATAAAATGGAAAAACTGACAATGAAAATATGGAGAAAAAAATTAAACAATATATCTTTTTTTAAAATGAAAGAGCTGTAAAGTATGTGCAGGAAAGGTCAATGTGTAGAGACGATAATCCAGTGGATGTACATAAATTTAACGCAGAGTCAGATGTAGAGGTTTTGCGTTAACATAATGTGAAGAAACTATGGGGGAAGATCAGAGTCTGTGTCAGGGCAGGGGGGCCTGAAAGCTGGTAAAAAAAAAAAAAAAGACCAGACCATTGTGATCAATAGCGATCAGTGTGTATGTGTATCAGTGGGATTAAAACTGATATCCATTAATGTCTTGCTCTACCTGCTGAGCAGCACAGGATGACGTGAGAAGAAGCTGAGGCCTCAGAGGGAGAAACATGGTGCAGGCAGATACCCAACCTGAGGTGTCAAACGGAGAGTCTGACACACAATAGGGCCTAATCATGGAGCTGTGAAAAGGAAACCGGCGAGGATGGGGATGGGGATCAAGTAACCGAGCGGTAACTACACACCACAGGGCCAGGCGCGAATCAGCAAGAGGAAGGTGGCAACGGAGGCGCGAAGCCAGTGGTCAGGTTACACAGAAAGACTGACTCACTGACAGGAAGCATGGCGTTTCGTGCGGGATCATGAGCAGGAGCCAGAGCAGAGAGAGTGCGCTAAGTGACAGCTACTTCATTGCATTTTTAAATAGCTGGCCATGAATAATTGAGCCAGTGGCCATACAAAGAAGGAGCTATTGATCCCTGGGGAGAGAGGCGAGATATTGCTTGGATGAAGACACTTTCTTTTCAGCTGGCGTGACACCTTAGCTGGCACATGGCGACACAAAGACAGCGAGGCGTCATTAGGACTCAGGTGAAAAGAGATGGCTCGCTCTCGCTGAGTGAAAAGAGCAGCGGAACTCAAGACGTCGCCTCATTGATGGGAAGGGGATTCAATCCGTCTAATTGATGGTAAAACAATGGGCGCGGGGGTACGGCACTGTCAATCAACATGAGTTTCCGTGAAGAGGAGTGAGAGAAAGCATTTCCACTGAACTCTGAGACCATCCATTCGTAAATTAAAATTCCAACCTCATTTTTAGCAGCCTTCATTTTCTCAGAAGTTGAAATGCACACCGGTGCAGGAAAAACTCCATCAAGGGACGCCGAATTGAATCCTAAATTATTTATCGCTAAAGTGTTGCATGCTAGGCTGATTGTTTCAGACATCTCCATATTTTAGAATCAACATTTCTCAGCTCCGGAAAGGATTTCTATTCACCAGTTCTTCTATGTGTAATAGACAGAAGCATCACTGATGAGTTCAATTGTCCAGCCTTCCTAAAATCCGAGCTTCTTTACATAATGCTCTTGTTCTGTTTTGGCACCATCACACTGAGGATGTCTTAAAATACATTTCCGTACCTATAGTGGAATTTAGCCATGCATTTTTTGTTGTATCTGATATCTGTGTCTCAGAGATTTCTGCCCCCACCCCACACTGCAATACCACTTTATACCAAAGAAACACACAACGTATTCTGTGAAATATCCTGCTTGACAGGAAAAATGAAAAGACACCACAAACAATCTTCCATTCATAACAGTATAAGGGCTGAGGCATAAATCTGAACAAATAAAACCAAAACTGTCTACATTTCTAGATACGTAGAGGTCAGAGAATAAATGTTTTTTATAACTTGGGTGAACTGACTCTTTAATGTAATGTGGAAACAAACAAGACATAAACTTAATTATCAGAAGAAACCTCCATCTGACTCTGCCTGATGACGTACAGCTGCAGCTAGGTTTGCCAACACCGCAACATAAAAATCAAAAGCCTCTCGGGCTTTTAGTTCCTTGGCAGTAGCCGACTGAGTCAAAACTGAAAGGTTTTCCATTGACAGTCATGGTGCTTTACAGAAATCATTACTGTAAGAAGCAGCAACGCGTTTTTCCCCAGTACAACAGGCACATCACCTGTTGCCCCTGGCATGAACCCTTTCCAGCATTTCCATGTTTTGTAATTGTCGGGTAGTCACCACCTCCCCCTCGTCTCAGTCATCCATTACAAGATGGATGAAGGGAATAAAGATGTATTCTTCGGGGCAGGCGGCTTCCGCAGTACCACAACACAGAGGTGGCTGGAGGTGGACTGCCTGCTCTTGCATTGGGGGTTTGTGACTAAGCGCTGAGTCACGGAGTGGGAACAGAGAGGTGTACCTGTAGAGCAACACTGTAAGCGGTCTTTAAAAGGAGGATAGTAATTTTCACTTTCCGCGCAGCGAGACGATCGGCCCCCCCTCCGGCTCTTTGAATCACACAGTGGCGTCACTGCCGGAGCAGGAAGATGCACTGGCAGCCAAACAAGTCCCGCTGCCTGCCTGAGCAAAGGGCGCGGCGGGCCGATGAGCACAGACGCACACAATAAAGCAACACACAAAATGATAAGGGCTCGAGTGGAAGCAACTGAAATTACAAGAGGCCGACGTATGAATCTTACGACACACAAACAGAGGTGTGCAAAGAGAGAAGAATGTGCGTAGACGCAATCATGTATACAGAAATACATAAGCACATATAAGGAAAAGCAAAAGTTTAAACTGAGGACGTAGACGTAGCAAGGGAACAAATGTAGATGGAGGGGAGAAATGCCAACAAGGGTTGGTTTATTAACTTTACGCAAATAATAAAAAACTATATTTACAATGTCACAGATACATCTAGATTATGTAGTATCGAAAAACATTTAAAAAAGCCCAGTCAAAGTAAAATAAAGTTAAGGAATAAAGGATTAAGGATATAAACTAACAATTAATATCAGGCCAGGAAAGGTGGTTAAATTATTTTTAAGAGGCGCACACACACACACAAAAATGTGTCGTCCATGCCCATGAGGTGTCTTCGTCTGCATGAGGAATGCAGGCCAGACGGAAATGAGCCCTCTGTTATTTGGACTGAGTGTTGTCATTAATTCTGTCTGCATCAAACACAGCACATGTTATTTACACTAAAGACCACAATCTGGCTTTGAAGGACTCTGAGCTTGTGTGTGTGTGTGTGTGTGTGTGTGTGTGTGTGTGTGTGTGTGTGTCAAAAGTGGAGGGAGGGGGGATCTTTCCTCTGTGTATGGCAGTCTCCTGTTAAGTCGCCACAGTGACTTCAGAGTGGCAAACAGCTTTGTTCGTCTCTGCATTTCTGAGCCTTTTTCCCCTCTCTTCGAACTATTTTCTTTATCTCCCCCTCTGAGCGTCTTTGCTGGGGTTTTTTTGTTGCATCGTGTTTGGTCTTGTCTAGCAAAACACTGGCTTTTCTCTTCACATTTGGAAAGTTTTCACCAAACTCAAGTTATTTGCTTGAATTTAGCTTAACTGTTTCTTTAATGTGACATCTAGCTCTTTGATTAAATGATAAGTTCAATTTATTACATCCTGGGTTCTTTTGTTTTCTTGGTTTTGGTCATCATTGCTAGTAATATGAAGATTGTGCTCACAAAATTAAATGTTTAGATCTGGGTATGTGGTACAAATGCCAGCAGTAAAATGACCATCGTGAATCTTCATCTCTGATTAAAGACTGACTTTCTTTAACGGTGACAACCCTGCTGAACGTAAGTGTGTGAGCACAGTTTTCCCGTATGATGAAAGATCAATACTGACACTTTCGGTTTCCTTGCAAATGAAACGGTTTAATCTGACCTTAAAAAAAAAAAACACTGTCAACTCATGTCCCAAATGTTGAGTCATTTATGTTTCTCGTTCTTTCCAAACATTTTTGGACTCTCACAAGGCCCCTTTGGACAGTGAAAGTAGTCGTAAAATGCCACAGAGAACTGCCATTACGAGTATTTTGAACATTATAATGAACAGACCTAGTTCCTACTCTTTTTTTTTTTTCTTTCCAGGCCTTCTTTGGTTGTAAATATTTAGCAGTTTGGAAGATGGAAACCACACCATCTCCAAAACAATCCAGACTTTTCAGGAATGATGCTTATTTTCTCCAGTGTGTTTGGAAATCACAAAGCAAGGTCGTAACGGGCTTTGATGCTCCAATTGTCGTGAAACCGACGGGGCTCATAAATGGCCCTGGAAACTTTCAATTCAGCCGCGAAAAAACACCCCAAACTGGAACGGTCTGGGTTTTTCTTCTACCCGCCAGCACTTACATGGTTTTACAGCTGCAACAAGTGCATGTCTAAGAGGGCGGGCCAGGCTGGTGAGACTGCATGTTTCAGTCCGCCACTTTAAAGACTTATGTTTTATTACCGAACGCAAGAATGTTTTTGTCCAAGTGTGAAACTGTTTATTTACACGCTGGAGATGTGAAAGTAAAAAGAAAAGCATTTCAAAGCTTTTTGGGTGTCATGAAAAACCAGCCATGTTGACAGTGATTGACAGCTGCACCGCCGCCCTTGTTGTTGAGCAAAATGTAAATGCAGCCATGTGTGGAGCCCGGCAGGTCTCATTAAGAAAGTCATGACGGTGGGAAATTACCAGCAGTCACAGCAGATATGACGACGGAACAATATGCTTGTTCACTCTTGCAGCTAACCATCACGCTGAAGTCATGTTCTGTTCTGAACAACTACAAATCTCTGTTTCATGAGATGACACAGATCTATTTTCTGCTCTCCTCTGTTTCCTTCTTCGTTATTTTTCCAAACCTGTCTTGACGGGCCCTGACGTTTTGCTTCCACCACGAGAGGGGCTTTTCTGTTCACTCTGATTTGACTTCGAGGCCAAATGCACGCATGTTCAGCCAACAGACTCAAAGCAGACTGTAAACATGTTTTTGTTGCAAAAGATCCAGATGTTTTCCAAATCTTAATTTCCTTGACTGGATTGGACACGATTCTTCAGTGTCCGGCGAGATTAAAAGGACTTTTAAATTATGTTTAATTACATTGTTGTTGATGATTCTTTCACAATACTAGTGACACAGGGAAAAAAAGAGAACTTTTTCAGTCATTCTGTGCAAACCTGAACTGGAAGTTGTCCAGTTTAATCCTCCACACTTTCCCAGCATTTCCTGATCTACATAGAAACCCCCAACACTTGACTCAAAGCGTGGCACTTTTCCCCCATTGTCTGGCTTGCGGCATGCTAATGTTTTCCAGGCGAGGATCAGCCGCTTATTCATCTCCTCTTCCTTCTTGTTTTTTGTCTTCTGAGTGGGAATTTTCACCCGAGTCAGGACAAAACTGCAGAGGCTTGGCTGAAACACATAACGTGAGGTCGCCTGTCTGCCTACGCCTCCTGATCCGAGGTTGAACCCTGACGGTCGCCCATGAGCTCCTCTGAGCTCAGTGGATTTACGTGCAAGCCGGGGAGAGTCAAAGGTATCAGATGTACAGGAATCGATGAATAACCTCCAACGGGCACTGGGGCGCTCCTCACCTTTCTGACAGACAGCGTCTTGTTACTTGGTCTTTGTGATTGATGAGGTCACAAGAACTAAACAGCAGCTGTAAACTTATGCGTGGCGTCAAAAATTAAAAATAAACATACTTAATGTTTCACTTAAACTTAAGGTGTAAAGTGAAAGAAAAGCACAGAAAAGACAGTTTTTTCTACCTATAAAGATTTGTTATTGTAAGGTTTTCATTACATGGTTGGAATTATGAATTATCCATTAAAAAAGTCTCAGACGATTACTCATGTTGTTTCGATCACGGTATTACTCCAAGCATAAACGAACTGAGGGTTGTTTTCAATTGATATACTCACATGTAACCAGAAACTCTCAGGTATTTGAGTGATTTATGTGTCAATACAAGGTCAAAGATGCCTTAGTTGCACAACAGTGAAGACTGGGAATTTTTTGTTTTTTGCAGGCGTGTGTGTGGGTGCCTGGAAAAAGTCTTCATTGTGCTTCGTGAGCTAAACAGGGATGGTTACCTGGAAAAGGGTTGGTTTCATAATTTTTACCTTTCATGTTTTGAGCTGTGTTATCTGTAGGTGTTATAACTTACAAGACTAAATGAGCCAATGTCTGGTTGCAGGTGATTTTCCTGCCGAGGCAGCGTCAGAAAACACAGACGGGCTGTCACGCAGCCATCTGGCTACATCTGCTGGGCTGACTGGAAAACTTCAGCTTTACTCTTAAGAGATTCAAAGTCTACTGGCCAGATATAAGATGAACTTCTAAGGTCAGTGTGGAAAAGGAAAAAGCATATCGTATTGTTACCGTCGTCTAAAGTTTAGCTGGTTTTTTAATGTGTGTCTAACCTGGTATATCCTGAAGGGGATGTATCTGAAGCCTCCATCCTCAGTAGCGTACTCCATCAGCTTCCTGTTCATGGCCCAGAACTGGTCAAACTTATCTGTGAGAACACAAATACACAAAGATCACCAGCCAAAAAATATCCAGATGATAAGGCGTGTTGATTTAATACAATCTTCTACATACTTCTCCAATAGAAATCAAGTGAAAGATATAAATGCATTAAAAAAAAAATCACTTCTGAGCTGATTATGATCAGTTCTGATGATGAAAAACTAAAGAGGCCAGCAAAGTGAGATGAGCATTATCGTACAGCTTATAATGATAGTTTTTGTTTTTCTGACAAATTTTGTCCTTTGTACTTGCAATTGCAAAGTCAGCACCGAACAGAAAACCTGGAGAAGAAGTTCAGGCTGGTTTTGACCTCTTATTTCCACTGCCAAGTGAGATGTGCGAGTATCCAAAACAGCTGAAAATGTTGTTTATTTTTTCTTTGATCAGATATTTCATGATTTAAATAAAAAGGCAAGTTAAGATATCATTGTTTTTTTGTTAAGAGAAAAAAAGGGGTTTATAAAAAAACACTTTCAATTCTCAAAGTAGTCATTTTGGTATATTACTAAAATTCAGATATCAAAAATGTCAAACAATACCCAGCATTACTTTATGCTGCAGTACCTCGTGTCTTTAAAGCAGAGGTAGGTCACTTTTAGTCACATCTGCTATCACTATGTCCTGACAGTAGTATAAAAATCCTCTGGCTCCACCTGCTGCTTCTACAGCCATCTGACAAGAGTCCACTGCAAGCACACAAGTAAACACACTGATTCCAGATAATCAAACGCAGACGTTTCCCTACACTGTAAACAGACTTCATAGTACAATTAATCATTTTGCAACATTTATTTAGATTCCTGAATGGGTTTTAACATCCTTCAGGAAGCCTTACCAAGTCAAAGTTTATTGTTGTAGTTAACTGCAGGTCCGGTTGTCTCGGAGGACGACAGTAATGCAATTAAAAAACTCACAGTGTGATGTGTTATGGAGAATGAGGGCAGAATAATAAATAGATGTGCAGAGTAAAACGTGTGAAGGCAACCAAAATCGTCCTTTAGCTTTAACACTCGTTTCTTTACACCTCGGTCAGTCATGGAGAAGCATCTCTAAAAACTTGATGGAAATTGAACTTTTATCTGGGTAAATTCTGCAGGCCGAGTCCTTCCTAACACAACCTTTGTCCTCTAGCTGAAGGACGGACGACCATTTACCATCATCATCGAAATGATTCGAGCAAGCATGTGCTGGTTTCAAACCCTCCATGTCCCCTCGCCTCTCGCTTTTACGCAAATCTTCTGAAAACCTCCTGTTTTCTCTCTTCTGGATGAAAGTATGAGCCATCCTTGTTTCTCTCTCTCTGTTTCTGGTCTGTTTTGGATGTGAAAGTTTTGGTTTAAACAAAGGTTTCGTGTCTCACTTTCATGTAGAACAGGTAACTCCTTGTTTTTGGATTAGTGTGTTTCTGTGCTTTATGCAGTTACAAAAAGTTTCAGGGAAAAACGGCGTGAACCACACCCTGAACTGTTCAAACCAGCTCACAGCATCTCTGACTTCCTTAAAAACTTTTTTGTCTTTCTGTCTTGTATTAAGATGTGACATTTCTCTCTCTATTAGTTTCAGGGGAAAGTGGAAGAGAGATAAGCAGCTGAAGTTTTGTGGGTTCGTATGCAAACCTGTTCGAAACATTTTCAGTGTCTCATGCACAGTGCAGTTTTGACAGTTAGATGACAATAAAGCACTTTGTACAGATGTGAAAAATTATCTTTAGTTAGTTTAGTTTTCTGGCCTTTATTTGAATTATTGCAATTTCAATGTACCTAATGTTTGGCTGCTGAATCTGAATCTGTTACTATGATTGCAACACTCCTTGTTTCACATTAAAAGCCTTACAGCTGTTTAAATGGTGTAATAAGTTTAGAGGAAATAGAAAAACAGAAATGAAGGGTCTGAGAACATTTACAGGTATTGTTTTCTGTCATTACTTGAGATCCAGTAATGTTTATTAGTTGAGTATATTATTTGCTGAAGTAGGAAAACTTCTGATACTTCTGACTGTATCAAGCAGGAGCAGGTGAAGACAGACAAACATCAACATTACCCAGGATAGTATAATAGCATGTGTAGTATAAAAAGCCGCTCATCTTTTAACATATTTATAACTAGAGCCGACATAATAAGTTGTTTAATCAATTTGTCGATCAACAGAAAATTAATTTGCTAAATCTGATGATTGCTTATAGTTTTTTGTAAAATATATTTGACTTTTGATTCTTGTTTATGAAAAAAAAACAACATTTGAAGGCGTCAGTTTTTAGAAATGATGAAATGATTTTTCACAGTTTTGACATCTCATAGACTAAAGGATTAAGTGATGAACTACAAACTAATGAACAGATTCCTCTGTAAAGAAAACAATCATGAGTTATTCTTTCTGTAATGTAAGTCGATAAAAGAAAAGAGTCATGACTGTGTGCTAATTACTGCTGACTGGCCCAGAGGGCAGCTATATCAGCGGTGGCCAAAGTGTTTATTGCTGCCTTGTTTGATCATCTTGACCTTCGCTGAGTCCAAGACGTTCACACCACGCTTCGGTTCAGCTTTTCAAAGACTAGCACAGACCCCAAACTTCAGGAATCCACCCCCCCACAGCCAGCGCCTATTCCCACATCACAAGCTCCCAATGAATCAGCCCCAGCTTCACCTACACAAACCACCACAGCTGGCAAGGAATCAACCTGTCTGCGCTTAGGGGTGGAAATGGAAAAGGAAGCTGGTGGGTGTTTGGCTGGGAGACGTTTTGTGAGCGGAGGCTTCAAAGACAAAATCAGACAATTGAGGAGAGACTTTATAAGTGTGTGTGTGTATTCTCTGTTTCTGTGAAAGCATCACACCTACAAATAAGTGAATATTTTGTGAACAGTTATTTTAAAAAAATGGTTGCGTGGATGTGTGTGTGTGATCTGCAGAGACACATGTGTGCATCTGAGCGTTAATGAGTTCATGTGTGTCACTTCCCCAACAGTTGCTTGTGGTTTTCCTTCTTTGAAATGTGTGTGTGTGTGTGTGTGTGTGTGTGAGAGAGTGTGTGTACACGTGTCTGCCCTCCTCACCTTTTAGCATGCTCATTCACAGCTGCTTATAGAAGTGTGTGTGTGTGTGTCTCTGTCTCACCGTTCTGCAGGCCCATCCACAGCTGTTTGTGGTCTTTCTTCTGCATGTCGTTGACGACTTGGCTCTTGTGCTTGAGGGCGTCGGCCTCCTTGATGCTGGACATGAAGTGAGCCTCGATCACAGAGCTGGACAGGCAGTGGAGCAGGTCACGATCTGGAAAACTCTGATGTGTGCACAAGGAGAAATGTTTTTTTTTGTTTTGTTTTTTAAATCTAAAGAGGCATCGTCGAGGATGTAGAAAAACTCCACAACAAGCTGGCAAAGCTGTTAATGTAGCAGACGCAGAACAACATCATCATTTAAGTCTTGTTGTTGTTTGAGTCGACTTGAAAATGGATGAATATCATTTGATTCATAGTTGATATATGTATGTAAAGCTACCTGTTGCAGTAATCATATTTACTTCAGCATCCTTTGCACTCTGCACCACTTCACTATTATCTTACCATCTAAATGTTACTGTTGTTTTATTTCTTTTTTCTACTTTTCTATATGTACATATATATTTGTTGCTTATTTATACTTTAATATATATGTTCATACATGGACACAATAGTTTAATGTTTTTTTTGGCTGTTTTTGAACTAGCCAATAAAACTGATTGTGGTACAAATTTTCACTCTTTAGAATACAGTTGAACACAAAATACACATAATTTGCAGACAGAATACAGAGTAATAGTAACAGGAAGATACAGGATTGTGGATACTGTGCGTGGACGGACTCTTACCTTAAAGTGCACAGTGATGCTCCAAGGTAAGACTGTGTTGGACGCATGGAGATCGAACAGAACTCCGATTGGATAGTGCCTGAAAAAGAAAAAGAAAAGAGCCAACAGGAAATTATGTTACTGGCTAAATTACTTGTCAGAGTGCTGAGCTCAGTCCCCCGGGGGAAAGAAACTCGTCCTACTCCCATGATTCGCTGGAAATCTTTAAACTGACCAGCTGCATCCTTTGGTCCGTCACCCAACTGGAGACGGACAACCGCATGTCTTAATCTGCGTTTTAAAAACACTAAAATACATTTAAGATATTTGCTAGAAAAGTTCAATTAGGATGAAACAATCTAGATTTAACTGTAACTTACTGTAACTGAGCAGCTTCCTCTGGATGTGGTGTGTCAGACAGTTAACATTCCCAACATTTCTATTTGTCACTTCCTGTGTTTAGAAGAGCGTCCACCTATTATGTTTAAATCAACAGGGATTAGATGCCTTTCTTTATCATAGTCTAAAATCAGATGAGTGTATCTTAAGTTATTTTAATGGTCATGTAAAAGCCAAAAAGCCAATTTTTAGTAAATCTGTGACTTAGAAAATATTAAAACTAACGACAAATGCCTACATACAGGTTATTAAACCATAAATTAATGTTTTAAACTTGTTATATTTATCAGATGCATTCCATTTAAAATGAATTTCACTTTACCGTGACAAACAAAAATCAGCAGAACTTCAAATTTGAGAAGCTGAACCAGAAAACTAAACTTTTTGATTTTTTTCATTAAACCTGTAAACATTTTGATATTTTGCATGATGAGCTGAAAATCACCACTGACTTCTGTTAACGCTCTCTGATGAGTTTCACTCTGGTGTCGGGGACTGATGCTGCAGTCAAACAGGACTTTCATCGTCAGCGTTGCAATACTGACACCTCGTGGCTGAACTCTGTTAACTGTCTGTCTGCTGAGACAACAAACTGGGTGCACATGATTAACACCAGCTGAGGCTGCTCTACTGGCTGTGAATAAATGAACTCGGAGTGATGGCGTGCTGCAGGTGGTGTAAATACACAGCAATGATTCTGACCGAGGAGGTGGATGTTTACTAAAGGCCTAACAAAAAGGTACACAAACGAGGAGGAGAGTATTTAAAGTCACGAGAAACAGATTTGTGGAAAGGGGAAACTACATTTATTTTCACACTGACACCCAAAAACAACACAAAACAACACTGATCCAGCTTCCTGCTGGCAGCGCTCATTGTAATTATTATGTAATCATTATGTTTCTGTAAGACATGGCAAAATCACAGACAGTGCAAATTGATATGGTAGTAGTGCAAACTGGAGTCAGCTTATAAACTGGTTAAATTGGTTAAAGTAGTTAAAGTGGGTTAATGTGAATACTCTTATGTCCTGTAAGTGCATGTTGCACTGCCGGAGCCCCGGTCCTCTTTGTTCTCTCCAGTCTTGCAGGTTCCTCACTGATTCTGGTTGTGGTCCATCTGTCTGAGGTTCACCGGCCTGGTGGGGACATGATCTGTGTGTCTGTGTTGTGGAGAGAAGGTCGAGTGGCCCAGAGCTCCATAATGAGGACATCTAGAGATGCACCTGGACTCATGGACTCATTTCCATTACATGTGATATCTTCACACATGGACTAAACCCATGAACTCAGTATATTGATGATGATGTTCTCTGTACATGTGGCATCTATTGCACGCCGTCTGTCCGTCCCAGGGAGAGGGATCCCTCATCTGTGGCTCTTCCTCAGGTTTCTTCTTTTTCCCATAAAGGGTTTTTTTTAAGTTTTTCCTGACCCGGTTCGAGGGGTCTAAGGACAGAGGGTGTCACAACTGTACAGATTGTAAATCCCTCCGAGGCAAACGATGTTTGTGATTTTGGGCTTTAAATAAATAAATTTGAAATTTTTGTAATGTGGTGCAGATTTTATTTTTATTTTAGGTGCATTTGCTATTTTATTTTATTGGAGGAAATTCCAACAAGAGCCACCAGGAAAAAGTCAAATTCATACTCATACTCAAAATTCTGACCTAGAAATACACTAAATTCCTCTTCTAACATATTATTATATTTATATAATATCATATTTGTCATATAGGCCACAACACCATATGGGCAGGTAACAAAATGAAAAATCCAACACTCACATACCCGGCCTTGGTTCCCCTGAGAGAACTAGCCAAATCAGGCCATCTAAGGATTGTTCTCTCACCATTTCAGCGGCGTCCCCTCGTACTCGAACCACATCTCCTCCACATCCTCGGGCCTCATCACTTTGAGGAAGTGTTTCTTCACCTTGTCTGTGACCAGAGTCAAGTAGCTCACCCTCGGTAGCAGCAGCTGGGAGAAGCAACAGCGGAGAAGGAGGAGATGTATTATTAAATATTACATAAGAGGAGACATGTAAGTCACACGATCATACATCCTGTGGTACAGAGCTCTGCAGAGAGCTGAAGTACATGTTCGTTCCTCCATTGAACTGTGAGATGAGGAAGCTGGAGAAAGCCCACACAGGCACAGAAAGAAAATACAAACTCCACATAGAAGAATCACAGCCGGTTGGCTGGTTGGTTGGTGAGTATACGTTCCAGTTCCCTCTGTATTCTCTCTTTTTAACTTATTTTTCTTCACTGATCTTCTTCTGTTTACTTATCTTTCGTGTTAAATATTGTTTTCTTGTTGCTTGGTTATACAGTTGTTGTTCATTTATTTTTTTCACAGAAAATCTGTCTCAGGAACTACTGTCAGGGCACCGTCGACAGTTTTAGAAAATAGGACTAAAACTCATTTTTAAATTTAATAACTTACCTACTTCTGCTTTGACCAATGAAAAATGTACCAAAAGAAATCAGTAAATGTGGTAAATTATATTATATATTCGTAGGAGTAATTTCTAACAACAGACAGGAAATAATCTCATTATTGTCTATTATATGTCTCATTGTCTTTGTTTGTCACCAGTGCAAGAAAAGAAAGAAGGAAGAAAAAGAAGAAGAAGAAAAGATTAAATAACTTCAATCTTTTCTTCATCCTGAGAATAGTCCAAATAATCTGTCACTGCTTTTAAATCTCCTCTTCAGACTTTCTTTTTCAAAAATTCCTTTCATCAGTGTGAATTTTATTTCTCCTTCTCTCTTCATTTCATTGTTGTTGTCCTTTTATAATTCATATTTTATTACCACCGTTTTATTTGCTTGAACTCTCTGTGAAGTACTTTGTGGCGTTGTTAAGAAAAGCATTGTTGTTACACTGCAAATTTCCCCACTGAGAGATTAATAAAGGATTATTCTGTCTTATTACAAAAATAAAAGTTGTTGTTTTGTTTTTATATAATTGTTTTTTATTAGATATTTTCTGTTTGCTGTTGCAACACTCCAAATTTCCCTGCTAAGTGATTAATTAATAATTATTTTATCTTATAAGTATCTTATCAATATCTTATGTGAAATACAGTGAAATTCATGTCTGCAGTGATGTGCAGTTTAACCACTGAGTCTGTGTACTGACAAGATGTACATTTGTTTGTTTCTTTAAATAGCTTTTTATTACTTTTATTGTCTGGGTGATTTTATTTTATTTCTCTATATATATATATTATAAATTTGAGACCTGAAGAGACTAAACCAAGTTTATTGTTTTTATTTATTTTGATTTTTATCTTGCTTTTTCTTACTGCTTACTACTACTGCTACTCGCTATCTATTTTGCTGCTGCAATACTGCAAATATTCAAATCTTTTTTATCTTATTATCTATTTTACCTTTATCACCTCTTGTCATCTCCTTTGCTGCTGCAACACTAAAAATGTTCCCACAGGAATTAATTTAAAAAGGATGATTTTATTTTAATTTACTTTAAACATTTGGGACATGAAGAGACTAAACGAAGTTTCTTTCTTCATTCATGGACCACGTTAAAGTTAAATGGCTGAGTTTACAGGCTGTGTTTTTGTCTTACACTGGAGTAATGAGATGTTTCAAATGAGTAAATATTATACAGTAATGTGTGTAAAATGACACTCTACAACAACACTATCTTATCTTATATCAAAATACAAAGCTGTGGGCTGAGAGAGGAGGGGGGGGGGTGCTGGTTGGTTAGTAGTTAAAGGGGCAGAAAAGGGCAAAATTGGGGTGTTTTGTGTGAATCTGGGGGGTGTTTTGTACTCACATAGTAAGGCTCAGCCTCCCTGTCAGTCACTTCATCCTGATTCAAAGTGAAGCAGGTGGGGATCCGACCAAACCACACGTCCCTCAACACGTCCTTATCATCTGCCATGCTGCTCCCAGTGGCACATAAAGGAGAAATACCCCCGACGTCCAGTGGCAGACACTTTCCTGGGGGGGCAACAACACATTCAGGAAACTTTTGACAACCCAGGAAACACAACGCAGCAGAAGCTAAAAGCACCTACATTCAAGTAAATCAGCTTCAGGATGAGCCACATATGTCTTTACTGACTCCCTGGTTGATTTATTAGTAAATTATTATTCAGTAAAAGACATCAAATCACCTGCTGGACTTTAAAAACTCACTCAAAGTGTGGAAACTGCGCAGATAGCAGCAATGCAGAAACTGAGGTTAGCTTGGCAGGTTCAGCTAGGTCAGCTAACTTAGCTCACACAGGAAGATATACCTTATCATTTTGTACAATAAACAAACGTGACCGCTCCCTGGGTGTTGTCGTTGTTGTCCACACACAGATAAATATCCTGTGTGCGAGGATTTGAGGGAAAAGCTTACTTTTTGTCGATGTTTAGCCAGCAGCTTGGATGGAGGAAGAAGGGCCGTGAGAGTCGGTGTTGTCATTACTCCCCCGTTCACCGCGAAACAGCGACCCCTCTGCGGCGGCTGCGTGTACTGCAACAACAACTACGTGTCTAACTCACTGATATTTATCAAGAAATTTTATTATAAAAGTGTTGATTAAAAGCAGATTTTTATTAAAATACCACACTTCTTCTGTGTTCTTAAATAGAAATGATAAATTATTAGAAAAAACATATTTAACTGACAGGAATAAGATTATAGAAATATGAAATAAAATCAGAGTTTGCCATAAATGTTGTGTGTTTTTAAAAATACATGAAAAACTATCACAAAAAAAAAAGTTTTAACGGGCAAATATTTATAAAGAAGTGTTTGAATTAAGTGTGAATTAAAATCAAAATAAAAAACATGTTTAACTCACAAAAATATTGATAAGTATGAATTCAAATCAGAGTTTTATTTAAATGTCATACTTTTTTGTGTGTTTTTAAATATAGATGATAAATTATCACAGAAACATTTTAAAAGCAGGAGGCAGTAATAACAGAATGCCAACTGTTGTTAAAAAATAAATAAAATAAATAAAATATGATGAAACTGATTCCCATAGTGCTTTAACAAGTATTAAATCTCTGCAATTAGACACAAGATTGTATTCGACATTAACCAATATGACATATAGGATTAATTATTCCTGTGGGCTGGATGGAAATAAACTACCAGATAAATATGCAAAAGAGGCAACAACAAGGAAAAGAGAAATAAGTGATCATAAAATACAGTAAGGCTGGGGTCAAAAGTATAATCAGAGCAGAAATGAAAAAGAAATAGTGAGAATAAAAGGGCAGATATATGCAGCATACAAGAGTTGGAGAAAGAAATGAGAGCACTTGAGACGGAAAGGAGCAAGATGCTAAATGAATAATCAGATTTGGTTGCACGGTCTGAACGGCACATTACACATTATTAAATGTGAAAACATGCAATAAGTAGAAATGGTGCAGCACATATTTGTAGAGAGCCCCGGATACCAGCAAGAGAGACAGACACTTAAAAATCACCCTCCAAAAGGAATCGAATGAGTTTAAATATCAGAGAAGAGTTGCAGGAGAACTCGGGTGGGATGAAGGATGCAGGGCTGCCTTCAGATATTTAATAACACACAGGATTTAACAGGAGAATTTAATATAACAGCATGAAAAACATTTCTGCTGCACGCTCCAATGCAGAAGGTGGCGGTAATGCGCCTAAAGACTGCTCTACTATTAAACAGTAGACGAAGAAGAAGAAGCAGAAGAAGCAGAAGAAGAAGTATTTGTTAGCAGTTTTACAAAAATGTCTAAAAATCTGGAGACTGATCAACTGGAAACGCGTCTTCAGGCGCTGGAGAATCAAATATACGGTGACAAAAGAAGCAGAAGTGGAAAACCCGTCAAGGTTTGTTCACAATAAAAGCTCAGAATGACGTCTTGAATGATGATGGAGGGAGAGGCTAGTGAAGAAGCTAGTTAGCTTAGCAGAGCTAACGGTGGCTCCTGTCAGTTTTTATTTTATGCACATTATTATTTACTTATTTTAAACACCTGTTTACTTCAGTGGAAGTCAGTAAACAGCCTGTAAGGTCAGCTGTTTTTTCTATTTTAATTGTAATCAATCTCTTGATGTCTCCGATGTATGAAATAAAATCAAATAAGATAAAATAATCCTTTATTAGTGCTTCAGCAGGGAAGTTTGCAGTGAAGTGAGACTTTAAACATGACCAAGAAACTTCTAGATGTGATAGATCTACACATAAACATATCTATACATATCTAAACATACACAAACATGAATGAACACAGAAGCAACAACATTTGTTTGCAAGAAAGTAAACAGTTAGTGTAGATATTCATTATTGAAAATAAAATATTGTAGTAATCTTTGGGTGTGTTATATGTTCAGAACAAACTTCAACACAAGCAAGTGTAAAATAAGTGGTTGAATAAATAAAAATTATTACATTACATACACAAAAAATCATAATGAATGAAGTCTTTGGAGTAGAGCTGTATGATTTTTCACAGTTCCATGAATTTAATAGAATTGTTCACATGAATTTTATATAGAAATACTAAAAAAACAAACATGGTACGGTCTCATCAGCTCATCACATGATGTGACGAACACTTTAAACTCACAAAGGGCCATTCATGAGGGTTTGTCTCCTGGTAGATGTTGTATTTGCAGAGGCAGAAAAAAATAGCTTTTTACTTTTGACACAGTATTTTATTGTTTTAACATTGTCAACTAGTAGAAAACATATCCTACTTCTAAATGTACTCAGAATGAGACAGAAAAATTAGCAAAATAAAAATTCTCATGTTCCTCTTGAGGTAATAAACCTCCAGTCCTGAAAGGAATAACACACCGAGAATCACAGCGCAAAATTAAAAAGACTAATTCATTGTGTTACTACATACTGTGGCTCCCTGCTACACTTGAACTTCAGATTTTGTGTTTGTTTTCTGTAACAGGTGTAGTACCACGTCTGCACAAAATACACTAACAGTCATTTAAAAAAAAAGGTGTAATGTTTGTCCTGTACCCTTGTTAATGTTTCATTAGCATTAAATTGAGTTCATGTCATTTGTCCTGCAGTGTGCCGAGTCCGTGGCCAGGATTCAGGCAGGTCTGACCAACACGGCCAACAAGAGAGAACGAGTGAAGATCCTACACAAGAAGAGTGAGTCACACACACACTGTATCACGTCAGTCCTGACAGGCTAGTTAGGAATTTATTTATCTATTGATATGTGTTATAATTATTCTAGTTACTTAGGAAGAATACTACTTCACACTTACACAAACCACAAGACTGTTTATCTGCAGTATTGATTTTATTTTGTCCTTTTGTAAGGGCTTAGATTAAATGTACATCATAGCATAGTTTAAAATCTGACAGCGTACCCCCAAATCTCCCCAGGGCTTTTCACATTTTTGTCATTTTATTTCATGGCTGTTTGGGTTTCTGCTTTATTTTCTGGATTTGATGGTCAGTGTAGAGAGAGACTGAAAACACAGGGAGAGGGAGGCGTACAATCTGGAACAAAGGTTGGAGTCAAACTGTGGCTGTTGCGTAGGTGGTGAGAGCTTTAATAATTAGGCTGCAGAGGCGCCCTGATATTGAAATGTTTCACAAACTAATGTCACTAACGACGCCCACTGAACATCAAAAAGCTGTCACAAAATGCCAAAAGTGCTGCGAAGTGTTGGTCTAAATTTCTTCATTGATTTTTTTTCGACTGTGTCTGTTGAGTCTTTGATCATATTTTTTGGTCTGGTGCAGTTGAGGACCTGCTGAAGTACCTGGATCCCCAGTTCACCGACCACATCACTGTACCTGATGCCATGAAGCTGGAGTTCATCCTCGCTGGTAAGAACCAAGACGATCCCAGGACAGATTAATTCAAACATTAAACATAAAAAAAAATGTAATTGATCTCAGATAGTTTAAATTATTTGTTGTAAATGAAGCCAATATTGGTAATTCTAATATTTGATGCCATAAAGTTCATTGTTATATTGTATAATGTGTTATCACATAAAATCCGACACTTTATTTTGTAGAATGCTAAGAAAGCAGCTCCCATTTGATTGAGTTCTCACTGTGGTGCTGTTGTGTGATTGTCTGCACAGAGGAGGACTTCCTGCTTTCCCAGGCCTCTTTGCTGGAGCAGGTCAGCAACATGCAGCCGCTGCTGGACAGCACCTACATCAGAGGTGAGTTTCACCCGACAGGACGGTGAGCAAATCAAGGACAGAGCGATGTCTAATCATTTTACCCTCCTAAACAGCAAAGGAGGATGGAGTGTCTTCAAGAGGAACAGATGGATGAGGCAGAAATTTGTTGGATGGCTGGGTTATTTTTTTTTTAAATTAATCCATCGAATATTGGTTCATCTGCTGGAAGGAGGTCTGAGATTTAGAACTTTCCTTTTATATGAAATTTAAACCAGGGAATCGATGTTTGAGCTCTGTTAGATTAAAGCAGGTATCTTCTTTGGCATATTTGAGATGCTGTTATATCTTGGAAATGACTTAGTATTGTTTTTCCATCACCGCCACTATTTTATTATCTTACAGTTTTTTAATCTCTTTTGCAACAGTGATACTATTCATACTTTTTCCATAAACAATGTAAAACAATAAGAAATAAGAGACACTTCAACAACAGCAAAATAGAATTACACAGTTAAAATAGTTCATTAGTTCATTAAGCAGTGATACCAAACAAGTTCTGTTTTTATTAGCAGCCTGTCATTAATTGTGACTTCTACACTTTACATGGTTTAAGGATAGCTCTGTCTTTGGATTGGATTATAATTTCATTTCTTTTCTCCATATCTGTGTTTCTGTAGCTCCTTGTGTCCCTGATCTACTTCTGGTGTGTTAGCATGAATTTTTCAGCCTTTTTATTCAGTAACAGAGAGTTTTGATTTCTTGTGCAGCTGCTGGATCAATAGAGGGGAAACTCTTCATGTATTTTTAATCTATCTATCTTTTTTTTTTTTTTCTTCGTAGACGTACCAGAACACGCCACCAAGCTTCAGCGCCTGTCCCAGATTCACATCAAAGAGCAGGTAACCGCCCCCTTTCTCTCTCTCCATCTGACTGTTTGTGTGTCTCTCGCTCTCATCGTCTGTTGACTCCATGTCTGTCTGTTTAACAGGACCAAACCGAGGCTCAGTCTCAGGAAGTGAAGAAGCTTTTTGAGGAATACAACAAAATGGTACACTTTGATTTTCACAAGATGATTTTCTTTTTAATATCAAAATAAAAATGACCACATTTACACAGAAGCTTTATAAAGAACATCTTAGGGGATAGAAGAGAGACAGAATAATAATACTTTAAAAGCTTGAATAATCAAATTTTAAGTTGTCTGATAAACTTGCATGAGCCAGTTTAGCAGATCAGAGAGACGTTGAGTTTGTGCTCTGGTTCGGCCCGGTGGCTCATTTCACCTCTTAATGACACAAACTGATGCTCCAAATAATGACCCCTGACCTCTGATTGGCAGATGTTCCTGCTGTCCAAGCAGTTCACCCAATGGGACGAGACCCTGAGGAAGCTGGAGGAGGCCAAGGGCATCCGGCCGGTGGAGTTAGCTACCGTCAGCTAACACACACACACACACACACATGTCTGATGAGGATGGTGACGATGAGGAGGACCGCACTGTGGTGGGAGCTCCATATGAAACTTGTTCTTCCCCAGCAAGTCAGAACATACACAAGACAAAATGATCGACAACGTTTCACTGTTTTGTTTTTAAGTTTAATTTCGGGGCCAAATTAAATATCTGAGGAATCAATATAAGTTCACATATACTGTAACAATTGTTTGTGTTGTCTGCAGTGGTGGTGGAAAATGTAGTCAAAAAAGTGGTCATAAAATAGTTCATATGATCATATAACAACTCATTTCTCTACCTGCAAATGTGTAAACTGACCTGCTAACTCCTCAAACAGTTTTTAGTTTGGTGTCTGCTGCAGTGACAGATGTTTAATGCCCACACAGACAAACCGGGATGAAGAAATATATGGAGGAAATATAAAATCGTAAAGGAACTCGGTCTCATCTGACTCATCAGCCGTCTTGGAGGAAGTCGTTTCCGTCTCGTGACGTTCGGCTCAGACAGCTTCGAGATGTTGCTGTTATTTATTTTCAGACACTAGAGCTTTTTGTGCTCACATATTTAACTCGTAACGCATTCCAGCACCGCCTCCCAACTTCAGGACTCATTCACACACACACACACATCAACTCCACAGCTTTAGACTTTCCCTCTGAACGCCTCCTGGCATGATTTGTAAAAACTTACACTTTCAAATATTCTGGTTTTAAATGTTCTGTATGTCTCGTGTCATACAGCATGACTGTGGTTAATACAATAAATATTCATTTTTTCTTTGACTGGTTGACTGGTGTGCAGTGTGTGTGATGTGTCTATAAACCATCCTCTGTGTGTGTGTGTTTATCACAAGGTTCATTTTCCTCTGAAAGTTTGAATGCCGTGTTTGTGAACTTTGACCCTCTGAATAGTTTTTGCCGTGTTTCTGATTTGACTCAGAATAGTTTTTGGTGGACAAAGCAATGCTGAAATTCTTCTTGCTTTTATTTTCTGAGACAGTTTATTTTCTGAGCATATTTTACACCAGCAGCAGACACAAAAAACACTCACAGCACTTGCTCATTGTTTTTTAATTTCAAGTAACATCTCACGTTAGCAAGAGCAGAAGTAAACAACAGCCTCAAAAAGCTGATCGATGAAATACTTCTCAACCTCGGTGGCTACTACGTGAGATAGCACTCTTATATGATCCTTTACTTGCAGTTTCCCGTAACTGCTGTGTAAATCAAGTTGAGATCACTGAATTTCTTCCTTGTCACCGCAGGAATCTCTGAACTAGTGCATTTGGTCCCAACTGTAAACAAAACCAAAGTAGTTAAGTTCATTGCTGACTTGATACAGGTAAATACAATATTATATATTATTACTCAGAACATTAAAAAAACGACAGCCGTGTTAAAATCAGTGTGCACTTATATAAAGAAACCTAAATAATCACATTGATTTTAGTAATAACTGAAATGTTTGGATCATCAGTATGTTGAGCATCTGTACAGTGAAGATAAAGCTGTGTTAAAATCAAGCAACCAATAATCTAATGTCTTCGTTCATTTCATATTTGGTTTCCATTCGCCCTTCAACAAACAACAATTCCTCATGCTGGTTAGCCTGAGGCTGATGTGGGTTAAAGCTCAACTGAACGAGCTGCATTTTGTTCTTCACTTACATGTCATCTCGTTTGTCTAATCTCTTTAAAAAGAAACTGTAACAGTGACAAGAACGAGAAATAGTTCCACACATAACCCCATGTAAGGAAATTATGTTTTTACACCTCACTCTTTGCACATGGATTAAACAAACTAGATATAATGTGTTAATCTGTGAGCTGTCAAGGTTCCAGTAGGTGAATTTAGTTTCCTCCCAGCTTAAAGAGTTTAACAGACAAACATGAAAATGATATTGATCTTTCTCATCTAACCCTCAGCCTAAGAAAGCCATTAAGTGTATTTCTCAAAATGCCGAGCTCTTCTTTGAAAGCTTTGGTTGGGACTTGATGAAATGTGTCATGGTGTTTTTTATCAGCTGAAACGGTATCTAATATAACCATGGTTATTTTATCGGCCATCGGTGAATCGGTCACATACCTGCAGTGATATCATTCATTTCCATAACGCACGTAGGTGGCCATGGTGTTCACAGTTGTTCTGTGAGAGAGTCGATAATGTGTACCACACTCCTCCAACGCTTTTCAGTGAATGCGATTTATGATTTCATTATCATCTCCTCGCGTTCCTCGCGTGTGTAGGTAAATTTACTCTCGTCCGGTGTATTCCATCGAAGGTAATTGAGGACACCCAATGCCTTCTCAGTCGTAATCGAGTCTTGGCAAAAACACATCTAGGACCACCAACAACATTCTCTACATCCAGGAAATAAAATGTGTTAGAAGTAGTGTAAATTCACATTTACAAAAAATGTTCTTCTTTCTCTGCCTGATCCAGCTCCATTTCTGAAATACACTGCTGGTTGTACCAGCCTCAGCAGAGCTTTAAAGCTTTAAGACATGCTGATGTTTAGACAGAATTGTATTTCTCATGTTCGATCTCAAGCTTTAAGCGTGCTAACATTTAGCAACTAGTACAAAACACAAAGAACAGCTGAGGATGTCATCAAAGAAATTACTCCTGCCACTCTCCCATCCTTTATTTATGGGACAAAAATGTTATTGTCAGTCCATAAACATAACTGGAACTTTTCTGCATCCCCAAGAGGTCCTCAAACAATAAACGTTTCTGGACTATCAGCATAGAAAACCACATAAATGTTTAACTCCTGCTAATCCACTGACAGCGTTTCGGCTGTTTCATGGTATGTCCTTTATTTTTTAGTGACATGAAAAATGTTGGTATGTCCTGTTATTTTATATTATACATTATATTATATTATATTATATTATATTATATTATATTATATTATATTATATATACCTACAGTATTTCCCATATGGCAAAGCTGAGGTAATTTCATTCAAATTTCCTTTGCAGTTATTTTTCAGTATGATGACTTATGGTCTAATATCTGATGTTCTTTTATAGCTGCTCACACTGTAACATGTAACTGTCTAAATTGGCTTACTGCCTCTTTTAGTTTTGTAATTATACTTACTTAAGCGCTGGAATATGTCGTCCATGGCATTTTTCCCAGAAAATGGTATTGTCACCCACATAAATAGCAAAATGTGTAAAATATTAAAATGGGAACTTCCCAAGAAGCAAGAAGCCTTGGGACCTTGGGAAAAAGATTATATCCCCAAACTCGTACTGTGAATGAAAGAAATGGTAAATGGAAGAGATTCACGTTACAGACTTAACATTTGCTGAAGAGTAACAGAACACAAGGAATTTGTTTTAGTGAAAAAAAACATGTTATGTTAAGAACTTACTCCATTGATGTCTGCTGTGATCACCAGCAGAAGGATCCCGACCACTAAGACCAAGTGCCTCATTTTTCCAGCAGGTGAAGGACTGAAATGAACACGCAACGAGAAGTCATGTAAGATATTCACTCAACCTGTTCCACAAATAAAGCCATTTTAAAACGTGGCTTTATTGACTGAATGAATGTGTCCATATAACTAAAACAGCATTGACTCAAAATGTTCAGACATCCCACTGGATTTAAGGATTCAAGCAGTGGCTGTGTGTTCGAGGAAGGACAGAAAGTAAAATCATTGACTTACCACTGATGTGTTGAGGAGGTGAGTTGAGCAGCACAATCAAGCCCCTTGGCTCCCTGAAACTACACACACATATCCAAAAAAAATGTTAACCTCTGAATTTTAGGATGATAGGATTAGCATTCAATTTCTACCAAGTGTCATTATAACACACTTATGGTGAGTTGATCGCTATATTTGAATTTTCAGCAGCTTGGCTTTCACATAACCCTAAAAAGTCTTCCAAAATGACTTTTCCAATCTATGTAGTTCAAAGTTTGAGATAACAAGCCTCATATCTGTTCATAGTTCTGTCACATCAACGCACACATACTTTCTTTTCACATGACAATCGAGTACTTCTTCAACTTTTTAGCTCACAAATTGTTCCTCACAGTAGTTTCAGAGGTCTTACCTTCTTCGGTGAGATGGAAGAAGCCTGCTGGAGCTGAGGACGGCATCTTCTTTTATCCGCTTCAGAACAATGTCAGCTGTTCCCAGACTCATTTGTAATGGTCCAACTTCCAGCGAGTGGAAACCTCTTATCAGTTATTACAGTTACAATACCTGTGTTTGCCATGATCACACATTTACTTTATCACCAATTCTCCGTTTACCCACTCACACTGTTCCTCATATTCACAGCTGGGCGTTGTCTTCCTCTGGTCACCATCGTCCAACTCTACTAATGTTAGGGCATTTTGGTTGAGGTCACACCAGAGGAGATTTTCTTGTCAGAAAAACAAATAATAAAATGTTTTATATGGTGCATTTTTAACCAAGGATAATACTGCGTTTTCCACAGCAAAGCAAGAAACATCCTGAAAAACCAAATGCTTCTGAAGCATCGTGGTTAGAAGGTATTTTGTGCTGTTGTTGGTTTACATTCCCAGTAATTTCGCCAGGTTTGGAGCATTTTGTACACTGTTAATGCAATTACTTAGACTTCGTTAAATTACAGTGGATTTATTCTGCTGTCCGATGGGAAAACACTTTGGCACACACTTAAAACTACAAGGTGAGCCTTCAGATTTAAGCTAACTGAGCTTGGACCATTTCACTGCAAGAGAAAAGTACCTTAATTTGTATTTGAGCTTTTTGAGCTTCTGCAAAAATTAAAGTAATGAAGACGTTATGTTATTGGTGTTAGGGTGCAGTATGAGCGGTATCAGTAGGTTCCAGGTGTAATAGGAACAAAAATATAATGAACTGTGATGTAATGTCTAAAGTCTGTGACATAGACGTTTAAATATCCTCTCTTTGAATGGCCAGAGGTCATAAAATGAAAAACTCAAAAGACAAACGTACATTTCAGCACAGTCATAAAAGATAACAACATTTACTTCTAACTGCATATTGATATAGAGCTCATTATGCTGTGCGTCATAAAAAAGCCTTGCTCACTTGAAACCCAGACCTGGATCTCCCTTTAATAAATCTATTAACACATTGCTCAGATACATTTTGGACTAAACCATCAATCTTTAGTATTCTAATAAAACCTCAGGACGTGAGAAACCATGCAAGCAGAGTCTGTCTTTGTCTGTGTGTGTTTTTAAAGTTCTGATTTGTGAGAGGATACTTCTTATCGTCTCTTACATTTACAGTGACCACACATTTTTTTATGAGCAATACCGTGTTTCCCCCCTCACATACTTCTTCATTAAAGTTACCCAGTAAATGCTGTCTTCCACTGGTCACCACTGTCCAACTCCTGATTCCTCCTCTCCACACCGACAACTAAGAGAGCATCTGTTGAACATGATTCCAGTGTAAGTGATGGGGGATTGGCAGCAAATCCTGACATTTACTGATATTTTAGATTGCTGCAACAGTTTTCTGGTGTTTTTTGTTGAAGTATTTGCACACAGTCTCTTTCAAGGTGATGGAGACTGAAATGAGATAAAAGAAGAGGGAGTTCAGCAGTTGGCAAATATGCAAAAATGAACACTATCGCCAGGCTCATTTGATTCTTGGAAGTTATCTCTTCATGTAAATCTTCTCTCAGTAGTACCCCTCCATCATGTGTTAGTTGACATCATCATTATGAGTTTTATTAAAGGTTTGTGTGGATCATTTGATGGTTTGTGTGTTTTGGAAGATTTTCAACCAACCTGTGATATCAGAGGCAAAGATTGTCTATCACAAAAGAGGCTTCACTCAGTAGCCTGGATGTGGCTCAGTTTTCAGTCAGCGGCAGAGGGTGTTGACTGTCTCTTCTTCTGCATTTGTGTTCATGTGTCTGTGGGAACATCAAGAAATTCACAACATGGAGGCTATTTAACAGTTTTGAATTTAAAGTGAAATTAATATGTGGTGATTTCACAGATTAGCACTGTCAGTAATGTAAAAACAGTACTGAATAAAACTAATTCATGGAATAAAAACCTTAACACTTAAAACAACATCCCTTTGTGCCATAAATGTGGCCAAGCGTCCACATGTGACGAGTTGGGAGTGAGAACATGTCGTGTTGAATTTTCCTGGAAAAATACATCCTCAAGGACCCATTTTTTTAAGCAGCATTACAATCTGTTCACACATTGGCAAGAAAAAAAATATTAAAAAACACCTAATAAATGCTTAATACATGCAAATTGTTAGACAAAGCACCTTTAAGGTTAGACTGGATATAACACTGACCTACAAAAGGTTCCTGTATGGGCCTTAGGGACCTGCACACATTACAATTATAAAGACAAAATTACTCAAGTTTAAGAGTGTGCAAGGAATGTTCAGTGTGAAGTGTAATGAAGATTTTTATATCTGACTGAATATTTTTTTGTGATGAAAACTACCCAAGGAAAAGTACATAAGTTTATTTCTTTTGGAGATGATGAGATGATTCATGTGCTGATGTTTTCTTTTTGTGTGGACTTCAAATAGCAAACTGTGGATTTGGATTACATAACTTGTATGTTAATGTTAGTCTTTTTTCATTCACATTGCACCGCTGAACATCCAGGAACTTGACATCGAGAGAGTGAGGACGTACAAGTACCTGGGTGTTCACTTTAAACAACAAACTGGACTGGACTGACAACACTGACTCGCTCTACAAGAAGGGTCAGAGTCATCTGTACATGCTGAGGAGGCTGGGATCTTCTTCGGTGTGTGCAGGCCACTGCTTGAGGACCTTTTATGAGACTGTGGTCTCCTTCAGTAACAGACTCAGACATCCAAGGTGTAGGAAGGAGCTTCCACAGGTCCTTCATCCCAAACACCATCAGACTGTTTAATGCTGCTTTCATACCACAGTAGGACTGATGTTTACTGAGGTCCTAGCCATGCACTTTATGGTCTTTTTTCATTTCACACTCATTCACTTATACTGTGTGAATTCATATCTGCTGTATATCCATATTCACCTGTGCAATAACACCTCACCTAACTGGGTGAGGCTGTGTATATAAATACTGTTTCTTTCTTTTTCTTATTATTATTACTGTTTACTATTTATTGCACATATTGTTTTTTATGTTTATTTTGTCTTTCTACTATTTAATGTCTCCTTTAAATTGTGTTTGAGCTGCTGTAACAGTGAAATTTCCCCACCGTGGGATCAATAAAGGATCTTATCTTTATTTTGTTTCCTGTAAAAAACGGAAGTATTATTTTGAATTTTACACTGAAAATTGAATTTTGAAGCACAAATAGAAATAAAGTTCACTTTTTAAATTGACTTTATTTTACTTTTAACACAAAAAGAAGAATTCATAAATCAGAGTTAGGTAAGATGAGTTTAATTTAAAAACTATTAGAAGAATTTAAATGACGTCTGTTGCTTATTAACAGTAAAAGTAAAGGTTAGTTTAGCTAAATTAATGGCTGAAAGAAACAAACGTCTTTTTATTCTTTATTGTTGTTAGTTTTATGATAAAAGTATAATATGTAGGAGTTTTTATTTTTACTAAATCTATGTCCAAGAATGAAAGGTATGCAGAGTGAGTGCTCTCGCTCCGCACACAGGCTCTTTTCCGCATAGAGGATCTTTGGCGGCGGGTCGGTCGGTCGGTCGGTCGGTGGAGGAGCAGCGGGACCGACATGGACAAGGCGGCCGTGGTGAAGGTCGGAGCCGCGGCCAGCGCCAGCGTGTGCGCCCTGTTCGGCGGCGTGGTGTTGGCCCAGTACATCGTGGCCAAGAAGAAGCGGGCGGGCAAGAAAACGCGGATCATCGAGATGGTGAGTGAAAGTAGAAGCTCCGCAGGCAGGCCGCCATGACAGCCACTCCGGAAGTGAAGGGGCCGCACCTTCTAAATAAAAGCACGCTCTCTGTGACAGTTCAGCTTTCATGAGAGTCTGTTGTGTTTTTAGTTGCTCTGCAGTTAGAGGGTTTTTTTTAGGGGTGTGTATATCTTGCTGTCATTTAAAAAATGTTCTTGTGCCATAAAGTATTATTATATTGAAGCTCTTAACCCCTGAGGAGTTTTGGACCATTTAGACTTTTATTTTGCCCTTTTTATTATTATTATTATTATTATTATGATGTTTGGTAATATTGTTTTCACTTTGACACACTTTGCTGGGACAATGAGGTCATTTCTGATCACGCCGATGTGATTGGAGATCTGGATGGTTTAAAATGAACATATTCTGAATTATTAGATACAGAAGGAGTGGATAAGGTATTAAAGTAGAACTAGGTAGCATATTTAAAAATTACTTTTAGTCATATTTTCTAACCTGTCACTGTGTCCTGACAGTAGTACATAGGACAGACAATATGTGATAAAAATCAGACTCCTCCTGTTGCCTCTGAGTCCACACCCGAATCAAAACAACCAATCAGATTAGAGTATCTGATGGCGCTCCACCTCACTTGAGCCGAGCCGACCCGGAGTGGACATAATGACTGATGGACAACAACCAAATGACCAAGCAACGACAAAACAATGATTTACACGAACAGAAGGAGACCAATGAAGAAAAACAAGTGTTGATGGGAGGGGGATCGGGGGGAGGAGCCTCTGTACACCCAATCAGTAATCAATAATTAGTGATTAAGCTAATGATCACCTGCTAAAATTAAAGTTATGTCTCCTCATGATGTTTCTACTCTACCTACGATTCCTGAAAAAACGTCTGCAGGCGCCTCAGTGACTACTTCACTACGATTGACAGCTGTCAATCATGATGTCTTACTCCTTTTTATAGCATCAAATAACTAATTAAAGCCAAACTGATCAGAAAAACAAACATCTGCGTGATAAGAACTACGTAAAGTGACAGAAACCATCTTTTGGAAACATTTATTTGATTTTTTTAGAGGCAGCAGGAGGCGACCCAGATGTTTTGGCCTCACTTTGAGGAGCTGTCATGTCATCCATCTTTATTAACAGTCTATGATTCAAACTATGAGCCACAGGACGTCAGACGTCTTTATTCTGAAAATCCTGCTGGGACATGTTCACACTGTGTTGACAGTGGAGCTGCAGCGTGCTCTGCGCAGATGCAAATAACAGCAGCTGTTTTTTTAGAGGTCACCAGCTTGGTCTCTTCCAACAGAAAGAGCCTCAGCTTTTCTGTTTGACCCCCCCCCAATCTCTCTTTCTGTGTGTGAGATGCTTCCTTCGCCGTCCTGGAAGCTGCTTCTGCTGTCGAACAGGCAGCGTGCAGGAGTCACCGTCCAGCTCTGTAACCTGTCCGACAGGAATCTGCACAAACACTCAAACTGCACACAAAGAAGAAAAAGAGGCGGGGGGGGGGGGGATTTGTTTAATGACACCATCACATGATCGTTCAGTGTGTGGCACCTGTTATTTTTACACAACAAACACTTTATCAGGTTTCTTTAGAATGGTTTGTTTTTAAGAATCATTTCCATTTTTGTCTTCATGTTTTTCTGTCTGGGCAGGAAGAATAGTTTCTTTAACCTATTTGTAAAAGTCAGTATTCACTAATTCTTTAAAAATTGTCCAGCTGTAGGAAAACTCTTTGAATCAGAGACCACAGGATGGATAATATTTATGTTTTTCTTTTTTAGTTGTATTATTGTAGTTTATAAAGAATTTAGAAAGAGTCTATAAAGGCAGTTTTATTTTGACCTTCTGTGTAACTTAAACAGCATCACATGTGAGGATTTATGTAGTTGAGTAAGGATCAACGTCATTTCTTAATACAGTTTATTCTACACGTCGTATGGTGTTTACCAGGACTTCAGGTGTTTGGACTTTTGTATTTTGCAGATGTAAGAGGGCGTTGCTATTTACAGCTCCTCTGCTTGAATCTTTATGACTCATGTCTGAGTTATTTGGCTCACAGATATTTTTATTTGACGACTCCTCAAATTCAGCCGCCGCTTTTTCACATTTCATCATTTACAGCAGATTTCAAAATGTCCGCCACAGCAGTCAAATCTAGACGGTTGTTTGTGGGTTGTTAGCTTGTCATCCCCCTGGCTGCCTCTCCTTGTGTGATTGTGAAGGCTGCGCGGTCTGAAGTGTGAGGCTGAAGGTTTTACGCCGTCTGATCGCCGTCTATGTGGGAGCTTTATTTATCTTTCAGTGACTCACTTCTGTTCATTTAAAGTACCTAACCTAATTCTTCGCATTCCAGTCCATTATGACAGGTTTGAAGCTGCCCTGACTTCTGACTGCTTCACACGTGGGTGTTTGCATCATTGCTGATTTGGGAACTGAAACTTTAAACTGCCATTTTGCCAAATAGAAGCTGTGAAACGTATCGAAGTATCTGTATCGTACGTGGGAGCGGGTTTCAGCGCCGGCCTCAGTTGCATGTTCAGACCGTCAGCTGACAGTCGCATAATTACAAATACGAACAACTTTATTGATCCCGAAGGAAATTGTTGTGCCAGAGTACAGGAAAAAATAATAACAGTAATAAATAATAAAAATAGTCTAAACAATAAAAATAAGAGAATAAGAAATATAAATACAACTATAAAGTGTCTTAAGTAACAAGATAAGATAAGGAGTGCACAGGAGTTGCTGTATAAGAGAAAGAGCCATTGATGATCAACTATTTCAGAAAAGATACTGCACATGAAGAATATTGCACATAATAATAATTACAATTACATAATTACAGCGGGACTGAAGCTCTGCAGATGTGTGTCCTGCTCTGTCCCGGCTGATTTGATTTAGTTTTATTAACAGAGCCGAGTCAAAGTCAAAGGGGATGCTGGGGCAGCCGTCCAGAGCTTCCAGAGTAAATTTAGCAGCCATTTTATTCAGAGTCGTTTATAATGCTGCTAATTATCAGTGTTAACCAAACCAGTGCATCAGTGCTTTATCTCCTGGACTCTTTAGACTGACGCTGATACGGTCAAAGTCTCTTGAATGAATAAATAAATGAATAAGGAAATGACACAACAACCAAGCTGCCCTTTTGTTTACTCTGCTCTTTTGCAAATCCACCCGTCGTCTGTCTCCCGCCCGACCCTCATTGCAGAGACTCTCGTAGCTCCCTTTAAAGCATCTGTGTCATTTCGGAAATACTTTGGCACCGCAGAAAAACAAAACACGTTCCTGTGTTTCATTCCCAAACACCACTGAGTTTTTTGACTTTGCTCCGTTGCTGGGTGGTTCCTGCTGGATGTTTTTCAAATGAAATGACATCCAGTATATCCAGTACAAAGGTCAGAGGTCAAAACACCATCATGATAGATAGAATAAAGGTTTATTTCACCCTGAAATGTTTATTTATGGTAGAAAATAGCAAGAAAATTGTGAGAAAAGAGAGAAAAGGTTGGTATAGAGCTGCAGAAACTTGCATGATGAAAATTGCGTGATTGTATTGACATTGGCTTCATTTGTACAGCAGAGAGTCCTACAAAGTATTTGATGCTAAGACCTGCTGAAGTTCAGTGTGATGTTATAAAGTGATAAAGATCCTCATGGTGTCGCGATCATATTGGTCACCGCAGCTCCGTCTGATAGAAAATAACTGAAGGTTTTTGGTGTTTCTGTCTAATAATGATCCTTTAAATCTTTCATACACGTGATCACACTCTGATTTCTCTCTTTTGTTCCGTATTGCCACTGATCGATCCGTGTATTGACTAGATGACAGTTTTGACCTCAGTTTTCTGGAGCAACATGTGGAGCCTGATATTAAAAACAAATTAATTTCTTCCACAATTAAGTCCTGCAGGAAACTCTGATATGAAAAAGAAAGGCAAATAACTGGCTTTTCTGTGTATAAATGAATGAAACACCAAGAAACTTCTCAGATTAGTTAAATAACACTTTGCTTGTTAGACTTAATAAATGAAATGCTTGCTGTTTATAAAAATGTTCTGCAGGTTGGGTGAAGAAGAGAGCTGGTGGAGCGTGTTTCTCTCTGTTGACCACTGGAGGGCAGAACAGAGCTTCACTTGAGCTGCAGGTCCGGGAATCCTTTTGGATTTTCTAACTTTCTGCATCCCAGAAATCAGCACTCCTCAATGTATGTTTGCGGAAAGAGACAGAAACACTAAGACCAAAGAAATGTGCAGCTTTTAGCGTTTGCTGTGCACTTTTACTGTCTTTAATTATGAGTGGACACTTCATAGAAACACTTTTTTTTATAGACGCTGTTTGATGAGAACAGATAAGCAGCTGTGTCGGACACAGACAGACGCACTCGGTCATTCACAGATAAAGTGCAGGTCCTTATTTCTACAGTACAGTACAGAGGAGTGTAGATAGTGTGATCAGGAGGACGCTGTCACACATACCGACTCCATATGGTGTCCTGAGAAGGTTGTTAAACTGGTGCTTTCTCTGAGAATGACTAAAGCAGGATGAGTCTCTGTGTTTGAATGACCAGAAATGGGCGAGTTCGGCCCCGACTCTTCTCCCAGCGGCCATGATGCTTTATCAGTGGCAACAGATGGCTTTAACCATGACAACCGAAGCAGTTTTCAGTGCGGGTGGGGTCGCAGGAAGCTGATGAAACACTGACGTACGTTTATTTACACTTCCTGTCACGTTCATTTGTCAGGAACAGCCGTATCGTAACAGGTTCAAGGTGCATGTTTGATCAATAAAAAGATGTCATAAATCCAAAAAATCCTGATAAAGATTGTTTGTACTTTGTTGCTAACAGTTCAGTGGACATTTAGTGCACTGATGTAATTCACCTCCCACAGATCATCGTTTCTTTGGGATAATTGTCTTTTTTTTTTCTATAAAAAAATACATGTTCAGACACTTTTTTAATGTTCATTGGAAAAACCAACCTAGATATATTACCCATTAGTTTTGCATTACATTTTTTCCTTACATTTTTAAACCAGTTTACATGGTAGTTATGATGATAGAGAGAGATTACACACCTCTTTTTCTGTTAATTAAAAACGAAGCCAAATCAGTCATAAGAGTTTGTACTGAAAAATTATAATGACAATGAAAACGGCATTTAAGGCATTTTCATACTGAAAAATATACTTATAGATAGTTTTGGTTTTCCAAACTTTAAAAAGGGTCCATTTGACCTGTAACATAACAGGAGGGTTAATAATGTTGTTCAACATGTGTTCACAGTGTGATGATTGGATTAATGTCTGATCACAGCTTGGATGCATTAATGTACTTTAATTTGTTGGACTGCCCACCTTCAGCATGCTTATAGTTAGGACGTGTCAGGAACTTGTATTTGTGACAATACGTGATTTTTACAGCCTTGTTCAGGTTTAAAATTGTAGTGTGACACACTTTACGAGGCTGATAAGAAAAGTTCTCGCCGGTGCCACTTTACAGAGAAGCTGATATTACAAAACAACAAGCACATGCATCATCCTGTCCCGCCTGACAAACCAGCTGATAAAGTATTTAATCACCTGTCGTGTACAGGTCACGTTGGTTTGTGGATGGAAAATCAGCTCACTGTCATAAAAAATATACGCTGTCCTTTTCTGATTTTAAAATAATTTCATCTGGTTCCATAAAGTCAATGGACACAAATGGCCAGTCTGTCCTGTAAAACCAAGTATCAGCATCACATAGTGAGTGTTTTATAGAAGTTAAACTAGTGGCAGCAAAGATTGTAGTAGGAGGAAGAAGAAGAAGAAGAAGAAGAAGTAGTAGAAGTAGTAAAACTAGTCAAAGGTTGCAGTAGTGTCGTATCGGTGGTGAGGATGTTGGTTTTGCCGTACAGCTGTTTGTCAGAGGCGTACCTCAAACCGTACCCCTAACCCTTAAACTGTCACCTGTCAAGACGACCTTTGACCCCCCGGCTGGGCCACAGCAGCTATCCGTAACCTTCGCTCGGACTCCTTTAGGTCAGGGGGGATTTCAGAGGAATGCAGGGAGGATGATTGAACAGGCACGCTGACAGCTGTTAAAAAAAACTCCATCGGACTGATAACCATCATTGTTCAAACTTTTGTAACGGTGAGAAACGTTTCAGCTCAGCTTTTCTATCACAGCCTGAACAGATCCACCGCTTCCACTGAGCAACCTTAAATATTCACACATTAGCTCTTTTTTATTGTTCTACATTAGTTTTTCTCTCTGATGGTGAAGCGTGTCTGCAGCGTCCGGGCGGGTTGAACCGGAGTGAGCGTAGAGCCGGTCACTCTTACGTTTTTAGGGAGCGAGAGCAGCAGCCAATAAGCAGACGGGAGCAGGACGTGAGGTTTTGGGTTGAGGCAGAATTGGGTTTGTTTGCAGAGAAAAATATTGCACGAGGAGCTGCTGGTTCAAAATGAAACCTCAAAGTGTTTGTAAAAGTCTGATTTATTATGATTATTTTTATAACCACAGTTCACCGCCGACAGAAGGTTCAGATTTCTGTGTGCAAATGTTAAAATAACACATATGAAACGCTGATACTGGAGAAAGAAGACAAAGCTGATCCAACTCATAAGAATACAAAATATTTCTCCAGTTGTCTTTCTAACATCAGTGTGAAGAAACCTCACAAGAAAGATCCCTGGAAAGAAACATGCTCTGCGCTGGTTTTAATGTTGTGCAGCTCTGTTAACGATTACACTAAAGGAAGCTGCGCCAGATGATGAAAAACAAATCCAGGACTCGCGTGCGACTCCACGAACCCCTCTGATCTTCCTGCAGGCGGGTTGAGAAACAGTCCCAGGTGATCAACAACAACCACTGATACTTTACCCCGTTTGAACCAAACTGCTCAGAGTTACTTTTTGTGGAGAGTTTGCATGTAAACAGCATTTTAACATGATGTGCAAATTGGACCAAAACCAAAGAAGAAAGGATAGTAGAGGAACAGAAAAATAAAAACGCCCCACAACTCGCTGCTCCTCCCTGTGAGTTGTTTGTCTGAGCGCTCACTGTTATCGAGGTGTAACGAGAGAGCGTCGACCTAGATTTGAGGAGTCGTGGTACGCGAGGCGGGCGAGGTTCAGCAGAGGAGAGCGCGAGGTGGTGTCGTGTTCGGGTCGCACATCAACAACACCAACAGCACGAAGGACGGCGGGGAGATGAAGCTTATTCAGCAAAAACAAAAATCGAAGTGTCAGAGTTTAAAGGTTCAAATGTTGCACAAATACAGTTTTTTTAGACTTAAAGATAGCGCCTGTAACTGTTTTCTAATATGAGCCTTCATATTTAAGAGATGATCAATCAATGTGACAGAAAATGCTTATGATGATAAATTGTCACAATAACATTGACCTATAAATGGAATAATACCTTTTTTAAAGCAGTTCCTTTCTTATGTTTGTTTCCTTCTAACATGTTTGTTCTGATTTAGGCCAGAGAAATATTCTCATGTCTTTAGCTGTTGTTTAATTTGAGTGGTTTTAGATAATTGAATTTTCAAGATTTTATTTGTTTTACCTTCACTGTGTATTTCACAGGTCTCCCATTTTCTGTTGGATTTGTCGAAGCATATGTGCAGAAACATATTTATGTACACTGGACGTAAACATAAAGAGCTTGTAGTCAATGTACTGACACCTCTTTTATTCCAGTTCAAGTTACTGATGAGTTTAAATGTTGAGTATGTTGATAGAGAAACTTTACTGTTGTTGCCTGAAAAACAGTACTTTTTTATTCAAAAGAAAAAAAGTTAATTCTTTTCTTAATTTATTCTTTTTCTTCTACTTTAATTAAATCTGACTAATAAGAGTTTTGAGAACAATAAGCTAATAAGTTTTAAAGATTGTAAAAAAAAAATTGTAATAATAATTGTAATAATAAATGACTCTTGAAGCGAGCCTTTGCTGAATTACAGGACGATGCTAAAACACAAGAGCAAGAAACAACAAGAAAGTTTAATTTTGTCTTTTAGAAGTGACACTAAATAAGTTTAGTTTGTTGACACTGCACAAACTTCTAAATCTTATCAGGACCAATACCAATAATGGATCATACAGAACACTTGTATTGATCCGACAGCGTATTGATCCCAGGAATAAGCTGCTGCAGTAGTCTGTTTTAGCCGATAACAAGCCGGATCGTGCCGGAGTCGATGTCTTTTGGCCCCGGGGCCCCTTCGACACAGGAACCTGCTCAACCTGTGCAGCAGTTTAACTCACCTGTGTGTACATGTGTGTGCGTGTGTGAGCAAAATACTGAACAGCAGAGAGATGAGCAGTGTGTGTGTGTTTGTTTGTATGAATGAGGCATGTCCATCAGCTGTGTGTGTGTGTTTCATGTGATGACCATTGTAAGACCAAACAGCCTGACGCTCACACTGAACCTTGAACTTTGTGACTTTCATGTGTTTTGTGTCCAAATGTGTGTGCTCAGCAGTGGCAGCGCTGAAGCGAGTCCCCCCCCCCTCTCTGATTGATTTTAAAGGCTCCTTTTTCAAGAGGTCAAAGGTCAGGGTACTGGAACAAGGGTAGATTACAAATGTCACTTTTTTCCTCCGCCGGCCCCGTTCAGCGCCTATTTATACTGAACTGTGTGTGTGTGTTGATGTGGGTCAGCTGAAGTTGTCACTGTGTGTATAAATATGTGTGTGTGCCTCTCTGTGCAGGGGGAGGGGTTATGTTGTTTAATCTATTTTGGCCACACCCCTCGCTGCTGTAGATATATAAGCCCTGTGCAGCCACACAATCTTTTCCTCACTCTTGTTTTAGCTGAGACAACAGACCCGAGGTAAGCTGGTGTGTGTGTGTGTGTGTGTGTGTGTGTGTGTGTGTGTGTGTGTGTGTGTTATACTTTAGGCTGCAGCCACTTTTACTTCATAGTGATTGTAAAAGACAAAAAGCATTTAGTTCTTTAAATTCCTACAATGAGACAGTCATAAAATCCTCCTGAATGTCTTCTCTGTTTATTAGGATGATTTGACCTTTGACCTCCTGCTTTTTTAACCTTCATCCTTAAATTCCAGACTCCTTTTTTTTTTTTTTTATTTCTGCTGCACCGTCATGTTGTGACCTGCAAGTCCGTTAAATTTTGTAGAAACGCGGCACATCGTCACGTTGAGCGTCATGACAGCACGGTTGTGTTTTTGTGTTTTTGTGACGAGCTGTGAAAGAAGAGCAGGTTTGAATTTCACTGCTGTCGGGGTGGGGGGGGGTTGAGAAACGCCCTCAACTATGCTGCCTGTTCAGATTTGTTCCTAAACTACACATGTTATGACCCCTGTGCAGGCAGAGTGTGTGTCACTCAAAACAACAACAGCTGTTGGACCAAGACTGTTTTTCTTCTTCTTCTTTTTTTTTTTTTTTTTTTGGACGCAAAGTCTTGACTCAGCAGATATGAAGCTGAGGACGTTGTTTAGGGTGTTTGCCTGCCTAGATAAGTGTGTGTTTGTGTGTGTGTGAGATGTAGCAGACTGCATCCTGGATCAAATAAAAGAACCAAGTTTTATTTTTAGTTTGCGTTCTGTCACGTCTCCACGGGATCAAGAGTGAATTATGGGGGGCTATGAAACCTGATGCTGATTATATAAGAGTGGTGGAAGTTATGCTGGGTGGGTGGTGAGGTGTTTTGGGGGTGGGGAAGTTGATAGGTGTGTATGGACTTCTGTGTTTTAGTTACTCAGTTTCGGCATATATCGCATTTGTGTTTCCTCCTGTAACCCTCAACAGTCAACAAATATCTACAAACAAAGATCTACATTTGTTAATAAAAAATTAAAAGTTGATCTTTCTTCCCCTTAAAGATTCATCAACATGACAAAAAACAATGTTTATCGGCCAATAATCTGCGTCTTTGCTCTGTTAAATATTCATATCTGCAAGTTTTGGACTTACATAATCTTGTAATGAGATTACGACTGTCACGTAATGCCACAGTTTTACATACTTGAAATAAATGAAATAACAGGTGTTTTGTAATTCAAGCTGCGGTCTTACTTAACAGGCTAATTTAGTATCTGAACACAAACACACACTTGTTCCCTCCGGTGCTGCAGGCGGCAGACAGATGAAGCCGGTCTGTCGCAGGTCCCACTTTTTGTCCGTCAGCTGGTCCAGGAGCGACGGTGAAACACTTCAGTTAAATCCTCAAGCTGGACCCTGCGAGTTCCTGATATGTAAAAAAAAAAGAAAAAGTGTCCGTCAGCTTTGAGCATTGAGGGCCGGATTAAAAAACCATGAGCTCGCCAAGAGGCGCCTCAAAACTTGCCAAATACATACATGACCTCTAAAACAGCAGAGGTTTGATTTCAGATTTTTCTCTTTGCGATTTGCTTCCACCAAACTCACCAGGTGTCTTATTTATTGTACTGAGTTTGGCATAAATCCAAAAATGAGCAGAATAAACACGAATAAAAAGTCTTCAGGCTCACCATCGTCCCTAATGGTGGATGCAGACGTCCTTTAAACGCAGGTGTTAAAGTTAAAGTTTCACACAGAAGCTGCTGAAGGCGTGGAGATAAAACGGGCCGAGCTGATGACGACGAGGTGACGTTACGAGAGGGGCCGGAGCTCGCCTCCTCTCTTCGTGTGGACGCTCCAGCTTGTTACACAACACCGACGGATTCCAAACATCAGCTGTTTCATGAGGAGTGTGTGTGTGTGTGTGTGTGTGTGTGTGTGTGTACATGGGAATAGTGTGTCCAAATACACTGAAAGCAAGAAAGATGTCATTAAATTCTAGTTTGACATGTAGTCGTCTTCAACAACACACACACGCAAATTCAAATTTAACAGCTCAAATCAGCTCTTACCGTGCAAAACTCTGCAGACCAAAGTGATTTAGTTTGACCTGAAGACTTTAACGAATCTTTTTAAAGCTGAAACAGTCGTTGTTGTTTTACAGTTTCCCTGTTTGCCAAGTATAGTTCAGAGAAATGATTTAACATCGGTCCTCTTTGTCTCTCCAGATGCCTCAGTTTGAGAAGACGACAGTCCACATGAAGGACCCTGAGAGGGTGGAGCAGATCATCTGTGGCCTCATCAAAGGAGGAGCCTCCAAACTACAGGTAGCTCTGACAAAACGTCGCCACCTGGTGGTACTGCAGCTGGAAAGCAGACTGTGGTGATGATGTGTGTGTGATCTTATTTGTCACTTGCTCTTTTAGGTTCCCCGTGAGATCCTTTTTTTTTTGTTTCTTCTTGTTTAAAGATCTAATTCATGTTTTTCTCTGAATCTGGTAAACTAAGAATTCATGCCTCTGTTTCAGATCATCACAGACTTCGACATGACGTTAAGCAAGTTCGCCGTCAATGGCAAACGCTGTCCGACATGTCACAGTAAGTTCAACAAGAAAACCTGAGATGTTTTGTGGTTTTAGTTAAGTTTACTTTATCTAGTTTATTCCAATCTTTCAGTTTCAGTGTGGTTGTCTCGTCTCTGTGAAGCCTAAAGTATAGAGTTGTTCTCCTTCTTCGATCAGATATCATCGATAACTGCAAGCTGGTGACAGATGAGTGCCGGCAGAAGCTGCTGCAGCTGAAGAATAAATATTATCCCATCGAGATTGACCCTTATCTCACCATGGAGGAGAAATACCCATTCATGGTGGAGTGGTAAGACGCATGCACACACACACACACACACCAATATACACATATAATAAATACACAGCCAGGTTTGTGTCTCTGCTCACAATCAGCAGCCACTTTTTGCATAGATACGCAGCATATACCTAAAAATGTGTGTGCTTGTGTGTGTTTGTAGGTATTTCAAGTCTCACTCGCTGCTTGTTGAACAGCGGTTAGAGAAAGACAAACTGTCCGAGGTGGTGAGAGAGTCTGACGCCGCACTCAGGTACCTGCTCCTCCACACACTCCCTCTCTCTAACACCATAGTTACTGTAGTTGTGCATTGTGGGTATTTTTCTGATAGTGGTGATCAGAATCAGAAATGATCAGAAATGGCCTTAATTCTTTTTCAGACAGTGACCAGAACAGAGTAGAGTCGAAGATTATAGCATACACAAGTACAAATGATCATTATTACTTATAAAATGATGAAGTGTTCATACTATACAATATAGAACCACGTCTGTCAGCGTGCTTCACTTCTGTCTACAGTCACCGCAGCGTCCTGAAGAAAAAACACTAATTTCAAGGTGGGTCCTCTTTATGACAGAGGAATACCTGATGTCTCTCACCAACTTGTCCCTCTCTGTGTCCGCTCGGTTTCAGGGAAGGATATGAGGAGTTCTTCGACCGCCTGCAGCAGCACAACGTGCCCGTTTTCATCTTCTCCGCCGGCCTGGGCGACGTCCTGGAGGAAATCATCCGCCAAGCCGGAGTGTACCACCCCAACGTCAAGGTCGTCTCCAACTTCATGGACTTCGACGACAACGTGAGTTTTTCTGTTTTTCAGTTTTTCCACCTGTGTTACAGCTCAGTGATTAAATAAGCGTAAAAAAAAACTCAACACGCTGGTTGGATGTGCTCCCCCTCTCACAGGGTGTCCTGAGGGGCTTCAAAGGCGAGCTAATCCACGTGTACAACAAGCATGACGGCGCCCTGAGGAACACGGAGTACTTCAAACAGCTGAAGGAGTACTGCAACATCATCCTGATGGGCGACTCGCTGGGGGACCTCAGCATGGCCGACGGCGTGCCCAACGTGGAGAACATCCTCAAGATCGGCTTCCTCAACGACAAGGTACAGCTGCAAAACACGAGCGCGAATCCTCAAAGTTACAGAAAATGTTTGTGAACATCGAGTTTATGATCTTAGAAACAGTCAATAAACTGAATCCTGGAGGAGCGTTTGAGGCTGTTGAAACCCCCGACTGAAGGTTTCAGTTGACGTTTTTATGTTTTGCGATCACACATCTTAGTGATATTTTACATTGTCAAGCTGAAAGAGAAAATGCATCCAACAGCAAAAAAATGTAATAATAGTACTACATTTTATTATTATTATTGTTATTGTAAAGTTTCATGGTTCTTTACAGTTAAACACGGTGAAAGGAGGTAACACATTAAAAGGTTACTAAAACTAAGACTGAAGCAAAGAAAGAAAAACAGACTAGAAGTACAAAGTAAAAGCACACAACATTAATCTGACTTTAATAAAAGCAGCTGAAAAAAGTTGAGTATCCTGACGTGAAGTTTAAAGCCTCTCCGCTCTGGTCTCGTCCTGCAGGTGGAGGAGCGCCTGGACAAATATCTGGACTCTTACGACATCGTCCTGGTGAAGGACGAGACTCTGGAAGTGCCCAACGCCATCCTCCAGAAGGTTTTATAACTCCACCCCCGAGATCGCCCCCCTCAGGTCCTCCAAGCGACCCCTTCCAGCTGCGGGCCCCTTGGACTCCGAACACCAACCTAAACCTTCGTCGCTGATCTTGAGCGGCCACTTTAACCATCCACTCGGCTCTGGATCCATCCTGGCCCCCCCCTCACATCTTGTAAAAGCTTTTTTAAAGACATTTTACATCTCCTGAATGAACTGTTTTAAAAGTCCACATGGCAGCATCAGCCCCATCTCTGGTGTGTTTTTCTCCATTTGAGTCGTTTCTCTCTGGTTCGTTTTTAAGGTAAAAGAATCAATTGAGATAAAAAAAAACAAAAAAAAAACAACTAACTCTCACTCCACCTTTATAATTTGCACATTATTATTGATATTGTTATTCATAGATTCTTTTTGATATGGTAGTTTTTGTATACCATAAATAGACACCCACAGTATTTTCTTTGGACCTCTCCCAGCATGCTTCACTCTGAAAATGTGACTCAGGTGTTAGAGGTGTCCCCCTGGTCGGACTTTTGCAGGTCGTGGAAGTAACTCAGTACATAACGAACCCTGGAAAATGTAATTCCTAGTGAAAATTCAGACGTGTGGCAAGCTGGCTGCATCGATGTCACGACCGCCGACACAGAATTCGTTTGAGGAGAGAAAAAGGATTCAGATTGTCGACAGGAAAAACTCAGACGAGCGGAGCAAACGCACTTTAAGTCGTGTGTAAAATGGGGGGGAATCGGCCTGTACATGAACACACGTGGCATTAGTTTTGATAAGTGGGTGTAAGGAGCAGGGTCTTGCACAGAAAAGCCATGTTTATGTAAGCTTTGTTCTTTTTTTTTAAGCTCCGATAGACTCATTTGAAATCATATCAGCACGCAGAGGAAGAAGCAGCTCTTTACTCCTGAGATGTTCTTTGAATTTGTCAGCCAGCAATCAGTGTTTAAAGAGGTGCTGAGTGACAGTAAAGATGATCCCTCGTGGTCATTAGAGGGAATTATTTCATCTTACAATTTAAATATCATTTATTCGCCGTATCAGTAATCAGAAGGAAGCACACTGCGGCCTGTGGCTCGAAAAAACCCAGCATAAGACCTGTTTCATTTCACCGCCTCCTCAGTCTGTGGTTCAAATTGAGCACTACCTCTGAAACATTCATCTATGTGTGTTTGGGAGTTTTGAAAAAAAGCTAAAAATGTCTCCGTTTGTCCCGACATGTTGTGTTGGATGTTCTCTTTGACTTTGTTTTTGCCTTTTAAATGTGCTGCTATCACCTGCATACATGTTGCCTTTTCTTATCGTTAAGTCTCACGCTCAGAGAAATGGAGACAAAAAAGTATATATATATATATATATATATATATATATAAAATGGGGAGTAATGTTATACTGTATATCAGGGCGTTATATGGAAATGTTCAATGTTTCACTGCATTAGTGAAGTATAGGCCGGTGTGTTGTATTTTTATAAGCAGATGGCTTTGTCTTTTTCTTTGATGGTGTGGTTTGAAAATGCAATAAAATGTCATTTTGTGAGCCGTGACTGGATCACAGACTGGACAGAAATCTGGACTAACACAGACCCTGTAAGCTTTGCGTTTATAGGTATTTAACCGTGCAGTATTCAGTGTTCAAACTCCGAACCAGAACGGACCATCGACAATAATGATAGTAATAATTAGAGGCAATGATTATATAAGATGTATGATATTTTAAATGCATGTAAATCTGGATTTGAACAGATTTACTCAAGCTGTAAACAAAAACAGCAGTGATGTTGGGACAGATATATTTCAGTGTTAAGCTGCTAAAGAGAGTGTGGAGTTTTGTCGTGTTTTGGCTGCAGTACCGCAGACGTCCTGCAGGTGGCAGCAAGACGCTCTGAAGAAACATTCAGAGAAAAGCAGGAGTCTCACCTACGTGGCATTTTGTGGAGTGAAGATGGAAAGCTTTGGAAAATCATACAAGTGGCTCGTTGGTCTAGGGGTATGATTCTCGCTTAGGGTGCGAGAGGTCCCGGGTTCAAATCCCGGACGAGCCCTCCCTTTTCCTCCACAGGTAGAACTCACCTGGGTCTGACGTAAGAAGGTACTATGTGCAATGCAAGCTGGTTTATTTAAGGATATTTTAAACGTTTGTTTCTCTGGTCAGACCTTTAGTAATTACAGTCAAAACTCCCCTCACCATCATGCAGAAATGAAATAATACGCATTTAATCATTCAGTCAAGTGAAATCCAATGTAGTCCAAATACATGAATATTAATTAAGACCATCCTATGAGATCCCCTCCAACACACACACACACGTCAGAAATGGTTTAATTTATCATTTCTACTTCAACTGCTAACATTACAGTCATTCACATTGTTAGAATATAATATAAAGTAACAGTGTAAAGCAGCAGTGAAATTAAAATAAATCTCTGACACACTTGTTAGTTACAGCCATCCTGGATATTTTAAATCATTTCATTTGTCTGTTGTTGTGTCAGCCTGAAAGTGCTTAAATAAAGTTTTTGCACATTTTCTAAACAGCAGCGTGGTCAGACAGATGATCAGAGTTCAGGGTGATGCAGTTTGCAGCTTCTTTAAAGTTGATGCTGCTGCAGAATAACAAAGCACCGGTAGATGGCGCTATGTGAACAGAAAGCTGTAGCATGTACAGTAAAACCTGCAGCTCACGTCCCTGTTTTTTACCATCACATGTGGCTCGTTGGTCTAGGGGTATGATTCTCGCTTAGGGTGCGAGAGGTCCCGGGTTCAAATCCCGGACGAGCCCTGAGCTTTTCAACGCCAAAAGCAAAACATATAATTAAATCAACATGTTGTGATGACACAGAAACGCAAAGACAACAGCTACACAAAGTGAAAACAAACATGGACTCTGTGCAACTGTGCATATAAATTAGTAGCACTTATATGAATGATGTAATAATAACAGGGACAATATTACAATGGTTATATATAATATAATTCTATATTCTTATATTTTAGTTTATTTTCATATTTTATATACTATATTCTACTCTTACTTATTACTTGTGTGATTTTCTTTCTGCATACTATTTTTTTTAGCAGCAAAAAAAAATCTTGAAATCTTGACTCTTATTTAATTTTAACATGCGTTATGTAATATCGTACACATAGTATGAATATGTGCATGCATTATTTAGTTTTCATTGGAAAACTATTACAGCTCCTGTGAATGCATTTTTGATTCTATTTAAAGTATTTCAAGCAATTCTATACTCAAAAATATGTTGAAAGACAATCACACAAGTACAAATTACTAAAGTTCGAGGTATATAAATAGAAGATAGTATAACAGATAAAAATTAAAACTAAAATAAATAAAAATATAGTAGAGTAGAATTTATATACTATATAGTATGAGTAGAATATAAAGAGACATATAATACCAATAGAAATACTGTTAGCAACAGGGTGCATATATTAATATTAATAAGTGTGTAATTAATTTTAAGGTTTAGTGATAAAAAAACTAACAAACAAACAAAAAACATCCACATACATCTCTCTACTTTCTTCCACAAAGGCAAAAAAAAAACCCAATTTCCCAGCATCCTATTGGTTTCCGGTCCTGCGCATTGCCGGCCGGCTTCTCCGGTCAGAGCGTCAGTGTCATGACAACAGGACGATGGCTGCGAGCAAGAGGGCGAGAAATGTGATTTCTGAGTGAGAGACGAGCAACAAACCCGACGGCTTTACCGGACCCTGAAGGGAAAAGCAGGCCGAGTCAGAGTCCGTGAGGGCGGCTCAGCCATCTCCACCTGCCCGCCGGTTTATCCAGGTAAACTTGGGAGAGCTAACTAATTAGCCGGCTAAGCTGCGAGCTGTTTGCTGTATGTGGATGCATCGATTTGACTTCGGACAGCTCCTGGAGGCTGAACGATTCTTTAAACTGATGTTTTCATTCACAGAGGACTCATTTACTATGACTTTGGAGTCAAACAGCAAATCCACAGGTGTCTGGTCACGTGCTATTAAAGCCCAAGAGTACACCAGGTGGACTACAACAGCTCATTTGACTGATTTATTTCTCTTTTTGTTCCTTTAAATGCTCATCTGAGTCTTTAATGTGGCTTTCAACTGGAGTAAAATCCTCCTCACTCTCATTACATACTATTATTTAGGACATATTTAGGATATACAAGATCACTTTGATTGATTAAAGAGCCCGGCTGAAAATGACAGCTTCAGTTTGATTGCTAATTACCAATTTAATAATGATATGGTTTCTGATTAAACATGTCATATAGACACATGTTGGCTCAGTTCAAACGTCTTCACACTTTCATTCAACTTGTAAATAGTGATTACAACCAAAGAAATGAATTATTTCTACAGCAGTCTGTGAATATGCAGAACCACAGGCTATATATTATATACTAAAAACATCTGAGGGATAATGTGCAATAACTGAGGCTAAAATAAAGTCATAATACTTAATAATGCATTCATATTATCAATCATGTGTACAAGATTATGTAACACATTTTAAAGTTAAATGGGATTTAAGATTTCAAGATTTATTTTATTTTTCATGTGCACAACAATTACATGGAGCAGTTGTTGGCAATGAAACTCTTAAATCACAGGCTCCTTCTACAACAGGAGAAAATCACACAAGTAAAAATGACTAAAAGCTCAAGATATAGCAGTTGAATATAGTATATAAAATAAAACAGTAAATCGACAGGTGTCTGATCATGTGCTGTTAAAGTCCAAAAGCACACCATGTTGACTACAGAAGCTCATTTACTGATTTATTTATCGTTTTATTCCTTTAATTTTGATCTGAAAGTGACAGTTTGACTTCAATATAATAATATTATGATATACTATATGTGGATAATAGAGGGAGGTCTCTTTTTCGTTGCAAATTTATTTTTTAAATGCTCCCTGGTGTTAGCTTTAGCAAACGGTGCAAACTGCATTTGATTGTTTGATGCAACAGAAAAGGCAGAAACAGGGAGGTCAGGGTGCTTTAATTACAGGGGACCCATATTTATTATTAATTAGATAAAGAGAAAAAGGACAAGCTTGTTAAAAATGGTATTAATTTCACAATTTTCTACCAGCGTCATGCTTGCAGAAAGAAAAGCCTACATAGTTATACTTCATAATATATAACTAGAGCACACTGATGTACTGAATGAAATCTGTTTTGCACAGAAACAATAGTTTAATTTTGACAAATTGCTGCATTTTTTTCACATAATCTTGCTGAGCTTTATATCTTATTTAACTTAATTATCTGTTATATAATATTGTACACATGATATGATAGTATGCGTGCATTTTTTTGTACTATGTGCTTATTTTAGCCTCAGTTATTGCACATTATTTCTCAAATGTTTTCTGTACAGTTTCATATCATACAGGATATTATAGTGTATGACATTAATGTCTGTGGTTTTGTAAAGTCACACACTGCTGCGGCTGTAAGGCTTAATTGAGGAAAAAAAGTGCAGGTGATGTGCAACAGGTTGCCTAAAGGAGGGTCAATAAAGCACAAGGCCACTAACCTAACCACTAACCCAAATCCATTAACCTGTTAGGAATAAATTGGCTGTAGGGGAACTGGAATAAATGAAAATGAGGAGGAGAATTGGAAATGACGTTTATGTTGAACTAACCCCTCTCAGTAGACAGGATGATGTGAATAGATATAAAAATGTCTGTCAAACCTGCACTAAAATAAAAAAATAAATGTTTAATAAAAAGTGAGTAATGTCTGACAGGGATTTGGCCTCCTGCCTTTCTCCCTGCTGTCACTGGGGAAGAATTATAGCTCTTTGCTCTTGTTAATGTCATTTTATTTTATTTAAAATGTAATTAATTTTATGTTTCAGTGATTAAAAAAACATCCACAGAGATCTCTGTATTTCCTTCCTGGTCTGCGTCTCTCAAAGCTTTTTAAACATGAATCTTTAATGAAGCATCCTGGTGGAAAAGGTGTAATATTCCTTTAACTGTTGTCTGTACATGGGAGGGATTCACTCTCTGGATTAGCTGCCTGTTCCACCTGCTCAGCACTTAGCTGTAGAAAAGCTGCTTGCCCCCCTCCCTTCCCTTTCCCATCCTCACTCCCCCCTCACATTCACAATCCTGAGGTCATGTGACTGCCCCTCTGCTCTGTCATTGGCTGCAGGTGTCAGCGTGGTTCACTGAGAGCCGGCTTCTTCGTTACCGTTAGGATGGACAGATTTGCAGTAGATTTTACAGAATACACCTGCAGTAACGGTTTAGTCTTTAATGTACTGCTTCACAGTATTTGTGAGGGCCATATTTCATTAAACAATGACACCACAAATTAAAGACAAACAGAGAAACAAAACAACATCTGTGTACTTCACTTTCACTGGAGAAGAGATCTAACACTTCCTGTCTTCTCTCTCTGTTCAATCAGAGGCATCATGTCTCTGTTCAAGGCACGCGATTGGTGGTCGGCAGCGCTTGGCGAGGGGGAGGAGTTTGACCAGGGATGCCTGTGTGTCGGAGACGTGGACAACAGTGGTAGCGGACATGGTCAGTGTGAAGTGAGGAGGACAAACTCCAACCATGCTTGTATCCCCCTTATTACATCACTTTGAATTAATTGTCTGTGTGGATAAAAACACATTAGAATCAGAGCTTTGAGATAGAGATAATTTAAACAGGACAACCAGCAGTTTCCACTCTGATATCTACACGTCCAACAAGACCAAAGCACCATCCTAACCTTCAAACCAATGACAACAAAAAGAACTAAAGATCTGCTTTTTATGTTGCTGCCTGAACATAAAGAGTCAGTGTTCAAACCTGGTAACCAAAATAAAAACTAATTATTTGGCATTAATATAGTCAAACTATGTGTTGATTTAAAATATAAGGATGCTTTTCAGGCTCTTTGAGTTCCTGTTCTCTTCGCAGTGCCACTTGAAGACGGAATAACTTCCATCCTGACTTATAACATCTACAATTTTTCTCCTCTGTGATTTTAACTTTGTAGATAAAGTGGTGGTGGGCAGCTACATGGGGATGCTGCGAATATTCTCTCCACACACCACCAAGTCCAGCGAGGGAGGTCCGGTGGAGGCCCAGCTGTTGGAGGTCCAGCTTCAAAACGCCATCATCCAAGTGGAAGTGGGGAAGTTTGTCTCGTAAGTCGACCTCACAAACATTGGACAAGGCCTCAATAATAGATAGACAGTACTGCAGCCATTGTGGGTTGTAGGTTTTTACATTTAAGTCCCCACCCAATGTGACATTTAACTGACACCATGATTAATGACATACAATAAATGCATTTCATGATCAGACAGAACGGCCACAGTTCTGTCTGATCATGACAGACAGGACAGTGGCCATCAGTTACAAAATGAATGTACGTCAGAAAACTGGACATACGGTCATTTACACGCAGAGTATGAACACATGAACCCTGTCGTAAGATGATTCCTGCACTCTGGTCTGCGCTGGTTTCTACATTAGATTGATAAATGAGGGCCAGTGTGTCTTCAGTGAGCTCAGCAGATCAAAATGGATGCTTACTATTGGTTTGACTCTTAACAAGGTACCACTCCTGATAAATCACCACAGATCTTCAACACCAGGATCATTGATGTTGCTAATCTCTGTGCCCCCCCCCCTACCTGCAGCCCTCTTGGCCACCTTCCTGTACGCGAAGTGTACACTGTGTTAGTGTTTTGTAGGTCAAATTGGCATTAGCCTAATGCCATTTGTCAGGAAGAAGCCTTAAAGCACTGCCTCACGAATGCAGAGCTCTACAGTATTGTCTCGAATTGCAACTAACGCAATTAACTTATTCATTTCATCAAACAATATTTTCTATTAATTTAAGAATCATTTCATCGATAAATGCCAGAAAATAGAATAACAAAGTCCCAACATGTTGTCTTTAAATATCTTTTGTGTTTTTCTAAGACCTAAGTAATTTACAGTGATATAAAACTCTGAGCCAGCAGGTGTCTCAAGTTTTCTCTTGCTTAATTTCTCTCCCTGTTTCTTGGTGATTATTTTCTCTTGTCATGTGTAGTTACAGGTGTAATGTCAGGAATCAACCTCCTGCTGTTGATGGTTTCTAATATTTGTGGCGTTGGAATATAATTTTATCATTAGTCAATCAGTCTTTATAAGAGCAATCAGTCTTTGTGGGCTTATTGTTGGTGAGTGGGTCAGAGGTCGTTGTTAAAGAGGACACCGAGCCGTTGATGAACGTACTGTAGGACTTTTGATTACCGGACAGCGACCACTTGCACTCTATCTATCCTGATAGCCACATCGCTGTTTAGTGTTCGTGTGCTGCTGCCCTGGAATGAGTCACTGCTCTGTCTTTAACTCTGTGTCATGACCTTCTCTGAATTATAAGCATTCATAGTATAGCTTATAATATTGCCTTACTTAAAACTGCCAGGCAGAAACGCCCATTCATAACTCATCAAACCGCTTTTTCATTCATAGAAAAACCATCCCTGCTGTTACTTACCACTACATTAACATGTCTTCCCCCTGGGATGCATGCTAACCCAAAACCACCCTGTCAGAAGTTTCTTTCCCTCGTCATGATTTACCACGATCCATCAGCCACCCAGCGCCCCAAACATAGTTGTGCTTTTAATGTCAGGCTAACCACTGAGTTTCTAGCATAGCTGTCGGAGCCCAAGAGCCCCATCCTGCTTTGTTATTGTGCTGCAATAATTGGATCTTAAGAGTTGATCCCCTCGGAGTCAAGGTCGAGTGCAATGTGCAAATGCCTCCTGTAAAAATCTTGTTTTGGAGTGAAGATGATTAAATGAACCCTCACAGCCAAAACTATTTGGAAGTGGAGAAAGACGGGATAGCAGGAAGAAAGAAACGATGTGGGATCACAGGATAGTGGTGATATGTTACTCAGTGGACTGTTTTACCCACAAGCAGGAAAAGAAACACACCGAACCTTTTGCCCTTTTGTCAAAAAAAAACAAAAAACAAAATATTTTGCCTGTTTTTCAGCTAGCACGAGTCACTCTAAACATGCGTCACTCACGGCAAAACTATTGAACTTAACATGGTTTAAGTCTCGTTTTAATCTTAACGAGGCCCACAAGCAAAAATAAAAAAAAAAGAAATTAAACATTTAATATTTTTTCAGTGTTTGATTGAAACATTTAGTGGGGGGATGGACAAATGTTTGACATGGACAGACACTGATATTTGTAGTTCTCCTGAATGTGATGACAAGATATAAAAATCCTGTCATTTCTTTAATGGCATAAATGATTTTTACGATTTTATGATTTTAAAAGATATCCGTCTTAATCACTTATGACCCACTAGAAGTATGCTGTGGTGTCTGTATCTGCAGAGACAAACCCAAACTGACAAACCTACTCAATCTGCCTTTAAATACATTAAAGTGTATGTAGGATCGTGGGATGTACTGTGCAAACAATCTGATATTACACAAAAGATCACACAGTGGGGATGTGGATGCAGAGGCCTCCAGCAATGAAATGGCAAAAAAACATTGAACCTGGCTCAACTTTTCCTCAGCACCAAAAGGCAATCCATTGCCCAATCGAATATGTGCAACCACACATTCTTAGTACATTTTGGACACTGTAATTCCATGTTTTACCTTGCAGTTGTTGCGACATGGGATAAATTTGTTGTCCCTGTGACGACTTTCCAGAATTGTAAAATCCACCCTCAATGCAAAGATGGTCTGCACTGCTCAGGAACTTCTGTCAAACATTTTACAGATATTGTTTGCTGCGGTGAGACTGTGCACTAAAGAGATTATTAGGCATAAGAACATGCCCTGTCTATTAAACTACACAAGGCGTTGAACTCCTAAACTGTCGCAGGCTGACATTAGCCGTCGGTCTGAACAAGATACCTCCCATCGCCTAACTGTGGGTGCACGGGAACCTTCCAGAAAGCGAGGTTTCTGGGAACAGCTCTGGTGGTTTGCCTCAAAGGCTTCCCACATCATCACGCTGGAAGCAGAGTCCAGCTAAATCAGTCTGTTTGGAAGACGTCGTGTTTGGTTACCTGCGGTTTTTCCGGCTCAGCATTCTTCAGAGACTGGTGGGCATTCTGGACGCTGAGAGAGGCACGTTGTAAATACTGTCGGGGCAGGCCGAGGTGAGCAGATGGTGAAAGGTTTTGTTTCAGCACCGACTCGAGTGGTTTTTCAAGGAAGAAAGAAAACTTGTGGGATCCAGTTTTCTCCTTGCTTGTTGTTTCTCTCTCAACAAACATTACAACAGCGGTTGAAAGTTAGCAAGACAGCATTTGTTCTGCGTCCAGAAAGCGGACAGATTCCTGGATGTGGGTTTGTGGTGAAGTAAATAAGTGAAAATCTGGGATCAGCATCACTGAGACCATCATCTACACCTCAACCATAACCACTGTTTAAAAAATCTAGCAGCTGTTACAGTAATTATTTTAGAAGTCTGAGTTAAAATATGAATACTTACTACCCTTGAAAACATGAGTTCAACCACAGTGGCAGGAAGCATCTGTCCTGCTGAGGTTCTGATGTCCGAGTGGGTTCACATAAGATGGCCAAAGACCTTTTTTTTGGTGTTTAGCATCACAGTTAAGCTGTATGTAGACTTTAGAGATTGGAATCACCATAAATTATTATAATACCTTTTTTGGAATAAAAAGAAATGTGCAGTTCATTCTCTGTTCTAAGCTGTCTCCTAATCTGTGATCCTGTTTTGTGTTTTTTGTATTTGGATGTTGGTGATGGTGATTTCTGATTGCGGTTGTTTTTTTTTTTTTTCTCCCATTGTCAGGTGTTCAGAGCTTCTTCATCTGGCAGTTCTTCACCCCAGGAAGTTGTCAGTCTACTCTGTTTCAGGTAACACACACACAAACAAACATAAAAGTGAGAAGCTGAAGCTCTCTGTGCGTCCTTCCACTCCACTTTGAAACTTGTGTTGAACAAGTGTTTTCATCATGTTTAGTGAGAACAATTTTCACCTTCAGCAGCACATAGATATGTTTTTTATGATCTGTGTGTGTGTGTGTGTGTGTGTGTGTGTGTGTGTGTGTGCAGGCACTGCTGGGAACGTGGAGCACGGGGACCAGTACCAGCTGAAGTTGGTTTACGAACACAATCTGCAGAGAACAGCCTGCAACATGACCTACGGCACCTTTGGAGGGGTCACAGGTATGACTGACGTTTTAAATGCTTTTTTTCTTTGTGTGTTAAGAGCTGACGTGGTTTGGGTCCGTGTTCAAACCGAAGCCCAGCTCAAGGATTAAAACTTATGTTTGTGTTCGAGGTGTTGCACAAAAGATCAGGAGAGAGATAAAGAACCCCTCCTGGAATCAGTGTTTGTGCATGATGACATCTTTTGGCAGCGCCTCTCTGACAGCAGTGGCCTCCACTCACGTGCAGATCATTTACAGCAGTGAGCACCTTAAATCCACAAGGAGCAGCGGCAGGGAGGAAATACTCCTACCGTTTTCCCAGATGTCTATCTTTGTGAGGTTTAAACTGATGGTGTGGGGGCATTTTTACAAAGTGAGAGCAGTTTGTCATGTTGTCATTCAAAGTGCCGTTTGAGGATTAAAACTCAGTTTTAGTGTTGGAGGTATAGATTCAGTTTAGAGTTAGGGTTAGACTTTTAGTTGTGACGCTTAAGGCTCAAGTGTCCTCACAAGGTATACAAGTATACAAGCGCAGGCGTGTGTGTGTTTGAGTGAACATCTGTGCATGTGCCTTGGCAGAAGAGGTAATTGGCAGCACCGGACAAATACATAAAACTATAAAAGTCTCTAAGAGGAGCAAAGGATGGAAAGAGAGAGAGAGAGAGAGAGAGAGAGAGAGGGGTCATGCAACTTTGTAGCTGCTCTCTCTCCAGTCAATTGAGCTTTTGGAAAAACCAAGTAGGGGAAAGCCCTCGAGTCGTCAGCATGTGTGTGAGTGTGAGGAACATCCAAGAAAAACACACACACAGACACACAGAGACACACACACACACACACACATGGGGAACCCCCTTTAAAGTAGAGAAAATGGCATTTCCAAATAAAGGCTGTATTGTCAAGGCTGTATTGTCAAGGTGTGTGTGTGTGTGAACCCTTCATTCACTCCATGGGGAGGAACTGCCGTGTGTGTGTTTGAGATAGAAAGAACTCTGTGGCCTGGCATGAAAACCAATACCTTGGACCCTTCATTCACTCCATGTTTACAGAGTCCGTGTGTGTGTTTGATTGATAGAAAGAACAGCGTGGGCTCATTAAAACCAATACCTTGGCCTGCAATGAGTGCACGTGCATAGCGCGTCCCACGAACCTGCGAGTGTGTGTCTCTGCGTTTCCACGTGCTGTTTTTTGGGCAATACCACGCTGTGCTGCAGGTTTTTGGAGCTGTCATGCGAGCTCTCACACACACACGTGCCACCTTTTTGTTCCTGACACACACACTCACACACTCACAGAGTTTAATGGATGCATGTCCACATTTACACATGTAACCTTGCACATTCACCCATATAACCACACGCTTAAACTCATGATAATCACTTGTATCTATGTACACCAAGCGGAGCAAGGGAGGCTGGGGACTGGTGAGTTTCAGAGCCACTGTCCAGTATGAAACAACCAACATTCAGACATCTATAAGAAAGATAACCCCTGAAGCTGCTAAGTTAACACCTCAGGCAGCAGAGATCTGCAGAAGAGGAAGAGGAGGACGAACCTTCATGGACCATAGAAAGAGTGGCTGATGTCAAGAAATCCTACAGAGGCTGGAAAAGGCTGGATTAAAACAGGCCAGGGTCTACCACATCTGACAGGACCAGATCCAGACTGACTGCTAACCGACCGGATATTGTGTTGATCGACAAACAACAGAAGAAGGCGGCAACGGTAGTGATAGATGTAAGAATCCAGAGTGACAGCAACATCAGGAAGAAGGAACAGAGAAGAAGCTGGAAAAATAAAAAAGTGCTGAAAGAGGAGTTAAAAAAGATGTGGGGAGTCAAGGCAGCGGATATTAATACATATTAGTACACTCTCCTCTCTTCTCTTTAATTGATGTCATCCTCTCACCTCCTGCTCTTCCCTGCTGTTACCACTAGGTGGCAGCGCAGGCCCTTGAATTGCAGTTACTAAAAAAAATTGAATGAATGGGATCCTGTGCTGCCTCTTGCAGGGAAATTCCCTTTTCCTCCACCTCAAGAGCGAGGTCAGAGTTCAGCCACTGATCAGCACCCCTGGATCTGGGAGCGATTCGGTGTCTGCCTCAGGGACACCGCAGCAGTGTGGGGATGTTAACAACCAGCTCCTCGGCTTGAATCACAGAACTTGATGCAAGCAAAGCTCATCACACCATTTTGCTTTAATTTTCAGCTTTTACACCCTTTTTAATACTTCAAACCGATACAGTATTAAACAATATATGAAGAAAGAAAAAGGCTGAGTTTAATTTTTTCTGGTTTCCTGTTCTAGTAATAATCTTGTAACCCCTTAGATTAATCTCACAGCTGCTGCTTATGTGTGCATTTCTTATATGCAAATTCTAATGTTGAAATTTTACATCATATATGCTTTTAATTTTCCTGTTCAGTGTTTTATTCTCTGACTGCTGTAGATGCACATTTTACTCCATCTGTCTCATCCCTGTTAAGGTCAGACGAGGTGTTTTGGAATAATCGGAGAGTGCGGGGGGGGGGAGCTGCTCGCCGTTTGAGCTTTCCTTACTGTTTCACACAGTTTACACGAAAATGAGCTGATCTCACGGTTGATTGGCTGGTGGGAAAACGCTCGCACACGCTCGTAATGATTTGCAGACACACGCCAAAGCGCACATTCATGTATAAACAAATACAGAAATACATATATTCACAAAGAAACACGCACACATGCACACTTGTTTACTGAGCACAGAGTGATGGTCGAAGCTCTCAGGCCAGACCGGCCCTGATGTCCGAGTGTGTGTGTGTGTGTGTGTGTCAGTGAATTTTGCAAGTCGTGTCTGCTCTTACACGTGAGTGTGTGTAGGTCTATAATAACAGCCATTTAGCAGTGCTCTAGGCGCTGTAATAGCAGCTCTGTACTAATACTGCTCTAATAGCTGGGCTGCCTTTGGGTTTGGGTCACATTCAGGCCACACACACACACACACACACACACACACACACACACTGGGCTGGCCTTTTCAAGCTTTGGTCAGACGCATATAGATACACACATAATCACACACACAGACACATGTACAAACACTCATGGGCAAAACTAATTGGCACACACACTTTTTGCTCTCTGGCGTTCATATGCACCTACTCACACTCTCTCTCTCTCTCTCTCTCTCTCTCACACACACACAGGCGAGGCTCTGCCCACTGCAGTGTGCGGCCAGCCTCTGTGCTTTGTTGGCCGCTCCGTGTGCTTGTTCTACATGTCTTATTAATGACACTAATACAGGCCCGTTTCCTCCTCTGTGTCTGAGCGGCGGCGCTCTCATACAGGGCTCTTTGACACATTATACCTGGGCGTGGGAGTGTGAAATTACATGTGCTCGGTCGCTATTATGGCGCGGCCCAGCTCTCATTTTCACTACACGTAGCACTTTTCTTATTATTGATGATACGGCGCCGCGTCGGGCCGTCTGAGCGCGTGTTGTTTTGACCCTTGCGCCGCTTTTCAAGGGTGGGAAACGACCACCAGACACCTGACAAAGTGGCTGTCTGGGAGGGGGGGGTGTCTGCTCCTCAGGTATCCTGCTGTTTTTGGAGTCCAGACAAGACAAAGCATTTATGTCTAATTAAAATAAATCCAAACAGTCAGAGGATGTGTTGTAATTTTGGACAAATTATGTTTATAGCAGCCTAAATAAGATGGAAGTAAAGGTGAGGTTTAGCTTTTTAAGAATCAGAAGGAAGAAAAAAGAACCGGTATACAACAAGAAGAGGAAACAATGAGTAGAAACACAACACACAACCTCACAGACACTGACAGTCGACTTGTGTACTCAACTGCAAAAGGATTTGAAACACACAGTTTTGCAGTAGACCAAACACACACAGACACACGGGATAACTCCAATTTGCTGTGGGTTCGTTATCCAACACCGTTCTGTGCTCACTTGGTGGTATGGTGTGTGTGGTGTGACAGACGTTGTCCTTCGGCTCGTTAACGGCCACCCTGAACTCCGCTCATCACTCACACACACTCGCACACACACACGTGTTTACGCAGAATAGGTGTGTGGGAGCGCGCATGCTTTTCTGTCTAAATCCTTGCTGATAGATGTCGAGTGTGTGTGATGTGTGTGTGTTGCGCTGTAGGTGGCTGTCTCCCTGACCTCTAGTTGATGGCAGTGTGAGTTTTAATAGCGCGTTGAGGCCTAATTATAGTTCTCTGGTCACACAGCCCCACTGCTTTATGGCTGTGTGTGTCAGGGCTCAGTATGTCCCACATCAGGCCTTTCCTAACAAACACACACTCTTGTACGTGTTCGTACGCAGAGCCAGGTGTGTGTGTGTGGAGGTGTTAATGGAGATATCAGATTCAGCCAGAGGGAGAAACACACCTCACAGCACAACACGACATCACGGCTGAAATGAAACAGAAGCCATGAATGTCTTTCAGGATAGTTGCTGCTTGTGTTTAAATACTCAAAAAGTTTAAAAAACGCGGAGCCCGAGCTGTCGTAAAACATAGTCTGTAACTCCAGAAAACGCTGCGCCTTTTTAGCTAACGGTTATTCTGCTTATTGAACAGTTTGTCCAAATTAAATTTCCTTTGCTGCCGACAGAACAGACTTTACAAACCCCAGAGAAAAAGGAGCGTTTATGTAGGTAAAGCTGAGTGAATTTCCTACTGTGAAGGAGAAACTAGGTTTAAAGTTTGTATAAGTTTTTGAATGGAGGGACTTCAAGTTTTCAGAGAGCACGACAAAGACAAGGATAAAGGAACACACTTTCATACCGTCTCTCCTCGAGTTCACGGTGTTGCTATGTTGCGATTATTCATAGCTGGCCAATCGCTGCGTGAAGTGGGCGTTGACGTCAGATTATTTTCTTTAAAACCAACCCAGATTCATATCAAAGTGTTACTTTTCAAACCTTTTCAGTCTGTAAAACATCAGAAAATAGTGAAAAACACCCATCAAGACATCCCAAAGTTTAAGATGATGTCTTCAAAATATAAATATATTCCCTTTACACTTTAACTGATAAATCGTTTACACAATCAACAATCAAATTGTTGTCACTATAATCTGTAATTGGGTGTCTGTTGCTTGTACACTTAAGGAGAAAATTATGTATGTATAAAGCAAACGTGCTTTAAAAAGACAGATACTCCTCTGTAGGTGACCATGAACCACTTTGTACCCAGAAGATGGAAAGTCCACATTATCCCTCCTTTATTTTGGTCTTTCTGGGATTTCTGGGACTGATGTTTCCTTCTCTTCAGGCCACCACTCCCTGTGTATCCAGTCCATGGATGGGATGCTGATGTTCTTCGAGCAGGACAGCTACTCCTTCGGCAGGTTCCTCCCCGGTTTCCTGCTGCCCGGCCCGCTGGTCTACAACCCCAGAACGGACAGCTTCCTCACCGTTTCCTCTGCACGCCAGCTGGAGAGCTACAAGTAGGTTTTTATTTGTTTATTAAAATTATAAAACCTCCCAAGTATTCTCAGATTATCATCAATCATCTGTCATGCTGACTTGAAAAAGAAAAACCTCAAAGTGTTTCTGTTTGTTTTAATGTTTATTATGTTCGTAATGATCTAAAGTTGTAAAAAGCGTATTGATTTATGATGAAAATGGAGAAATACTCCCTTTCTCTCTCTTACTCAGACAGTGATGCAGCATATTTACATGTAACATAATAAGACTCTGCTGTGTAAAGATAATTTTGGGACATTTCAATTTAGGGGTCAGATCATCAGTCACCTCACCATTTGATTTTTAAATGATTCTCGATGCGTCTCAGATTTCAGATTTCTGTACATGTTTTTCCCCCATAATAATACAAACAAGTGTGTCCAAACATCTGTCTTTTAAAAAAGCCAGGTGGTGGTTTTCTTTCTTTTGTCGGGCTGCTCTGCCATCTTGCCGTGGTTTTAAAATGTGAACACACTGTGACACGTTCTTCAGTAGCAGCAGCACCAAACTCCAGAAATGTTAGTCTGTTGGAAACTGATCTGATAAAAATTCAAACCTCTCGAATGCTCCATTTTAATCTCGATCACTCACATGTACCAATCAAAAGAATTGATTTATTTTCTGGAATATATTTCATTTGTTCAAACTATTTGTCATGCACTGATGTTTAAAAACCTTGAAGAAGGTCTTTAGATTAAAGTGATTTGTCTGGATGCCTCAGGACGCTTTACCCCAACCAACTGCTCAATAAGTTTAGTCCAAGATGAGAAAAAATAACTTAATCTTGCTAAATTATTGCTGAAATGAAAGTAACACATATCACAAATAGCTTTTAAAGCTTGTATTTTAGAATTTTAAACATTGTTATGCAGTGTTAGTTAACATAAATTTTACCAATATGTATTCACGTCTCTTTAAAAGTGTTGGTCTATACGCTGCAGCTGCTGTGAAGTTATCTGAGGTTACCTGGTGTTCTCCACCTTCTCCTTCAGTATCAGCTGCAGATGGTTAGTGAACAGCGCTGACTAATGCTTCACCATCTTAAACGCATCTGCTCGCATTGCAGAGCTCTGGATGGACCAAAACACACACGCACACACACACACACACACACACACACACACAGAGTTTGATCGGAAAGTACCTCACTTTAATGTAAGCACATGCACACTTCTCATTTCCCTCTGGCTGAGGCACAGAGAGCTTTTAGAAGTCTTACAGGCTGTGTGGGTGTACGGTATGCATGTCTGTCGGTTTCTCTCCCAGCTGTTTGTTATCTGGATGCCCCCCCACCAGTATCAGGGGATTCTCCAGACCAGAAACTTCCCTGCTCTACCTGACACACACACACACACACACACACACACACACACACACAAACACAGCCCTGTGATGCACATTTGGTTGTAAATTACGTAGAGCAGACAATGAATACCTTAACATACATGACAACACCACGTTACTTATCGCAACTAGCTTGTTATTTCCATTACACTGTCTTTATACACTACAAAGAAGAAATATAGAAATGTTAGTCCAGACATGGCAGCCACTGAAAGCTGCTCACCTGCCTGTTTGGCTGAAACACATGAATGGCTGCATGAAAAGTAATTCTTACTGAAATTATTATTTAATTAGAAGACTTATATAAGTTGTATAAAATTTAGGGAGTGCAAATGTGCACAAAAATCACGGTTCAGTACTTCGTTTTGAGATCATTGTTCGGGAATCATTGTTCAGTACTGTTCTAGTTTTTTTTTTTTACTCATCCCATTAATGTAACTAAACACTCAGGTCTTGCTGTTTCAGATGAGTTAGCGTGTTCAATATGCTACCGGAAACACACCCAATCTGATGTCTGCATACAGCTTTGGTACGATCCTCTTGTCTTTATAGTTGACTGCGAAACTGAAGTGTTCCCATGCAGGAGACTGAAATGATGTTTGTGATCGCCATGAACGTGAGCCTGCTGCACCAACTTTAATATATCCATGTGCTGCACGGACTGGATTAACAACAACTGCTCCTTTGATTCGGATACATGTACCGTTACACCCCTAATAAAAGTACATTTGTTGCTTTCTCTCTCTATCAAATGGTTATGAACTGAATGTCTTCGGGATTTTGATATGATGATGTGAAAGACACACGTGTAAAAACTCAATAATGTGCAATGTGCCATAACATGACCAACAGCAATCGCATTTTGTGATGTACATACAGTGTTAAATGGTTTTATCCAACAGGATGTGTTGCTAAAAGATGTTATTTACCTTGTGATACTTGAAGGAACCCTGAAAAAAAATCACGTGTACACAAAACTATAGCGAGCAATAGCACTGATGCACGCAGACACTGCTAAGTTTGGAGATAAAGACAGTGGAGCTCTTGTAGTTGCTTCAAAATAAAAGCTTTTAATGCAAAACATGAGCCGCAGGAAGTGAATTAGCAGTAACTTAGCACAGCATACAGCTGAGAGACCATTAACGAATCATGTTTCGACTGGATTTCTCCACAATCGACTTGGAACTGATGGGCTGATGGATCCTGGACTGAAAAAGTACCAATTAATCAAAAAAAAAAAAAAAAAAAATCAATAGCTTTAATTGATAATGATAAGCACTGGAAGAGAAAGCTTAATATGCCTCTGTTACTTTTAGACCTAATGGATTAAATCGTCATAATTAATTCAGTTGTTATCGAAGGTTCAGATTTCTTGGCTTGGTGTGAGAAAATAAGTCTTTCTTTTTCATCAGAGCTGACACGTGACAAACTGGGACACTCAAGAAATGGAACGTTGACTATTGAGCACTGGATCTATATGAAACAAGCTCTTTCTGGGTCTCAGATTATCAAGTAACTGTGCAGGATCTCTCAGTCTTTACCTCTCAAGATACAGCCCTCTTAAAGGGCTGGTGCGCCCAAATTACAAAAAACAACTCTCACTTAGCTCTTGTGGTGTTTAGCCACACAGATTCACATCTCAAGAGAAATCCTGGGGAGGGAAACTTTTCTGCGACCGGGCACTGATGTGTTATGGCTTTACCGACTGTTATATAAATTCCATATCAGATGACGGGGTCAGGGCCGTGCTGACTGTTATACATTTAATATCAGATGACTGGTCAAACTGTTCTGCCCCGCTCAGTTTATTTAGCCTGTTGGACCGTCTCCTGCCCTGATGAATGAGAGCTTGATTTGGGTGCTCTGTGTGTGTGTGTGTTGGCGTCAGTGTTGAGATTTTAGTTTGTGTTTATCCATGACACTGGGAGAGCATACGCATGTAGTGTATGTTTGTGTAATGTGTGTGTGTGTGTTTAGGTCCACGTGTGCACACTGTATGTATATGATTGCATGTTGTGTGTGTGTGTGTGTGTGTGTGTGTTTTTAAGGTAAATGAGTGTGTTTGTTTGTGGAGTTTTTCAGAGAGATCCTCTTTCATATAAATGAGAACACTGTTTCCTCGACCTCAGTGTCCTGCACTACTACACGATGACTGATACTGATACCTACACACACACACACACACACACACACACACACAGACACACAGACACACACACACACACTTTGACACACACACACTCCACACACTCCCTGCACACACAAAGTCAGGCCCTACCAGACTTGGTCCACGTGTGTGAGAGAGTACACAATGTTCACCACAAACACTTTTAAATGGCCAACCGAAAAAAGAAAATTTGTTCCCAAGTGTATGTCGCTGCCAGTGGGGTGTGTGTGTGTGTGTGTGTGTGTGTGTGTGTGTGTTTCTCTCTCCTCATATGTTAACTATGCAGGTGAATAATCAAATTTTTGTGGTTTTTCAATTTTTCTGTCGCACACATGGCGCTTTGTGTGATTCTTACCCTCTTTCATAATACTTAAATCAACATCCAGCCGACTGCTGGTGGATGGAAGAGATCGCACACACACACACACGTACTGTTTTAATTCATTCACGCAACCTCATATCCCATCATTAGTAAGACGTCTGAGTGATGGGTGGAATAGAAAATATCAAAACCAAGTGAAAGAATACAGTTATTTTATGGTGTTGTTTTAGTATTATTAGGCCGAATGTAATCTATTCTCTCATGCAGGAGTCGGCCTGTCGATCCATCGAGTGTTGCTTTAAAAGCTTTAAACCGCTGACATGTTTAATATATTTTTTAGTCCATTTTCTTCCCCAGGAAATGGTTTGGTGCGATGAAAAGGTTTCTTTACTGGCAGTCATCCATAAAGCAGCTCGTTAGTCCCGCTCGCCGTTTCTCACAGAAGCTCAGCTGGTACGGCTACTGTACGGATGAGTTCAGAGCTATAAATCAGGTGTCGTGTCACAAAAATCAAAGTTTACAGCAGTTCATTTGCTGAATTAGCATCACTTTTAGGGTCGCATAATCAGCTTTATCCAGGTATAAAACTGAAATGATGACTGAAACTGATACACAAAGAGAACGGTAGTGATGGTCTTTATAAAGCACCCATTTAGACCTGCAGTGGACATGGCAGTGCTTAAAGTGTTTATATTATTTTCACTGTTTTTGCTTTGTTATAAAATATGAACAGTAGTTGGTTGTTTGGGCGGCTGATTTGGCTGTGATGTATGTATACTGAACCAAAGCTATGTCCCAAATCCACACTGTGTACTAATTCGAAACAGGTTTTAACTTAAGGTGTTCATGAAAAAACACAAAGGTCTGCAGTCGCTCTGTTGGCACTGTGAGACGTTGGCATGCTCGTAATGATGCTTACATGCTGATGTTTAGCAGCTTACTATTGTGTATATGTGTCGCATGCTAACACTTGCCTATTAGTATTAAACACAAAATACAGCTTTGCAAGTAAAATAATCACCAAAAACATTTTGCTTTGTCTTTGTATACACATGTACATTTGCATTGTCATTTCAGAGTCGCAGCTTTGTTGACGTCTGTCCATGTACATCTTTTTAGTACAAAATGCTAAAAACCTGAGGATTATCATGTTGACTTCCTCATTAAACACGTTTGTCAGTTTTCTCACATCACCCACGTGTTGTTTAAACTACTACACATTAAAACGCTGAAGGAAAAATCGGTGTCTCCTGAGGTAAAGGTGGCTCTTATGAATCACAAGTGAAGCCCGCAGTGTGGCAGCCATGTTGAATTATGTTACCCTACGGTTTAAGATAGATTTCAGACCCGCCAGCTTTGATTAAGAGCAGGTTTGTCGTCCAAGTATGTAATACAGAGTGAGAAAACTGTGAGTGGATAAATCAGCAGTTATGTAGTTTTTGGGCTGCGGTTCGGAGTTGGGCTGGGTCAGGGGTTTGCAGCTCTCCGCTCGTCCAGGTGTTAGAGGAGAAGGACAGATTCCCGCCAAGATGCTTTGCCTGCCAGCTTCTTACTGGAAAACTCACGATGCCGAAGATGCCAAAATCAACTGACCACAGATCAGCCTGACCACTTGATCCTCAGCTGGTTGCCAACAGCTTGCTGATTAAAACTGATAGACCGCAGTTCCGGGGAACAGCAGGTCGGCGGCTTGTTGACTGACCTGACAGAAGCTGTAAAAGAGACGGAGAATATAAGACGCTTGCTGTGGATTTAGTTAATAATGAACATTATACAGTGCTCAATTTAATTTAAATGTTAATAAATGATGTGTCCTCGGCTTTGTGCCCTGGCCTCACAGATGGAAATTTCTCTTAGGAAAATCGCAAGTGTTGTTGTGGTCTTGGGGTTAGTAGTTAAAGAAGCAAAATTTGTAACCAGAGAGTCACTAATTTGAGTTATTAGACTCGCTGATGGGAATACGTATGTGAGAAAATGCTCCCTGCGCAGTGTAAAGTGTCCTTGAGCAAGGCACTTCACTCCCAGCTCGAGCCGAAACTGTCCCTGAAGGTCAGCAAAGGTCATAGCTGAAGTTAAATGTGCAGTAAACAAGATTGTAATGTTGAGAAATGTTATCAGTACTAAAGAAGAGAACCTTAATAGATAAGATTCAAAGGATTCCCTTGATTTTCTTATGGAAAATATGACTTTTACATTTAAATCATTCACTGTTTTGTGCAATATTTTAATTACAGTGGAAATAAACTTTGAATTTGGTTTGAATATATATAGATTTGATATTTTGCGTATTCCACACTATTTGCCACACCAGCAGGAGTGTGCAGACTGCTATCCATAGAGGCTCAGTGTGTTTGTATAAGCAGCAGCTGTGCCTCTCTGACTACCCAGGTATGAGACTCTGGCCGTGGCCACCGATGCAGAGAGTCGACAGGACCCCGACCTGCCCCTCAAGACCGGAGGCAAGAGGCTGACGGTGAGTCTGAAAGACAGTGGTCGGTTTCAGGTCGATCTCTGGTTGCTGATGTGCGTCTGGTAAGATTATGCCATGCTACTGCGGCGTTTAGTAATGCTTCTCAGTGTAAAAATGGTTTCACTCTGATCAATGAACTAAGTTTATGAGGTGAAATTATTAGTGCTGCTTGACTTTAACATGGTTCAACATTCAATATTTTATTGTCATGTGCACAACAATTACATCTGGAGTAATCTTTGACAATGAAATTCTTACGAGTCTCTGGCTCCCTTAAAACAATGCTCAAAAATATTTAGAAAGAAAAACCTCACACAAGCAAAAATGAAAAGAGATATAGAACTATAATAAATAATACACTTAAGTAATAAAAAATAAAATATAAATTATACAACTAAATAAAATATATGACTAAAGATAATACATAAAAGAATCTGGAAAATGTTGTGTGCACAAATTTTAACAAGGTGCAAAGTGCTGAATTAACATAACAGTGTTATTTGTAGTTTAAAGTTCATTCAGACTGTTGCAGTATTGTATAAAAGATTGGCAGCAACTCTGTAGAGCTGTTCAGATATTATCCTCAATTTTTACTCTGGAGAAATGTCCACACATCGTTCTTGTACTCTTTCCGTTCACTGCAGAGGTTCAGAAGGACAGAAACAGAAAGAGGTTAGATCATCATCTGTAAAACTTTGTGTAAAACTTTGGATGACACAGACGTCTGAATTTTCCCACAGCAGCACAAAAGCGTAGGAGCCGTGAATGCCAGCAAACACAGATCACGTCTTAATTCATAGAGCTTAAATACATTTGTCCACTTTTTTCCTTCATAAAATGGGAATACCTAACAAAAGAAGGATTTCAGTGACTCCATAAACATTTTTTGACGGGTGTTCAGAGTGTACGTCATGCTTGTTCTTTTGAAATAGAAGAAATTAGTGTAGTTTGCTGTAACTGTGTGTGTGTGTGTGTGTGTGTGTGTGTGTGTGTGTGTGTCTCCTTCAGCCTGACTGGACGTTTGTCCTGGGAGAACAGGCCCTGGACCTCTCTGTGCCCTCCTTCTCCCACTCCTCCTCCTCCATCTTCGTTCTGGGTGAGAGGAACATCTACTGTCTCCGTGACAACGGCCAGCTCCGCTTCATGAAGAAGCTGGAGTTCAACCCCAGCTGCTTCCTGCCCTACGCCTCAGGTAAACCCCAGAGTCTGTCGCATAATGCAGCACAGCGAGATAAACCCGACTATAAAGGGATATTTCACCTTTACAGTCCTCATGTTCTTCCTGTCCTACAAGTTCACCTGTACTCCTGCAGACCTGATCCAGTTAAAGACTTAACACAGATCGTAGTAGTAGAAACAGATCTTCTAAGTAAGAGTAAAGATTAAAGCGAAACCCAGAGGACCCAAATAGAAATAGCAAGGTGTGGGGCAAACACAGTTTAAAAAGGGAAATAAATCTTCATAATTTTCCTGTGCTTTGTTGCTAAGTTCATGAGTTCAAATGAATTCAAATCTTAGTGTTTAGTTTGGAGGCTGTTTCCTTCTGGAGAAATAAACAGGCTTCAAGAGCGTCTCCATTCGCAGAGAGCAGGAGGTCAAAGGTCATGTTAAATCATTCTCAAGTGAAGAACTCACCTTAGATTTTAGCAGCTAATTAGGAAATCATCAGAGATAAAACTGAAATTAAAAAGAAGTTTCTCTCCTTGAAGGATTTCGGATATTTGACGTCTCACAGCGGAGACAGTTTCAAATTCAGCTGCACTGTATTCAATCTGGAGTAAAGTAAAGGGCAGCAATTCAAAAGTCACCATGCATCAGGGCACCTGCCACAACCAAAACTGAGCAAAATACACAAAACGTATTTTTAAAGTGTTCTGTGCAGTGGCTCGGTGCCACGTGCCTGGCTCTGCAGAATGCTGGTTTTGGCACAGTGTGAATAAGTGGAGTGGCTCTGCTGCATGCATTAAAACAAACTGAGCAGACTACAGAACAAACTGTAGTATATAAACACATGGTGCAAGATGAATGGATAACACAATAGGTGCAGATATATGGATTGATAGATATTACGTATTTTATGTTGGTGCTGTCCAGTATGTGTCCATATTTGGTGGTTTTTCAAAGGAAATGAGGGACTGAAAATGCTCCGTCATAAAGCTTAAACAAGGCTGTTTTCTTATTTCATGAAACTTAACATTCTGCAGATACACATATATAGTGCAGATCACTTACTGAACAGCCCAAAAGAGTTAAAACGATCCTCTTGTATTATATCTTTATATCAAAGCAGGTGGTTTCATTTCATTCACCTTCACTTACTAAGCAGCTTTGGAGGATGCAGGTTCATAACACTTAATTTTGTCATATACTACGCATGAAAATCATAGGATAAATGTGTGTGTCTGCTGTATGATAAAGTGATGCAGCTATAGACGTGTAATGAGTTCCAGACCTGAACACCTCTCCCTGTCTTCACCTCTGATAGGAAAAGAAAAAGAGAGAGATGATTGTGCAGCTGTCTGGTATCTCAGTTTTCAGCAGCTTAAAAGACGTCACATGTGAAGCAAGAAACACGGTCCGCTGCTCCCTTTACACACAATGGACGAGATTTAATACTAACATGTGTTAATTTAGTAGCTTTACATCAAAATAATTCTGAAAAACTCTCACTGCTTAACATAAAACCCGTCTGAAATCTTCTTGTTACTTTCATTTGGGATATTTCATGCCAGTGTTTTTGTTTCTGATCAATCACTGTGATTGGACACAGGTGCATAAAACTGCAATACACAAAGTTTTACCCACAAACAGCATCACTTTGTTTGTTTCCGTCCACTTGATTTGGCCCGGCAGCTTGGGACAAAAGCTTTAAAGCTGTTTATTTTTTGATATAGGAGGCAAAGAGGTAAAAGGTAAAACGTCTCTGCAGCCTGATTCTTATCACCACAAGCAAAACTAATTACCCAGATATGGTTGGACCTCCAGAATGCTGCTTAAATACAGTAGAATAAAAGTTCTGTGTATAACCCTTTGAGCATGGAGCTATAAACAACATTTTTATGAGCGGTCTTTACGGCAACAAAGGCATTTCTGTCTGGTTCAGTTTATGCAACAATACACCATAGAGACGTTTTTGTGAGAGTATTACACTTGATCTAAAATACACCAGAGAGCTGACAGATGGAAAGAGAAAATAAAAAAGGACGTGAAGGGAAGTAAAAAAAAAAAAGACTGGAAGAAGGATCCAGAGGGGAGAATTGATGGAGGGATTGAGAGAACGGCCAAGAGCTTTCTGCTGATATCTGTTTTCAATTTTGGAATTAAAATATCTCGGCTTTCAAAAGTGCCCGTCGCTATCTGTTCCAGACATTATTTAGATTGTTTGAATTGGAAATCAGTTTTAAATGCGACGCGTGACGTGCCAGGGCAACAAAAGTAGATTTTACTGGGACATGATTTCTGTCAACAATCAAGAACCACGGCGAAATTCCCACATGGCTGGAAGACGGCCACTCCCGGGATCACACCGCCGCTGCTGTGTCGGCCTTAAGTTTATTGTTAACAGGCCAACTCTTAGTGACACTGCATAAGGGCTCTTCTTCGATGGTGCAAGGCCACTTAACGCGTCTCCGCAGAACGCTCGTAATTGAAAGTGTAAAGCAGGGGAAGACAGACAATAGCGATCCCTCGACTGTTTCCTAACGCTCTCCCTCTGGCCTTCAGCCTCACAGCTGCCTCTGCTGGACCGCTGCCCTCGCTCTCTCCCCGTCCGCCTCCCTCCGTCTGTCTACTTCTTTCTTCCTCAAATAACTTTATTGGCTTGACCGCTCATTGCAAAACACTGGAGTTCAGTTCCTGTGTTCAATCAGCGACGCAATGCCAAATCTCTCGGTTTTTAAATAAAATGATACGACTCACACTTGTCGAGACAAGACAAATGGGCGACGGATTAACTTATTAGGGCGTGATAGCTCACTGGATGATTTGATGAGCATGAAAGAGATGTGAATCACATGCTGAGGCCTTCACAGTCAGCAGACCTCCGTCAACCTGTGGGAGATTTTGAAGCGATGTTTTAAACAACAACAAAAACATGGAGAAAGCAGTGTTCATTGCTCATTCCTTTTCCTTTTTTTTTTTTTTTGGTAATCTATACACAACAGTTTATTATTATGCATGTAACTGAAATGAGAGAGTGCAGCAGTAGAAATCACTCAAGAGCCAGATAACACCTCCAGAAGACTGAGATGAAAGGTTTTGCTCTGATTCGTCATTTTATAAGAATATTTTTCAGCCTTTATCGGATAGCATGTTGCAGTTTGAGGAAGAGTTAAATAGGGAAAGATGATCAGAAAAATAAAAAAGAGAAAGAGAGGTCAAAATATCAGGTGAGAGTAAATAGCAACATAAAAAGGAGAGGAGGAGCAGAAATATGAGGGTGGAAGAGGAAAAATGGAAAACTGAAAGGGACAGAGAAGTAGGAGGAGTGAGGAGTCGGGGAGCGACAAGTAAAAGGTCAAAAGAGGTGAGAATGAGGAAAAAAAAGCAAATGTGGAGATAAGAGAGAGATTGAAGAGCAACAGAGGACAGAACAGTAAGAAAGAAGCATGAATGTAGATTGGACCTTTATAATTAGGTCGTAATTATAATGCTGATGCTGAGGTAGAAGGTGTGTGTTTGCTTTGATGTGGCACCAACACACACTCTGTCATTTTGACCCCTGCGCCGTACCACCCTGCTGACCGCTGTTACTATATTATAACCCGCGTGTTCGACTGTGTGAGCGAGGCGTGTTTGTTTTGCGTGTGGCCGTCACCTCAGATCTCTCTAGGTGGTAAAGGCACCATTGGTGGGACGGACTGGACATTTGTGTGTGTGTGAGAAACATAAGTAGTGAAACAAAAGGGGTATTTATATTTAATGCTTCAAGCCGTGAGTCACAGGAGAAAGTGTATATGTAACTTTAGTTATATATACACCTACAAAAACTGACCTTGGCTTAAAATTAAAGATCTAAATGACAAAATTCTTTATGCAAACCAGATGTGAGATGTAAAGAGATGATTTTTCTTTACAGGCGTGTACAAGTTGCACTCATCTCAAAGTCCAATGCCACCCAGCCACAGGAATTTGTTATTTCTGTGCTCCGTGGTTAAATTTGTGAATATGCACCACTTTTTTTTCCAAAGCCAAAAATCATGAGAGACAAAACCCTTGAATTTGTGCTTCTGTGAGACGCTGAGTTGAATCATCGCAGCAAAGTGAGCTTTGTATTGTAGTGCTTCTAACAGGTATGACGCACATTTTAAACCTCATTTGCTTTTTTATGATCAGTAGTTTATTATTTTATGACTTTAAATAAAGTCGACAGAGGAATAATTTCCCTTTGGTCTTTTTCAGTCATACCAATGATTGTGAATTCATATTAAAGTGCCCATACATTCGTGTATTACTGTACAAATGTGAATGAAAGGAAGAATGGAAACGCTTTTTATTGTATGTAGTAGAGTTTTTCATCCAAGCTGCATCATCACTTCAATACTTCTCACATTAGGTCGTGTATTACTGTACAAATGTGAATGAAAGGAAGAATGGAAACGCTTTTTATTGTATGTAGTAGAGTTTTTCATCCAAGCTTTTTATCAAGACGTCACTTCAATACTTCTCACATTAGCAAAGAGTACTGTGCACCTTTTTAAAGAAGCAAAAACTGAATTGTTCTGGGGCACACAGACGTTATGGTGCACTTCAGTCCTGTTAGTTGTTAATAAAGAGAAACCATATTTATTCACACATTTGTTGTGATAAATATTTGACAGCCATTCAGAGGTTAAATCTGGACTGTAAAGTGACATTAAACAACCAGGAAGGAAGGAGGCCATGAAAACTATCTGCTTTACCTGTAGAAAGTCATAGAAATGTCTTTAAAGTTTACATCAGGACCACGTTGTTCTCTCACATGTCCTGGTGTGTAGTTTTACTGTTGAGTTCATTATAAGTCTCTCTCGTTTAAAAAATTAACTAAACATAAGAGGTGTAATTAGGAAAAGTGTTTTTACAATCATAAACGAATCCTGCCACGAACAGCTCATGTGAGCCGGCTCTGTTTCTCTGTCTAACTACTTTTTTTTTTTTTCCCCCTCGTCTTGTTTAGTGATGGATGGCACAGCCAACCTGTTGCTGGGTAACCACACCAACATGCTGCTGGTTTACCAGGATGTGACTCTGAAGTGGGCGGCCCAGCTCCCCTTTGTGCCCGTGGCGGTTCGCGTCGCCAACTTCCCGTAAGTACAAGACACAACACCTGATGTCAGCTTCCTCTGAGATAAATCTGAGAGCTAACCGAGAGCTGCTGAACCAAGACAGTTTCTCCTTCATCCTTCACAAAGGACTCCAAGAAGGATAGTGTAATATTATGAAATTATGGAGTGTCTCTTGTAGATTTAAATCATTATGAAGATGATTAAAAGATGTCATTGTGGATTTACAGTGGCTCCTCATTTCACAACTCTATAAAACTCTCCAGAAACATTCAGAAGAACATCTCAGTTATAAATTGTGATATATTAAAAATCTCCTAAAGAGGAAATGTTTTGCTGCACACATAATCGCATATATTCCTGTTGGCATGTAAATACAGGTGATTTTTGGAGCAATATACCCTTTTTAAGAACAAACCTTTTATGCTTGAAGATGATTTGTACGTGTCTTCTTGGTTGCAGAAATTTATTTGAAGTAAATTCTGTGGTCGTTCCCTGACAGCGACGTTTATTTAGTTTGTTGACTGTAGGAGTTGATGCACCACATATAAGAAAGTTGCGTCCTCCAATTTTTTTTCAATGGCTGCTGGTGACATTAAAAAGCCTTCACCAGCACCATCAGAGACATGCCATCGAACATAAACAAGAGATTTATTCTTCTTCTATGGTAGTAAACACAACACACAACCACACCGATAAGTGTGCCTTACTTAGTGCTGAACAACATATTAAACTTAACTGCAGTAAACATGGATACTACTGCAGATGAGGATGAAAAAGAGGGAATATCTTTTGGAAGAATGGTGTTGATCCCTCCAGGAGAGTTCAAACACCTTACTGAGACACTTAATGTTATTTTTTCTTTTAATTCATCACCTCTTTATTAGTACTGGCACTTTCCAAAGACGCACAGTCCCCACAATCATTGTATATGTCACACTACGAAGCCACAGAGCCAAACAGTGGTGCAAGTTTCTTTTTCTAAGTGGAGTTTCTCTTTTAAAAGTTTTATCTAACAGGAAACTACGAATCACACAGCCTTTGTGTTCACACCACACACGGAGATGTGTGTCCCATTTTCAGACACATTCATGTATGTTTGCATTTCTACAACACAGGTTAATACACACACACACACACGCACACACAGAGCAGGTGTGTATTTGTGTTTATCAGCTTGTGAAATCCAGTGTGCGACAGGAAATGACCCGACAATGTCTTCCAGCTGTAATCATTTGTCTTTTTCCAAACAACTCCAATCAAACCGCAATTTGATCAAATTACAACGCAAAACACAAACATGGCTGAAAAATGATGTGGTTTCTCTCTCTCTCTGTGTGTGTGTGTGTGTGTGTGTGTGTGTTAGATGCAGGAGATAGTGTGTCTGGGTAGCTGTTTGGTTTAGTTTGAGGCTGTGTTGTTTTAAAGCACTTGATAGTCATCGTCTTGTTTAGCGTGTCGGTGCTACACTGCGCAGTGTGGGAGAGAAACACACACACACACACACTCCAGCAGGTCACTGTGGATGTCTGTGATTTATAACAGTCTTTTCTTTGCTTTCTGGGAGGCTGTATTGAATTTTATTACTTAATTCTGCCAACACGATGAGGCTCTGTTTGTCTTTCTGAGCTGTCTTCACCAACTACAAGTCCAAATTTGGACCCCGTCTGAAGAGCGTGGAAAATCAGGACCTGGCATGCATAAATTAAGTCCAAAAAAACCAAAGATCCGAAATATATGATTCTTCTCATTAAAGTAATGTTAGAGAAAATTGTGAAATATGTCCTACCACGTAATGTTAAGAAAATAAAGAAACTTCTCACTTGTTCTTCCACCAAATGTCTCTGCCCTCTGTAGCATAGACTGCCTTTCTTCTTCTTCTTCTTCTTCTTCTTCTTCTTTAGTGCCATCTTCTTTTCAGAGAAGAGATGACGATCAACTCTGATAGCAGACTCCAGCAGGCCGTAATGTCTTTATATTTTATTTAAACTCCCTGCCAATGTTGTCCTGCTAATTTAGGTCTTAAATACTGTAGTCTTTTGTTTCTGTACCTACAGCTCACAGCTCTAACAGCAGCTGATATGTATTTATCTGTTTGTATTTATGATCTTTCTTTCTTCCTCTCACAAAGTGAAATAACACTGAAATGAGCCGTTTTAAAGCAATCAGCTCATTAAAGCAACAAGGAAAAAGAGACTGTGAAGATGATAAAAGTTTAGTCCCACTCACAGTTCAGAAATACGATCATTCATGTGTTTGTGTCACGGATAGTTGTTAGCTAACGCTGAAACCAAAATGGACCAAATCAATTGGCCAACAGAGACGCATATATAAGTCTAGAAGTGTAAATGAAAGTGTCTCATCTGGATTTTATCCGGATACAAGACACTTGGAATGACAAGTGTAAATGGGGCCTGTGAGTGTGTGTGTGTGTGTTTCCGCAGCAGTTTAAGTGAAAGTTTTATGCCTCCTCAGACACCCTCCTGTGCAGGTGTGGAGCCAGCCGCTGCTCGAGACCTGAACCCGGACGTGTGTGTGTGTGTGTGTGTGTGTGTGTTTTTGTGTGTGTGTGTGCCTCACTGGACTGGAACTGCAACACATCTGCAACCAGTTAACACACGTACACACACGTACACACACACACAGTTAAAATTCACAATTGCATCACTCAGCATTTTCTCGTGCTCTCCCTCTTTCTATCATCTCTCCGATTAATACTGAACTTTGTGTTCTGTTTCCCTCAAAGCTTTAAACAAACTGCAACACAACAAGCTGCACATGCTGAACTACTGAAGATATTTTAGATTTTAAGAATTCATTGTCATAAGCACAATTTACATCAAGCAATCATTAGCAATGAAATTCTTAAATCTCAGGCTCCCTAAAAACAATGCAAAAACCTAAAATAAATAATAGTACTAAAGTAACAGAATGATATATAGACATAAAATATAAATTGTATGACTAAAATATAAATTTTACAGCTAAATAAATATACAACTAAATTGACACTGCTGCTGAGTGAACTCCTCTCCTCTCCTCTAACAGGGAGTTAAAGGGAGTCGTGGTGAGCCTGAGTACCGACGGTCACCTCCAGTGCTCCTACATGGGGACGGACCCGTCCTTCTTCTCTACTCCCAAGGTGGACGCCAGGGAGGCCGACTACGAGCAGGTGGATGCTGAGATGAAGAAGCTGCAGAAGTTCATCAGAGAGGCCACCAGGACTCAGGGGTAGGAGCCTAATCCGATCAGATTAAACATATCAGCCAAAGTTTCTTGCTCAGTGTTAATGTAAAGAGTAAACATGGTCTTTCTGGCTTACATGAAGAACCAGTATTGAAAATTGTCTTTGCCTCTGTTATTTCAGACATCCTGCCTAAATCGGATGCTGAGGAGGACCTGATCGTCACAGCTGCTGTGTCCACCAACATGGACAGCACATCGGTAAACACACACAGGCACATACACACAAAACTATAAGCACACACACACACACAGACACACTCATCGTTCCCTTTTTTTTTTTCTTTTCTGCAGCAAGCTCTGATCCAGGATATGAACGGTCTGCACGTCCCTTCAGTAACCATTCAGGTAAGACCTCTTTTCTCATTTTGTTAGCTTACTTTTTATTTTATTTGTCTGTATTGTCTCTGCTTTGTTTCTTCATCCTTCACACATCTTGTCCTGTTTTAGCCCAGCTCATTGATGTGCATGTATGTATATCTCACATAGTCAAAGTATATATTATATATACATATTATATTATATATAACAGCATAATATTAGACAAATATTCAGCTGTGTGTACCTGGCTGTTGTGAAAATTAATGTCCATCTCTCCAGGTGAAGGTGAAGGCCAGCTGTGTTGTACAGTCCTCGAAGCTGACCGTCAGCATCCAGCCTCCCCTGGCTGTCACTCAGGAGCAGTTTGTCCTGGAGCCCATGGGTCAGTGTGAAGCAGCTTTTCTTTGTGTGTCTATCTGTGTTTCTCCTTGTCCTCCTTATTGTCCACTCTGGTATAATAATAGTGAACAAAGCCATCTGTTCTTAGACCCTCGATTTGGAGGAAAAAACTCCCTCCAAAAAAAAACTATTAATGGAAGATAAAAGTAAAACGAGCAGCAGAGGAGAGATCCCTCTCCCAGGACAGACAGACAGACAGTCGATTGATAGCTTCTGAGATTTCTGCTGCCACTCCAATATAATGGATGTGGATTATATTTGGCTCACAGCACTGAAAAAAATCAACAGTAATGTGTCTTTCCAGAACCAGTGTCCAGTGTTACTTTGGATAACCCGCAGACCTCCTGACTTTATGGTGAAAAAGATTTGCGATGAAAGCTGCTGACAGTAAACTCTGAGGACCATCCAGAGTAAAAGGCACACGGTGATACAGCAGAGTGTTGTCTGAGAAAATGGTTTTGTTATTTGGGCGAACCGATCCTTTAAATCAAGAAATCAATAAAAGAGAAGGTAGGACAAGAGGGAGGCTTTATGGCAGAAGGAATACACCATCAAATACGTCAAAGCTGAAAGCCAAAACTTCATTTTATGGAAAAGATGGTGCTGAAGAACAAATTGCACATTGCTTTTGCAGCCATTGTTGTATAACATCCATAAGATATTCCCTCATTTTTTATAATAAATAATAATAATAATGTCATCGGGATGAAGAAGAGAGGCCAGAGAGAAAAAAACAAACATAGCCAGACAATAAAAGGCCAGACAGCTAAATAAATACTACTTAATACATCTGAAGATTAAAGTTTATGTTATTATATATTGATGTTATGGCAATGGAGGTAGAGAGCATCATCATTTTCACACATCAAACCCTTGTGATGTTTCTCCACTTTTTCATTCAGGCTTTTTTTCTATTCATTTGTCCTCAAAGTTAGTCTCCTCTCCTTCATCACGTCCTCCTCCGCAGCCTGTGCTGACACATTGGGAGTGACTGAGTGAGTGAGAGGTGTGTATTTGTTCAGCCCTTATCGGCCTTTTACGCCGTGTGTGCCGCCGTCTAGCTGCCGGGGAGACTCGGTCACCTCGAACACGTGGCGGTAACTTTGATCCGAATCGCCCCAGACACTTCGCACACACGACCTCCTGACCCCAAACGCTGATATCTGCCATCGGTTCATTAAAAGAACATCGCCCGTCCTGTAACACAGCATTTGCCGTTCGCTTTGAGCTGTTAAAGCGAGTCTGAGCGGCCTCTGTTTCCTCTGTTTGATTCTTTCCACCTTTTGTGTGCATGTTGACGTGCAAACGTAAATTTACAGAGTGTGTAACGCAAACCAGTTGGAGGAGACTTTTATCAGAGGCCCCTTACAGTACCATGAGAACGCACATTTTTAAAATCTGTGGCCCCGCTGGGAGTTGAACCTCTAACCTTGCCGGTGTTGGTGCCTTGCTCTGCCTCTTGGTCTACATATGGAGTGGGACTCCTCACGCCCGCTGTGTTAGATCACACTTACAGTTTGTTTTCTGTGGTCTCAACCAAGAATGGAAACGTTTCCCTTCTTACTTTTTTTTTGTATTTGGGTTATTTTGCTCTGTGCTGCCAAATTATAAGCAAACCCCGACTTAGAAAGAAAAGTGACTCACGAGTTGCGTCATTATCAGAAGAGTTTCTGTGAGCTATCCCACCAGGTTGGAGATTTATCGAAGACAAAAAAGTCCTTTTAAACTTTCAGCTATTCTTGTCTCTCTTTTCTGTGGTTTTCAGTTGAGATGTTACTGAGAAGCTTTTTTGTTGAAGACTCCTGTTGTTGTATTTTTTATTTTTGTATTTGCCAGATGTTGACATTTGTCTCTGCGTTACCCAGAATCCATTGCATTCTGTCGCCTTTTTGGTAAAGTTATTTTCTGACTAAAAAGTGCCTGTCCACAACATTTCCATCCAACCAGAATGCCTTTGTTCTTACTCAGCAAAACAAACAAAACCGAGGGCGTTTTCAAGCTTCATGGTGTAAATGAGATCTTCACAAAAAATTCAAATCCAGTGAGACTTTCTTGTCTTTTCTCACGACCCCACGCAGTAATGACTAACTCACAAGGAAATGAAGAAACGACTCTTGGACCAAATCAAAGTTTATTCCAGTTCAAAATATATATTTTTATTTCATTATTCTTTATTTTTCTTCCTGATTTCTTGTAAGCCATCTTCCAGAGTGACCTCAAGTTTACTGCCTCAGTAGAATTAATTTGAATTCCTTCTTTACATCCCAGAATGACGAGATCTTTCTCCCTCTTGTTCCTTAACCTCTGGATTGTTTGGAATTTTGAAATTCACAATTTAGTACAACACTGTCGAATCATTTTGTAATTACCAGAATTATGGGGGTGTAAATCCCACTGGAGATGATTCAGTTTATGGTCATCGTTTAGAAGAACACTGACACAGAGTGGATGGTGTTGGCATTCATTTTTTTAATCCTCATACTTAGACACAGAAGCTGGAGCGGCACCAGAAACATGTCTTTTTTTTTTTTTCAACCTCCAAAAGTGCTCCCCGCATTTGCTGAAACCATCATCCATCAGCGAGGAGTATTAGCAGAGTTTTTTGAAAAGGACCAGTATGGATTGTGGATTTATGATTTCAAGATGTGAGCAGCATTCTCAGGCGGTTGGAACGCCATCCATTTACTGTGAGCCCTGAATCAAACTGACCACTGCTTTCGTGTGATTCATGACGCGTCTTTGCAGAAATGTAATGCCTTTTACCACAGCGCATTCTTATCTGTACATATACTGTACGTGACCCCTGCAACTGTTAATTCAAACATGGTGCACTTTTTGCACAACACGCAGTATGTTTCCTGTAATTCTTATGTCAGTTTCCTCCATTAATAATGCTCATATATTTTTTTTTATATGACTTACATTTCATATTTTGACGTAATTTATAGTGCACATGTTTTGTATGCATTTTTTTCCCCTCTGGCTCAGTACGTTCATGTCCATATGTTCAATAACTGCACCTTTCCACCATATTTTCTGTCACATATTTTTACCAAACATATACATATACATAATGTTGGAATCGTAGATTGTCTATATCTGCAGAACTCTCACTAGCATTTTTTTAAACTGTACATATAACCGCGTTTGAAATTGGCTTTTTATATGAAAACATGAGGATGACAAAGACTTGAAAGTATTGCTGCAACAGCGAATGACAAGATAGATCACTACGATTAATAAGACACTAAAATTCTGACACAATAAATTTAATTCGCTTTTAAGTCACTTTGGAGTTTCAGTCATTTATATCTCAGTTTCCAACGAGATGCTGAATAAATATGACTGATCAATAGTAAACACTAAACATGTATTACTTTTACAAGACAGTGTGTTTTCTATCAGTCAACATACGGCTACTGTAACATACATTTCAAGAGCGTGGACGTGATGGATGACTCCTTTCTAATTTTCTACTGCCCAGCTCTGATCACGTAACGTAAACTGAGAGCTGAGAAGAACTTGCTTTGTGAAGTCATTTGCATGAGCAGTGATCTGAACAGACAATGAAAAGAGGGCCAACAAAAACTCAATTTAATCAAAAGTAAATTCATTCAAGAAGATGCCCAAAAAGGATAAAAAAAAACAAAAAAGCTTCTGGATTCATCTGGTTGGTTCTGCAGAGTTTTTTTTTTCCTCTTGGCAGCAGCTCTCAACGTTTCACTGTTTATGTGGAAGATCAGAGGCTGTGACTCACTGCACCGTCACGTTTACACCACTAAAGAGACGCTTTGTTTACATGAGTTTAGGTAGCGGTCAAATGGGTCAAATTCAGAAGCCTCTTTCAGGCACACACACACACACACACACACACACACACACACAGGCAGACATACACACCCAGGTCATATAAATACTTTCTCATACATATCCATGGACACATAAGCATAAACATATGCACGTGTCACCACAATGTACTGTTTAAATATAGACACACACTTAGAGCCAGAAATAGCTGTATGTGTGTGTGTGTGTGTCTGTGTGTGTGTGTGTGTGTGTGTGTGTGTGTGTTTATGTCATGCTCTTTTGTCTTCCTGCACACAGAAATCTGGCGCTGGCTTACACTAGTCAATCAACAGCTCTCTACTGTGAAACACGAGAGCCACTGAACACACACACACACACACACACACACTTTCTTCCTTTCTTTTTTCTCCCTCTCTCCTCCACCTAAGTGACCCCTTCGCTTGGCCAGCTTTGGCCCTGGATGGCCTGGCTCAGCTCTGAAGCAGCAGGACCACCGTGGCTGACCCTCAGTAGTCAGATGTAGTCAAATTTGGCCCCCGAACTGAGTGTTTCACATCCGTTACAGTCCTGGAAATGCAGGAAAACGTAAATTAATGGAGGCTCCGTGAGTTTTAATGAAGGCTGGGACTTGGCCCAGTCACACAGCCGGAGTTTACTCTGTGATTTTGTCCAGAGAATCACACCCGGCTTTATGGATTGCAGGGGAAGTGGCCGGGCTGTAGATGGAATACCGCCTGGTGTAAACTGTGTGTGAGTACACTGTGTGTGCACATCTAAATCATGCACCAGTAGAAATACAAAACAGCAAAAGAAAAATGTCCTCTATTACCAGGAAATGTTTCACTGTTAAGGTGCAAATAGCTAGTTTAGTTCCAGGCATCTGCAATCTGGATTTTCAACAGTTCAAGTAGTTTTGGTGTCATTACCAGCTAGAAAAGACTTATTACTCACTGTAACGACTGACACGACAGACATCAACTTCAGCTAATTAACGCCTGTAAAACACTTCTGCTTTGACTGAAACTGTCACTCCTGCTGATTGATAAGTGCAAAACAAATTAAATCTGTCTCCCAAACAAAACTGAAATAAATTAAATGGCCATTCAGCCTGATTATCAAGGTGGCTGACAGCACCGTTGGTTTTTAAGCACTAGTTTGAGCAGTATACCTTTGAAGGCAAAAGTGTTGTATTTGCTTGAGAGGGAAGTTAAAACTAAGTTGACGTTTGAAGTGAGCCTGAATGTCAAACTGTCCTTCTCAGAAACTCACAGAAAATGTTGGATATAAAACCCCAATTCTGATTATTTATGTGTTGAAAATAGTGAACTCTGTGCCATTAATATATCATATTCATATGATACATTCATATCATATTAATCATTAATATAATTACATAATCAAACCAGACCATCACTGAAAAGCTAAAGATTGCAGATTATGAATCATGTTTATAATATTAAGTAAAGACTAAATGAAACCCCTGACACACAATAAATATAGCTATATGAATAAGTCTCTCTTTCAGTTTTTTTTTAAGGAATGAATCTAGGATGAATTAAAACTTCAAGAACAAAGAACACAGAAATGAAACTCTGAAACTTTTATTTCTGGTATTCATATACAAGCCCTCAGCTTCTCTTTTGCTTCTGTTTCTCCTTTACACCGTTTTTATATTCTGATGTCATCTGATGACTCATTTGAACCTTTTTTTTGTACAATATAAACAACACCAAAGAAAAAGGAACAGACGCAAGCAGCGGCGACAAAGCAACGGGTGTTATGGGAAAATGTGGCAGCAATTTAGAGAAACACTAGCAACGCTAATAACAACAACGCGGCTGGAGCGACACCTCCCCTGTCTGTTTCTCATCATCACTTCATCCCTCACACACACACACACACACACACACACACTCTCTCTCTCGCTGTCTCTTTCACCTGCTTCCTGCTCTGCAACACACTGATGTGCAAGTGTGTATGGTCACATCAGAGTACACACACACACACACACACACACACACTCTCACACACACACACACACACACACTCACACACACACACACATACACACACACACACTGCTCCGCTTTTATATGTGTGTGTGTGTGTGTGTGCTGTCTCATGTGTGTCTTTGATTCTCTGCCTCAGTGTGTGTCTGTGTGATGTTTGTGTGTGTTTCGCGATAAGTGCGAATGTCGGCTCAAGTTTTCATCCAAAGTCTTTTGACAGAATTTGTCATAGAGTGCTTTTTACAGTAAACAAAGGACGATAAAAGTGTTTGTGTGTGTGTGTTTGTATGGGGGGGGGGTTGGGGGGAGGTTGGATGTGAGGAGGAGGAGGAGGAGGAAGAGGAAGGGAGGTAGCGCCTTCTGACTTTTATTGTTATTCCAGTTTTTATTCGTCTCAGATGGCGACTCAATCCCCTGTTCACCGCACACTGCCTCCTTTGTTCTCTCTCTCCTTTCCTACTCTCACTCTCTCTCTCGCTCCCTCCTTTTTCTCTTTCTCTGCTTCCTGTCTTTCATTTGTCATGCCGTCCATCTATGTCTTTATTCCTCCCCTCTCTCATCTGCCTTTTCCTTTCTCCACAATCCTGTCCTTCCTCTGCCGCCTCTCTCTTTTTACATCCCTTCCTCTCCTTCTCTCTGGAATGCTTTTCCTTCACATTTATCAAACACAACATTATTTTTATACCTCTGAATCACACTTCAATCACACATTACACTTTGCAAGTTCAGTGTCAAGCAGCAAAAAAATAAATAAGGTTAAGATCTGTTTCAGTTATTCCAATTAAAATTTTTCTAATCAGCTTTAACATCCATCTGAAATAATTTCTGTAAAATCAAGTTAAGTGAACTGTCAAACATCATAAAGTGGCATTGAATGATCATCATCTGAGTCTTTTTTATACACATTCTTAACTTTGATAACTTTAGTCTGTATTTTATCTGCATTTTCAACATTTTTTCATAATTGGAGCCACTGACATTTGTTCCTGACTGACCTCAGCAGCCATGTTTCCATTTTGAATTACCACCAAATAGATTTTTAACTTTTAGTCTGAGCTGGTCTGTGCTCAGTTTTTTACATTCATGAGGCCAAACCATCATCATCATCATCATCGTCCTCATCATCATCGTACATCATACGGAGCTCTAACCAAAAACATTCAAATCCAGTTATACAAATCACAGAGCTAACAAAAACTCTGCCTGTTGGATATTTTATCTTTCTAAATGGAGATCAGTTCAGTTGTGTTTTTTCAGGAAAAGACCCTCAACAGCAATCTGACCTGATCCTGACCCGTAGAGGTCAAAGGTCAATGTTTAACACCATACCGATGGTCACCTCAGAGTCCCTCATTTACCTCTGGATAGATGGATGAAGATGTACACACACACACACACACACACACACACACACACACACACACACACACACACACACACACACACACACAGGGTGAAGCAGCAGAACAAATTTACCTTCCGGATTAGTTTTTTTCTCTCTGTGTTTTGCTTTTTATATTATTTGCACATCTGCAAAGAAACGACCGACACACACACGAGCACACACATGCCCCCTTTCCCATCTCCTTGTGCGGTACAGATCTCCATCTCCACCCCTCTTGACCTTTCACCTCCTCTAAACAGTCGGTACTCGATTTAACCTGACCTGTCAACTACTATAACCTGAGGATCGCTACCACACCTAGACAGCTCCACAAAGAGAGAGACAGAATCAAACAGCCTCTAAGACCACATTTTCACTAAAATACAAACTCTGCTCTTTTCATTTCATGTTTTAAATGGATCTTTTTGTGCCTCACTTCCCAATTTTTCACTGTCTGTGCTTCACTCGATACAAAAATGACAAACAAAAAAAAAGTGCATTTTAAGTTCAGCACAATACCATCCTAAAATAATCTGAACAAGTTAATTATCACTTGAATTAGTCTTTGTGCTGCTGTGAAAGCAGAGCCCACAAATTACATTAACACATGTAGAAAACTATTTTGAATATAAAACTGTGTGCATTTTTATAAATACTTTAAAGCATTTGCATGCGCATCATGACGACCCCGTTCATATCCACTACACTTCAGATTAGTGGTTGTGTGCACCTTCAGAAATTGAACTCAATGGTTAAACATTTTTTTAGAGAAACTAATTGAGCTTGTCTACAAAAGCCACAAAGCTACTGTCCCGTTTCCTTTCTGCGATCCCAAAGCTCTCAAGGTGGATAAGCCCTGCCTGCCCTACCTGCCGTCGTACGAGGAGGTTTCAGCCCTCGTCTGCCGTCTAGTGGATATATGAGGCCTTCCCTTCTCTGTAGTGAGAAATTTGGGGGTAATTAAGCGTAGAAGCAGTGAAAATGTGACAGAAAGAATAACAGAAACCGAGGAGGGTGAGAAGAAAGCTGGAAGAGGAGGCAGCGAAGACGGAGAGGTCGTGAAACGGGTGACGGAGGTTTCGGGAGATTTTGGCCTCCTTTGTGGAGTTTGTTTTTGTTGGCAGTGGTGTTAATGGGTTAATGTGCCTGAGAACGCCGGGACCCATCTGAACAGTCTCACCGGACCTCCAGGGCGCACACAGATGGACACGTTACCTGGGGCTTGCAGGTTAGATGCCCGCAGCAGCTTCTCAACCCCCCCGCCCCCTCAAAGATATGACGACAAACTGAAGGAAAACGAGACAGAGATGGATAGAGAGAGAAAAAGAGAGGAGTAGGGACTACTTTACGTCGGCTTTGGCGTTGTTTGTTGGTCTTAATGGGCCTGGGAACACTTAAAGCACTTAAAGCGGTCTGACCAGTTTGACCTTCGGGGTCACGCAGGTTAAAAGCCCTCCGCTGACAGACGGGATGACAGCAAGGGAGAAGAGAGGGAGGCGGTAAAGAAGGAGAACAGGGAGAAAGGAGGGAGATGGACGGAGAAAGGGAAGAAACCGACACAAAGAGATGATGAAGTGGGGAGGAAAAAATTGAAGAGTAGAGGAGAGACGGTGCTTATTAGAGGATGACAAGTCTTATTACTAGATTTTGAAATATTGCAGATATACTGTATATATTTATTGCCAGTTACCTTCTAGCCAGTGTGATAATAAATTTATTACTGGAGAAGTTTGTGTCTCAGGAGCATGAAATTCACTTATGATCGTATATAAGTAGCCTTTATTTACTGACAGCTGACTATTTAAGGATAAATTTCACGTGGAAATGCAGAGAACAAATGCAGAGAAAAACATTTTTTTCCTTCTTGGTAAGTAAGGGGAGACAGGGGGAAAGTTATTCACAAAATGTGGTTAATAGTTGCCGTGCAGTTCAGTAATTAAATTGGCTAAAGTACAGCCACAAAGAATTTCTCACAATCTCTACATGAGCTGCACAAATGTTGGCAGCAGCTCTTGACTGTGTCGAAAATGTTTCAGCAGTTCAGCTTCTGAAATCCAGGAAATATCTGAGGTCATTTTTCAACAGACTTTGTTCACAACTAAGTAAAAATAAAAAATGGTTCAATATTTTGTGAGTTACATGCTGGAGCTATCAGTCTGCAGTGATTTAGAGGCATCTTGTTGTCACCGTGAAGTTAAAGGCAACCAGGAAGAAATAGATCCAGCCTGCCACTCTCCATAAAGTCTTTTTTACTCATTGGGTTTGTGTCCAGAGTAAACAAACAAGATGCTGCATGCTATTTAAAACTTTAAAGGTCCTGGTGGCCACAGTTTTTCTTTTTCAACTGAGTCAGTAACTGTTAAATCCAGCTTCCTGTCTTAATGCTAAGCTAAGCTATCCAACTCTACAGCTTCATATTAAACATATAGACCAGGAAGTTATACTGATCTTTGCATCTCATTCTTGGCAAAAAAAGGCAAATAAGTGTGCTCCTCCAAAATATTGAACTATTCCTTCACGCCAGCATGATCAAATGACGTCAGTTAATCCATTACAGTATGTCAAAGTGGAAGAATAACTGTCAGGTCAAATAGTTTTGCTGTCCTGGAAAAAAGATACTAAACTTTGGCATGGTAAACATTTTTAAAAGGCAGAATCAAAAATATTCATAAATGGCCTAAATAGCCAAAAACCCTGAAGGGTTACGGTATCCTTATCAAGTATGTTGATATGAGTAAATGAATATTGAAAGATATGTTGATAAATGTTCTTTATTTATTTCACTGATTATTATAGTGCTCTTGTAGAAAGAAAATGCAGATATCTGGAAGAGGAGGCTGAGGAAGGAGGGATGAAGGGAGCAGGAATAAGGGATGATAAACCGAGAGGGGAGAGGAGGAGTGTGGGAGAAGGAGAAGAAGAAGAAGGGAGAAGGGAGAGAGGAAGAAGAAGAAGGGAGAAGGGAGAGAGGAGGTCACGCTGTCAGGACGTCTGACGGAGTGTGGAGAAAGTCTCTGTCTGCTTTTTATCGTTTATCTTGTCCTCTGTCTGTGGGAGGGGAGGTGTCGTCGTCTCTCCTTTCATCTCCTCTCATCCATCTCGCCTCCTCCTGCCCTGTCTATCCTCAACATGAGAGGCTCTCTGAGTGTGTGTGTGTGGTGAAGAAGGTCAGTGAGGTTTTCTTTAATAAATACACGTAGAAAAACACACTCTTAGTCAGAAACAAATATTTTCACACACACACACACACACACACACACACACACACAGTTTCATTCATCAAATACACTTTTTCCTCCAGGACACATACACATGCACACCCACTCACACACACATATTTGGAGTTCAGTCACCTGTAACAGGCCAAGCTCAGGAACATCACGCCCCATTACACCGCCACACCACCCTGTGTGTGTGTGTGTGTGTGTGTGTGTGACTGCATGAAGCCATTAGCTGTAATATATCATTTCCTCTCTGTCTATATTTGGTCCCTTCTTTTTTCCTCTGCAGCTTCTTTGCCCTCTCTCTCTCTCTCTCTCTCTCTCTCTCACCTTTCTTTCTTTCTCTCTCGCTCTGTTGGTTTTGGTTGTGTTTTGGAGGGAAGCTACAAGTCATCCTCTCTCTCTCGTGCCACATGTAATTTCAATATTGTGTGTGCGCACTTGGATGCAAGTTCTGCTTAGTGTAGTTAATCCTCTGTCCTCACCTTGCCCGGAGATGTTTAGCGTAAGCATACCTGTGTGTGTGTGTGTGTGTGTGTGTGTGTGTGTGTGTGTGTGTGTGTGTGTGTGTGTATTTAGGGGTCTGGTTAGTATTGGATTTGCTGTATCCTGTCACGTCTACACCTGCAAAATGCTGACTCTTAATGTTTGAGTGTGTGTGAGTGTGTGTGTGTTTTGTTGTTGTTATCCATTGTTATCCAAATCAAATGTTATCCATTTTTCAACGTCTTTAAACCGGAACGTCTTTTCCCAAAGTAAGAAACAAAAAATGACATTAACTTTTGTAAAATTACTTAAAGGGGGAGCTGAGTGATTTACTGTTGCAGATTTAAAGAGAGAACAGCAAAGTCGAAGCACCAGAGGTCAATATCCAAAGACTTTTCGTAGCTCCTACAATATAACAGTGGCCTGCAACTCAATATTCCTTCATAAAGCCTTTCAAACTTCACAGCTCCACTTTTTAAGTCTCTTTGTACAAGGGTTTCACAGTCAGGCAGTACTCCTCGTCAGAACCAGTAATATAATGGTTTAAAGGTTTATTGCTAAGTAGGTTTTCACATACGAGGAACTTTTGTTGGTGTTTTGGTGCAAAAAATATAAACATGGTAAATAGGAGAATATAAGGGCGTGATGACTAAACTGAACTTCATGTATACAGCTGGTGAAGCCTTACAAAGTCACCTTGCTCAAAAATTTGTAATAAAGGACCACAAAGTCGCTGATTTGCCTCCAAACAGTGACCTTTGTTATGTCTGTCTCTGTATTGTCATTTCCTGTCATCTCTCTTCTGTCAGCTGTACAATAAAGCAAAAAAATGACACAAAAATATCAAGACAGAAAAAATATTGACATATGATACCTTGATTATGCTTGGCAGACTCATACCAGTCAAATGACAAGCTCTGGTCATGGAGGAGGGATGGATACTAAAAACAAGAAAGACTACATTTGAAGAAAGACTTTTATCATTATAATATAAGCAGCAAGTCTAATAAAACGGACCTTTGTTCCCTCTCCTCAGGTGTTGGTTCTTCCACCGTCGTGGCATTTTCGGCTTTCCTCAACGGCCACTACCCCCCCGCCGACCTGACCGGAGACATCACCGTGTCCTACAGCTCACCGACAGGTAAACACACACCGCTTTCCTTCTGGGTTAGTTTAGTTCCAATCAAAACTTTACCTTTTAACTGGATGATCATTTTGACAGATCCCAGAAATGAGTTTCTGTTTAACACAGAATAAATAGCTCTGAGCTTGTTTGGCTGTGGAAGTGTTCGGTGTTCATTTGTTATTTTCTCCGTGAGAAATGAGAATGATGTTAAGCGATGCTCTTTGGTAGAACTGCTTCTCCATACATTTAGCACATAACAGCTCTTAGATATTATAGATTTATATTGTAGCTCATCTGATAATTCATTTATTTGTTGGAAAGCTGCAGTGACATTTAAAATAATTCTCAGGCAGTGTTTAACAGTGGAAAATATCTTCAATTCAACAAGAGTCTTTAAATTTAATCCAGGACTTTCTGCATTATCATGAAGGTAAGTTACTTTATGAATTTAGTTACAGTCTGAAGCGTACAATCACATCCAGCGTTCTGTAACTTTGCCGAACACCAGCTGCTAATAGAGCGCTGACTTGACGTAAGGACATCTGGGCTCTTTCCAGACAAGCTCAGTTCATCCCCCAGCTCCCGCCAGGCATCTGTTTCCGGGCCCTGCAATATTTCTGGAAGATATTACTTTTCCCCTGCAAACCAACAAAACCGCTCTTTATTTCAAATGTCACAGACGTCCTCTTTTTTTAAAATACTGATTTCAGCATTCATTCAAGAGGCAGGTCATGAAAAAAAATCTGTGTTTTTCATGCTATTGTTTCCTTTGGATTACATTTGCTTTGGCAGGCCTCTGTTGGTGGAACAATTTCCCCTCCCCAGAAGCACGTTTAATAAGAAATGTCTGGAAATGTTGGGAAGTGTTTCTTTTTTTGTTGAGCTTTATTGTGATGCTAAAAATAGCCAAAAAGAAGTGAGCGTTTCAGTGGGCTTAGAAAGCCAAGCAGCTGTGGTGGAGAGTGAAGGGGGCCGATCTCGTGCTTTGGAAGGGACCTGCTGGACTGAAGGTAGGATTGGAAGAGGTTTATTAAAAAACTGGAAGAGGAAGAAGCACGCGAGGATGGAAAGATGAGAACTCGAGGCTCTGAGTTAGACGAAGGGAACGGGGTGAATTATGTCTGGGTGGAGAAGGATAGAGGGAGGAAAGATGCAAAAGGTGGAGAGGAAGCAGGCAGCGTTCCTGTTCATCCCAAAGGTGTTGAACTGGGTTCAGGTCAAAGCTCAGCTCAAAGCAGCCATGTCTTGAAGAACAGCCCCAGACACAAACAGTCCAAACAACTTTAAACTGTGGACTAATTTTGGGGGTGCCAATCAGTTTGCTCAACTTCTTATACGGTGCAATGTCATCTTGTGATTCTGCATGCTGACCAATCACTTTCATACAAAAACACATTCCTGGTCAGACAAAATAGTCCCCGCTGTGCAGGAGTGTGTCCAGGGGGTGGCCTGAAGTCTTACAATCTGACTGGCTACCTCATGTGCCAACCCGTTATTGTAAATTATGATTCGTTACCTGCCTGTCCAGAGGTGGGATTGTTGTTCGAACCATTAAACCAGACTTTTGTTTAGAAATTATTTTAAAACATTATTAAACATTTTACTGTTGCACATTTTCTGGGTTATCACATTTGAATGGTTGTACAATTCTGGTGTTGGGATTGTAAGGTGATTTATGTGTCTGCACAGATCAGAGCCCTACTTTGGCCACCCCGGTCAAAAGGGACACGCCCCCACAGCCATGATAACTTTCCAGAGTTGTGACATCCTGTGTTTTTTGCCGTCTGATAGGCCTTTAAATGACTTTAAATGAATCCTTTACTCAGACTGGTCTTTAGTGTCTCACCTGCACCTTAAACACCTTTGTTTCTGGTCTCTACCCCCACCAGTCCACTCTGCGGTGATCCAGCTGTCATGTGGAGTCCTGTCCGCTCTCTGGTGGTGGACTGCTAAGTGGTCATCTTAAGAGCGTGTGTGTAGACGAGTGTATGTGGTCACATCTCTGCGGTTGTGTGTTCCTGCGGTGCTAATCTCCATTAATGCCTTGTCTCCTCTCATCCTCTAAATGCTCTCCCGGTATGGGAAGAATGCATCACTTTGTCTCTATTTCTTTCTTTCTTTCTCTGCTCCCCGCCTAGGGGTGATGAGTACGCCTTAACGCCACCTGTCCCACCCAGTGGCTAAACTCTGCCCGTCTTTAAGCTCTACAAAGGCTTTGACATTTAAGAAGATTGTTGAATCCTTAAGCCCTTCAAAGGAGGCTCGACTGTGGCTGTAGTCGTTACAATCTAGAAAGAATTTCATTAGTGCCTCTGTGTGATTTTCCTTACGCCCCCGACAATGGGCTTCACACAAACACACTTCGGAGGGATCAGGTGGTCAAGTTGGCATTTACAGTGCATTGTTAGCTCATACACAATGGGCATTTTCATCCCAGCAGTCAAAGATAAGTTACGACTGTGCGGATAATTTCCATAAAACACGGCCAGCCATGATTCATTGGTTGCTAAAGCCAGTGCGTGTGGAAACCCAGGGAGCTAGTTGGCAGCCTTTATTGTTTTCTCCTGTTTTATTGAGCTTGCCGGAGTGACCGGCATCTCCATATGCTGATGTCTCGGGGAGGCTGGGGTATTTTTGTTAGGTCCTTCCTTGTGTAAATCCATTTGCAAAGGAACCTTTTGCTGGCCAGCTGATGTTGTATGTGTTGCTGGTTAACTCTGCCAAGCAGATCATGTTCTCAGCCTGTTTGTTCGTTTGCACCGTAGAACAAAAACTTTGGTGGAAAGTCAGGCCTCCGTCCAGGGAACAAGTGGAACGCTTTTGGAGCTGAGTTTTTAGTTCATTTCAGCTGCGCTTATTTGTAAGAAAAAATCTGGCACATACACGCCTCGGTTGTATTTTGACGCACATCTGTCTGCAAATGCACATTTAACAAAGTCTGTTTTTCTGCTTTTGAGGCTTGTGGAGCGTTAAATTTCACAAGTTTCAGTTCGGTGACAGTAGTAGTTTGAGTGTTTGATTTCACACTAATCTTTCTTTGTGCTTTAGGGATGACAGCTAGAATTTTCATCACCTTTCTCTTTCATTTTTAATCTTATTTGGACAAAAGCTTTTGTTGTGTTCGTGATATTTTAAAAGGAGTTGAGGAGATTGGAGCTTTAGAGCCGCCTCAGACGTCTTCGCTGCTTTGCTCATGGGCTCTTCAGTGGCACAAGGACTCTGTTTGATGCTCTCATAACTAAACAAACACTCTTACCTGCGCCAGTAAAAAGCCAAACAAATAAGAAATCATTGATAAGTTCAACAGAGGATGATGTGCTTCCTTGGTTAAGTTTGAAACTCCCACAATGCTGATCTGCTCAGAGAGGAAAAAAGTCACGGAGGAATATTTTATTATTTTATTCCCAAGAAAAAAAAGAGAAAGCACTTTGGTGTTTCTGTAGTTAATTATAGCAAAGAACACCTTCTCAACCTTCTCAGTTATCATTAATATAATAAAGGCCTGCAGTCATGATTTTTTTTTTTTACCACAGCGGTTAATGGATCCAGTATTTCACTTTTTTCAGGCAGTCAGATTTCTCAGCCGTTACAGGAGATTTCAGAACAGGAAGGACTGCTTGAACACAGGCCAGGCTGGCAGCGGGCCAGGTGTGGCTACCGTGTGTGTGTGTGTGTGTGTGTGTGTTAGGGTTGCAAGTGCGCTTCTTCTTGCTCCATTTAACATGTCCTTTACATTTAACTGGAGCTTTCACTCAATGCTGATGCTTTTAGTTCGTTCTTGCTCTTTTTTTTTTCTTGCTCTCCTTCCTCTTTGTGTTGTTCTAGCCCTTTTTTTTCCTCATTTCTCTCCTCCAGTTCAGCTTTTTTCTCTCTTTTCTTTGGCGGCGCAGAGCGGTAAGAGAAGGTTGAGACGAAGTAATGACAGAAGCTAAAGTGTATTTTAGGATTAGATAATACTGCTAAATATGAACATATTCAGAGAATTTCTTGTCGATTCATGAGAGGTGGATCAGCCATAAACGCCCCACTGTGTGATTTAAAGAATATTACACATATTAAAAGTTATTATATATAGTATATCTGAGAATATACTGGAGCATTTCTTATGTAGAAACCATGAAATTAGTATAGGTAATACAATAAATCACCAATAAGGCCTCAAAAGTACAAATTAAAAGAGGCGGCACATTTTCTAGTGTTGTTAATTAGATAAACATGATGCATTTGTCATGAAAGGATTAAAAATATTAGAATATCTAAATAAAAGACAGAAATGTGATGAGCGATGGAGGCAGTTATTACGGGAAAGAGAGACTGCAGTGAGGAAGTGTGACTTTCATCGAGGTTTAACAACACGCAGACCTTCTGACTCAGCACCTCGGCCCCTTTTCATTGGCCCGCGACCCACCATCTGCTTCTCATTCACCTTCACAGGAAATCCTCCTTGACCAATCAAATCAGAGCCTAATCGGCCAGACGTCTACTGCTGCGGCCTAAAGGTTAGAGGAGCGGGAGGCCGACTGTTTGAATCCCCGAGCAGCTGCAGCGAGGAGGAGGGACGAGATGCTCTCCGAGAGTTCAGTGTTACTTTAGCTAAACATAAAGCTGCAAACAAGTGAAAAACGGCCGTAAATATCTAATATATCATTTAAGCTGGACTTATGGTTGTTCTAACTTCTGAATTCATGCACAAATTTGTGCTACAGGAATAGTTTCGGTCTGCTTCTTTCTGTATTTCAGGTTTCAGTATGAAGAATAGTTGTCTTTTTCCCTCTTCTTTTACTTTCTGTCAGATCAATTTTCAAATTAACCTCTTGACGAGCTGCTATTTAATTTGGGTTTTCGACATCTTATTGTATTCAGGATCGCTCTGGCTCAGTCGGGAGGCTGCACTCTCCTCCAGCGGTACTTTCCAAAAGTGTGGGAAGGCGAACAAAGCTCTCCCAGAGTGTGTGTGTGTATTTTTTAAGTTTGTGTATATCCATATGCAGGAAGATGAAGGTTTTCCTGGGGAATCCCCTCCTCCAGTGGAGAGGAGGAGTGACACCTCCTGCTTCTTTTTCTGTGATCTGTCTGAATTTTATTTTTTTCTTTCTTTTTTCTTTCTTCTCATCTTCCTCTTTGCAGAGCTCAATCCCAAAGGTAAGTGTTTGGTTTGTTTGTAGTGCTGCATAGAGGAATGAATAGAAACACACACTTTCACTCTCACACACACACACACACACACACTCTGTTAACGTGAACTGCAGGCACGACATACACGTGTGTCCTGTATTTTGGGACGTATTTTTAATACTCTTTAAAATGCGCTTTACTGTATGCATTCCAACACACACACATTACTGTATATACAGGAAGAGACGGCTGCCTACTGTTTATGTTCCTGTAACGTGATACTTGGCAAACTTCCACACTCTCACACACACACACACACACACACACACACACACACACACACACACACACACACACCTCCTCACTCTATGGAATAAGTAAATATCCATTTTTATCCTTTTATACTCTCTGCAGTTTACACAGAAATATCATCTGTTAAACATACACACGTACAGGCGAACGGAAACGCATTCACTAACATGGTCTCACACACACACACACACACACACACACGTATTCCAGCAGTAGTGTTCCTAGTCGTCACTCACTGTTTGTTTTAGTCCGTCTGAGTTTGTGTGCTTTGATACAGAATAGGATGTCCTGTAATCTATAGCGGGCTTAGAGACCCTGCAGTAGTATACACACACACACACACACACAAATACACGCCCATGCCTACGAGGGAGAAGTTTAACGTGCAGTGTGACCCCAACTCATCTCATAAAATGCATGTTACCAATGATATTTTTTAATAACCGGCAACGTCCCCTCAGCACTTCAACAAACTTAAAGTACATTAAGAAAGCAAATCAGTTCACACACATCTTTATAATGATGCCCACACTTAAAAAATTAAAATAAAAGTGTATATTGATAAAGAAAGCTCACATTTCAACACCACTGTTTACCCTTGTTAAGCCAAACAGCCATTTTCTAATTCTTTAACTTAAACAAGAAGCCAATAAAGAAGTTTCTGCAATGTTAATATGATTTAAACAACAACTGAACAGCCTCCACATTTATTTAACACTGAGCCTGAAACAGCTGTTGATTCACAAACTTTTATTGTTAAATGTTAAAATATAAAAGACACCTTTAAAGCCTTGTTGCTTGTGGCTGTCAGCGTATTGTTGGCTTACAATATTGCCCTGAGTACAAGCAATCACTCCTCAAAAACATTGAAAACAGTATAAAATAGTTTTTCCCTGCTTTTGATTTCTACATATCTATGATTTTTATTATCTTAAACTTAAATATGAGGTCAAGACTACAGAAGTGTTGAGGTTCGGTTTGATCTCAGCCATTATTACATGATAGAAATGTCAGATTATTAATTAACTGTAAGACAGGGGACGTGAACTGTGGTCGTTTTGCGTCAAAGGATAACATTTATCCGTTATCAGTCATCCAGAAATCCACACCTGGACTGAAATTCAGGTCACTAACACAGACTAGCTGCATATGAGCGTGAGCTTTGCTCTGGCTGTGTATCACAGAGGAAATGACAAAAAGACACACACATATCTTTGATACACACACACATTAGATCTTTTCGCACGCACACACATTTTACACACAGACACACACACATGGCTGACATCACTGCAGCTGTGGTAAGAACCTGATCCTGTACAGTGGTCCTCTACTCAAATAAACTCTGTGGTCTCTCTCTCTCTCTCTCTCTTTCTTTCTCCCCCTCCATCACACACACACACACACACACACACACACAGATTCCAGATGATTTGAATCAGAGTCCTCTGACTCGGCAGTACATTGGAGGTACAGCAGCTTTAACAAGTAGCAGCCGCTGCGATCGATTGTGATTTTAAGTGTGTCTAACAGTTGACGAAGCTGTATTTTCCACATCATCAGAAGTGCAGGTGACTATCGGGGGGTCAGGCATTGCAGTGTGTGAAATATCCATAGATTCAGGTGCGTTAAACTTCTCAAACTGCGAATTACTGAGAGTTCACAACAGGCAGTGAATGAAATGAAGATTCTGTGAGACAAACATGGAAACCTCAGTTTACTGTAGCTGAGAAACAGCGTTTGGTCACTTACTCACTCTCTGAAACATCCCCTCAAACACCGACCGCCTGCTCTTTATCTTTCCACTGCATCCTGTCATCACTCACGTCATCAAACCGAGTCTGAAAGTGGCGACATTTGACGTAGGCGAATGGTGTAACATTTATTTATTCCCATGGCAGCGCTGACACGTTGTGATCCAGCATCTGAATGCAGCTCCCGTTTAGCTGACGCGACTCAGGATATGACTTCAGCACATACAGACAACAATGGAGTCAGCTGGAAATCATAAGAGCGCCTGAAGAAGCCTGCTGCTGTTCTGTTCAAACGATCAGAAAACATCAAGTGCCTCACAGCTGACAGCGATTAAATTACAACATGGACAGTGTTTTTCTGTCTAATAAGCCTTGGATTTTATGAAACAAGAGATATACTACTTAAAAAAATGTTTTTACTTACAAGTAAAAACTCTTACATTTACTTGGTCCGTGCTTGCAGTGATTTTTTTCAACACCATTATCTCAAGATCACAAGTTAATGATGTCGTTATCTCTCAATATCAAAGCAGTTTTTCTGGTGATAACTGGATAATTGTGTTGTGTTGAACTCCAAAATGAGTGTGTGGTTCATTTGAGCACAGCTGATTTCAACCTTCAAGATCACTGTGATGACTGTCAGGGAGGATCCATAACTGATCAATAATTAAGGCCTAAATGTGGAGTTTGCTTTGCTGCAGTTTCTTCATTGGAGCAGACAATCTGGTTTTATAGTCTCCAAAGATGAGAGGTTGACCCATCTCTCTGCTTCAGCCAGCAGCTGCTCAAATAAAGCCGTTATATATATTATATAGAAATAATGAAGACATTATTAAGCTCATCCTGTTTGCCGTCCCACTGTACATAATGACCCCCACAGCATCTCCACAGAGCCTACAGACACCTGCTGATGGAAACTAACTGGAGATAAACACACAAACATCACAAGAAACAAGAGGAAACACACTCTGATTTCTACTAACAGGTTCATCTCAAGATAACTTCTCAAGATAACTTCTCATATACTTCTCCTTTTTTCAGAGGTATATTTTCTTTCCTACCTTGTTTTTTTGGTCACTTCCTACAAATCTGTGAGACCTCATCTTTGTGGTTCATCATCCAGACTTTCTCAAAATGTTCATTCACCTTCTTCCTTCAGAAATAGAAATTTGAAGCCTCCGGTCCCTGTTTCAGTGTGAGTTTAGCTGAAGTTGTTCAAAGTATTTACTGCCCTCTGCCTTTCTGAAATGTTCAGTGATCCCCGAGGAGCGGCTTTAGCGACAATTAGTAATACAATACAGCAAAGAAAAAAGCTGAATGCAAATAAAGTTCATATTAAAGGGGGATTTTAGGCAGATGTGGTTTGTGGGCTCAGGTTTCGGGTTCAGGTTTGGGGTCAGTACAGCGGGGGTTTTACGTTTGTTAACACGGAGCTAGTTTACATTATTCAACACAAAATTTATGTCACCTTTGTTGCTGTAATTATTATTTATATTGTTAACATAATACAGCTGTGTGGACGTCCAAAAGGCGTATTGCAGATGTGTTGAAAATGATGCCTTTTAAAAGTTTGCTGTGTGAAAGTGTAGTTAAACACACACACTGATACACACTTGGGCATGCAGGTAAATCTCTGTACTGAGGGCGTAACCCGGTGACGACAGCCTGGAAATGGACAGAGGTGCGGTGGAACAAGACGAGATTTACAACCACACACACACACACACACACACACACACACACATTCACACACTCACAGTGGTGTGACTAGTAAATGGCGATGCTGAATTTCAGATGAAAAATGTTTCCCCTGGCCTTTCATGACCTCCACTCTCTTCCTCCATCTCACCTTTCTCTTTCTGCCCCTTCTTCTCTTCTTCAATCTCCTCTCTCTCTGTTATACTTTCAACTTTAATCTCTTTTATCTCCATCTCTAGTTTCTCTCTGTTGTCTTTAACTTTTTATTACGCTGCTTATATTTCTCCCCACCTCTCTCTCTCTTTTCCTCGCCCATCATTAACACAAGAGAAATAAAGTTTTTTTTATTTTGTTTTAAGGTTAAATTCCTTTATCTGAACTTCATAAAATAAAGATAAAATAAATGAATGGATCAATAAAAACAATGCTGTTTTTATCTTCTTCCTCGTGGAAGTCTCCCGTTCGCTCAGACAGAGGAGCTTTTAAAGGACCGTACCTGTTTTTAATATGCTTTACCTTACCGTTGATCCTTTTCCAAAGCACAGTGTTTTTGATTTTTTTAAAATGTTTTTTCCTTCCTTTCAGGCAGTGAAGCCAGTGGCTTCATTCATTTCAGTTTGTTATGAAATTGAACTTGGAGAGACTTGAAACCTGCTCAAGTCAGGCAATCCATCACAGCGTACATCGTGTCTGCTCTGATTATTGTCAAAGTTACTTTAAAACTCAGTGCTGTGGCTTAAAAAAATACCATAAACATATATACGTGTAACGTGTAGTAAAACAGTTATTTAAAAGAAACTCGAATGATTATTACATATCAGTATCAATAATGGCTAACACAGAGACGAGTTAGCCTTTAAAAAGAGGTTTGCACTTTTTTTTAAACTTTGACGACATGTAGATCTAACACACTCTGATTTGTGTGTTCAGTGTGATTTATCGCTCAACTCTTCGATGCACCTGGACGAAGCATCAATGAGAAATTTGGCGAGGGAGGAGAGAAGAAAGTGGACCGCCCGACAGCCCTTCTTCCTCTCCATCCATTTTCTTTCTCTCTACTTGCCTTTCATCTGTTTTCTGCTGTTTTCCTTGGCTTCACTTCCTCCCTTCTTCTCTCCCCGCCTCACCTCATGCATTCAAACCAAATGAAATTATTCCCATAATCACATAATAGTTGCATGTGTGTAATGAAAAGGTGCACAGTAGTTTCAGGTAATTATTTCTATCTGTAATAACCTGGAACGTTCCATAATTAAACTGTTCCTCCCTCCCACCACGGCTGTCGTTCCTCCTATTATTTCTCCTTCGGTCGCTCTCTCACACCGGTTTATTTCCACTCCTTTTTCTGCCCGACTCGAGTTTTCTCCCTCTCCTGTCATTAGCTTTCCTCCTCTCCCCCGGTTCCTTCGCTCCATCTCTTCTTAACAACTGTTTTCCTCCATCGCTCCTTTCCTTTCGCACTGTTATTCTAGTTAAGTGTAGATTTCTGCCAAGCTCAGCACTGCTTAAGCTCAGGACATAGTTATAGTTGGCCTTAACTCTCCTCCCCCCTTCTTTTTATTATTTTTTTTTCTGTTCTCAAAATTTCCCCCCACATTTCACAAAACTTCCTTTTTTACTCTTCGACAAACCCGGTGTTGATGTTGAGTCTCTCGGTCTCGTAGCTCTCAGATACTCGTGTAATGTGAATATCTGCAGTGTTGACTGTGTTAACAAATGTTAACCAGACTGCTGTTTGGAGAGCCGTGCCGATCTGGTTTGATTCGCTGTAGGGGAGTTTTATGGAGAAGAGCAGCACTTAAAGGGGAAGAGGGCTCTGAATTTAAAGTTGTTTTTCAGGAAAAGGAGGAGGAAAAGTTATGCCAAAGATTGCAGAATCAATCAATTAATGGTATTATTGTTAGAGGTAGTACTTTAGTGCCATTTGTAGTGTGAGTTGAGGCTATTCTGAAGAGCAAAATTATATCAAGTATATATCCTGTAACTTCTGTTAACCAAAATACCTTATCAATGTAATGAAACTTATTGTTAACTATTCGTTTTTAATTTGCAAACAAACAATTAACCTTGACAAAGAGAGTCCACAGTTCAGTGGCTTTGCTGCAAAATCTGACAAGCACAATTGTGGAGAACGGTGGAGAAAAAGCAGCATAAAAAGCTAATGTTAAAATATTTGGATATATTTTCTTTTTCTCAGGAGTTCCCAGGGTTCTCCAGTCCAGGTTTAGTCTTCCTCTGGCGTTGGTGTGTGTTCCTTCCTCTCCAGCCAAAACCACCAAGTTTAAGATCACCGTGGACACCAACCAGCCGCCGGTTGACCTCAACTCCATCTTCCCAGGTAAAACACACACACACGCTGAGTACACACACACACACATTATCCAAACACTGACACGTGCTCATGCTGTTCTCAGCTTCACAAACATTCAAGACTCTGCATCTGAACCACATTTTCTATCAATCAAAACACACTGTTTGGTTTCAGACTCTGGCAGCAGAGACAGCTGTGTGATGTTGGCGGAGTTTCCACACACGAATACACACCTCTGACCCACGTTATCACTGCCAGTACACTCAGCGCGTTGATGACTGTCAACTAGATTACCCCAACATCTCTTCAACTTCTTTTTTTTTTCTTTTTTTTTTAGCATAGTGCAAGATATAAAAGAAGAACATACATTTAATTTACACACATTTTGCTTCATGAAACAGTGGAAATTCTTTTATTTCATCGACCTTTTAAAATAAACATGCAGCTGTATCTTTTGTTACAATTATGTATGCAGAATAAATCTCTCTGGACCCATGCAGCCAGTGATCTTCATACACAGGTTCAATTCCTGGTGTGGGAAAGGTTTTTGCACAAAAATGTATAAATGAATCAAACGGGCTCAGGTTATGGGTGCCTGGGCCTCAGCAGGTAGAATAGATAGACAGATATACAAAATGCAGTGGACGTCCATTACAAAAAAGGTAAAGGTAAATAGAGAAGTGCAAGAAGTTTAAGTGATCCACTAACTGCAGGTTCGATCCTCCTGTCAGCATGTTGAAGTGTCGTTGAGCAAGTCGCTGAACCCCAGTTGATCCCTGTGATGAGGCGTGTGAGTGCGTCTGCGATGAAACAATCTTTTTTTTTTTCCCACTCTGGCATTATAACACGTCACGTTCAGTTCATCTGAAGTGGATCGGTCGAACAACAAATGCTGCTTCAGGAACAATGAAGCGGCCGCCAAACGAGCGGAGAGCTACGAGGGCGAATGAGAGAGTCTGTGTAACTGTGCATGTGAATACATTTATAGGAGTAATCAGCTGTTATGTATCTGTGTGTGGTTGTGTATTTATATGAGTGTGTTTATGCATGTTTATTTATTTGTGATTCTGTGTGTGTGTGTGTGTTTCAGCCCTGGGAATCTCTGCTCTGTTTCTCCATTATCTGACGATCGGCTGCAGTCAGCAGCTCTGACGTCTAAACACTCAGTGTTCATACCGATCGTGTGCTTTTTCTTTCTTTTTTTTATGTAAAAAGGGATTTGCGTAATCTCCTGTCTGATTATATTGTGTGTCTTTGTGAACAGTGTGACTGTATCTTGTTCACCTTTGTTGGCGTCTTGCATCATGATAGGCTTTGCTATCTGTCTCATCACGCTGCTTGTCTGTCTTTCCGTCTCTGTCTCTCTGTCTCTGCAGAGTTTTCAGCAAAATCAGAAGATAAGGACGGGAACAGTTTGGCTTTCCAGTTCCTGTCAGGGGGCAAGGTTACTGTGCTGGCCTCCAAGACCTCCCGTGAGTCTGACAACAGCACCACATGATGAGCAGGATTTACCTCCATGAAAACTGGTTTCAGTTTTCCCCCTGACATCTTTATATTCATCTTTTCTATACCTCTTATTTCTCTCATCACTTCTGTCGACCCTGACAATCCTCCCCATAGTGTGTCTTAAAACTCTATCTCTTAATTACACCTGTTGACACCTCTCAGAACTTGATATTTCATTATGACTCTAAAACTTTATACCTCAATACATTTTGATATTTTTAAATACCTTTTCACAACATTTTAATACTGTTATTTCTATACTACATTATACTTTTCTTACTTTTCGTCACATCAACATCACACACTCACATGAGAACTTGTAAAATACAGACAGAGAAATCTGGTGATCACAGAGAAATCTGGTGATTCATCTTGCTGTATATGTGAAAAATACCCCAGGCTGTGGTGTTTACAACTCAAACTGTTAATTTTGAAATTGTTAATCTCACATTCTTGTATTTATAACCAGTGTTATATAACGTGTGTATTTGAATAGATCAGCATTTCGATTTTTTTTCCCCATCTCATCTACAGATCATTTGTATATTTAACTCTTTCATTCATGTCATTCATATTGATTATTGTCATGTTGTCAGCTCCTGTGTAAGTGTGTCTGTCTGCTTGTTTGTTTGTCAGAGCGTTACCGTATCCAGAGCAACAGTTTTGAGGACATGTGGCCGGTGGTGAAGGAGCTGGTGCAGAGATTCGACCACTATTTCTCCAAAGTGGGAGTCAAAGATTTCAAGAAGAGCTTCAGTGGGCCGCTCCCGCTGCAGGAGTACTTCCTGTCTGTGGACCACCACTTCCAGGTAACACACACACATGACATGATGGATTGATGTCAGACAAACGTGACTCTAGATTCAACAACAGTCAATCAGTTAACATCTCTCTTTACAAAATGAGATCTGCTGCACTTTGTACTCATAGTTAAGTCATCCTGTGCCCCTGTTTGTGTGTGTGTGTGTGTCAGCTGCGTGTCAGCGCTCAGCAGTACCAGGATCTGCTGTCAGAGCAGGCCGTCCAGTTCAGAGCCATCCAGCGCCGCCTGCTGACCAGATTCAAAGACAAAACCCCGGCACCCCTGCAGAACCTGGACACGCTGCTGGATGCCACTTACAGCCAGGTCAGGCCGACACACTCGCACTCACGTGGGCAACAAACGAGAGATGAGAATAGGAACAGCTTGTCCGACTGGTTACAGAAAGTCTCAGGGGCCTGCAGGGGGCACAGGAGAGCATTTCTGAGGAGGAACTCGGGGACAGTCTTCTGCGAATGCGAGCTAAACGTGGATAAGAAGCGAAAAATTGATGGTTTTTTGTTGTTGTCTGACTGTTGGAGGAGGATTTATTTGCTCCCTTTTCCCTGTCTTTCATTAACTCACACACACACACAGCGATGACGTGTTAGCGTAGATTTACAGTGTGAGAGTTGTATTCTGCTGATTTATGGACTTCCTCTCTTTAGGTGATTAGCTGTGAGCTCACACCCAGTTGGACTCACTCACACACACACACACACACACACACAAAATCAGTTTAAACAGACACAACTTGTTACGGATACACAGACACACACTCTCTCATTCTCCGCTCTGTCGACTGTGTGTGTTTTATGTGTGTGTGTGTGTGCTGTAGCCGAGGTCAGTGTAAAGCTGATTTTAAAACAAAGCAGCCGTAAAGCTTTTGTCTCGCCCTTTGTTTAAGTTTGACGTATGTGAGGGTGGACCTGCATGTAGTGTCTGTGTGATACTGTGTGTGTGGGAAACAAAGTGATGGTTCCTTGCCCCTGCTGTTTACTCAAGAGGCCGACTTGGCGGCCATCAGCTCCACCGTCCATTAGCTTTCTCGTTAGCGTAGCGCGGCTGTGTGACATCATGTCTTCATTAGCCATCGAAGCTGTCAGTGCGTCACCGTTTGGCTCCGCGTGATCAGAGCCACTTTCTCTGTCCGGCACGCCGCTCTGACAGTACACTCATTTAATGCACATTAACTACCAGAGCTGTGAGACATTGTTGGAGCTTAATGAGTGGAAATTAATGAGCTTGTTGAAGTCCTTAATGCCGTTGTAAACCAAATAAACAGAGCTCACCTCAGGCCAGCGATCAGGGAGCCTCGTCTGCGTTAAATGTTGATGTTCTCACTTTGTTTAATGCGCACCGCCGTAACTGTTTAATCAGCGGCACTTATAGCAGTCATACTTCAACAGGAATGTTTTTTCAAGCATGCTGGACAGAGATAAAAATATCAACAATCAATGACTTGAATAAACTGTGATAAAACTGTTGAGGTAATAACAAGAACTGAAAGAAATCACCAGATCCAGAGTTTCTTTGTGAGTCTGTTGATAAATGTGGCCACCCGCTGACTACCTGTCTCACCTGTCCTCCAAAGAGACAGCTGTTTAGATGTTTTAATATAGCACAGATCTCTGTTTGACCACAGCTCGACTTTGGTACCGGTTGGTTCAGTGAATCACTGATAATGCCAGAAAAATATAAAAAATTCAAACATAAATCAAACAGCTTCACCTTTTACCCTTATCAATATGCGAGACTGATCCAGAACATTGACTGTTTGTAAAGATGGACGACGTGTCTCCACTTACAGACTGTACAAAAGTGAAGCCAAAATATCTCGGTTACGGGCGCCGCCATCTTGAGACTTGACGTCATGTGGAGTCTGCACAGTAATAATTGGGGGGAGGAGCCTCAGTATTGAGGTCCCGCCCACACACCTTCCCAACTCGATCAGTAATCAAGAATTAGTAACCGCTAACTAACGATCATCTGCTAAAGTTAAAGTTGCGTCTCATCTTTATGTCCCTACTCTTTGTACAATTCATAAAAAGATATCTGCAGGCGCCTCCACAACTACCTCACTATGATTGACAGCTGCCAATCATATAACCCCTTTTAATAGCATCAAATAACTAATTAAAACTAAACTGATCAGAATAAAAATAACAAAAACACTTGAACAAACATCAGTGTGATAAGTATGCTTTGGCTTCACTTTAAATAAATAGAGAAACTTCTGAGAACACGATGGACAGTAAATGATAAGAGGGAGACAGACCGAGCTGTGTAACTTTGTGTAACCTCCTCAGACTTTGCGTTTTGTTCAGTTTGAATTACTTGTCAAAATCATCTTACGCCTCTCTATCTCTTTCACTCAGTCTGATATTTAGCTCTGATATCATGACTCTGCCTCTCTGAGCTAATGTTTCTTTTCTGCTGTCACTCCCGTCCATCACCCGTCCTTCCTCCCTCTGCCTCTTTCTCTCTCTCCCTCTCTCTCCCCGTCTTCCCGTCTTCCCGCCATCCAGTGGCTCGCATGCGGGAAGTTTCTGACACACTATACACTCTGTAATGTATACACACCGGCCATAATGGAGGCTATCGACGCTGGTCGGAAGAGTGATGAATGCGTCAAATTAATAATTCATGTGGGTATTAGGAGTCATGCTGCTGAGGCCACGGCCAGCTCAGCAGTTTGCCTTCTGTAACAGGACGGGTTTCATGAGGATACAGCACATCCTCATTTTTATCCGACGACTTACAGGGTAGTTGGATAAGCCGAAACTCAAATATGCTTTTAATTTGAAAATTTATTCTTCTGTCAGCCAGAAACCATGACCAAATTTTATTTCAATAATCTGGTCACAGTTTCTGGCTTTTCATATTTCTTCCTCTCCAAGCTTTTTATTTATCATCATCACTGAATTTCTTTCAGTTTCAGGCTTTCTGGTCTCTATTTTGGTTTGATTTTTCTGTCCTTTGACAAGAACATGATTAACAACCCATTCAACAGTCGATTATAAATAACTTTAATATCTTTTAGTTTTACATTTTCATTAGTTGCACTTTTAACACTTTGCTCAGAAACACTTCAGGACGGAAAGACGTGTTCCTTCGTTTCACCCACTGTAAACTTTCTCCAGTCAATATGAGGCCTTTTAATCGATGAGTTCCTGGTCAAAAACCCTCACCAGGTGAAACCTCAGAAGACTATTTAGGAAGTCGAAATGCTGTGGGTGTTTACCTCGTGAAGCCGCGGCTCCGTGCCAGCAATCATACTGTTGTTAGAACGGCAAAGGAATGTGTGGCCAATCAGGAATGCTGGTGAACCAGGCACCTCTTTCATTTCGGCCCGAAAAGGAATGTCTGCTGGGTAAATTTTCTGCATCAATCTCGGGTGATGTGGGGGACTTCCCCCTCGTTAGCGGTGTGTGTCTCCAAACGCAGCGGCCGGCCATCGCCGACGAGCCGTCAGAGATAAGAGGAACGAGCTCCCTGCGAGAATACTCTGCGGTCGGCTGTGCATTTATGCAGCGGAGGATAATATTTCCATTGTTCATGCTGCCTTTATGGGCCTATACTTTATTCATGAATTCCTGAGAGCCAGCGAGCCACGTCTGACTTTACGTGCATGTATGTGTAAGCGCAGGAAACTTTTTCATCTGCTGACCACAGTGGCTGGACTCCAAAATACACCCGATGTTTGAACCGTCTGACCGGCCAAACATGATTGATGAGTTTCGGAATAGAGTACGACCCATGAATGATTGTTTGTGACGTCAGAACGGCCGGTCGATAAGACAAACCAGCTATGGACAAAATTCGCCGCTTTGTGCAGTCATTGGTGGTAATTTCCAGCTCCTGTCCCGGTTGGGGGTGTGTTTCTCCTCCACCTCCCTCCGCCATCACTCCTTAAAAAGCCATCAGTCATCGCAGCCCCTGTGTTTAACACTCTCCCCTCTAACTGGTCTTTGATTGATCTGTGGCAGCCAGAGGTTATCCTGGGTCTAGTGCTCTTCGGCTAACTAACTCGCTAACCTCTCAAAGCCGAGGGGAAACCCGGGCCTGTCACTCAAAGACTTAAAAACTAAAAGCCCTAAAAGGAGTTTGTGGAAATGGATGAAGAGAGGCCAAAGGGGGCAGAACTAACGGAGGGAGGCTTTTCAGTTTCCATAAATATTTTCCGTTTCCGCTGGAGGTGAAACGTCCGTCGTTTGTTAGTATGTCTGGGAGGTTGCAGCGGTGGGGGGGGGTAAAGGGGGGCGCTTGGGAGCCGGGCCGGGTCGAGCCAAGCTGAGCCTCCCTGTAATTATGAGTTCAAACGCTGGAAGAGGGCGGCTCGTTGACTGACGGGGTGACTGACAGGCCGTCCAGGGGCCTCGCCGGGCCCCTAATGGAGGCTTCTGGTAGACAGCAGCTTGATTTTTATCTGGCCCCAAATGGAGCTCTGAACATGGCTAAACACAGATCCCACTGTGGAGCGCAGGACCACCGCCACCGCCATTAACAGCCGGGCCTCTCACTCCCCGTCCTATGTGTGTGTGTGTGTGTGTGTGTGTGTGTGTGTGTAAGAGTACATGAGGAATTGTGCATGTGTATATATGTACGTGTCCTCGTGTTTCATTCGGCCATTTGTGTGTTTTCACATCCATGACTGTGTGTGTATTAATGTGCAGAAACATAATTCATAGATTTTGTGTTGCTCACTTGTGACGGTGTGTGTGTGTGTGCAGGTTTGTAGACTCTGTGGACATCAGTATCCATATACAGTCTGTGTGTGTGTGTGTGTGTGTGTGTAGGTGGGTCAAAATATTTGGACCTGACTTAAACCTGACAAAAAATAAGATTCAAGGACAGTCCGAGCACATCTACTGCTCATCTGTATTATCTATTTTATATTTTATTTATATATTTTATTTCATATTATATCCTAGATCTTGACCTTTTGGTAATTTTTTCGTGTGTGGTTTTCTTTCTTATTTTTTTTTTTACATCGTTAGAAGGAGCCTGCAACTCAAGAATTTCATGGTGACTTCTCTGTGTAATTGTTATAAATTTACAAATAAAATCTGAAATCTTAAATAGACCCAAGGGCTTTAGCTTATTTTGTTTAACAGAGAAGAGTGAAATATTTAAAAAAAAAAGTATAATTGAGGTGCAGACATTCGGGTATTGTATCGGCATCAGTATCGACACTTTTAAAGCCTTACACCTTCCCCTGTGTCACTGTGTGTGTTTGCACATTAAAACGTGTGTGTTCATGACAAGAAAGTGTATGTGTGTGTGTGTGTGTGTGTGTGTGGTGTGAATGGCAGGTTCTTAGGTGCCCTGTGTGTGTTTGTGTATCAGATTAAAGGACCAACAGGAGCTGAGAAACGTCCTCTCTCTCTCTCTCAATAATTTGACTTCTCTGAGGAGATGTTTCACCCCAGGAACACACACATTTACACCCATCAGTACTCTCTCTCTCTTTCCCCCCTCTCTCTCACACACACACACACACACACTCACACACACACACTCTGAGGCCGCTCTCCAGCTGAATGGAGCTCAGAGGGGTGAAGGTGATCTGGTTTGTTTTCCTTCAGACAGTCTGTTTATGTGACTGTCTGTCTTATCAATGAATGGCTGTCTTTCATTCAGCTGACTGACACTCAGGGTTTTGTGTATTTTTGTGTGTGTGTGAGTGTGTGTAGCTGATGGGATGTCGCCTAGATGACGGATATGGTCTTTTTAAAAATTTTTTTTTATCCTCTGATGAGAAGCCACAGCTCCACCTGTGTACGGACACACAGACGTTTCCAGGTGTTTTGCTGTAGTTTCTGTGGTTAGGACAGTCTCGAGTGGCACTCCTGGTTTCTTTAAGGAGTTTTAAACTAATTCTTACAAGTCAACATGTAAAACAGAGTTTCTCCACTCATTCATTTAACCACCATGAGGTTTGTAGAACAGCATAATCTCTTTCTCTGCCTTACAGCTCTGATTAGCGGTCAGCAAATGGAAATCAGCTGGTGTTTAAAGCTGTATTTCATTGTTTTGGATTTAAATCTAAGTCCTCTCTTTAATTCCAGGTAGCATTAGGTCATTAAAATGTCTGTAATCCAGCTCTGTAAAACCTCGTAGTATCAGTAGGATCAGATAACCGTTCTGTGATAGAGCTTTGGTCCTCGGCCCAAACCGAATCAGCCCCGCCCTGACCGCCACACGGATCCGGGGCCGAGTCTGGCTCTAATTTCTGTCGATTCCCTCAGGCTCGATCAGGTCGAGTTTCATCCCCAGATTTTAATCAGCTTCGTCAAATGCTGCGGCGGTTGCGGGCGGGACAACACGTGGCACCACGAGGGTCATCAGATTTTTTGGACCCGACATGAGCTGTTGTACGAAAACGGTGTAAAAACAATCACAAGGGGGAGGAAGAGAAGAGCGAGGATGAAGCATCGTTGCTGTTCTTTATCAGACAGACATGGATGACCTGCCAGAGGATTTCCTCATAGATGTGGTGGAGCTGGAGGAGGCTTTATTATTAACATATGGACGTGGTCGAGGGCGGGAGGGGTGAGGGACTGTCGAGGAGGGTGAAACGCAAAGAGAGATAGAAGAGATAGACAGATGAAAAGTGCAACAAGGACTGGAGAGACATAGAAATACAAATAATGAGAATTTTTGGATACACCAAAGGAAGAAAGATGAGGAGATGAAATGAGGGAGTGAAAGAGAGGGATACTGAAATATGGGGGAGAGAGATGGAAAGATGGAAGATTAAAAGATGGAAAGACAAACACAATATGCAAAAGCAGGAAAGAAGACAAGTGGAAAATCAAAGTGGAAAAATGGAAGAGAGGGATAGAAAGAGATTTTATGGTAGTTTTTTAGAGTTTACATTCTTTCCAGCGCATGAAAGAAATATAGGGATTCACAATTTGGATGCAAAAGGAAAAGATTGAGAAGCAAAAAGGATATTAAAAGATATGGAGACATGTAGCTAAAGCAGCAGAAATGAAAGAAGTGAAATGAAAAGAAAGATCTGAATCAAGCAGATGGAGGGGGAGAGGGAGTCGTAAATGATCTCCCCCATCCTTCCTTTCTTCTCCTTTCCTTTACCTTTCCTTCCTGTCCTCTGATCCCACAGCTGAGCGAATCAAAGAACAAATCTGAGTTTTATTGTCTGTTTTATTTCCTATTGATCTGTTTTCATCTGTCTGCTGTCTGTCCTGCAAATGACGGAGTGATCCGATCTCTCCATCGCACCACAGAGGGCAGACGGAAGAAAAAAGGAAAGTTTACCGAAGGCAGGAAAGGAACACTGTAATGTGAAATGTGAATTAATTGTTTTGAGCATGATTAGAGCTTGAAAGAAAAGACATAAGGAAGCAGTTATTTGAAATAAAAATTAAAACAAAAAGGAAAAAATAAGCAGATCAATCAGTGAAGGAAATGAAGCACAGGAAGAAACATTCAGATGACAAGAACAAGAACAAGGATCTAATTAAAACAGGATAAAGAGGAGGTACATCGAGACAGATTAATGAGTAAATAACATGACAAATATAAGAGAAACAGAAGTGAAAGGCGAGAAAAAGAGGAGGAAGTGATAAGAAATGTTAAAGGACCAATGGTACAGTATGAATTCAGTCAAAGTAACTGTACCGCCTGAAGGTAAATGAAAAATTCATAAAGATCCCTCTGACCTCATTAATACCGCCCTGCTGAGCGCTAGTTATCAGTTTTCCTGCCAAAATATTTAAACTGGAGTTTTGAGCAGTGAATATATGAAAAAAAAAGTTTCCCACCGTGCTTACCACATCATTTCTCACCGTGTCCTGTTGCTGGGCACCAAGCGGAGATTTAATAAATCGTCCATGTTGGAAAGCTGTCACGCTGGGAGGAGATTAGAGAAGCAGAGATTATAGACTGGAGGCTTTTTTTTTTTTTTTTTGTGCCTGCAGTTTTAATTAACAGTTCAGTGCCAGCAGTTCACACCCCTCTGATAGTGGACACTGACCGGGGACACCTCAACCATCACAGCGAGCCGCCCCGGTAAAGATCACCCCGTTCGTTCACTCCGCTCGGTGTCAACGGTGAATTTCGACCGTGTTTCGTGGTGTCCAAACTCCCCACCTCGTTTTTGTTTTTTTATTCTGGCACAAAAGTTTTGACTGTAACATACAAAACCTCAGCAGGGTGCTGTTTGCATTCTGCTTTGGTCGTGGGAAGCTTTTGTTTGGCCGTCGAGTAAATGAAATCAACTTCGCAGGGCACAAGACAATGTGTGGAACTTCATGCCGTCCCGCAGACCGCAGACTGTAAACTGTCGACCAAGACTGTGCTTTTAGTGACGTTAAGAGTCAAAAGACGATTAAAAACGTCCGCGTGCGAGCTCTGATCTGCACTAGAGGTATGTGTAGTGACTGGAGGGAAAAGTGGGGGGAGGTAATGCATTAAAGCTGGCTGTTTGGTGTAAAAACCAAAGAAATTTGAAGTAAAAAAAAGTTAAAATGAAATAATGGAGGGAATAAAGAACGCAAGAAAATAAAGAAAACATTCAAAGCAGGGATGCCGCCGTAATTTCAGGGGTTAAGACGACAAACTGGAAATAAAGTGGTGCAAGGATTAAAAAAAACTATACATAAAGATGCAAATAAACATAAGATATAAAGTAAAACTAAGTTTGTAGTAAGTAGTGAGTGATATTACATGTGGGCTGCAACATGAAAAAAGGTTCAGAAAGATAAAAAGAATTAATAGGAGTTGATATGTAAGTGGGATAAAGTAAAGTATTATTCAAGTTCAAACCAGTGAGGCAAAATAAATCATGTCGTTGTCATCAGACTGATTGTGTTGCTACGTGTTTAAAGTCTGATCCCGGGTCAGCTCAGACGAATCACTCTTTGTTTAAACCAACAGGACGCTGTCTGCAGGTCTGTGGAGGATACACCCTAAATAATACAATTACAGTATAAACACACACACACAGTGCCCACGTGACGGAGGAAATGTGCCACATGCATCTGATTTTTGATGAATAAATTCCTGTTCGTTAAGGAAATGCCATTTCAACAACGATCCCTGTGTGTGCGTGTCATTGCATTATTTAATTAGCTGTAAATATAGCTGTGTATGGAGCGCGTCATGTGGTCTGCGTGTATGGAAACCATATGCACAATGGGACAAGTTGGCAGTCTGCGGAGCTGTAATACACTGGAACAATATATACAGATCTGCATTCAGAGCTGTAGCTAATGGATTTTTTAGGCGCAGGCTGGAAAACGTTTGTGTGTGTGTTTACATCTCTGTTTTAAGTGGCAGATAAAGTGAAATGTAGGACTGCGTCCAAATGAGAAGTTTGTAAGTCAAATCAAAATGCTTTTTTTTTTTTTAAACAGAAAGTTTTAGTCGTGTGCTAATAGGTCCTGCTTTTGTTCCGTACAAATATATATTTTGTTTTTTAAAAATGCTTAAATACAGGAAATACTGAAAACTGTCAGTCAGCCAAGTCATAGGATGTCAGAAAGGTAAAAAACAATTGGACGATTGGAAGATGGCACTTTTTCATTTAAATTTTTAGATTTTCTTCTTAAGTGGCCATATTGTCAGTGTCAGATGTCTCCTTTATCTTTTTCTGTAATGGTTTTCATGTGAAGCAAGGCAAAGCAAGTCCTCCTGTACTCTGATTTCTCCATACTTACTTTTTTTTTAATTGAATCTGAATCCTTTCTAATGAATCTGTACGATATGTATAAAAGTTTATCCTGGAGAGTGACGCAGTGTGACACAGTGAGGATTATTTTCAGGCAGAAACGCACATCTAGACAGAAGTTTCACTAAAGTGATTACAGACTTGATGTTAATAATGTTAATCCTGCTTTGTGTTTAAAAAAAAAAAAAAAGTTAGGAGGGATAAAAGGTTCTGTATCAGATTTGTTGACGTCAACGAGGAGTTGACGGGTTGACAGGCTTGTAGTTTCAAGACAAGATTAGGTTTGTAAATCTTAGTCCACCATGACTGAAAACTCCAAATTAGATGTGGGAGATCCTCGACCGATAACTCGAATCGTTAAAGTTTTTTAATTTGTTTGACCAAATACAAGAAATGTCCTCACTTTGAATTCTTTATGTCAGTTTATATGTTTAGTTTAAGTGTGTGTGTGTGTGTGTGTGAGAGAGAGAGAGACCCTACATGACTGATCACCTCCACCATTTCACTTTCTCCAACGTCAACATGTCTGTCTCTGCACGTTGTGTGTGTGTTTGTTGCTTCCACCTCACAAACAATAGCTGATTTATAAGATTACACACATTTACTCTGTAATCAGGGTGTGTGTGTGAGTGTGTGTCGCAGAGAGGGGCGGCCTTGCGACGCCGAGCCGAGGATATTTATCTTGTTGCAGCGAATTCCCAGAGTTCTCCTCATTTTTTTCCTCCTTTCTCTCCCCTTCACTCACTTTTCTCTCTCTCTTCCTCTCTCCTCTGTCCTTCAAAGGAGACCATTGAGAGAAAAGCAAACAGGCATGGCGGGGGCAACGCGTACACACACAAACTCCAACACACACACACGTAGGCACACACTCACTGCTGCCAAGGGTGTGTTTGTGGGTACAACTTATTTAGTGTGGTTTTTGGAGTTTGTCAGCTGTGTGTGCGTGCATGTGTGCGTCCATGTGCGTGTGTGTTCATGATTATGAAAGTGTGAGTTGTGTGTGCATGTATGTATGTTTAGCTAAGTGTGTGTGTGTGTGTGCATGCATACGTACGGATTACAAAGCCACCAGTGTGTGTGTGTGATCAGATTATTGATCTAAGCGGAGGTGGACTGAGCATCAAGCCACGTTATCTGTGTGTCTGTGTGTGTGTAGCATCACAGCGGCGTTGTTAGTGTCTGATTAGCTCTCGGCTCCTTCAGTTGGAAGTTTATGGAAGTTTTGACTCAGCTCGCCAAAGCTCCTTAGCTCCAAATTAGTGTCGTTTTCACTGGGACCACAACCAAAACCATCACCTCAGACCTGGCTCTGTGTGTGTGTGTGTGTGTGAGTGTGAGTGTTGGCTTCTCAGGTCTCTCTGGTCTGGACTGCATCAAGTGTGTGGTTCAGTGTTGGACCGTGGGGACTCGGTGTGTGCACAGGTTGTGTGTAGGTGTGTTCATGGGAATATGTAAGCGTTTGTGTGCCGTTTGGGGTAAAAAAAAAAAGACTTGTTTCTTCTTTTTCTCTGTCAGAAGAAAAGACTTTTCTTTATTTTCAGCAGCTTTTCTTCTCCATTCAGGATGAAACGTCACGGAAAGAATCTTGGTTGGAGAAAAGCATCTTGGGGCGTCTAAATAAAACGAATCCGTCATTAGAAACTCATCCAGACAAGGTTCAGACCCACCAAAGTTTATCTGAAAATCTCAGCAGCTTTCACAAAGTTTCCATTGATACCAGAACTGTCAGAGTGAGTTCTGAGCACATTTATTTACAATGAAGAGATTTTATGTGATTGTGTTTAATATATCAGAAAAAATATGGAGTCTGAAGTTAAACAAATACTATGAAAATGTGCAAATTTGAGTTTTTAAGTTACAAATCCTAATTTCCTCCCTGCTTCACCCTCTTTAATCTCACAGTGACTTCACAAAGTCAAGTTTCAAGAAGACGATGCTGAATATGAGCATCAGTACTCATCACCAAACTTCAGCTTAGTCTGAAAGCTCGATTAGAATAGTATGATTCAGTCAAAATGTATGAGAATAAAAAAAATAAGAAAATATTACAGCCAACCTGAGCTCTACAGTCATTCATTTTTTTTTAGTGTTGTTTGGTTCCACACATTTCTAAAAACTAGAAGTACCTCATCGTAAGTTTTACATATTCACATTCTCCTGAACTAAGAAAGTAAAAGATTAAAAGAGAAAAATAACACACGAGGCCAAAAACGTAAAGAACAAACGTAAAGAAAGGAAAGAAGCAAAGGAAAAGAGAGACAGGTGGAGAAGAGGAAAGTGTGTGTGTGTGTGTGTGTGTGTGTGTGTGTGTGTGTGTGTGTGTGTGTGTGTGTGTTGCTAATTTGTAGTCAGGATCTCTCTCTGTTTTGTCTGCCAAGATTAGACTGCCTTGTTTTGGTCTTTCACCACAAACAGACAATGGCACGATTAACACACACACACACACACACACACCAGCCTGAATTTCTCACTGTCCTGTCCGCTTGTATTTTTTTGTGCGAGGCAGTGACAGTGATGAAAATGAATTCAGCTGCATGTTCAAACAGAGCGCAGCCACGTGTTTGGTATTTTTCGCTGCGGCATACTTAACCAGCATTTGGAAAATTACATTTCATTCAACATCATTTTTTAGCGGCGTAACCGACACTCTGCTGCTCAGTTTGTACGTCACCGCCACAACAACAAGACACCAGAACAACCATGTAGGGATATCCTGCTGTGTCTGTTATATAATAAATGTTTGGACAGCAGTTTTCTCCACATGAAGTTGATTTATGCGTCTTCAGAAAGGTTGTTGGATTTCTGTAAGACAACTGGACTGCGGTTTGAAAGTCAACAACACTCGCTGCGACTCAGGAATGTTTGTTGAGCCATTCAGAGGAGACGGGATAAGATGCAGAACCAGAAAATAATAAGTGTTTGTTCAAGATTCAACAGTACAGCTGCTCGTCCTGAACATTAAACACCATGTTTCACTTATTCAGCCCGAACGGCAGATTCTGCTTCATGTGAATTCGTTGTTTCGTTTGCATCATTTGTGATGTTTCTGTGGCGTAATATCACAGCCGCGTTGTTGATATTAGTGCATTAAACACTTGAATGCTTTTATTAATGTCAGCTAAGTTAAGTTTTGACATTTGTTTTGTTTGAGTTCATTTCGAGTGGACTTATGCAGAGTGTGAGAACTTCCTCATGGAAACATGACAGACCTTCTCTTTTCATTAATAGGCGAGAAATTTAACTATTTAATGAACAAAATATGTCTTATTTTTGCAGCTTCTTCTCTTATCACTGTGAAGCATTTCAAATTGTTTCACTAGATTACAAAGACAAACAGCAGCCAGGCAAAAAGGACTGCAGTTTCCTCATGGTGACCCGAAATCTTTTTGTCTTTTTGGGTTCTTTGTGTCTCAAAAACACAAACTTCAGCTGATTTTACAGGAACTTTTCAGTCTTGTCATGACGTATTATTGGGCTCATTCATCCCACCTTTGTTTCCTCATGCAGACAACAACAAAAGAGGCCTGTTAACACTTTAAAAACACAGTCAGTTCTGCAGACCAACACGTAGCTGGACTCGGAGGCCGCATCAGTCACTGACCCGTTATTTAGCTTTCAGTCTTGATCAGGAAAACATCTCTGGGGTTCTTGTTGTGTGTCACGTTGAATTTAAAGTCCAATTTAAATGAATATCAGAGACAGAACAGCCAGAAAAAAATGAAAAATCTGATCCCTGCAGCAGATTGCCCGCCGGACGCACAGCTGGACTTACAGCTGGCTCTGCGTGAGCGTGTGCGTGATGCTGTGCACGAGCATCAAAATGTGTATATGTGCATACGGTATGTGCGCATTAATGCCGACAAACTATGTGCTATATGTGTGTGCACATGTGCAGCCTGGGAGGTTAGTGTGAACTGTTAATGACAGGCCACAGTGTGTGTGTGTGTGTGTGTGTGTGTGTGTGTGTGTGTGTGTGTGTGTGTGTGTGTGTGTGTGTAATGAGTAGAGAGAAAGGTTCTGTGTGATTATAGGCCTCCTCTTAGGACCAGAGAGACTAAATATGGCTTCAGACTAAACACTGTCCACACACACACACACACACGCTCACACACTGCACACACGCACGCACACACTCACACACCACAGACCACATACACATTGGCAACATACAGCACATATGAAGAGAAAAGTCTGAAAATAACTTGAGGATATTTTTATGATCACACAGGACAGGAGTTATCTTCACCGTGTGTGTTTCTGCTTTTCTTGTGAGTGGAAATAAAACTTACAACTCGTCGAGTCCCGAAGCTCTCCGGTGGGTTGTGTCATGTGGTTTCTCCATGTTTGTTTGGCAATTCCAGCATGAATAATTACAGCTGGATATGAAGTGTTTGACTCCAGACTGCTGTGTCTGTTAGAAGAAAGATGAAGGCTGATACTCATGTGTTTATCAGTGTAAAACTGTAGACGACTGCAGCCTCGCAAATGTTTCTGTTTTGTAGATAAAAGCAAAATAAATGCACTTTTACTTTAATGTGAGCAGAAAAGATACCAGAAGTCCTGCACGCTGTCGGACACTTGTGCTCAGTGACACCGCAAATGTCTTGTGGCTTCTTCTTGACTTTGGTTCAATGAGCTGTTTCAGTTGCAAACAACATTCATCACAGTGCAAACCATCATAACGTGGAAAAATAAAGTTTAACGTTGCAAATCAAGCTGCAATGACAAAATAATAATAAAAAAATCATGCAGAATTATCGACACAAGATAAGCAACTGAAACATTAACGTCTCGAGCTTTCACCAATCTTGGAACAATAATGAATAAATAGTTTATTGATATATCGAACATCTCCAGTGTGACTTCCTGCTCATCTTTCATTCAGCGAATTTAATCAACAGCACCGGTTTAATGGAGACCGGGCAGCAGGCAGAGCAGCAGGTTATTTCTTTTGTTTTTTTGTGTCTTCTTCTGTGATCTCTGACTTTCCGCTGCTTTTGAAAGTGTTTCAAAGTCATGACTGTTGTTGTTTGCTGATGCACGGCTGTAAGTGGCTCACGATGGCCGGAAAACGTGTTTGTTTGTTGTTAATGTTTCAAAGTGTGAGCTGCTCTTGATTTTACAGGAAGTTTTTATGTTAACACTCTTTGCATTGAATCTGCTCATTGGCTGAGAGTCAGTATGTCAGAAGTTGTGTGTGTGTGTCTGCGTGTAATGTGTTTGTGTGTGTGTGTGTGTGTGTGTGTGTGCGTGTCAATGTGTTTTCTTGCACCATTGAACTCTTCAACGGGCAAATAGGGTTCATATATATTTTGGCTTTTGAGGAAGGTTTAAAGCAAACACACACACACACACACACACACACACACACACACACACACACACTCTCACTCCGCACTCGCAGCTGTTCTGGAGAAACGGGCCCTTAGGGTTAAGTCACATCACATGCTATTAATACACTCTCGCTAACAGTGTGTGTCGTGTATGCGTGTGTGTATGCACGCAGAGCCGCTTTGGGAGGTTTTTTGAGTGTGTTTATGTCAGGATTGATTGTGTGTGTGTGTGTGTTTGCTTCAGCCTGAATTGATTTAAGTGCCTGGCTTTAGGGCGTGAGTGTGCCGTGTCAACGTATCTGTTTGAACTTTGACCTTGGCCACACTTCCAAACAGCTGTATCGGCCCTCTTTATGATGTGTGTGTGTGTGTGTGTGCGTGTTTCGCAGACCTATATCCTCCCTCCTTACCTCCTCTCACCTGGTCTGACCTCTGCATGCGTGTCATGTGATGTCACGTCCAGATGTTTCCGGCTGTTTTGGCTCAGTTTGATAACGGAGAAAGTTTCAGCGATTACACTTTTTTCTTTCATGACAGATGAAAATGACAAATGACAATGACAGATCTCACTTTTCTCGACTGTCTTCACCCTCTTCTGACTCGAGGAAATGTTGGAAGTTTTCAGATGAGTTTATTCACAGTCAAATTAAGACGATGTTTTAAAATGTTCAGCTGTGTGTTACAGACCGGGAAGTTCATGAAATGTAATGAATCCTCTGGGAATATTTCAGGAATGTTACAGAATGTATTTTTCAACTTTAACACATGTGTTGCATCAGATCGTTGGACTGTAACATAACAAACATGGCGAAGCATGACGGAGGATCGTCTGCTTGTCTTGTTTTTGCACGAGAACTCTGATAAATGTTGACATGTGTTATTTTCACATGTGACCTCTCCGTTATGGCTGCCGTGGATTTACAGATAAAAATATGAAAAAAGACACTGTTTGCAACATAATCAGAAAATACTTCAAACTAATCTGAATATTTGTGAATTTTACAAAAAAAAGCTTCCAATAAAATCCTTAAAGTCTCTGTCGGTTCATCCTTGTCAGTCAAGTTTTTGATTTTTGAGGTTGTTTAGAGCTTAATTTGATTATTTTATCAGTAATAATAACAATAACTGAAACATATTTAATCTTTATAGCTGATTTAACTTCTCTTAAATGAGATAAAAATGATTGATTGTCATATAATTCACCAGTTGTTTCCCTACCTTTGAGTTTTTTAGCGTCATTTTGTCTGGTATGTAAATCAACGTGACCACAGAAGGAACGCCGCCGACCTTCTTCTCCCGCTCATGTCTGTGCAGGAAAAATGTTTTTTATACATTTCACATGCGCAGTTTCTGATGTGAGCTGGGAGGAGAGATTCGGTGACAAGTGTTCATTTTTGCGACTCAGTTGAGACTCACAGTGCTGCCAGGTGTGGAGCTGCGATCTGTCTCGAATGTGCGTGTAGACACAATCTGGACACGAGATACTCCATCTGATCGCGGCCAAATTCTCCAGCCTCCTCCCAGAACACCCCCCCCGTCCCCCTTCCATCCAGCTGGACCGACCAAACCCCCTCATTATTTCAGTCCTGGGTGGGCCTGGACTCCACCAGTGTGTGTGTGTGTGTGTGTGTGTGTTTGAGGTCACCTCTGAACCTGTCGAGGTCAGCTCCCACAGCCCGGGGCTACTGGCGGCCTGGGACCCAGCCTGGGTGTTAATCCCAGGTTGGGTGTCACTGTGGTGGGTCACACTCTGTAATTTAGTCCCCTGCTCTGTCTGGGGCCTCCGGGCCTTCAGGACCACCCAGCACACTGCAGCAACCACCTACCTCAGCGTCTGTGTGTGTGTGTGTGTGTGTGTGTGAGAGAGAGAGATGGAGAGGGTGTGTGTGCTGATGCACGCCGACTGGAGAGGCTTCAGAGATGTGTGTCTGTGTGTGTGTAGACGTGTGATTATGTCACAAGGACGTTTGTGTGTATTTGCACGTGTTGTATGTGACTGTGTGTGTTACGTGTGCGTTTTGAGGATCTTTGTTTGTGTATTGGATGTGTGGAAGATTTTAACTGATATTTGTTTGATTAAAAATATTAAAATGGTGGTTCACAAACCCCAAAGATAATTTACAATTAATAAAAAATCTGTCCAAATGTTAAAAAAAAGAAAAAAAAAAGAACTTCAGTTTCCGTCCTTGCACTTCCTGTTAAGCCTTACAGTCTCCACTCTGACAGTCGTATCACTTTCATTATTCATCCGAGTTTAATTTAAGCTGTGTGATGTTTACAGTTTGACTTAAACATTCAAACCAAGGACTCCTAAGTTTTTTATTAAAATATTTGAGAGATCTTCATTTCAGATGTTTGGTCTCTTAAGTTTAAAAAATATTTGCAATCATCATTCATTTTCATGTGTAAACATATTGATTAATCCATCGATTGTTTTCACAGTTTTCTGTGTTCTTGGTCTTCGTTGTGTGATCTGAGGCTCTGTGTGAACGGCCATATGTCTGTGTACCGGTGTGAAGAGGTTTCCCTCGGTGGTGTGTTTGTGTTTTTATCTGCACATATTTCAGATTGACAACTCAAAAAAAAGAGCCATATTCTTCCTGGATGGAGGGAGGGGGGGGTCTGGAGAGCGACGGAGGCAGGGCGGCTCTCTCACACACGACCTATCACACACGCAGAATAAAGCTCTTTGTTCGTGACCGTGTGAACACGCGTGTCAAAGAAAAGCAGAAGGCCTCCCTCTCTCAGCCTCGCCGTCCCAGAGAAAACACAAGAGTTCAGCCGGCTCTTTGACGGAGCGGGACAGCCTCATAAATCACGGCGCCGTGTTTTAGCAGCCGCTGAACGACGGCCTTTTAAAGCATCACTGACAGTCTTGATTGGGGAGGCACTTAAAAAAAGGAGACTTTGACTTTATTTTTCTTACCAAAGAAACCCCAGACACCTTCTCACCTCTTGTATTTTTACATTTAAGGCATTTAGCTCACACTCACACTCATCTGGCTCGCCTTGAAGTGAGCGAAACGGTAGAGTAAGCATCAGTTTCTGGATCTCCAACATCCATCATTCCTGGTCAAAGAGCTTGTGGAGTGTCATGGAAATGTAATAGCTATTCCCGATAGGGATTATCAGGGACTTCTGATGAAGTGTTTTTAGTCCTTACAGACTTTCCCCACAGCCTCCTTCTTCTTGAACTGGTGGTTTTCCTTACAGCTTTACTTCATTTGTCCCCTGTGATGTGTGATCCTCTGCTGCATTAATATCTTTGAATAGAGGAGTGTCTTTGTGGATTTTATCAGGAAGGTTCGCACAAAAATTTGACTTCCTCTCTTCGTTTCCTGCTTAAATAAATACTTAACTTCAAATTATTGATGAAATGACAATTATTTGTTATTAAAAGACTCGCAGTCCATCAGTTGCTTAACAGAAATTAATTATCTGACATTTTTTCTATCATCACTGAAGTAAAAATGCCAAACACTCTTTTTCTCTGTTTTCTAACATTTTATAGATAACAGTTAATAGTTTCTGTTTAAATGTATTTCATTGATTGATTATGAATAAATCTGAGCAGACTGAAGCAGAACGGAAGTGAGGATGTGCTGCAGAGGATGGAAAAGCGAGCGGAGGGTGGTTATCAGCCTGGTGCGTTCCTGAGCTTTCCACAGCAGAAGATAAACCATCAGAGGTTGGATCGGGTTGGTTTGCCAGATCCTAATCGCCTAATCCCCCCACTTCTCTTGAGACTTGAGTAAACAACAACTTACTTTACTGTCTCCGTCTTATTCTTCGTCTTTTCTTTCAATCTCCGACCACCTTCTCTACCTGCCTTCTCTCTCTCTCTCTCTCTCCTGCCGTCTTATCAGAGAGGGTGTAGACAGACGGTGTTATCAGTATTGTGTGCGTGTGCTTGTTTTGACCACAGACAATAGTGGTTACTGTCTGTCTGTCCGCCTATCTGTCTATCAGACACAAGAGAAGAGATGTCCGATCGCTCCGCCGTTCGTCCGCCAGATTGCCCTGTCTCCACCGTCTGCCGCTTGTTTACGTCCCGAAGCACCGTCCATCTCCCTTTCTCTTTCGCTTCACTGAAGATTACTTAGTTAACGCGGCACGTCAAAGGCACTGCGTCTTTTACAGCTTCTTTTAACATGTCTGGAAAGAAATTTCAGTTAATTTCTCGGCACATAAACCTCTTAAAATGTGGAGTTTAAATGATCAGGTGATTTCAGATCGTGTATCTGTCCATCACTTTATTCTAAGAAAAATATCATCACAAGTATGGTATATAATTATTACTATTCGTTTCGGTAACTTCCTGACCTTTTTTCTCGTGCTATCACAATCAAAATTCCTCCTGATGATGAAGATTTTGGGAGCCCGTGGACTATATATATAGATATATATATCTATATATATAGATAAAATATTTGGCTAATTGAACACAAGAGGACTCCTAACTTTGGACACCTTGAGCTTTTCTCTTTTGCCAACCTCGTATTCTTACAGTTTTTTTTACAGTAAAATCTTCATTATTTTAGACATTTTATGAGCTTCCGTCTTACATATCGAGTTTGCACTCGTTTCCAGTTTGACTTCACAATCTGCTTTTACAAATACGTCCAAAAATAAAGAGTCTGCGCTTCTCTCACGACGCACAGCAGAGTCGAGATTCTTGTTTCTGTTTAAACGAATGCAGATGACCGAAGAGAAAAACACGGAGATGAAAAGGCCGAATGAAGGTGTGTGTTTGGTGATGGACCGAGCACAGCGAATGTTTGGTGTCTCTGTTCTCCGTGTGTGTTTGTGCAGTCTGATAGTGTAAGCTCACACACACACATTTAGATATTTGGGCCGCACCGCTCAAGTGTCGTTGCACGTGTGTGTGTGTGTGTTGCTAAGTGAAACAGTGAATCTGTTACAGTACTTCCATTACTGAGGAAATGTGTTCACGTGTTAGTAATGCACATTTATTAGTGTGTGTGTGTGTGTGTGTGTGTGTGTGTGTGTGTGTGTGTGTGTGTGTGTGCATGTGCATCTGAAGGGACGACGTTAATGAAAGTGTCTGAGTGAGTTTGTGGGTGTGTTAGTGAGTGATGTAAGACTTTCAGAGTGTGTGTTTGTGCCTGTGCATGTAACTGTGTCCATGTGTGTGCATCAATTAGTCATCCTGCACGAGGAAATGGGCTCTGTGATTCCAGCCGCCGTTAAACTGCGACTCTAATTGGCTCTTTAATTGAGACACAGAAACAGTGAGCCTGAACTTGAACACACACACACACACACACACACACACACAACACATTAATTTGACCCTAACATGAACCTCTTCTACTGTTTTCTTTACTCCTTTCACTCTCCCTCACTTCCTCATAATCACTTGATTTTCCTTTCCTGTTAATACTTGTTAGTCTTTCTTTTTTTCTTTCTTGCCTGTCTCTTCCTCTCTTGCTCATCCCGTCATCCTCCAGAGAACGAGGGATGTGTTCTGCCACGTCGCTTTCTGCCAAACAGACTGCTGTCATTTTCCACTGACACAGATAGTACAGCAGAGTGTGTGTGTGTGTGTGAGAGAACATCTTGTGTTTGTGTCTGTATATTTGTATGTTGTGTGTATATACACGTGTGTTTTCATATGACTGTGTGTGTGTGTGTGTGTGAGTGTGTGTGTGGCTTGGAGTTCATCCATGCTGCTTGCTGTGGCTAACTGAGCAGGAAACATCTAATCTGTCGGCTCTGTGGAGCACACACACACACACACACTCTCGCTCTCTCTGAGCTTTGTTTCTCGCCTGTGTTATTTTATCCGAGGATAAAACTCTGGCACGGAGTCACTTTGATTCATTCTTCCACTTGCAGCCATGTTGACTTTTACCTTCCACTTGACAGCAGCTTGTTCATGTTTTTGGCCGCTCGCTCTTCGTCTTTCACCGACTTTTTCTCTGATGTCTGAGCAGCTTTCACTGGGAACACTTTCAGTTGCTGTCACAGTTCGTTCGACGTAGCTGAACACAGTGCAGAGTAATACTACAGCTTTTCAAAGTGGCTATTGTGCAAATGAATGAAAGAGAACCTAATTTCGTGCATCTCTAAACTCCTGAAGCTAATTTTAATCCTGATGTAATTCTCCTTCCCAGTCTTATCAGGAATTGGGTAAAAAACAAAGCCAAGACTGGCAAGAAATATCTACTAGAAAAACACCATTGAGGTTACTCCCATTCAGAATTAGCTGATAGCATCCAAGTTAGCTGCCGGCACTCGCTCCACAAAAATAACCGTATGATTATTACGAGTACAGGTGACAACATGAAATACAATCTATTAAACCTGGTTTGAATAATATATGCACATTTTTGAAGGCTCATCAGACATTTAAGCACTGCACAGCAATATTTATAACACTGTCAAAAAGGATTTTACTACTCTGGAAAGTTATTCTGACAGCAGTCAATCTTGTGTGTAGTGAGATTTAGCTGACTGAATCGATAATATAGTGATATTTGAGAAAAAATGTGTTGACTTTATTTCTAAACCAGGTGCTATGTGCTATCTGAAGATGTCTTGAACTATAAAAATGTTCACCATGCTTTAGCTCCTATGAGTGCATATTGTAGGGAAAAAACACTAAAATATTGACGGTAGATATTTAGCAAACTCGTGATATCATTTAAAAACGTTTCCTCATTATATGTTGGCAAAAAACGTAATCCAGGTGACTTTATCTTTCTCTTAAAACACATTTTCTGTAGCAGGTTAGTCGTAAAAAGACGCTTTTTTAGGAGACAAGGGGCCACGTGAGAGACAAATGTTAATGTCAGCAATAAACTCTCGCCTCAGGCTTTTTCTTTTCTCCCTTTTTCTGCTCCCTGATTGGTCCCTCCGCTGACTCGCTGCAGCCACCAAACCTCACGCAGTCAGTCAGCTAAAATTACTTCATTTGAACCGCAGCCGCACAGTTTGCATGTGTGTGTTTGTGTGCTCTCTCAATCATGCATTCCCACAGATAAGGGCCGCGCATGATTTCTGTTTGTGTTTTTCAGTACATTTCTCGCGGCTTCGGTACATGTGTGTGCATTTCTTGGTGCGTTTTTTTTGTGCGCGGATATACAAACATGACTGTTTGTTTGTGCGTGTGTGTGATTTGTAACTGCGGGACGGATGAAAAGAGAACAAACATGAGAGAGAATATTTTTATCCTCCTTATTTCATCACATTTCAGCGTTCATATCAGATTTTTCTTTTTGTCTAAAGTCTAAAATAACATGCTGCTGAGCCTCTGAAACATGAAACTGTTGCAGTGTCTCACACGCAGCAGTGTCTCTTCATGTATGTTGAACAGAGTCCGCGCTTTATTTCGGACACGTCAGGAGGTCGCGACGCCGGCAGCTTCTACTGCAGGTTGTTTAAGGTCACCAACAGTTCAGCTACTCACACACAGCTGACAGCTACTGTGTGTGTGTGTGTGAATTGATGTCCAGCTTTGCATGTTCAAAGCATCACGTGCATTGATCCTCCTTATGTGTGTTTATTTGTACTTCTTTCTGCGTGTGTTCTCTCTCTTGTGCATCTGTGTGTGTACTTTGTATGTGTGTTTATGTGAGCCCACGTCCAAGCTTGGGTACACGTATGTGCATGTTCTTATATCACTGGTGTGTGTGTGGGTGTGTGTGTGTGTGTGTGTGTGTGTGTGTCCAGACTAAATGTGTCTTTGTGTTCTCTCAGCTGGCATCAATCAGAGTGTGTGTGGAGCCGAGCTGCTGCCAACAATGGAGCCCTTCACTGGACCTGCAGCCTTTTATCATTTACACACACACACACACACACTCAGAGACCCCAAGGGAGAGGGTGGCTGGGGTCGTGTGTGTGTGTGTGTGTGTGTGAGTGTGTGAGGGAGATGAAGTCGGTATGCGTGTGTTTTAAATGGAAGGTGCATCAAGAAATCATGAACTTGATTTTATGTGCCTGTTTCAGGTAATATTACTGTCTTTGTGAGGACCAATTTTACACTTTGAGAGCAAGAGAGTTTCAATAATGGTTCCAGTATGATACCAAAATAGAGTTTTTGTGGCACATTACTTGCATTACTTTGTTTTTTCATTTAAAAACGTGCTAAAACTCCTAAAACATTGGTGTTAAAATACTCTCAACACAAATGCTACATAGGGATTATGCCTGAGATTAGATTAGATTTAGGTGCGAGGGAATGATGAGGGTCCTCACAAGTATAGAAGATAAGTCAAAAAATACCTGTATTTTTAAGGATCATGTGTTCATTGATTGGCAAGTGTGTGTGTGTGTGTGTGTGTGTGTGTGTGTGGCTTCTTCTTGCGACAGATAACTTTGGCCACGACGGATAGCAGGGGTGGACTTTTTGGGGGTTACCATGGAAACGAGGGGAAGTGAATTTATGTGAGGGTGTTTATCTCTGATTGTTTACATCTTTGCGTGCAAGTCTTGAAGGAGACGCTCACTCTCATGTACCTGTACGTTTGTCGTTTAGTGTTACACAAATCAAAACGACTCACTCTGTAAAATTGCTGCTTAAGCCTGCAACACACACACACACACACACACACACACACACACACACACACACGCCACACACACACACACACACACACACACACGCACACACACACACACTACGCGCACTTTAGAGTCCTCCATCTCTGTTTTCGCAGTATCAAATGGCGAAATGTTGGATCCATTTGTCAAACAAACTGCTGGTGTACGTTGGTGCTCAGGCCCGCAGATCACTCATTTGTCTGAACGCAGACTCGTCCATTAGTTCCAGATCTGCTTTCACCTTTTCTTTCCCTCTCCGTCTGTCCGTCACTCCTCCTCCCTCATCTCCCGTTTCCCCTCCTCGTCTCCGTCCGGCTTGTCCTTTCTTGTTGTCGTCGTCACCATCCGTCTTGCTCCATCATCACTTTTTTTTTTTTCTTGTTGTAATGATGGAGGTACGGAGGGATTGACCCCCAGCTGGAGGTCAGAGTTCACCCAGTGCGGCCACGCCTGATTCACGCATTCACTCGCTCTCCATTCGTCAGGGCTGAGCTGTGTGCTTAAGTAAGAGAAGAAGAACTTAAGCTCCGCTCGCTCGTTTCAAAGAGAGTATTCGGTTTCTCTTCGCTCCTCTCCGCGTTTCTGAACTCTGCAGTTATTTGAAAAATGATGAATGCGATAAGAACTGATGGAGACATTGGGAGTCGTTGAGGACTTTGAGAGCAGTTTATTTGAACTCTTTCATCCTTTTAGTTTTGTTTATTTTTTCAGTTGAGAAGGAAGCAAATCTGTAATGCAAATGAGATTACCAGAGGCTGTGCAGTTTGGTCTGAGCGAGAAATCCTAAAACTACAGAAAACGACTCTAAAACTTAAAGGATCGGTAGAAGGACATGGACTCACTTCCTCCTCCTTGGAATAGCAATCATAACACAGTGATGTTTAGACTGAAACTTCATTTTCTGCTATTTAATAATGTATTTTTAAAGGTATGCTTCACTAAAGATGTGATCAAAACTGTCAAAACGTCTGCAGAAGTTCTCAATCGTTGGTGTTACGCCTGCTCACAGCTTCTCAACTGCTGTGAATCCAAGCTGACTACAGCTACACATTTAAATTTTAGAGAGACAAAAAAGAGAGACTTTCTTTTAAAGGAGGACTTTGAGTCTTTGGCCTATCAATAATAATATCAGTAATAATATCATAATACTCGCCAAATTCATTTCCAGTGTGACAATACAGGCTGTCAGCAAACCTCTGGATTAACCAGATTTATTTGAAAGAGAAAATGAGGGCAGATAATAAAGTGATGATCAGATTTGTCCGTTGTAAAGATCCATCCCAGTTAACAGATCGACTTCCGAGCTTAACTTTGACTAACGTACCGAAGCTGTGTGCTCAAATATTTCCTGCGTTTCCTTAATTCCAAAGTGTAAACACAAGAGTACCTTTGGAGTGGGAGTTGTGAGGTCTTAACGTAACAGCGGTGCACACTCTGTTGAGTTACGGCCTCCAGCGGCCAAACGTGTTTTCAAAAAATGTTTTGATGAAGCTGTTCAGGGTGATTTCACGCTAACGTAAATGAGAGTAAATCAGCCACCTGACAGGGCCGACTGTGGCCGTAATAAAGGAGCTGCGGACTCGATGCTCATAAAAGTGTTTACACAGGCCGTGCAGTCAAGGCTCTGAGTCTTTGGGGAGAAACTGCTGCGCTGTAGAGAAACTGCTCTCTATCCAACCTCGGAGAACCCAAAGATGATCCACGGTTTGTCAGATACTGCTCTGTGTTTGCAGTACAGGAATGTATTTAGTTTGTAATATTTCTCAAGATAAATGCCTCGCTCTTGTGAAATGAGGGAACTTGTGCAGCGTTTCTCTAATTGATCAGTGAAACGGCTTCAAGGAAATTTTTGTTAGAAATCTGCAATAAGGGTTTAAGATGTTCGACCTGACACGTTTAACTCAGAATCAGCTTTCTGAAATTTGAGTCTTTATGTCGATGTCGATCTTCAGTCTTATTTAAGTCTCAAAGAATAAAGAGAACATCATCCATTTTTCTCCAGAGCTTTAAAAGCACACGCCCCTATGTGCTGTAATTCTCAATAACAAGCGAGTACGTTTCAGCACTTATCTTCAGTTACTCTCGACCTTGAGTGGAGATTGTTTGGTCGACTTTTGTTAGCAAGATCACAAATGAACTGCCAAGCTCCTGTCATGATCGAAATGTGCTCAGAATAACAGGAAGTTCAGGCCAACTTGATCTGCCCAGGAAGGTCACGTGATGTTGTCGAAAGCTTGAGTGGAGATTGTTCATCCAGTTCATCTCTCGATCATTGATGGCCACCTGCACACATCGCTGTTTATCCCTGAGTTGTTTTTAGAAATCCACTGAGATGCCGATTTTCTAGTACTCAAACTCCACACAAATGTTATTATATATTCATATTTTATTCTGAAATTTTGTAAAGCCTGACTTAAATTATTGTCTCTGTTGGAAATAATTACACCGTCATCTACACAAAAGTTTAGAAATAACAGAACGCTTCATCGTAAATCGTCATCGTAGATATTTTTTTAAACCAGTATCTCATTTTCCACAGTACGTTTATTAAAAAAGATCATTATTTATTCATGTTAAATGATGCATTAAGTGATTTTTATAGCACAACATTAAGAAAACCCTAACCCTGTGAATTCTTTAGGAGCAGAAAGATGTCAGAGTCTCTGTTATCTCCTGACTTCTGTTGTGATTTTTGTGAAGATGAGGTGAAATATTCGCTGACTCCTCCCTCTTCCAGGTGATGGCGCTGGCGGAGGCTGCGGAGGAGAACCGGGTGCAGCTGGAGGAGGCGTTCGTCCGTCTGAGGAGCTCCACACACCTGCTGGTGCTGCTGCTGTCGCTGTGGCAGGGCCTGACCCCCGACCAGACCGCCATCCTTGAGGCCACTCTGCTGCCACTGCTGCAGGACACACCGCAGCTGGTACACACACACACGCTCACACACACAAACACACGTTATAAAGAGGCCATTAATATGTCAGTGTCTGTCCATACATCTGCAGTCTGCTTAGTAAACATAACCACGGCTTAAAAACACACTCTGAAAACTTTTAAAATACACTAAGCACTTCTGGTCCCTGAGGAATACACACACACACACACAGACACACACACACTGTTTATGATTTAAGTTAAGTGTGTGTGGGTGTGTGAGAACAGTGTATGATACACACAAACACACATGAGAGGTCAAGGTCACCATAGGTCTCGGCATGATTGGATGACATATTGTTCTTTAATCAGCCTCTGACTCACCCTGAGCTTTGTGTGTGTTTGTGTGTGTGTGTGCAATATTGTGCTGCTGTGTGTGCTGTGTGTGTGTGTGTGTGTGTGTGTGTGTGTGCGTGTGTGCTGCAGGGGACCGTATAAACAGCCGTGTTGACAGAGCTCCTCCATTTGCTGCAGTCAAACCACGAAAGATTTCTCACCCCACAGAGATTCTGAGAGTGTGTGTGCACTGTACTGAGTGTGTGTTTGTTTTTCCATAGCTCTGATCAATCCCCTCAACCTCTCATTACCACTAAGTCTATTTCCAGCCTCCTCTGAAGGCCTCACGTCACACACACACACTTGCACACAAACATCTGTGTCTTCATAAACAGCAGTACATAAAATATCTTTTACAGTGTACACACACACACACACACACACACAGACTGTGTAGACAGGAATAGGTTTAGAGGGTCAGTTGATGAGCCTCAGGAGACTGTGTACGTAAGTGCGTGTGTGTGTTATTTTAAATGGGATTAATGGCATTAAGTGAATTAGCAGTAATCAGGGTCACGTCCACAACATTAAAACAAACAGGTGCACTGACGAGCTATTTTCAGAAAACACAACACACTCTCCAGCACGGTGCCGTGACCACATATCGACAGAGTTGGTGACGCAGATCTGTTTTACTGATCAGCACAATTTATCCTTTTTTCTTCTACTTTTTCATCAAGGAATAATTCTGTTTAATCACAACGTAGAGCTGCAGGTATCAGTGATCATGTTCAGTTTTTACGAGCAAACATCAAAAAGAAAATGAGTATTAAATGAATATTGTGATTCGTGCAGCAGCTTATGAAGATATCACACACTTCCTCTTGACCTTTGACCTTACCTGGGACCTCGCAGGTGAGCAGGTCGTTCCAGGTGAATACAAATCCTACTTTTCAGAGTGTCCTTTCAGTGGGATAAATCTCAGGAATGTCACGGACGAGAATAACAGAGGACGAGTGGGAAGCTGGATTAAAGAAGGAGAGAGAGCAGAGAGGAGAGATGAAAGACTTTTCTTTTTTTATATTACATTTTAAAAGCATTCATCCACCCCCATATGTGCACCTAAATATATTCATTTATTGAGCCATTAATACATTGATTAAATCTTAAATATGTATGATGTTTCGATTTGATTCATCAGCTTCACATCAGACTATTATAATATTCATTCTTATAGGTCTCAGTAGCTTTTGCAGAGATGCCTGTGTCGATAACATTTTAGGGGAACTCACCACTGCTCACTACTCGCTCTATTTCCTCGCCTGACATAGAAATTTAGGCCACATTTCAAAATAGTATTATTCTTTAATGCACTAGTCCTTAAATGCCATAGAGAGCATGCAAAGGTTTTAGACTTCAGTGCAGTTTAAGTTTTTGTCTCAGGAGCACGGCCCTTCCTCTGACCTCCTGAGCTTTTAATGTACAGCTTTCTATTTACAACAATACAATTACACTTTGCCACCTGTAAATTAAGTTATAAATTCAATGCAGAGGATGGCAAGTCCTTTTTTAATCTCTTGGTAGTGTCTGTAGAGCTTCCTCTCAGGCCGCCAGCAGCAACCTTCACCAGTCAGAGAGTTTAAGGGACAACACCCGAAACTAAAGAGTTCATAAAGTTCTCACAAAGCATTTTTATAAACACAAAGCTTTTCTCATCTGGATCACACAGCTGGACGATGAGAGGACACTGTTCAGAGAGATTCTAGTGTTCAAACTAGAAATATAAGGCGGACATATCTCCAGTTAAATTGGGGTTACAGGTTAAAATCAGGAAATCCTCTGACTCATCACCAGAAAAGACAGAAAATGTACTGCAGATAATCCCCGTTTTCATACTCCTCCTTCCCATTAGACACTCATCTCCGCTGCGTGAAACCAGATGACCTGAGACCTATATGTCATCTGTCACATTAACCTAGATTATGTGATTATCCAGCTGAGGTACAAAGCGCAAAGAACTTTCAAAAAAATTTCAAAAATGTGCGGCAGTGAATCAGCAAACACTGTGAGGTTTTCCTCCTGGTGATTTAGACGGGAGGAATTCCTTCTGACAGCAGCTATACACACTGAGGAGTCTTTATCTGAAGTAAAGAGATAGATATGTTTAGAATAAGAAGGTCAGAAAGGAGAACAGGGAGTAAAAATTTCTCCCCATCCGAGCTAAAAGAGGTGGACTGAGGGGAGGAGGGAAGGAGAAGGAGGAGCACCAAAGGAAATGCATCTGTGTGGTATCTAAACGTCTCATTTAGTTGCAGCCAACCAGAACACCACCACCTCCTCCTCCTCCTCCTCCTCTTCTTGCATTCCTTCTGCTTCTCTCTTTCTCCCCCCTCTTAGTGGTGCTACTCTTCCTCTTTCTGCCTCCTCTTGCTTTGTCATCATCATCCTCGTCTCCCTGTTTTCATCCTCCAGCGACTCTTCTTCATCATTCTTCTCGCCTGCTTCTGCTCTCACTGCCTCTTCCATCCTCACCTTCTTACTCTTTTCTTCTCTTCCTCACTTCCCATTTCTTGTTTTTCTTCCTCTTTCCATCTCCCCCCATCTTTTTTCCCTCCTTTTCTTCCTTGTTAACTATCAGACTCACTAACCTTATTTGTATCTCCCCTTCTAGCTTTTGCTTTTCTCTCCCTCTGTCTTTCTCCTCCTTTCCTTCCTCCTCTCTTCCCTTCCTCTTCCCTCTGAACGTCCCACCCTTGTTCCTCTCTCCCTCTTTTGTCTCTTTTTCCATCTGTCAGTCAGCTCTTGAACAGAGTTGCTGACGCTGTCTGTCTGCCTGCTATTCTTGCGTGACCCCCACATTCTCCCGCACTCTGTTTACTTTACCAGAATCCATCGTACGGCCGTGCAGCCTGCCTCGCGCTGGCTTCCTGCGCTCTTAACCAAAAAATTTCTATATAGTACCTGAAAATGTTCCTTCAGGCTCGTACAACCGCAGAACTATTTACAGCACTGTAAAGAGCATTTTTAGAAAAAAAAAAGTTCTTTGCAGCGCCGAGTCAAATGGTTCTGTGAGCTTTATGGTGATTTAAAGAGCCAATGAAGAGTGTGCGAAATGTTACCAATCAGCAGAATTGAAGGAGTTTTTTTTTCAGATCCACATAAGCTCGTCATTGTATTTCACCAGGTGTCGTTTTTATATGAAACATATCAGATGTATTATTGAATAGTTTTGGTTCCATATGACTGGTACCCAAACCAAAAAACTTCACAAGAACTTTCTCTCGTTAGCCCGGTATCCCAAAGATTAATCTTCATATTTGGTGCCCTTTAGTGCCAACACAGAGGTGAAAAATGCAGGATCGACTGTGGTGGCCAGTTAAATATACGCAACCGCACGTTCCTGGATTATTTCGTAATGTGAACTTTGTGATAAAGGCAGCAAAATATAAAAATGTTGGCGTTGTTATAACTTTTCAGAGCTGTAAAGTCCAGTTTTAGAAACCACCGCACTGTGTTTTGGCGCCTTTAAATGCATTGATCCGTCACTTCGGCTGGACTTCCTGGATTGTGTTTCCTATTTCACTGGTACCTGCAGCAATACGCTCCCACTAATTCAGCCGATTTCAGTGTGAACGCCTGCTGAGATCAAGTGTTTTAGATTTCTACCCCTAACCACACCTTAACCATAATTTATTTGCCGTAACCACAGTGTGTCTCCTCTGACTTCACTATACCGTAGTTGCCATGTGCAAATATTGTGAAAACTGTGGAGAGTGAGATTTTTTTAAAACGTTAGCATTGAACCTTATCTGGGGTTTGGCAGGTTTGTCCAATATTAATGTTTTTGTGTGGTGATAGGTTTGCTTTACCAGATGTTTTCGGTTCCTCACTCCATCTTCTCATCCTTCTACATTCCTCCATTTCAGCTCTTTAAAACAAGAGACACTATCTTTTACAGCTGTCTTAATTTTTAACAAATCTACCAGCTTAAATATTTAAGAAAATCTTATTTTAACATTAATATTCATCTTGACAGTTGGAGACTTTTGTAACTGAGTGTTACGGAGTGATGAGGTTGTTAAATTTGTACACATTTTAAATTAAACTCACTCCACTGCACTTAAAATCTCCTTAAAAGCTGTTGCTCTCCATTCAAATTACAGGTTTCTTTATACCATATTAGGGCTTGTGACTGCCGGTAAGCAAGCATTTACAGTAATTGGTTGTATTTAAAGTTGATTACACCCAGAAGTTGGACAGTGAAAGAAAATATAACTGCTGCATGCTGAACTGTGCCAGATCCAGCTTTTCGTGTATTTTTTTCAGGAAAGGAATACACTGATTTGGTCAAGGGAAGTGATTGTGTGGTTGATTTTTTCCCTGGAGACTGACTGTACAACATTGTTCTCACAGAGCCGTGACTGGCTTCTCAAATGACTTTCCCAGTCATGACGAGGATGTCAGGACTGAGGGATTGCTGTCTGAACCTTTACTCGTCTCTTTGGGAGTCCTCCAAGGTTGTGTGTTGGGCCCGGGAACATTTTACGCAAGGCCATCCAGTAATGTTGCAATCACACCTCACCCACGTCGACTCTTCCTTCCTGATGCAGTTCTGCGTAAGGACAAGAGACTTAAAAGGCTCAATAAGAGAAGAAAATAATTTTCACCGTCTGTTTCGCCACCTCTCTACTGATGTACATCCTCATCAAAGTGACAGTAGTGAAACAATGAAGCTACTCAGATCAATTACAGAAAGTACAGACACAGTAATAGTTAACAGTACACTTTTATGTGTACAATTTACTTCATGGTCTGATCCAAAGAAACATCCATTCACAGATCATCATCTTTAAAAAAAAAAAAATCTAAAATGAAAGGTACTTGGCCTCATCTGCAGACTCCACAGGTACTTTTTAACCATGAATAGTGAAACAGCGGAGCTTTTGCTGCATTGCTGTTACTTCATTTTCAAATTAATACCAATGAGAGACGGATGTCTACTTGAGTTTCATGGCGATGGGGATTTTTTTCCAAGGGAGAGTGAAAAGGGGCTTTTTAAATCACCATTAAAATGCACCAGTGGTGGAAATGTGCAACTTACCTTGGAGCATTTATTGTGCACAGTAACTTTGATTAGTTTCTCCTGACGGCGGTGCCGTTTATTTAATACTTAATTCCTCAGTTACACCCTCTACCAGGCTTCATTTCTGAATCACTGATCAATATTCACACACATAAATGATTTGCAGTCTGAACAGATGGTACAACTTTATAAAGCAGTCCTCAAACAAACTCTCTTTTGAATCAGTGCTGAAACTTAAGACTCTTCACTTAAAAAAAGTAGTGAGTGTTTATTAAAACAGTCTTAACTCTTTAAAAAGTGGCTCAACAACACAGACTTCCTTCGTCTTCAAACATTAGCCAATAATACAATCCCTCTCTTGTTTCTGGATACGGAAAACGAGCTTCTCTCCAGTTTTGACATTAGTGAGATCTTTGTCTTAATTTATCGTTTTGGCCTCGGTCCAACCCCGCTCCACCTTTCTGTGCTTCCTTTCTTCTCGTTCGGGAGGATGAATGTCTGCAGTTTATGTCTAAAGACATTTAATTTTCCTCCGCAGCATGTGGAACGCATGTGTCAGTGTGTTTCCACAGAAACCTGCAGTTATGTCATTCCAAGTATTTGATAACCTGGTAAGGTATTGTGGTAAGAATAGGTCACCCACCTCCTCCTCCTCCTCCTCTCTCATTTTCTCTCCTCCCAGACAATTTCTACCCCCCTTCTCTTATCTGTTTATCTCTGCCCATCCTTTGTCTTTTTTCTGTCTTTAATATCAGCCCTCCTCTCTATCATCAACTCATCTCCTTGACCTTCTAAAATCCTCCTCTCTCTCTCTCTCTCCTCCCTCTCTCTTTCTCTCTCTCTCCTTGTCTCTGTCTGTGTCTCTCTGTCATCATCATTACAGGGTTGATTACCTGTCATTATGGCTCATTAGGGGCCTATCAGCATGGCGGCAGGCAGGGGGGAGGAGGGGGGTATGCTGAGGGAGTGAGCACAGAGGGGGAGGATGGGAGGCTACCTGTCAACACCCCCCCACACACACACACACACACACAGCACACACACACACACACACACACACAGACATTACCTCCCCCTTGAGACTCACCCATCCACAGTCATCCATTCAGAGGGCTGGCAGTGTGTAGGAGACAGAGATGTGTGTGTGTGTGTGTGTGTGTGTGTGTGTTTGAGAGAGAGATGTCCAAACCAGATATCATGCGGCCAGAGACGAAAGAAGGGGAGAGAGAGTGACAAAAGACATGTTTCTCATCTCCTCACTGCCTTTTATTACCTCTGTGTGTGTGTGTGTGTGTGTGTGTGTGTGTGTGTTTCCTCATTCGATTTTGCCAGTTTTATTGTTTCGTTGCTCTTTTCTAAATGTCAAGAACATCGTTAAAGCACCAAGATTTAAGGTCAATGACTGTTCCCTAAATCTTCTCTACCTCCTCTTCATCTCCTCTCTGTCCCCTCCTTTATTTTCCTCCTCCTGCTCCTTTTGTCCCTATCTTCAGGTCTTCTCCTAATTAATTTCCTTCTTCCTTTAGATTTCCTTCCTCTGCGCCCTTATTGTCTTTCCTTTTCTTCTTCGTCCTTCTCCTCTTCTTCCTGGTTTTCCCTCCATCTCCTGCTCCTCGTTCTTCTCTTTTTGCCAACCTCATCTCTCCATTTTTAACTCATCTTCTTGTATTCTCACTCCTCCTCCTCCTCCTCAGGGTTGGGAGGAGAGCTGTGACGCCGCCGTCTCCCACCTCCTGCGGACCTGCCTCTCCCGGAGCCCCAAGGACCAGGCCACGTCTCTGGCCCAGGCGGGGGGCCCCGTGCTAGGCCTTCCCCGCGACACCGCCCGCCTCAAGAAGCACATCAACCTGCTGTGCGATCGCATCGGTAAGGGGGGCCGTCTCACGCTGGCCTCTGAGGCCAACGTCCAGGTCCCCCTCCAGGTCCAGAACCTGGCCGCTCCCGGTGAGTCGGGGAGGGGGAGGAGAAAGGGAGAGGGAGGTAGGGTGGTGGTGGGAGGAGAGGAAGGGATGAAGGTTTGAAAACAAGATGAGGAGATGTTAGATGATATAACACACATGAAATGTTCAGTATATTGATTAAGTTATGTCGAGTATTGAACAAGCTAAGAGAGATGCTGTGACAGATATTGATGATCAACAGTTTGTAGTATTCATCATACCGATCATGATGGGTTTTTTTGGTGCAGGATTAATGAATCAGACATGCTTATTTAACACAGCCGCGAGAGTGATGCTCCCCATTAATCTACATTTTTTTAACTGTACTTCATATCATATCATATCACGTTCACATAATTACATAAATTAGTTTTAACTGACTTTTCATGTCTCATAAGCACAGGAGGAAGTTTTTCTGTGTTGTTGTCGCACAGCAAAAGGGTTAATTCTACTCACCTTTATTGTAAATCATAGTAGTAGATCAGAAAACACTCATATGAGTTGTTTTCATAAAGGTAATATGGCACTGACACACAACTCAAACCTGATAGATGCTAATATTGCTATCATACCCCTATTATACGCCTATAATACACAATATCTTTAACCTTTAGGTGTGTGCCTCAAAAACAATGAAGATAAAGCGCTTAACTTTAAACTTTTAATACTATATATTCAAAAACATGTAACTTCACACCATTTTATTTTTTGATAGTTGCAACAACTGCTAAAAAAGGTTGGGTGGAGTAAAATGAATCTGTTTTATTTAAAACTGTGTGTATTTATGAGTGTGTGTGTGTGTGTGTGTGTGTGTGTGCATGGCGTGTCCCCTGGTGAAGATTTTAAGGTTCGGCAGACAAAAACATGAAGCCTATTCATAGTTCGCTTCACAGCCAACACACAGAGTCGCGTTTAAATGCACCTGCACCCACAGAAACACACGCACACTTCGCAAAATAAACTGCAAACACACCCACACTTATCACACACATACACATCGTACACGTGAAATACACACTCGTAAAAACACGGATACACTCGCACACTCTGGCGCACACAGTTGCATTTGTCAGGTACACACACTCATAAAATTAAACATATACATACACTCAAACTGCGCAAACACACACAGACACACACCTTACAGATCATTTAGCCTGAAGGGCTGAAGTTTATAGAGGTTTTTCTGACAAGATCATCAATTACAGTCTCTCCTCCCGTCCTCCCTCCGTCTTTCATTTGCTCTCTCCTTCCTTCCTCTGGACTTTTCTCTGCGTTTCACCAAGCTTATAAAGATAAATCTGTACTTTTTGTCCAATTATGACCTACATTTAAAGAAAATGAAATGCAGTATTAAGTTACAGTTTTTTTAAATGATCTTCATTGCATGTTGTTCATTCTGCGAGTTAACAGTGTTTCATAACAAACAGCCCTTTTTAAGGCCTTATTTAATACCTGAGTTTTAAAAAATCATTAAAAATGTGTTATTTTCTAAAAAGTGATTAAACACTTATAGGAAGGTTTTTTTCAAAACTTCTTCTGTGGGTGAGCAGGGCAGCCAACACCAACAGGATCACGTCAATGTGTTTTCAATTGAATTCAACAGTTTGTTCAAAGAGCGAAGGCTTCACCCCGTCAGAGAGCATTTCACATTTCAGACAGCTCCCATAACAGTCACAACTAAAATAAAGACGGGCACAAGAAGATTACATGTAAAAATGAAAAGATTGTTTGATATTAACATATCTTCTAACTTTAACATAAAATAACAGTTACAATTTTCAACCCACTAATCTTTTCTGTACATATTGTTTATATCACACTGAATACTTAATATACTGAAGATATTATTCACTGAAATTTCTGCACACCTATTTTATTTTTATTATATTCAAGGATTTGTTTCTGCAGATTTGCAATTCTGCTCTTTATTTTTATATTTATATATATTTTTATTCCTTTTTTATTGATGCTGCAATTGTGCTTTTTATTTATTATCCTTCTTGTATTGTTTTTGCTGTAACATATCCCTCACAGGATCAATACAGTCTGTCTTTATCTATCCATCCATTCATTCATCCATCCATAGCGAGTGGCGCATCAATCAGTCGACATGGACGCTACGTTAGTGGTTTACTTAAAGCAGTGTAGTATCTGAAGTTCCACAGGTTGATTGACCTCCATGTTATGTTTAGTTAGGGCCTCATGTTCAGTGCCTCTCTGTTTGAGGACCTATAACCCCATAACCTGTGATCCTTCCTAACATTAACCATATGTTATGTCACAGGTTCATGTAAACAGCTAACCTATATAAGCAGAGAGTTAGAGATGATATGGAGAGGAGATTCATATTGGCTTCGATCCCTCTCGCAGGCAATCTAGATACCTGGTTTGATGCTGGTCTTCTTCGTAATAAACCTCTTTATATACAAGCAAGACGGTGTCAGCGGAGTCTCCTTCATCACCTTTACATCATCGCTATTTAATAAACAACAGCAGTTAACTCACAAAGGTTAAAAGAAGTAAGCTAGTCTATCACTGTTTTTTGCAGGTGTAGCTACAGTAGCAGCGTAGAAGGATGTCAGTGGAGACTTCTAATTAATAATACTACTTAATGAGTTTTATAGATAAACCCTCTGTCTTTGAGAATTAATAGAGTAGTAGTGTGTGTGTGTGTGAGAGAGAGAGAGAGAGGGGAAGGGACGAGGTCTATAAAACTTTAAAGGCTTGTTTAAAAGTCATTATAGTGATTACAGTAATTCTGCACAAATTTCAGTGGAACAGAACTGAATCAATTAATTAAAAGCGCGTGTGTGTGCGTGCAATGTGTGTGTGTGTGTGTGTGTGCGTGTGTGTTTAAGAGCAGAGAGAGAGAGTGAGTGTGTTTGTGTTTATGTTTCCTTGTCATGCGGTCTCTCCTCTCTCCTTTGGTTTGCTGCCAAAATTCACACTCTCTCTCTCTCTCTCTCACTCACACACACACACACACACACTACACACAAACAAAACACACACAGTGCTGCAGTAAACAGTCGTTTGTTAGCCGTCTCAGATGTTGCTTTTTCACCCACCCGTAAACATACACACTTGTTTTCTTTTCCAGCAACACCAGCGGCATCCGTTTCCCTGCAAAACCACACACACATACACACACACACAGGGATACCACACAACAAGCCCCGCTTCATTGGTACAAATCGTGTGTGTGTGTTTGTGTGTTAATGTGTTTACATGAGAGTTTTCTGGATGTATAAAAAGCTCACATCACACACCCTCTCCACATTATCGCTCACTTTGTTCAAGGCTGGCGTCACTTTAGTCTTTCATCCAAAAAAAGAGAGCGAGGAGGATCCAGTTTTCTTCAGGCAGGGAGGGACGGGTGTGTGTGGGAGCAACTTCAGGTCGAGAGGCTGTTCTTTATGTTTTTTCTCATTTCTATGGCAGACTCAACCTCAAATCTGTGTTTATTACACAACTTTTATTTAATTAAGATTAACGGCAGGAGGGTAATGAAACATTTCCCCTCGTTATTTGTGATAAAAGACATTTTAGCCAACGACAAATTACAGGAACTAGTTTTGTAAAAGAGAATGATAAATCATGTGGGATTTTTTTTTCTAATTTTAGTATTATTTATTAGTTTTTTTTTTATTATTTGGTATTATTATAATTTTTAGGTTTTTTTTTTTTATCGATACATTTAGATTTTGGATGCTGTTTCTGCTTTCTGCTGAGATCTTTGTTTTTTTTTAATAAATCTCACTGGCACATTTTTTTTTATCTTTACTCAACACATTTTATGTTGACATGTTTACATTCAAGTCACAAAGCCCCCCAGCAGCCGTTTACGACAGGAGCAGAGGAGGAAGTCAGGTGACGTTACAGGACGTCAAAGTCTGCAGAGGGAGGAGGTCGAGGTGGATGCACTGTCAACAAAACATCACACTTTTAAAATGCTAAGCCGTCGTTCATTTGTCATGAATCTTACAGTTATAGGGAAATAAAATAAAACAAGAAGGACAAGCTTGAGTCGCAGTTACTCAAAGGACAGGCCTGTTTTGGAGCTGCATTCTCGTCTATTTCCTGCTACCATCACACCTCTAATCTGATGTTTGTTGATGTTCGGTACTAAATGGCAGCTTTGATTCAGACAGTCGACAGCAAAACCTTTACATGGCTGCCGCAGACGATCATCTGTGTGTGTGTAGTTATCCGCAAACAGAAGAAACACACACAAATGAAGCATAAAGCAGTTTTTTTATTGCTGTATTTGTTACATGAAGATTTTCTCTCCTCCTCTCTCTGCGTCTGCCTCCATCACCTGACCTTCTGTCTCACCCTGATGACATCATACAGATCAACAGGCTCCAACAGCTGCACTCTGTACACACTCTCTCACACGTACACACACACACACACACACACACACACACACACCTGGTAAGATCAGGAGTGTTTATCACATGGTTCATTAGTCAGCTTGCTGTCAGCATTGCTTTGAACTGATTACAACCAGGGAGGTTTGTATATTGAAGTCATCCATACACTCACGCACACACACATACAGTACACACATATACACACTTTATCTCTCTAAAAATGTGATTTTCGCCGTAGTGAGTGATGTTTTTGGCAACACCTCACATCTCTTTGAGTTGTCTCTGCTCTGCTTTGTTTTTCTGCAGTTTTCTCCTCCATTTTAACCTGCAGTTGATGAAGTGTGACAGTGTTTTTTGTGTTTGATCAGTTTGCGGTCAGTTGTTCTCCTCTGTGTTTGTTGCTCGATCTTCCCTTTTTTAATGTCGCCCTGCTCAGCTGTGCTCTAATGTGTTAAATTCTTCCAGATTCTCTGAACGTAACATCCTCTCACATCTCAGTTTTCTCTCTTCTCTTCTGCTAATGAAGTCCAAAGAGTTTGCTTATGTTCACCGTCCATAACTTAGCAGACACACAGACTACACACACACACACACACACACACACTCCCATTCACACACCCCTATAGTACATGTGTGTGTGTTGCAGTTATTTTCACAGTGTTCCACTGGTAGCTGTGGTTTGGGGCCTGCATCTATTTTAGACCTAAAGAGAGGGGAGAAGATGGGCTGTGTTTGTGTGCACGAGTGTGTGTGCGCACATGTATTTATGTGTGTGTATATGTGTAGGTTCAGAGGACACGGAGCAAAGGAAAATACATGTAGTATGTGTAAGTGTAGGTCATGTCTTGTGTGTAATCCTGACCAGCTGTCTTTGTTCTGTCTCTGTGGTGTTTCCAAATTGAAGAGTTCTCCTCCAGAAAGCTATATATAAAACAGCAGAGCTCTATTTTGGAAAGAATCAATCAGTACCTGAAGTTCATCGTTCAATAAATCTTAAATGTTAGAGGGTGGCCGTTTTTTGTTTTTTTTGTTTGTTTTTTTTTTGTGACAGTTTCTAACTGTTCTGTTAAAAAAACTAAAACTCATTTTAATTTTGGGCAGGGAGTCATCTTCTAAAGTGGATTTTTTGCACTTTGAAGTCACTTTACTGAGATTATGAGGATTTTTTTTTTTCAATGTATCAACATGTAAATGTGTGTGTGGGAGTGTGTGCCTTTGTAGTACTGAAAGATTTGCAGGTTTAGGCTGCGAAAGCGAGACAGAAGAGCTCAGGTGTCTGATTCAAACACACGCATACCAGTTTTTAAAAGGAATCACACTTCCTGGTTTTTGATGTGTGATTTCAAAAGCACGTGTGTGTCTAACATACCGTACATAGGTGTGTGTGTATGTTATGTGTGCGTACAAAGATGTGTATGTTGAGGGGGGATTGAAATAGCGTAAAGCCCACAGCCAAATTGCTGGTAACCACAGCAGCACAGTGTCACCCCCATCTTCAAACCGCAGCCCAGAATAAAGCAGGAATGCGCTGGTGCCTCCACACTGCAGACCAAGACAGAGCTGTCTATTGGAAGCAGCTTCACCCCTCGACCGAGCTGTCCAAGAACCTTTCCAAAACAGGCCCGAAGCGCCCCCGAACTGTCACAGACCAGCCCAAACGGTCCCACAATGTCCCAGACTGTCACAAAACAGAGTGAACTTTCCTCAAGCTGTCCTCAAATTGTCACGGACTGACCCAAAACAGCCCCGTCTATATACATATGGGCCCACAAATGTCCAAAACGCATCAGACTGTTTCCAACTGTCCCCAGCTATATCTAAACTACACCAACACTGCACCAAGCTGTTCAAACAATCTCTAAAGTTAACTACTTTGAAAATGTCTCTATTTCAAACTGAAAGAAGCAAACTGTCTCCAAACATCTGCAGATGGCCTCTAATCCTCCAAAACTGCCCCTTAAGTATCTCTAAATACCTCAAACTGTTCCAACACCTCCTAAACTCAGTCACAGTAGAACATTTCTGCACCAAACACCATCCAATATGTGGTAAAATCTTCCTTTCTCCAAAATGTCCAGAGATAAGTTCTTTCCGGCAGTCTGAAAACTCCCCAAAGCTCCCAGCAGTGTTGTTACACGAATCTGTCTCTGGCACAGTAATGTCCATGACAGATTAGCCTCTTTGGTCTTCAAAACATTGGACTTCAGTCACACTTTGGCACCCTAGACAATTATATTTCAAACTGAAAGAAGGCCAACGCGTCCTCTTAGCATTATTGTAAGTAAAAGTGACTGTACAGCGGCTAACTGTAGTAACAACAGAGGTAATCTTGCAACTCTGACTCCTCATCATCTTGTCTGCAAACTGACCTAAACATTATAAAAACCTGCTGACAGCATCTCTGAAGGAATTTCTTCAGATTCAGGAGGTAGTGCCGACATCCCTTCTGTAACAGTAGAAACTGGAGGCTTCCTGGAGAGTGAGTGAATGAGAGAGAGTGCAGATTTTATATCCTTGTTGCAGTCCTACGAAACTATTACAGTATTTGAAATAAAAATACACCTTTTAAAATACAATAAGTATATCTCTACTTCTTCCTTATCTGTGTTGCTGTTGCAACAACTTCATCAGTAACACAGCAGCAGATATTAAATATCCACTCTTTTAAAGTGCATACTTGCACTTTTTACTATACCATTGCTTTAATAACTGCCTCTAGTTGGACTTTAAACACACGAACATCCTCCGTTCTGCTGCTTTTCTGAAGTGTTTTTGAAGCGTGATGTGGTGCAGAGTATTGAGCCTAAACCTCAGGGTTGTCTAAAACTGATAACTCGACCAGCGGGACAAATATAGACCCGACCACGACCGAGAGAAACACGGATACACGCCACAACTCTGAGCAGGCGGCACTACACCTACTATTTACAGAGAGAGAAGGAGCGAGGCGGAGAGGGAGGAATGTGTGAGAGGTCAGCGGTAAGAGACGATCTGTGTGTGTGTGTGTGTGTGTGTGAGATGTGATTTTGTTTCACAGTAAGTTGCTCCAGAGGTGGGCTATTTCCTTACCTGATGTTGATGTAAGACTGAGGTTAAAACACACACACACACACACACACACACACACACACACACACACACACACACACACACACTGACCCACACATTCCCCGTGAAATTGTGTAAGACAGCGTTAAAAAAAACGGCTCGCCTTAGAAAAACACCTGCCCAATTAAGAGTGAGGCATATCCCATTTCAAACAACTGAGTGGGTGTGTGTGTGTGTGTGTGTGGGTGTGTGTGGGTGAAGCCACAGGCTGTGCTCTCACCAAAGAGAACAAGATTGGCTTTAGAAAAGGCCAGGATAAATATTAGAGAGGGCTTAGGGTAATCTGCACACACACACACACTCCTCACTCACTCTCTCTCTCTCTCTCTCTCTCACACTCACACACACACACACACACACACACACACACACACACACACACACACACAGACACACACACACACACACACACACACACACACAGACATAGACACAGTGGGGGAGATGAAGACACACATTCTCAGACACCTTAAGGCAGACATGATGGCAGACACACACACACACACACACAACAAAAGGTTGTGTGTAGCACATGTTTGGTTAAAGCACCATGAAACTGGACACAATCCTCGTGGAGGAGAGGAAATTAGGAGAGGGTGAAAGGAGGAGGGAAGGAAAGATGGAAGGAAGGAAACATGGAGAGAAGAAAATGCGAGAAAGAGGAGGTGAAGTGGACGAGACTGGGAACAGAAAAAATACGAAAGTGGAAGGAGGAAGATGAGGAAAGAGGGAGAGGAGGTGAGAGGAAAAAGGATGGAGAAGGGAGGAGAAGGGAATGAGAAGCAGATGGAGACAGGGAGGATAAGAAAAAGAGGAAGAGGAGATGGAGGGGAGGATGAAGAGGAGACAGAGAGGTGGGACGCAGGAGAGACAAGGCGTCCAATTCATCGGCCTCAGGAGCTCCCTAAATCCAGACTGATCCGTGGGATTTGAGCAGGGATTTCACACACACACACACACACACACACACACAGACACACACACTTGCACCAAACCACATGTTTAACACTATTATTCAATGCTGCGTTTCTTCTCATGTAGAATTTATGAAACTTATATTTTCTGGTAAAATATCTGTCGTTTTACTTTCACATATTCTCTCAATGTCGTGATAAATCTATACAGTAAAGTCAGTATTATCTAAACTGTACATTTGGTGTGAATAAGTGCAAAAAGAGCGAGTAGATATACTGTATGTGAAGATGTATCATTCAGAGATGTTATATCAATAAAGAAATTGACCTGATGTAGTAACGCAGACACCAGTTAGCTTTGTGCAGAACTCTATGCTACGTATTATTGCCGTAGAAATATCAATATAATAATATAATATTAGTAATCAGCAATTTCAGAAACTTTATTGTCCATCATAGTTTAAATTTGTCTTTATCTGAGACATAGACAGATTAAAAACAACAACATATTTACAACAAATGTATAAATGTTATTGAGATGTAAATCATAAGGTGATCTCACAGAGTAGAAATTAAAATAAGATTTCAGAACAAGTAAAGACTTCTCACTAAAGATTCATTATGATGGAAAATGTAAGCCAACTTTTTTTTAGTTTAGTTTCATTTACCCAGCAAAAGGAACTGGGTTTGTTACTGTTCTCTTCTTGTACCAGCCCGATGGAGAAATGTGGTAAAATCTATCTGAAATTAGAATAAAGTACAACACCTTTGTGATTTGATGTGATGTGACTCATCCAGAGAAAGTAGTCGAGGAAAGTATGTCGAAGAGGTGATTTGCGTCAACCCATAAAGATGCACTTCAGGACGCTGCTGGTGTGCAGACACAGTAAACAATTAGTGCTTGTGTTTTCACTAATGTCTTACACTGCCAGTAGAGACGCCTCATGAGTAGAGTAAGCATTCAGTACTGGAGTAGGCTTATTGAAAAATTGTGCAAAACTTCACATTTTGCAGATTCAGGAAACTACAAAAGTGTTTTTGGCAAGCTTGTTAGTTTAAATCTCAGAACTGTTAGCAGTATTTGGGTGGGAATGAAAAACACTGGCCTCTCTCAAGATGGCCTCAAGTCACCCAGTTGAACTCCTCCTCCTTCTCCTCCAGTGAAGAACTGTAAATGTAAAGCATTTGCTAAAACAAAAATAAAGGGGGCACAAATGTATGCAGATTGGCTAATGTATTTCCTCTTATCTTGCAGGAGGTGTTGAGCCCATTGCAGAGGTGGCGGGTGATGGAGAGGAGCTGGAGCTTCCGCAGGAGGTGACCAAGTTCATCAAGAAGAAGCAGCCCTCTAAGAAAGTCAAGAAAGGTAGGAGCACTTTACACCATGTTTTTGTAGTGTTCGCCTTTCTACTGTAATGCTGTCATCTGCTCTCCTTCCCTTCTGTGTGTCTTTATTTGGAGCAGCTCTCACACTCGTCAGCTCTGCTTCACCTTGTCACTTTTCCAACCGACCCGTGTCAAAATACATCACTCCGGCAGTACATCCGCAGCATTGCTCCCAGCTTGCTACTAAATCCTGACCAGAGCCCTGACACTGATATCTGCTCACTGTCTGTCACACTATTGTAATCCACCTCTATTTTCCCTCACGGCATAGTGCTCTGTCTCATCTGTTATTTGTACATACCACTTTGACTGCCGTTGGCTCGTGGTCTGCAGAATCAGCATGGTTCGGATTCTGGTCCGTGCCAAGAGATGAAATCAAACAATAAATTTGGATCTGCACACGCAGCGCGGATGTTAACAGTGTTTCTGAAGTGTTTAGCTTTGTTCTTTTTCCCACAATACTATCCTGCACTGTTTTTTCTTGTCTCACTTTGATGGCCTTCACCAGTTGATACCAGCTGACATTGATCCAAGCAAATGGTACCAACTCAAACAAGATAAGATCAGACATGAATGGGGCTATGTCAGTGAAACAGACAGGTACAAAATGTAGAGAGGAACTGTTACCTCCCTGTGAAGTCTAGGGTTAAGGTAAGAAAATAAGGCGATGTAGTCAGGCGTACATTACTATTTATTGTTAGGAACCAAAGGAAAACAAGCAATACAGATACAAACCAGTAATCTTGACAAACGCAGGTAAACAACTGAAGCCAGCAAACTAATAAAACAAATTCTACTCTGTTTGCTAAAATTCAAAGCTGCTCAGCTGGCAACACTCAGAGCTTAAACAAAATACAAGAAAAACAAATACCTGCTGATCTATGTAAACTAAAAGAGCGACTACAAGAGTCGATTGCAAAATACTAAAAGAAAATACATATACTGAAACAAAAAAACCCTCTCCAGTCCTGAAACCACAAATCTAGTTCCCATTTGTTAACTGACTGCGGTACATTACATTACAAACACAATAATCTGAGTACCTCGTATATAAGTTAACACTTTTCCCATGAAGCACGGTGGCAAGCTGATCGATGGGAAAAGAGCGAGGGGAGGAGGTTTCCCATCAGGAAACCGCCCAATCCCATGAGGCTGCAGTGTCTATTAAGAGGTTAGGTTAGGACATATATCATACATCCCCGTTAACGGCGAAGACAACAGGAACAATACCTATTGACTGTCAGGTGTTGTTTTTTTAAAAGTGAACACTAAATTATTATAATTTTTACTATCACAGCCTCTGCAGGATGTATGCCAAGATTGGTTCCAGCAGCTTTCCTCAAACAGCAGTAGACCTGCTCTTTACTGTTGGAAATGTACTCGAGGTATCGTGAGAGTTGAGTGCACATCCAGTCTCCAGCTGTTGCTCAGGAGAAGACTTGTGATATCTTGTTTGGAGGTTCTGCAGAAATATGGGATGCCAATGTTAACCAAACAGCCAACTGGTCAGCAAGGTTGTTTTCATGGAAAAGATTTAAAGGTGCAGCAGAGGAAGGAGAGTTTATCGACTTCAGGATTGCATTTCTGTTTTTCGCTGATGATGTTGTTCTGTTGGCCAAATCACACTTTGACCTCCAGTGTGTGTGTGTGTGTGAAGCAGTGAAAAAGTCTGAGGCCATGGCAGATTTCTACCTTTATTTGGCTGCTCACTTACCAGCTATATAACAAACCTTACATATAATCATGAGCTCTTACTAGTGACCATAACAATGATATTACAGATACAGTGGGTCTCTTTCACAGGAAGTCACCCTCAGAGACAGAGTGAGGAGCTCAGACATCTGGTAGGATCTCAGAGTATATCCATTCCTCCTTCGCACTGAACGTTGATGCCGTCTGGTAAAGATACCCTCTGGGCATTTTCCTGATGAGGTATTTGCTGGGTTTGCCCAACTGGGAGGATACTGGTGAACCCATAAAACCCTGGAAAGGTGCCATAGATTACCCCCATGGAGGCTGTGGGGTGTGGATAGAGTAAAGGACATCAGGGCTGCCTTGTTTAGCCTGATAAGCAATGGAAAGATGGAGGTTTACATACAACTGGGCGTGTATTCACTTTCATTATCTCATAACAAGGGTTCTTTCTCCTTTTTTCCTGTCAACATGATGTACTGTGAGTAATTCAGTGTTGATAATGCTGTAAAAGTTCATAATTCCCTTTGAGACAGTCTTCACCGCTGCCCACTCCCCTGTTCTTTGTATCTGACTGCTTTTGCTGCGATGATCACAGAGAAGAACATTTTATTATCGCACTGTTATTGTGTCTTCCGGCGCTGGGCGAAGTGTGTCCGGCGTTGCTGGCCTACTGTTGCCAGGTCTACGCTCGCTGTTTTCTCTGTTTGGGGAGTTGGACCGTGTTCCCATCCTCCACTCGGTGTCTGCTCTCTCTCGTTCTCACTCCTCTCTTTGTGTTTTCATCCGTCTGTTTCGCCTCTTAAGTTTGCACCATCCGTCTGAAGATCAGAACATTATCTGGTGTTTTAGCTGAACCGTCTGATTCTGTTTATTTCCTGATAATCAATTAGGCTGAAACTTCAATATCTTTCCTCCTTTCTTCCATCCTGCTCTGTTTAGTTTTTGTCATCCCATTTAGTTACTAACCTGATTAGTTTGATCTGAGAAATGATAAGCAGATCATTTAAAACACACACACACTTCTTACAACAATATCTAAATGACCTACACACATTTAACAAACACATATTGTTCTCTCTCTCTCTCACACACACTCACTCACACACACTCACACACACACACACACACACACACACACACACGCCGTCTCCTGCCAGAAAGGGGCTTCTGGTTTGCATTGAGGACAAATCAGAGTTTTATGACAGTTTGTCTTTCCTAAACCAGGGCGGATAGATTCGCTTTGATGGGCTCTACTTTGTGTGTGTGTGTGTGTGTGTGTGTGTGTGTGTCGCATCTGTGTGTCGCATGTATACTGTTAAAATCCACTCAGGCGTCGCCACTAATGAGAAGGGGAGCTGTGTGAGACACAGAGAAGGCGACAGTGGGATCATTATATATACATACATATACATTATACACACACACATACCCTGTCTGTGAATGTGTGAGAATTACCAGCATGTATTTTCACACACCTACACACACACACAGGAATATGGTGCTTATCACAAGTATTTTCGTCTTGTGTCGAAAAATGCGAGCGAAACAATGAATAACTTTTTTTTTAAATAAATTACAAGTAAATTACAAATATTACAAGTTAATAGTTTCTTTATGACCAACAATAAAAAAAACAGGGAAACAGAGAACAAGAGTCAAAGCTGTAACCAGGAAACAGTATTTGTCCCTGATAAATGACTGAATCAAGTAATTAGTTACATTCCCTGTAAATCCTGCTGTTTCCCCTCATGAGCAGGATCTTTGGCTCTTCAGTCAAAGCAACTTTGTTTAGGGCGTTTCACTCCCTCCGCCATCTGCTGTCACCAAAACCTCTGAAAGCTTTAGTCTAACGTTCTTCAACCATCTTACTATTTGATGCAGCAGCGATGTCTCTGTGTTCACGTAAAAGCAGCTGAAATGTTAAATCGCATCGCCGCCAAATACCCGCGCGTTATAAAGCACCGTGATTTGCATGTTTTAATAACTGTACATGTGTTGGTCATCCAGGCGTGAATTAGATAACAATGAAATCTGGATCATTGCATCTTTATTTGTTCACAACAGGGAGGCACTGATCTAATTTTTCTCTCTCATGATACTGAAAATTAATCCCCGAACTTAAAATCTGCATGACTCAATGTGAGGAACTCCTATTTTTATTAGTATTTTCATGAGCGAAACATCCTGGGTGATACCTGATCCGATTATTTATGTAGATCAAACAGCACCACTGTTGTGAAGGATGTCTGGCAAAAAAAGAAAAGAAAAGTGTCTCCCCACCTGATACCTACATGTTTTCTGCAATGATTTTCCAACATATATAATGTGTTTAGAAGCAAATCTCTCAATTTACTTTACACAGACTTTAATGTAAAACCTAATACAAGCAATGAAAGCATGCAAAACCTTTAAGAGACATTCATGTGAGCTGTATCATCTGCAATGGATGGTCCTTAAACAGTTTATTTCATCAATTTATTTTGCACAGCTGTGTGTACACTGTTAATTTGAAATTCTTTTGATTCTACTCAGTGCTCACATACTTGTTTTATTTGCGAAGAACTCAGACACTAAATTGATGAAAATAAGTAAAAAAAGAAGTAGCCTGGTCTAAAAATACTGACAACATTAGTGTCATTTCATGTGTTAATATATCAGATTTATTATGTGTCTATTGAATGACCCATGGCTTAATTTGAACATTTATTGCTGTTTTACCACTGTGGGTGTCTCTCTCACACACACACATCACTCTTACCTTTCAGTTCCGCCCTCCAGACATGATTGAAAAAAGCAAAAAGGAAAATGATCCCTAATCAGTGTTGTTTGTCATGGAAACCTCCAGAGCGAGGCTGTGGTTTGTGCTTAAACTAGAGGAGGAAGGAGGGACGGAGGGACGAAGTGATTTAATGTTGTGGGGTGGTGGTGGGGGAGAGAAACATCATGTCCAGACTTGTCCTGCAGCCGCCGCTCCTCCACGCCAGACAGAATACACACAGAGACGACAAAAAGCAGCGGTAACTTAAATACTAATGTGATTATTTATTAAACCTTTAAACACTTAGCTTACTTAACTTAATCCATTTCAATATACTGCACATCACGCTGCAGTTTGTCCACATAAAACTCTCTTTTTTTAGTGGTGTTTTAAAGCAGCGGACTGTGTTGTTAAGTTACCGATAAAACAATAAGATGCAGGAAATAATGCTTTTTAATGGAGGATTCTTTCCCTGATTCATTGGTGGCGCTTTGCCCGCAGTTTGAGCCGGGCCGGAGGCGTACAGTGGAGCGTTTCTGTGTAAAAGGTGGCAAAATGCCAAAAAGGCCTTTGGGTGTCGTGGGCAGCTCGCAGCTCCCATAAAAAACGGAGGAACAAGGTGGTAAGGGAACAAATCAGTTCAAAGCTCTTATTTTTCAGACAAAGACGCATTTGCACGCATACACCTTCCGCCTATCCTACCTGTCTGTGACTTTAAAGTAATTAGGCACCATGCCAAACCCCCACACACACACACACACACACACACAGACCTTTCTGTTAGAGTGCATGGCAGCCAGAAAGCACATTTGGTCGACTTGAAAGGCATCAAAAGGCATTTGAGAGTGGGACACACACACACACAGAGAGAGGGAGAGAAAGGGAAGGATTGATGGAGCTCTCTCTCTCTCCTCAGCTTGAAAAGGAGGAATGAAAGAGAGATGAAAGGGAGAGTGTTTTCCTTCTCCTCTTTCCTGGCGCTGCATCCCATTTTGTTGTTCTGCTCCTCCCCAACAGCCCACCTGGGATCACACACACACACACACACCTGTCCCTGATGTTACAGGAGTCAAACCGCTGAGCTAAATCTGACCTCCAACCTTACACTGAGACTCACCCTCATCCCTCGATATTGAGTCTGAGTAGAGAAATCAGCAGATCCGGGGTCAGTTTGCGGTCAGTCGTCTCATTAAGCCACATTACGCACCAACTCGGCCGCTGCAGCTTTATGCTAACAGCAAACGGCCGCAAGCGCTGACCCAGGTCGTCTGTAATTCAGCCACATCTCGTGCATATTAGCATCAACCAGCGTTTTCTGTTTTATGCTCTGCCATCGGTCAGCCTTGCACCTTGCACATATTTGCACTATTACCATCAGCTATTAGCCTCCACCCATTAGTAATGTCCTCTGTGTATTAGCATCAGTGTTAGCTTCATCCATTAGGTGGTGAATCTAAATAAAAGCTGTTATCCATTATCGACTAAATCCAAGTAACCCTCTACAGAAGAAAAGGCGTGTTGATAAGAGAAGCACACGAGTCAAGAGAGGGATTTTTTTTTTTTTTAGAGTCAGGCAGCCGTTCTGTGAGACCTCCAATGAATCTGCAAGGCTTTATCTCAAAGGAGCCGCCAACAAAACTGAAAAAATATTAGTCCGAGATACAGGCCAAAGAGCGCCATCGTTGATTTAATTTAATGACTTACCCCTGAATCAGTTAACCCGGCCATGCCAAGGAACTATGAATCCCTCAAACTAAATTAGTGACTAAAAAAAGGACACTAAAGGACAGATTTTTATATATGTATGTATATATATATATATATATATATATATATAAATACATTTCATTTTTTTACATGAAAAAATATGGAGATATCAAAAACAACAGTTGTATTTTATTGTATAAGCAAATTAACAGAAATTAATTCACCACTAGTAATTTTACAAAACAGATGAAAAACATGATCTGATTCCAGCTTCTCAGAGTGAGAATACTGGTTTCTTTGTCTTACATTACAGAATAATTGCTAATAAAATGATCATTAGCTGAAGCCCAAGTTAATTTTTAACATCAATAAACATCACAAGAAATATCCCCCCGTTGTCTTATAATGTTATACACTGCAACAGCCTCGACTAATCAAGCAAATCTGCCCCCGTCATTAAAAAGTATTTACTGCTCTGGGGCCAGGAAACAAAATCAGACCCTCCTTTTTTGGTTCCTATGTGTGTGGTTGAAAAGTGATATTGCGATAATGATTTTAGAGATCCGACAAGAATCACCTGTTGAAGGAAATCCTATCTTGGTATTAGTCACATTTTGGCAATCAAAAAGTCGTATATGAGATAATAAATATCATAAAAATACCCTCTGATCACAGGCAGCTCTGAGTGTGTCAAACTGCAGGACGTTTAATTAGTTTCATGTTAGTTTCAAGTCTTACATCTACACATTTATGTAACATGTACAGTCACATCCTCCTCCTTTTTATGTGCACCCTTCCCTTCCTCTCAGGTGAGATGTGTTATCAGACGCAGAGGTAATGAAACTCCGCGACAGTCGGCGCTCGGAGGCCGAAGGAGACTTGTACCGACACGGCCGAATTACACAGTCCTGCTGTGTCAGTCTGTCTGTCAGATTACAGCAACGCAGTGAACAGAGCTATCAGCTTACTGTCAGACACTGCGGCTGCTATTCACATCCAGCCTCTGCACACACACACACACACACACAGCGGGCAGGTTTCCTCATCCTGAACAGGATCCTCCTGGGCGGTGGCCAGAATTTCTGACCCATAGATCTCTGTTCTCGACGTGTGTGTGTGTGTTGATATGTGTGACAGATAGAGGTCCCTCTATTCCCAGCTCGCCCCCCGTGAATAAAAACACAGACAGAAAATGAACTCTTGTTTGGCCATCGTCACACACACACATTGAGGTAAGTGTCCTTGCAGATGGAAAGTAAAATATGTGGCTCATGAAACGAAGCATGAATGTTGTGTGTGTGTGGTGTGTGTTTGCTGGAAATTAAGTGTGTGTGTAAATGTTTAATGGTTTATAATGTGTAAAAGTAGGTGTGGCCGTTACAGAAGATACTGGCAAAAACCTGCAGGCAGTCAGAAGAGTCGAGTTGTGTGTGTGTGTGTGTGTGTGTGTGTGTGTGTGTAACATGTCTTGTTTCAAGCACACAGCCTTTATGAAATCAACATATCTTCCTGTGTTGAAATGACCAAAGAAAAAATAACACTCAGTGAGAAAAGAAGAATTGAACAAGCTAAATTAATTTCAAACACATCACTTTGAACATAACAAAACTTAAGATGACTTTTTAACCACGGAAATCTTTGTTTTCTCTCTCTCATAATGCTTAATGTTGATGGTGTTCATATATGCAACCAGAACACACTGTAACACATCTCTCTGGATAAAGCTTGGTGGGATGATCTAAAATAATTAATTAATAATATGATTTAATATGTGATTAAATTTAGGATTTCCCATTGTGACAGATCTTTTAACAGCATGTAGATCATGAGTTACAGGAAGTCTTTTGCCTCGCAGTCCAACAGAGGGGTTGGTTCTGGTATCTTCTTTTCTGTTTCTGGTAATTTGAGGAGAGAAATGCTCCAGTTCTATGTTTTTAGATTTAGTTACATGTTGGAGCGCCGCAAGAGTTTGTATTTTTGCCCCATCAGGGGGTTACATGGCATTTTAATTGGTGTGGTGTGTTCACCAAATTACAGCTGGTTTTCAGGCGCGTGCCCCCCTCCCACGTCAAACCTGTCAAATGTGTGTTCTCAAAATACAACATCTCGCTTTTCCTCCTCCAACACGTCACGTGTAAGACCCTCGAGTCCAAGCGGGTGTCAGACGTGAGCTCCACACATCCACGTTTGTCAGCCGCCCTAAATCCAAGTCATCATCGACTGCGAGCTCCTGGAATCTAACTGTGCTTCAAGTGCAAGTTTTCCGTAATCCTACTGCTCATTAAAAGTTCTCCCTAAATCCAACTGGACATCAATACGAGTTCCCTGAAATCCAAAAGTTTGTCACTCACCAAATACATTGTCACAACCATCACGTTTTCTAAGTCCACGTCTTCATCATGTGTGTTCAAGAAACTAAAATAATCAGCCCGTGGCAGCTTAAAATAGTTTCATCTTTAACTCATTCTGTTCAGTTTGTGGTGAACTCAGCTGAAAGCAAATTGCCTGGACAAGAGATGAGGCAGCTCTGATTTTGAAGCCAAATTTTTCTTGGATTTTTATTTTCCTTGCACATTTTGTTACACATTTAAGTATATTTTCTACAAATCTTTTCTCCCTATATGATGACCTGCTTTGGTAAATCTTTTTCGACAAATCTTTTGTTTAAATTACTCTAATGAAATGAATCAACATTATTACGTTGACTCTTAACAGTTCATTTTAATAAGATTTGCTCTAAAACTGACTCATAAAAAAGTCTTCACAGGTCTCTATGTATAAATTATGTGTTACTGTAGAAAGAAACCTTCACAGTAATTCACAGAAACAACACTGAGGACTTCAATGTGCTGCAGCCAGCAACACAAGAAAGAGGGACTCGTGTGAACCGACGGACTGAAAGGTCATCCCACCGTCACTCCTGACCCCCTGACTGGCTTTAATCTCCGGGCTTGCAGCTTGTCAACAACATTTTTAGGTAGCAACATTTGCTCTTGTACTGTAAACGAGTGCCAGAAAAAAAAAAAAACCCCACCGCATGGCTATCACGCCATCTCCGGAGCTATTTGTTGGCCCCGGCTGTGTTGACGGAGCGCTGATGAGATGCTCGGCTGTTTAATGTGTGTGTAATGTTCCGCTAATGTCTCCGCAATGGCATTATCTGATCGGCTATTCTTGGACGGAGGCTAATGCTCGTGGTGATTACAGATGGAGATGAGGACAACGCTCCAAATATTGTTGCCTTGTCGGGCACCAGGGCGGCATAACGCTCGTGGACGCTGGGTAACGGAAAGTTCGGGGGTTTTTAAGCCTTCCGGCAGCCGTGAAGTCCTGTCGATGACCTTGTGTTGGGAGAACTCAGTCGCTGTTAATTATCTCGGTGAAAAAGCGTAGAATGTCATAAGAAATCATAATGTATTATTAGTGACTGATAATAAGTTGTAATCCAGATGTTTGTCACAGTCAGAGGGTTTGAAGACTAAAAGAAATGTCATCTAATAGAGATAATCTTCAGGCACCTTTAAGGACACATACAGAAACAGAAGTCTGTGTTTTTCTTTGGGCGACTTCTTTAAAAGTTTTGTAAAAAGTAAGCATTTACTTCATAATATTTTATCAGATATCTTTGCCAAAAGTCAAGAATGAAAGTCATGCTTGAAATAAAACTATTTTTAATAATAAGAGTTTATTTTCTGTTTCTGCATTATGTGCATTAGTGCAGGATTTCAGCATGTTTGTCTCTGCATTAGGCGATTTAAACATAACATAACATTACTTAAATGTCAGGACACTGTCATAGATTTAAGTTGTGGAGTGGCACAGATAATGTGGAGTTTCTGAGTTTACCTTCAGGACAAGGAGGTGATATCTGAAGTGGAATAACAGCAGCCACTATAGGGAAAAATATATCAACGATTTATTAAGCCTGCATGACGCAACAGGGAGTTTCATTGAAGCTAATCTAATTAATCAAAGGCGTGCTGATAAGTTCTGTAAATCATGGCTAAGAGAGAAAGAAAATGAAAGATTTAAGGAAGAGTGGTGGGGGGATCATGGAGGGGCAGAAAAGGGAGAGGCAGGAACTATTCTGGCTACGATAAGCATCAACAAACCAGACAGTCTTTCAGAGGTGGAAACCCAGATGTGTGTGTGTGACTGTGTGTGTGTGTGTGTGTGTGTGTGTCCTCAGGTCATGTAACATGTGGTAAGGAGGCAGCGTTTTTTGTGGTAGTGTCCATTCAGTGTTCTGGCTCCTGAGGGAACCTTCCAGAAGGAATGAACCCTCTTCCTCTGGGAGGCCAGTGTAGGAAGTGTAGCTTCCAGCAGGGAGGAATCGGCCTTCTCACCCCCTGCTGCTTTTCACATTAAGGCCACGGCGGCTACGTTACGCGATATAACCCTTAATGTAATGTATTTTATGGCAGCTACCAGGTCTGTTCGTACCAGCGCAGCCATACATCATTTGGACCCCGTAACTCTGAACACTTGATGTTTTAATATCCTGTGAGGAGAGTGAGATGTTTGACTATCAATAATTTAACAGCAACTCTTGCACTCTTGAATCCTAATAATTATTGAAGCAGATTGTTCATAAGAGCTCCACTTTAAACATAATCATGATGATCATTGTTAGATATTCTTAGGAAACAGGAAACGCATTGCAGTGGAATGACCAGAATGTATGAAGCAGGCGGTTTGGCATGATGCCAACTATAATTACATACAATACACTCATAGATAATAATGACATGTGATTGTGCTTTAACATTAGCATTTATGTTAGAGAACAACCTGACCTCGTACATTAACATGCACATCAATCTCACACACTGTAAAAGCTAACGGTTAGGCTAACGCGCTCTGACATTACGTTGCTGAGACTCACAGATTCACCTTTTTGCGGCTGCTTCAGCAGTCACACTAATGCATTCAAGCGTCGTAGCGTTGAGAAGTCGGGCCCGTGCGCTCCGCCTCTGTGATGGTTGGCGGTCGGGGCTGATGCTTTTCAACATCAAGGTGGCCAGCGGTTCGCCTAAACCGCTTTTAAACGATTTCAAAACATTTAAACTGGTTTAGCCGGACTTCATCTGGCTCTCCGTTCGCATGGGAGCAACTGCAGAACAGGACAAGCTGATTCGTAAAAAATAACCACTCTGTTAGTAAAATAAATGTTGTGTTTTCTACAGAAGCACTTTCTTAATTTTGAGTGACGGGCAACCAACACCCACATGTGATGGTGCTCTCTTCCCTTTTAAGCTTGAAGAAACTTAGTTAATGGTGAATGATAGTCTATAGTCATGTAATAGTCACATGAACAGACAGAGCTCCATAAAGAGTTTGTTTTTTGCCAGAATAGTTAAGAAACTATGTGTAGACCAACATGTCTTTTTCAAATAAAGTAAATATATAATATATATACAGTATGTATACTTTATAAATATGCTCCCACACTAAAAGCACCTAATGTTTAAAGGCTCTGCTCCCATCGTCAGTCTTACTGGGCGATAAGGGGCTCTTTTGCTCTATAATAAAAGCTCCCCTTTGTTGCCCCGTTCCCCTTGAATCCCCCCACTCTCCACCCTTTCCCCCACTTTTTTTTTTAACAAGGGACCTTTAATTTGGCGAGAAGGAAGCAATGAATTGTAGAGTATACTTTTCCTCGGGCGGCCTGGGAAGTGATGGCCTCTCTCCTCTTCTCTCTCTCCTTGTCCCAAGCAAAAAAAAAAAAAAATAGGTAACACATGTAAGACTGGAGCTGCTACTGAACTCCTCCACTCTCCTCCTTCTCATAAGACACGAAATGCCACTACAAGACACAGAAATAATCTATCTGCTCCTCATTTCGATCAATAACGAACAAATAAAGGGTTTGCAAATAAAGAAAGCGTAGTTCTGATTTTCCTTCAAGTGTTAAACAAGCTCTGATAAACACACTACACACTGCTCAGCACCAACAGTTGGCGGAGTTGATGGAGACCAAACCGGAGCTAAAAGGAGAATATTGGACTTATAGTATGTTCATCAGGTGGACAAAAACACGAATGAATGATGACGTTTCTTTTACTCCGCTTTGACAACTGTCTGTAAATGTAAATGAATGTGCCTCTAAAGCCCAAGGGAGTGTGTTAGGTTTATTATTAAAACCCATTCTGTGTCTGTCAGCGTACTTTGCAGCTAACAAGTCATTTATAAACTAAACTTCTCAGGCTTTCTCCTGGGTTTTCCTCATTCATGCACACCAATGATAAATATGTAAAACGGACGTTTGGTTGTTTTGTTTGGGTGCCATTTTCAGAGTTTCTGCACATTATATGAAATAATGTGTGTGTAGAAAGTTTTGTCTTAAATCTGATCTTACAATGACGATAAAGAAGTTTTTATGATGACTGTTTTTTTTTTTTTTTTGTCACTCCTTGCTGAAAAATTGTATTCGTGTGTGTGTGTTTAGAGGGATGTGTGTGTGTGAGAGTTTATCAGAGGAGACATGTCAATTAGCTGGGGGGTACAGAAGGCAGAGCCAGAGGTTAGAGGTCAGGGCGGGGGCATTCGTCAGCTGTCACTAACTATAAAAACTTACTGTGTTCATGTGTGTGTGCAATGCAGAGGGCCTCGGTGCGGGTCAATAGCTACTGAGCCAAGACTGAGAACACATGCTTTTAAACACACACACTCACACTCCCAGTCCCGCCTCACTGTGTGTGGTGACACGTCCTCCTAATAAAGATAATAAACGATTATTATTACCTTTTTAAAGACAAAGCTCGTGTTTTATTTCTGATATAGATTTTATTCAATAAATGTTACATTTATTTGAGCAGATAGAACTTGCTGCCTTGTCTTTATTCTTTACCACAAATGACTGTTTTTTTTCTATCTCCAACAAAACCAAAATAATTAAAATAATGAAAAGTGGCTCTAATTTAATGATTCGGAATTCGAAGAATAAGCCTCCACCAAATTATATCCAAGTACAGTACAACAATTGTTTTTGATTCAGTGAGTTCATTAACTCTGTATGTTTTCCCACTTTTCAGTTATTTAGAAGGAAGTGAGTCAAAAACAAATTCAGTCATTTCAGGTCCTTCAATAAATGTTCTCAGGTATGAAAACATCTCAACCAAGTCAGTTTAAAAAAAAAAACATAAATTAAAAATGTTGAATCAAATTGAACCAGAGATGGTTTGTAAGTAAAACGCAACAAACGTACATCAGCGGCCAATAAAATGTGTCCGGACTCCTTCAAACAACAATAAAACCCAGCTGGTCTGTCAGTGGGATGGATGCCAAGTGTCTCTTATAAACAACTCAACCTGAAACAGCTTTTTAAAATTGGTGCATTTTGGACAATGCTGCTACTTTAAACGTTGTAAAGACCCAATATTGAGTTTTGTCTCTGATCTAACAGACACACACACCATCATTTATATCTGTAATAATCACATTATATCATCAGGTTAATGACGGAAATCTTTGGCACAAGAAGTCAAACATTCATTATTCAGGTTTTAAGACACTCCAAGGTTCGCAAACATCCATCACAGTTTACAGACTTCCTGCTTCAACTCTAACCCCAACGTATGTAACACACATTATTCCTGTGCAATGACAGATTATTACTGTTAATTCAGGTGCACTCTAAATAAAGTAGTTTAGATAATCTTGATAATCTTTTGGCGTGTCCAATCGTCTGACTGCGCGTGTTTCTTGCTCTGTTGTTGATTTCATTCATTACTTTAATGAGTTGTGTGTTACTGTAATCAATAAAAAAAGTATGTCCAAAACAACAAAAATAAGATCCAAACCCAAATAAACCCCAATCATCCTTTTAGTAAAGCTTACTTTAACCATTTATTATGTAAACAAAAGAAAAGTTAAGCCCCTATAATGTTAGACTGAATGATGATTCCGCTGTGAGGATTTCAGTTTTCCAAAGTTCACATATAGACTTTGCAGAGGTCTGGAAATTACCTGTTCCTCTGAAAGCTTAAGTGTTTTTTCTAGCAGAGCGAGAAGTGATCAGTGTCAGTAGAAAGAGTCAGGTCAGTTCTCTAAGCGCTGGCGACCGCTCAAAACAAAGTACAGGCTTTAGACCGCAGACAGAAGCATTATGGGTACATAATGCCTCCTTTCCTCTCCATCCTCACTCTCTTTCCTTCTCACGCCCTCCGTCCCTCCCTCCATCTCCATCTCTTCCTCTTTTCTCCCTGCAGTCTTCTGTGTGCCCAGTAATAAGAGCTGTGTGTGTGTGTATGATCACAGAGGACATGATTAGTTTCCTTCATTAGGCTAAAGGCCGGGCCTCGCTCCATGGCAAATATTGGACCATGGAAATGAGAGACATTTACACACACACACACATCTAATATGCGCTCACAGTCTCAGACATTCTTCATTATTCAATGGTACATACACACACACACACACACCCACAAAACCATGCACTCATAACCACACACACACATTCTGACCACATTTTGACACTCTCCCTCACACACCAAGTAAACATACACACTCACAAAATCAAACTCGTCAAACACACACACACACACACACTTTTTATGGCCTAATCCACACTGCCCAGCTCCACCACACACACTCAAACACAAACACATCCCCTTGGAAAGCACACACACACACGCCAAAGCAAATGGGGGTTTTGCCTCAGCGGTGTGTTCCTGTAGCTTTAATTGGGGAATTTAATTGTGTGTGCGCGAGTGTGTGAGCTGCTTCTTTGCAAAACATGATTTAGTCCACAAACAACCGAACACCTTCACTGCTGCACCGACCAAACAGGAGTAAAGGTACCTGCTGCTACTTCTATTACTACTACTACTGCTGATGAATAATTCTGATACTTTGGCTATTACTACCACTTTATCAATATTTGGGGTCAGTTAAAGTCATGTAACCATACTAACTAACTTAAAAAATCAAACATCAAATAAATGTTTCCCAAAGATGCTTCCTGTCATTTATCAAAGTTCTTAACATACTTGTGTTTGTTTAAGTGTTCATTTTTCTGATCAGTTTGGTTTTAATTAGTTATTTGATGCTATTAATAATGGGATGTGATGTAATGAATAACAGCTGTCAGTCACAGTGAAGTAGTTGTGGAGGCACCTGCAGACGTCTTTTTAGTAATTAAGAATTAAAAAAAACTTTAACAGGTGATTATTAGCTAACAGTCCCTAATTTTTGATCTGATCAATTTGGGCGAGTGTGCGGGCTGGACCTTGATACTGAGGCTCCTCCCCTCGATCACTAGTGCACAGACTTTGGCTCCAAATGACATCACCAGCTCAAGATGGCGGCGTCCATATCCAAGATTTTTTGGCTTCACTTTTGTACAGTTTGGAAGTGGAGACATCGTCCATCTTTAGAAACAGTCCGTGGTTACTTCAGTGTATAAGTGTCAGTGGAGATACATTCAGGAAACCATCCGTTCTTTTTTTAACATGTTTTACGGACTCTTACGCACACTGATGCCTCAGGAATGTGCAAATACAAACCTGTGCTCCCTCACTTACATATGTGTACGGAAAAGCACACCCGCACTGATGAAAATGTGCGTAAATTCACAACCATGTATGGATACACTTTTTTTTTTTTTTTTTTTTCTCACACAGACACACACTCATGCGGTGTGTCGCTATGTGCTGAGCTGGTGCTGCGCTGGCTGGTAAAGGAGGAAGAGGGTTTAACGCAGACAAAAGACGGCCAGGCTCCGCCCACAGGAAGAGACTGCCGAGGTGGACGCCAAAACCTGACCTCTCCACCTCGTGTGTGTTTTTGACCAGCATACGGACAGTGTTAAGCTAATATGTGTACATGAGCTCATTTCAAGACTCGACCATCGCACACACACACAGAGCTTTGTGCTGCTGGTTGTACAGTGAGGTTTGCAGTTAGGAGGGAAACTCCCTGCGATAGAGGCCCTTATACACACACACACACACACACAGCTATTTTTTCATCATTTGCGGTGCAGGGAGTTATGTGACGATGTTTATGGCACTGTATGTCTGTCTGGAAAGATGTAAGGCTGCTGTGTGTGTGAGTGTAAGGGTGTGTGTCGAGGAACGAACAGCTTTTTCTTGGAAGCTCCGAGCTTTTTGTGTATACGCCTGTGTTTGTGGTGTGTGTGTGTGTCTAGCCGGGTTTATGTGTTAGTCTGTTTATCGCTGTGTGTTTTGGAGAAAGTGTTTATGCAGTCAAATTGGTCTTCCCTTCTAAAAACATGTAGTCACATGTAGCTGGTTAGAAAGCCTGGCTCTGCTGCTCCACGTCTGTCTCCTGTTTTTCATCAGCCAGCATCACTTCATATCAGCAGATACTCACTTTAAAGCTGTCATCCTCGTTATTCACTTTCTTTTTATTTGTCTCAAACTTCTGCTGTGTCGAAGATCTGATCCCTCAATCAGATGTTTATTTTAATAAATTGAGATTTCAGACGTAATCGTCATTTTGCACCATCAGTGACAGGTGTTGAGTTGCATTACTTTGAGTGTAATATCCTTCAAAAGTGGGGTTTTTAGAAAAACGCAGAGTATAGAAATGGGAATGGACTATCCATTTTTGATCTGTTGTGAGAGTTTTTGTGCATAAATTATATACAGAGAATGCAAATGCTTAAATAAAATGTCAGAAAGGTAACTAGGTGGCTGTGTTAGAGTGGTTTTGGGTGAGAGAAAAGTAAACTTCATTTGAAAATAAATCTACTTTAAAGGATAGATTAATTTTTTCTTCAAGCCTGACTTTTAAAACGATACTAATTTTACCACGTTTGTTGAAAAATGTGTACTATAACTAACTATAGGGGCAAAATCATATAAGTATAAAAGTTAATAAAATAAAATTGAGTGCAGACATTCTCGTTCCTCTTGTGCCATTATCAGGTCTAAACTTAAATTTGTCTGATACTTATTTATTACTAAATACTTACAAAACTAATGACCAATTCCCATCATCCTCAGCTACACTTTGTGCTAAATAGCAAATAATAGCGTGCTAACTCACTAAACTAAGATGTAAACATGAAAAACATTACATGCATTATACAACATCAGTATGGTTGGTAATTGTCACTGTGGGCGTGTTAGCTGTTGACATTAATATTTAGTTAACATTTAGTAGAACCTCAGCGCTGCCAGCTTGGAGGAAGACTCTGAGTGTTGTTTTATTATAAAGTGCTGATTTTCTAATACCTCATAGTCGTAGCTCCCACACTTCCCACATCCACGTTACAGTCTGTGTCAGATGTGGCTCCTTTTCTTTGTTTTGTTTCCATGAAGGGCCTTGGTGATGAAGACATACCTAGCTCTTTGGTGATTTATTTTAACTACAAAACCTCTTTACCAAACACACAACAACAGCACAGAAGTTTACAACCTTTCTTTTGGTCTCCACCATGTGTGGATAAATGACCCTTCGAGCCTGAAAAACACAACAAAACCAAACATGAGAAAGATGTCTGTTGTGTTTTTTTTTTATTAATGTGTGTGTGTGTGTGTGTGTGTGTGTGTGTGTGTGGGGGGGGGGGGGGTTCATTTCACAGATTCCTTGTTGGTTCATGCTGCTCTGGAAGTGGCTCAGACAAATTTTTTGAATCACTGAGGTTAAGATAGCTAAGGTATAATTATACGTGCGGTTCTTTGTCAAATTACCAAATTGAGCATTCCTGCAGAGTTTTTTATGGGTCAACCACACACACACATTTATATTCCTTGGAATACTCTGTCACTTTTTGGTGCAAGCAGTTTTTGTTGTTGGTTTTCAGCGAGGATGCACACTTCAAAGCACAAAAAGACACAAAGAGAGAGAAAGGGAGGGGAGGTGAATATCTTTGGTGGACTGCAGACAAAGCATTCAGACGTGTGCTGTAGTTTATACACCGACAGGACATCCACTCACAGATGTGTTCTTTTATATTAAACCTCCTTGTTGGATGCAATTTTCAAAGCATGCAAATATTTAGGAGGAATGCAGACACACAAACTGACACACTCATACGTATCCCCCTGTCACTATTGGATGTACACATCAAAGCCTACAATGCCTGTTATGCATGTGGCGACAGACAGTAATTAACTGGGAACATCCCAGTGGGACCAGTACTGACTGACTCCATCAATCACAGCCAATCTGCTGTGACCACGGGAATGTCTGCAGGGAGCTCGCATGCTAACGCTTCGTTAACGCAGGAGTGTACGCGAGGGTATGTTTGTGTTTGACACTTGTGACAAAACATTTGTTTGGTAATTTAACGTGCGTAATCATGTATTACCGCCCCACATGTGTGTGTGTGTGTGGGTGTGTGAAATGGTGTTGAGCTTTTATGATGCAATAGTTGACATCAATATGTTAAATTGTATGTTCCCGGTGGTATTGCATAGTTTAATTGAGTAAACAATGACTTTTTACCCAATCTCATCATTTCCATCATCTAACATGCAGTTGTTGCCATGACGTTTCTTCTTACAGTCAACTAGTTCAACTGCAGAGATAATGAAGGGCCGTGCATAGTTTTTCATTGCTTTCCTTCAAACCATTGAAGATATTTGTGCTCCATGTCTCACCCTTGAGAGAAAGCAGTCAGGCTAAGGCTCATTCAGTAAAAGATGGCATCAGATTAACATTAAAGAGTGATGAGATAAACAGAAGGGTCATCCGAAGCCTTTTTTGTGTAAGAAAAAGATGAATTGGGGTTGTTTTGGAGTTTAGGAGCTGAACACAACTTTCCCAATTTGTGTCCAGACCTTTGTTGCATGTCATTCCCTTCATCATCTCTATCAAACAAACTATCAAATAAAAAAGAACAATTATTTTTTAAAAGAAATCTCACATTTTCATAACTCATCGGTTGTCTTCTTGGTTTAATTTCTGGCAGCATACCTGTTGAATAAATGAAAAGTAGGCGAGTCCCAAATCTGGTGTGTGTGAGCATCACTGAAAGCATCATCAAGGAGAGTTTTGAAAATGGCAACAGTACATTAGCGTAATTTTATAAAAAATAAACACATTAAAAGAAGGAAAGCCAAATTTGAAATTATTGAGCAGAAATATAAAAACCACCAATATTTAACGGATCAGATACACAACATTTCATTTCAACTACAGGTGTATATTAATCAAATAAATCTAAAGCAAAAACACACGCGTGGTGGCGACAGACAGTAGCCAAAGGTTATTTGTGTGTTTGAGAGAGACAGAGGGGGGATATGAAGGGGTTAAGCAGGGAAGTGCTGGAGCCAGAGAGATTGACCCAGACATGACATGACCTGCCTATGAGAACATGGTTTAACCCCTCACACACACACACACACACAGTGAGCAGCTCATCCCCGAAACGATGGAGAGATGGAGGAAGAGATAAAAAGAGAGATGGCATGGCTCGCTTTTACTGCTGAAGTTGTAAAATAATGTGTAATAATATTCTCTAACTTCCTGTTATTTCACAGCACAGACACCACCGACATGAAGATGTTCTGCTGGATTTCGACAAAAAGAAATCAAATGTAGTACACACTGTTAGATTATTTTCATTAGTACATCATTAAAAATAAAAGACATACAATAAATATAGATCTACAGATTGGAGAAACATTAAGAATACAGGAAAGATTTTTCAAAGTAAAGCTAAATCCTCACATAAATTCAGCTTTTAACATTTCTGTTCTTAAAGATTTTGATGTAGGTCGACTTTTTTTATAATTCCTTTGGGATTAAAGAAACAAACTAAGTTAGTAAGATGAGTATTTAAGGGTCGATCCAGCAGCGAAGTAATTTTGTGCAGTTTGTTTTCTCATAAGGAAATTGTGCACTTTTAAAGTAAATCTACCTAAAGTGCTTCGTGCAGCAGCCACCAGTTCAGTCAGACCTCAAACTTTCCTCCTGGCGTCCGACCAATCAGATAATGCCTTGTTGCCGCTTTAGGAGCACATTGGCCGTGAACGGGCTGAAATGAGGCCTATTCATCATCATCAGCCATTAGTTTGGATTGTGTTTAAGATTGTGTTTGTGTGGTTGAGCAAAACACACACAACAGCGTGTTTATGCGAGTTTGCTTCAGTGTTAAAATCATTTCTGTAATTATATCATAATTATGTTTATCTGGGTGAAAGTTTGTGTGTGTGCAACAAAAAACACACACATAATGTGTGTTTTTGTTATCATAGCCTACACCTCATTTTGGGTTTGTTTGTGTATATGGATAATCATTTCATGTTTACAGTGTGTGTTGTCTCTACATGTTAAGTTGTTCGAACAGACGAGCTGCAGTCTGCTACAAACACTCGCTCTCTCTCTCTCTCTTTTCTTTCTCTTTGATGTCTCTCGGCCTCGTGGATCAGATGGTCCATGGAGAAGCAGGAGAGTTGTTTATGAGCTGTGGATGAAAAGCATGTCATTGCAGTTGTTGTGTGTGTGTGTGTGTGTGTGTGTGTGTGTGTGTGTGGATGTTGCTCTGGTTACATCTTGGCATCGACATCAGACCTCATCTCCATAAAAAAAAAACCTCTGAGCCGACGTTGAACCTGTGAACTGTCGGACCGCTCTGCCTCCGCTCTCAGACTCAAGAAAACCTGCAGAAAGAAGCGTCTTTTTCACAAAACTCTCAGAAGTCTCTCCTCTTTTATAACTAAAAACATCCCCACAATAACAGGAATATACGTTTATTTTCCCACAATGCAGAATATCATCTGAAAGCAGGATTCTGTAAGATGGTCCTGGTGTCCGCTGAAAGTGAATAAGTAGGAAAAGTTCAGTATAAACATCTGAAGCTTCTGCAACAAAGGCATGAAATTCTCACACAGTGGAAACTTTCTTTTATTCTTTACAACAGAGACGGTTGAAAGTGCCAGTGGAAAGTTTCTACTGATCGAAATGTCTGCGATAATAAAGAGCACAAAAGCTATTTACTCTGCGTTTTATGATCACAGTGAAACCTATTTACACATCATGAAGTTTGATGAATTCGTCCTCTCAGAAAGTTCACGCGGTGAGTGTGTGTGTGTGTGTGTGTGTGTGCAGTGAGGGGTTGTTTGTGTTTGCTATGGCAGCGATAGTGTGTTTTAGCGTGTGTGTTTGGTTAAGATGAGCTGATGGGCTCTGGTGGGATGACATCACACACACACACACACACACACTCTCAAAGGTCTCAAGATCAGACTGTCAGTGGCGAAGCTGTTAACGAGCAGATGTCGCTGAAACTCACTGTCGCCCTGCCCACAGCTGAGCCGACGCTGAGGTCATACCGACACACACACACACACACACACACACACACACATATTCACTCTCACCGGGCTGTTAAAGCTAAATGATGACGAATATTATTGTGATATCCACTTTCATCCACTTTTCATCCGCTCTCTCCAATCTTACTCCATCTTCACCATCTCCTCTCCCTCTTTTTTCCTTCAAACATCCCCCATCCCTCCTTCACTCAGCCAACTCTGAACTTTTTACAGCGTACAGAACATAAACCTGTCGTCACGCAGCGTCATTACTTTATCATCCACAGCAGCAGCACTGTTTTTGTTTTTTTTTTTAAAGTATGGTGTCTTTTTCCTTTTCATCTATGTGTTTTCACCTCACTCGCTTCCTCCTTATTTCCTTCCTCCTTTCTTTCCTTTTCCATCCGTTGATCTTTCTCTTAAAATCTCTCTCTCCTCTGTTTTTCCTTCACTTCACGTCATTCTTTCCTGAAAGGTTTTCTCTCTCACGCACACACATTAATATCTCTCTCTGTCTTTCTCATTCCTCGCACACGCCCCAAACAAACATTGACACACACACATACACACACTCCCAAACTGCCTTGCACATGTTAAACTTGGCTGATCGCTCAGAGAGCTGCAGCGAACATGCTGAGTGTGTGTGTGTGTGTTGTACATTCTCAACTAAAAAACAGTTGATTTACATTGATTTTACGCAGAGATAATATCCCGATCATCATCACAGTTTTACATCTTTATTTTTTATTTGCTATCTGCACTTTTCCCTCTTTTACGTCCCCGTTAGTCAGCTGTTAAAGTCCTTTTTCCACTCCGGTCTGATGACAGTATCATATATGTGGCGTATCAGCTTTTTTTCTAGCTTTCCTTTGAAGCTGTGTGATGTTTTCCCCTGAGTGAAATATCCAAACCCAAAACTTCATGTCTTTTCATGCTCGTGAACCAAACCAAATGGAAATATTCTGCATGCGTCATTTTTTATTTTAAAGTCATATTAAGCTTTTTCATTTCACCTTTCTCCTGGTTTACTTTGATTTCTCTCTACTCTTCCTTTATCCTTGTTCTTCTTCTTTTACTCTATCTTATTTCTCCCCTTTTACCCCCTGTCTTCCTCTTTCCTCTTCCTCCTCCTCCTCATCGCTCTCCATCCTCTCCACTTTCTGTTCTTGTCCTCTGAGGTGACGGTGGATGACTTCAAGAGTCTTTGCGAGAAGATGAGGTCATCTTGCCTCTCTCTCTCTCTGTCCATCCATCTCCCTCCCCTTCTTGCCCGCACAGATGCCATAAATAATCTCACACACACACACTCTGTTTGTAGCAGAGTTGAAACAGCGCAGACAAACGCGAGAGAGAAAACAAAGTGTGAAAAGCAGATGGAGAAAAGAGAGCTGATAAGAGAGGGCAAGCCACTGATGTCATCCCGTATAAAAGGCGGAGAGGTGGTGGAAAGTGTCTGAGGTCATTTTCTCATAATTCACTTCACGCAGCATCAGTTCAGACTCCGCATCTCACCGCCACCGCCAAACAGACATGGCGACCTGTATCTCACCCCTCTCTGCCGTGTTTATATCTCTCTCATCGTGAAACACACCCATGAAAGTCTTCACGTAAAACAGCCGAATGATTATTTTCTTAAATCTGTCTGTGACAATCCTCTGTTTGTGCCACCAGAGGTAAAAAATCAGGGTCACCTACAGACGTTTATCAGAAAATAGGATTTGGAGGAAGCTTAATGCCACCCAGATTACAAGATTTTGATTGATTGCGTCTGCAGATTCTCTGCCAACACAAAATGTTCACACTTTAAATATCTGTCATCATTTTTTGTTTGTTTTTCTGCAGTATCCTCTCCGGCCAACCAGCTCTTTTCACGGCTCTGTGAAAGCACTCACAGCGTGTGGGTAAGGTTCGGGAAAGATCCCGGTTTGGGTCAAATATTTGAAAAAACCCGACACTGATTGAAGCATGAGATTGGATGTGTTGACGTTTGAAATATTCAACCAAAACCCACAAACTTTCCCAAACTTTAACCTTTACTGCTCTAAAACTAAGAACATGTGGGACTTGAACGATGGTCTCCAGTGTGAAAGTGGTTTGTACGCCCAGCTATCCGCCCTGACCTCATCCCGATTACTCTGGTGTGATTTAAGGATGTCAGAAAAAAAAAATGTTAAAACTGAATAAACGTTTTCTGTAAGACGGGGAAGGGTGGAAGGATTGGACCGACTCTTTATATTCTGCAGATAAAAACAAAGCTTTCTCATTATTTAATCTCAAGAAATTTTCAGTTAAGATCAGCAAGACAAATATCATGACACATTAAAGTGAAGGTAGAAGGACAAAGTAAGAGTAGCTGCAGACATCAAGAAAATCAAACACATGCACACACATACAAACACACACACACTTTTTTCCCTCCTCTGCTAAGCACCATCTAAATGTAATGCCAGAGTTAGCTCTGCAGGTAGGAACCCAGTGGACCACATCTCCTCTTCCTCAGTGTGTGTTCAGTTTAACATTTTATATTTACTGCTGTTTACTAAAACACACATGTTATCTTGTAATAGTACAAATAACACAGATGTTTTTACATTGTTAAGTGTCTTACATGGCTGATATGTGTTATAAATATATATTTTTTATTTGGCTTTAAGTGTGTTCACCAAAGTCTCGCTCCTTTTTCTTAAACGTGTATTAATATAGAAGTTTAATCAGTAAATTTGAATTGATAAATGTGTGTCAAAATCAAGCAAGCAATGTTATCTGATTGAATGACAGGATTTTTTTTTACACTTTGACCTTTAACACTTTATTGTTAAAAGTGTTGTTCTTCACCAGAAAAAAAACACAACAAAACATGTTAAACACAATACCCAACACATTACAGTGTGTGTGTGTGTGTGTGTGTGTGTGAGAAAGAGGAGAGTCTGTTATAGTTTAGCAGATTTATGGCATGTGTGATCCACGTTAGATAAATAAGTGATATGCTCCTCTCTCTCTCTCTCTCTCTCTCTCTCTCAGGGACACACTGCTGTCTTTGTTCCCATGGTCCCACAGCAAATATTTAGCCAGCACCGCGACACACTCACACACTTCACAGGGTGTTCATTCATTCCTTTTCATTCTTTGAATAATTCTGTCTTATTGTGATATTTTTAAACAACACACACACGTACAGTTTGCACGCAGCCGCACACACACAAAACACACACACTCTTCTAAGTACCAACATCCTTTCACACAAGCCCTTAACAAACAATGCTAAACCACCAGCTCATAAATAATCAGCACTGCCAAACCACGCTGTGTGTGTGTGTGTTTCTGCTACATCAACATGCCGTGTAGTTGTGTCCTGACTGGCACGATGGGTTCGTCCTATCAGGATTAGCCAGGAATGTACACGCTTCCTCTCCCGTCTGTCGTTCTCTCCTTTGGTCTCCCTCTTCTCTTTCTGTCTCTCTCTTTTCTTTACGCAGGTCCACAGTGAGATATATGTTTGATGATGGTTGTGGCTTCACACTGCACGTGTATCTTACTTTAAAGGACTAATTCAGTATTTCAGAAAATACATTTATTTGCGTCATGAAAAGATCTAAATCTCTTTCCTGTCTGTGTGTTTGGAGTTAGTTTAGCTTAGCATAAAGACTGGAAGCAGGGGGATTATTGCTAGCCTAGCTCTGTCAAGTTAAAAATAAGCCTCTCCACACTTCTAAAGCTCACAAATATCTTGTTTTGAATCCTTACACAAATAGAAATGTCTTAACTGTGATTTGTGGTTTTAGGTGGAGTCACCTTCTTTAACTTTATCACGTTGAACAAAAGTTAATTAATCCATCAGCTCAGAGCTTTAATGCAGCATCTCCGCTGGTTTCCTGCAACCCCACGGTGACGACACGACTCCAGGATGTCACTGCACCCGGCTGTCGTTTAACAACAAAAAGTTAAAACCAGAATTTACAGTTTTTACATTTCTGTTTGTTCACGAATTGAAGAATCTGCGCAGTCTGCTTTAAAAATGTTCTCTAACACTTACAGCACATCTGTTTACTGCACATGAATTTATTTCACACATGCAGTAGACCGACGTGCTGCACACATTGACCAAATGTAATGTTTTAACATTAATCAGCCAAACTATAACCAGAGTATTTACTTTGTATTTCTCGAGGGGTTAAACAAATATCAGGAGCCTGGAGCTGTTTATACACACAGGTTTGGTGTTTTAGAGGAAACTCCTCTCTTCCTCTGACTGGGGATGTGACCACAGGGAACATAACCTTTTCCCCTCGGTGTGATGTACTCTGTGTGTGTGTGTGTGTGAGAGAGAGAGAGAGCTCCATAAAGACTGCTGGGATGATTTCCTCTCTCCTCTGTAAGCACGCTCTCTCTCCCATGACCACCTCCTCTACCTGGAGACCTCTCCTACCTGTCTGTGGTTCTGTCTGTTTTTGCAGAAACTCACCGCTTACCTGGCCGATCAGAGCAGGTCGTGAGTCACTAAACTCAGTATTTTTTTCTGAGTGTCAACTCTATGAAGTTGTCTTATATAATAAAGGCGTCAGTTTATTCATCAAACCCTGTCAGCCAATCAGAATCAACACTTGCTGATGACGTGTGGTGTAATTTAAGTTCTGAAAGTCAGGTTATCTCTTTAGATGTTACACATCACCAGCTACTTTTTTGGGTAGACAGACATACAGATGACTTTATTGATCCCTAGAGGATCAATAAATCAATCAATAAATCAATAAATGATCAATATTATTAAGTTGTCATAGCAGCCAAGTGCCTTAAAATACAATAAAATACAATAAAAACTTGGGTAGAACAACACAAACACAATAATCTATTACTTAAAATGGAACTGGAGATGAATTAATTTCCTCCCTGTCATCGTCCCAAAGAAGTCAGCATGTTCAGCAGTTCACAGAAAAAAGGCATAGTATACAAACACACGCACACGCACACACACACACACACACAGGGTCAGAGATAAATGGTGTCATTAAACAGGGGTGGTGAAGACTTCCTGGCCTCTCATACACACAACCCACTGAGCTTGGACACACACACTTGGACACACACACTCAGCACACTATGTTTGAGTCTTCCTATATTTTGCCATATCTCACACACACAAACACACACAGAAACACACACACACACACACACACACACACACACACACACACACACACTGGTGGCCATCCATCACACCCATGAATGGACCATTTAGAGTCGGTGGTGAGAGACTAAGAGAGAGAGAGAGAGAGAGAGAGAGGAGGGCGGTGGGAGTTGTTAAAGCGGCCGGCCGAAAGCAGAAAGCTCATATGATACGTTTTTTAAAAACGTTTTTAATTAATCAGAAAAACCAAGTGCAGTGTTTTTAGCTCCAATCAGGCCTCTAATCATGCCCCATGTGCTGTGTTGATGTGATGTATTAGCGTGTGGTGTAAACCCCTGTGGCTGTATTGTTCGTGTTTGGACGGCTGATAACTTATTTTTACCAAAACAAGTTTTCAGGTCAGTACTTCAGGGTGAACACGTCACTCTTCATACAGAAATTACAGTTTCAGCTGCAAATCTGACTCCATCATGGGCCTCTACAGTACGTAATAATGTTTAAATCTCTCAGCCAGAAACAAAGAGCTGTGACTGAAAAGGTGGTTTGGTTGTAGCAGACGTCGTATCTGGAGCCTGAGAAGAGCACCGTCTTTGGGTAAATGATGGCTGCTCTTATCTGGCTTCACCTCAGATGCAGCAAGAGCACAACACTGACATTAATATAGCTGTTAACAGAGGAAGACAGACAGGGGGGACATGTTAAACCCTTCGGAGGTCCACCAACTTCTCAAAAAAAATCTTGAGAGCCTTAAAAGACAATGGCATGGCCGCAGATGCCCAGTGTGATGTAGGCAGTAAATTCACATATTATAAACTCGCATACATCTTTTGTTTATGTACAATATTAATCAGTCACGTATCTATAAACTTTTTTAAATAGGTGAAATTTTAGAAATATTATCTGCAGCAGTCATTTACATTTTTTTGCCGGTTTTCTTCTTGACTTTGTGATAGCGGAAACATTTTTGGAGCTGGTGAACTTTTTTCACTTTGAACCACAGTTTAGTGAGTCTCTTCTCAACATTTGGTTGTGTTAGACTTACAGACATTATGAGGAGCTGTTACATCAGATTTTATTATTCATTTATTTGTACATTTATTAATGACTTTTACTCTCGTATCCCTAACTGCAGTGGATGGAGCGGGCTGCAGAGCGCTGAAATCACATACGTTGAGTTTGATAATATGAACCTCTGTGCACGCTAACCACAGGCCCGTTCGTCAAGCGGGTTCGGAGGGGGATCAGCTTCAAAGCCACCTCAGTCTCTCTCAACTTATCCATCACCATCTGTGTGTGTGACGGCAGTATAAATACACGGCCCTCTTTACACCGCATGCATGTGTCTCTGCGTGCTTGCATATGTTAATGCGTACATGTATGATATTTCATCTGAATTATTCCACACAGAGCACATACATGGTCATTTTTGACTCCTTATTTATGTTAAACAGACACACACATGCAGCAGAAGCTCACAAAGTAATTTCTGTTCCTGATGGTTCAGCTGCAGAACAGAGACACGACACACGGATCAATGTATATATTGTCTATTTATTTTTTCTATTGCTCGCTTCAGTAGAGCCCAGGATTTAAGAGAGGCCATGTGCACATTGTATAAAAGTCATGCACAGCTCCTACATTCCTACTTTTATGGGTTTATAATTGTGTGATATGTTTGATATGATCTATTGAAGAAGACCACCAAGTCAGATGTGCTCCAAACTGATAGCCTTATCCTGATTTGGTACTCTTACCATGGATTGATCGTATCACTGGTTTCACTTGAACAGAGAAACATTTATCCAGATACAATCCTGTTTTTAGACTTTTATATTATAGACTAATTAAAGAAGTAAATCACTTGTAGCAAATTATTTTGTTGTTTATCTTAGTTAGTTACCAGGGTAAAAGCAAAATCACCACAATCTCTTTAAATGACACCAAAGCAACAACTCCACTATCAGAACCATCAGATGTCCCATATCTTTATCTGGGTGATTAGTAATGTGAATAGACAAACAAACACTGAAATGCAGAATTAAACCTCATTCAATGATAAAAATGTGGTTTTTAGCCTTTAAAATGACAGATTTTTCATCTTTGGATGCATTTGTTAGTGAATGAGCAGAGTTGTGTATCACTCATATTGATGGTAAATAATAGACAGAAAGTGTCTTCTTCTTTTATGTGGAGGCAAATATACTCAGATTACAGCCTCTATGATCACACAGTCAAAGAGTCACAGTGTGTGTTTGTTAATTAGAAGATTTACTGATGGGAGAGGCTGCACATAGATTTACTTTTATCACGCTCACACATCAAACTGTCAGTGTAGTATTTTGTCGTATTTTTGCACAGACTCAAATTTACCTGTTGTCATTAATAGTTTATGATGACTTAAGGCTGCTTATGAATTCTTACACTTTACTGGAAAGTACTTTGGTGAGCACGCTCAATTCATGTTTTGGTATTTTTTGTATGCCTATACTAACATTTTGCAGAAACTCATGTTTATATTCAACAAAGTCATGTGTCTAGACGAGGGGTTGGCTGGCACCGACACCCTCTGTGAAAAATAAGTAATACTGAGCTGTAAAGAGACTGGCTTCTGTTGAGATCACAAAATAATTATTCTGTGATCACAAGAAAGGAAAAAAAAAAAACATACACATAATTATGACTCTCCATGCAAATAACTTTTTCTCACCTCATAAACAGAAAATTTCACTCACACTGTCGCACTGTATTTTCTCTAATTCACTGCACACACAGCGGCGGCGGCGGCAGGAGGCTGCTGAATTGATAGAGAGAGAACAAACAGAGAGCTGTTTGCTTTAGAAAAGTGTCACAACCTTCATTCATCTTCACAGCCCCACAACACACACACACTTAATTTTTACCACTGTTCAGACACTGCTTGTTTTCTTTGAGTTCGCACACAGACAAACATTCACTCACATGCCCCATAATTCTTATTCTGCACATACACACAAAGACAGCAGTATTCTCCCTCACACATCCAAACACCACCATAACTCACAAACCCCTCACACGTGTGGACTCAACACACACACACACACACACACACACACACACGCACACACACACGCTGCAGTGCTGAGTTGAGGGGAGTGTGTGTGATAAGTTGTATTATGAGACTGTGTTATCTGTTGTGTCAACGCTGCCTTTAACACCTCCTTCCTCCTTTTTTCTCTCCTCACACTAGTAAAAAATATCTCTGCAGGGTTCCTGGAGGAACTCTGAATGAACTCTCTGAGGTTCCCTAATGGCTGTAATGTCAGGAACCTTTAAAGTCCCTTCACCTACACTCCACTTACAAACCAATACAGGCACCGTGGGTTGTCGCTACGATGCGTCAGAGGATATTTGCATGAAGCTGAAACTTGTTTGCTTCCCAAATGTGCATCAGTGATTTTCTGAGCTTTAGAGCTGAATGGCAGCATCTTTTGCAGTCTTTGTTTGTCCTGCAGAGTTAGTGTTACAGCTTCATGACAATATTTGATTTGTTAGGCACGATTCAATGTGGCTATTTCATCTTTAAACAGTCTCGTAATTAAGCATCCACAAAAAGTACTATGCAGCATCATGATAAGTTTTAAGTGTGAAGTTAAAGTGCTGTCCTGTTTGACGGTGTTCACATCCATACTGAGTGAAAATAACCCTTTTTATTCATATTCCCCATCTTTAGGACAGGGCAGCAGGACAGTTGTCTTAAACATGCAGACATGACAACCGAGGAGTTTTATGGACAAGATTCAAGACTTTATTTTTCATGTGCACAACAATCACACGGAGCAGACGCTAGCATTGAAATTCTTGAGTTACAAACTCCCTTTAACAATGCTAAAAAAATAAATAATATAAAACTATATCAATTAGACTTTAAAAGACTTTTTAAAGTCCCACACTGTGCACCTGATTTATGCTCGAGTTAAAGCTAAATTTCAGCTTAACATCAGTGTTATTTCAGATCTCGTGTGCTGGATTCTTCAGCTAATATTTATATTCGGTGTGGAAGCGGCCTACATCAAGTGGACAGTCAGTGTTTGTTGAGTTTTTTTTTCCCACACTTGCACCCTCTTCCTGTTTCCTGTTTAGCTCCCAACCTTATCGCACACTGTAAATTTAGGACTGTGTGTGAGACTGTGTGTATTTTCGGTTTGTTTGTCACTTGATTAGATTAGCCAAGGAACGATAAATGAGTCAAATCCAATCAGCGCAAACAATGAGCTCACTATCACACACACACACACACACACAATGCGTTTGTGTCGGGATGTCTCTCTGATCTTTTGTTTGCTGTTTCTGTACAACCATGAGTGTGTTCTTTCAGCATATTATGCGTGTGTGTGTGTGTTCTGTCTGTCTGTGTATGTATGTGAAGTGTTGTTAAATGATAGGATGCACCACTCTCTGATGATGAGGATGATGATGATGAGTATCCTCAGCCATAAAGAGGACAGACTGACTGCTTCCCTCTACAATTAGACTACACCTACCACAACACACACACACACTCGGAGCCTACACACCCTGGATATGTAGTTTTTGTCTGAAGCAAGATGGAAGATCACAGCGTTTTTACTGCAAACATGCATTAAAGATGATGCTTGACACAGTGTGAATTCTCACTTTTATGTTCTTTCAAGGTTGCATTCGTGCAAATCTGACTTTGTGTGTGAATAAAACCGAATGTCAGCGTTTTGTTGTGCATCTCCTGCTGCAGCGAACCAAGCAGTTGCTTCTGCTTAGTTAATTTAAAAGATAAAGTTGGTGCTTTCACAATCAGAATCAGCTTTATTGGCCAGGTATCTGAACACAAACAACGAATCTGACTCCGGCTTTTAAGACACTCTCAATGTACGTACACAAAAATAGAGATCATACAGTTTAAAACAGCTTGACAAGGTAATAACAACCATTAACATAAACTACTATCTGTAAGTATGAATGTATTTAAAAGAATATATTGTAAATATATATATTAAAAAGAAATAATAGTAATGTAGACAGTGTTTTTCTATATTTCTGTTGTCAGCAAATCCCAACAATTCGAAGAGGCTAGAACCAACAGTGTGTTAGTCTCTTAGTACCCTGTCTGTGCCACTGTATGCATACAAATCTGTAAATGGCCTCATTTATATGCAGCTTTTATCCGAACGAACTTCCACCAGTGGCAGCGAGCTACCACACAAAGCACCAGCCTGAGTCTCGGGAGTAAGTCGGGGTTCAGGGTCTTTCCCGAGAACACTTTGACATGTGGACAGGAAGAGTTGGAGATCAAATGGCACAAATCCTGAGCTGCAGCCGCCTCTTTGATTCCTACTGAGGACTCAAATCTTTAAAAACAGCATAAAGATATATTTTAAAAATATATATAAAAATAAAAATAGGTTCAGTAATTTCCTAAAATCACAATCATGCAGCAGACAGTTAAATTGCAGACAGTGATCCTTCCCCAACAAATAATTAGCTGTGAGTGAGTATTTTCAAATTTTTTTCCATTAATATCAATTATAAATGCTGTTTTCCCCATAGTTTAAATAGATCCTGTGTATTCTTCCCTTAAATATTAATAACATCATTTGAGTGTAAGTTCTTCTTTCTAAAAATGACCTACGACCTCCGTCTACCATCTAATAGTGTTTTTGAAATGTTCTGTGTACAAGCTGATGAGTGTGAATTGCAAATGGTTTCAAAAATTTCACTTCAGCGAGCACTGTGAGCGAGTGTGAATTTTCCAGGTGTGTGTTTGCACTTGGATTTGTAGACGCATACTTTGGTACTCGTGTACTTTTCTGCAGGTGTATGCATGCGAGGATATGACTGTGAGAGCTGTCTTCGTTAAGATTGGTCTGTTTGGTTTGTACAGCGTGTGTGTGTGTGTGTGTGTGTGTGTGTGTGTGTGTGTGGAATGCAGACTGCCACCAGAGCTTAGATTTACTGGCGGAAGGAAGCATATTGCAGTGCCAAGAACAGGAGTGGTCAGATTAATCACTTGCCTGTGTGTGTGTGTGTGTGTGTGTGTATACACAATCATAGCCACTGTGGAGTTTACCATTTAATACACATAAGCTCAAGTCTTTCTTAATCTTTTTTTAATATTTTGTAGATTTAGAGACTTAAACTAAAGTAAATTTTGCTTCATGCTGCCGACTCTAAAGTCAAACTAAAACTGTGTATTAACGGACAACTTTACATTTGGAGCAGATTTAATAATGGGATATTTGTCCTCATGTCAGGTTGGCCACTGACAAGATCATACATGTTTATGAGAGAGGAAGGTGACAAACCGACAAAACCACAGAAACTCAAATTTGAAAACGAAGTGAACTTGAAAATTCACCAAAATGGAATCAGCTTAGATCGAGGCAAAGTGCAGAAAAAACTCAAAAAGCAGGCAGTGTGGAGTGCGTGTGTGTGTGTGTGTGGTAAATGGGTGTGGTTGACTGGCTTTGAATGTGTATATGTAAACCAAAAATGAGCACGTACTGTAGTCATCCATCCAACGTGTGTGTGTGTGTGCGTGATGATGAGCAATATATTTTGCTGGATCACTTAAACACACACAAACTCGCACTCGGATTCCACCCACAGTCACACCTGTGGTAACAGGAAATTTGCTGGATTTGCCAAAGATGTTGAGATTGTAAACTCAAAGTTTGACCTCTCTCTCTCTCTCTCTCTCATCTCAGTCTTTTCCTCCAACTCCTGTTTCTCATTTCTCTTTTTTGTGTTTTTTGTCAACCTTTTATGAAAAGAATGGGAGTTGGGGGTAAAAGTAAAAGTAAAAAATTTCCAACAACACCTTTACTTGTATATACTTGAAAATGTCAAAGAAGACATTATTGTTGCATAATCAATAGAGCAGCAGTTACTCTGATATGTTGAAATCAATATGTCAATCAGTTCTGTTTGAAAATGAAGCCAAAAGTGTTCATTTATTTTAGTTTTATCATTCTGTTCATAAGATTACAGTATAATTGGAGCTATCAGCTGTACTGTAGGTCTGCTGTGCTTTTTACTAATTCACAGAGTGTGCATCTGTTTGAAGTGTCCCCTGGAAACTTGTTTTGTGTTGAAACTTACCTCCGTTGGTACTTAACTTAACTTAAACAATGCATATTGCAAACTCTTTTTTTCAGATATTTTGGTTGTATTGCTCCGATGTGTGATGCACAAATTGAAAATGTGTAAGAAAATAGTAAAATAATACTGAAACACACACCTAATTTCTCACTGTGTGGAGAGAAAGGAGATTAGTGCAAGATTCAAGCTGGACTATCCAGCTGTCTCTCTCTTCCTCCATCCTGCGTTGGTGCCTTCCACCTCCGAAAACACTGAATACAGTATCATAATGTCAGTGCACCAACAGAAACGAAATATTGATTAATTAAAAGTTGTTGTTAGCTAACTGATCAGGTTTACTTCAGTACTGTTTTTTTGTCCTCACTTGTGTTTACAGTCTGGATCCGGCTCGCGGCGGTGGCCATGTTGTCGGCCGTTTGGAGCTGTGATTACAGGACTGCAGCAACAATTTACGTTCAGCCGAGAGTTTTACTGGTGTGTGTGTGTCTGTGTGTGTCTGTATGTGTGTGTGTGTGTGTGTGTGTGTGTGAGAGAAGGAGAGGAAGAGGAGGAGGGGGACTGAAATGAAGCGTGAAAGTAAAGAGGGAGTTAACTTACTGTTTGATTACACAGTAGAGGATGTTTACTACTGTTGGATGTGCGTGTGTGTGGATGCATACGTGTGTGTGGCCTCCTGATCACCCCGTCTCCATGGTGACGGGAACACCATCACAGTGGCTGTTCTAACTTGTGACTTTTTGACCTTTAATATTATCAGATTTATTTTCCTGTTGAAGACAGAAAAGATAGAAAATAAGGAAATCGATTTGCCGTACACTTTAATTGATGAGTGATGTTGACAGGTTTTTTTTTCCCCTTCCAGCTGTGTGTGTGTGTGTGTTTAAGGTAATATGTCATTAAAATAACTGAGTCATTTTCAAATTATATTGAGCATCACTCGAAGGCTGTTTGTGGAATTAATTTGGTGTGTTTGTGAAAGAGCTCCATGTGTTCCAGGCACAACTTTTCCGCCAGTTAATTCAGTGGAATAAAGTGTGTTTGCAGTGACTTTGGTGTGTTTGTCTACGTGTGTGTGTGTGTGTGTGTGTGTGTGTGGAGTGTGTGCGTGTGGTTAACCAATGATAGGTAAGTCTATTAGACGTAAACCTGGCAACTTTAATACCACACACAAATGCACACAAATACACAGTGTGAGGGATCCGCGGACACTTTGCACATACATTATGTGGTAAAACACTGTCGGTCTGTCATTTACAGGGAACATTTGGTGTGTTTTATTGGGATATTTAGAAATGAAAACATCGGAGGTAAACATGAAATTAAGAAGAATTTCTCGAATATGGGTCATATTTTAAGGCAGAGCTCGTCTTCCTGCACTAACTTCAGTTTTAAAGACTTTTTTATGTCAAATAACAGACATAACAGACTTTATATTTTTTTATACTTTATATTCGAATACGTTTCCAGGAAAGAACTGTGTCTTTTGGTATAAATAAAATCCATAGATTTCCAGTTTATTCTAATATTTATCGTAACCTAAAGAGTCTTTTAGTTTGTGTAAAGTTTTCTGTAGTCAAACATACAATTCAATAAAAGTAGAGAATATAGCTTCCAATTATAAAAATGACCATGGAGTTAATATGTACTAGAGGTACTTTCACAGAAGTTGTCTCAATAAGAATTATCAAATGAGTTCTTCTTTGGAAACGTAGCACATGATTAGAAAATTATGAAAAAAACTCGCTTCTGAAAAGCTGCAACGAGCAAATCTGTGGCATTTCTGACAAATTACTCAAACTCAAAGTAATTGATAATCAACATTGTGGTTCAATAGTCAATAGAAAGATCAGAGAAAGAATGAAATATGCGGTCAAAGAAAGGTTGTTCTTTCTTCTTTTTTTTTTTCAAATACAGAGATGGTGGTGGAGGTAAATGGGGTCATTATTGACTCCCAAGTATAAAGTGTCCTTTGTTTTTAAGAAGAGGGGGGGTCAGAAATGTTCCTTCTTGGTTCCTTCTGCTGCTGCTCGTTTTTTTCTTTTCCGTCGGAGATGTGGTGAAGTGAAATGTATCTTTGGCTGAGACGGTGAAGAGGAGGAGGAGGAGGAGGAGGAGGAATGATGGCTGACCACAGTACAGCCACACACACACAAACACACACACACACACACACACAGGCCCTAGAAGGAAGCTGAACAGGTGTCAACTTAGAGAGACAGCTGTGAAGAAAATGGGAGGAAAGGGAAGAGAGAGAGAAAGGGGAGAATAAAATCAAGAGAGGAGGAAAGAAAGGAACTATAGTAACAGTGGAGAGAGGTAGGAAAGAGGGGGTAAGGGAAGGAGGTGAGGAGGAGGGAAATGAAGGACTGAAAGAGGGAATAAAGAGCCGTCGATACTGTAAACAAAGATAGACGAATAGAGTTCATCATCAAATGTCGGGTCAGATTTGTAGACTTGTTTATTTTTCAGTGATTAAAATGAAAATGTTACCAGTTTTAAACTCAGTTTTATTTATTTATTATTTCTTTGTTTGTTTGTTTTGTTGTGTATTTAAAGGGACAATAGATAAATGTTTTTAAGGTGTCGAGCTAATATGCTGCCCCCTCCTCTAGTTAGACTTTTAAATTCAGCTTAAAACGACCAAAACAAATTGCAGCAACAAATCTACCTAAACCTCTACCTCAAAGTATCAGCAAATGATACCAGCATCCATTTTATTGGCTAATTAATCTCATCACTAGTCCCATTAATAGCTTTTCTGGAGCTTTTGATCATTTTGTGTGATGTTTATCAGCAGACCTTGAGGGGCTTTGCGTCCATTTTGACTGGAAAACTGAGCGTTAAAGTTCATTCTTGACACAAACAACACCTCCGTCTGTTGATCGAGAACCTCCACTAAACGGACCTCGTGGTGAGATTATTCTGTCAGCTGCTGTTTCCAAGTTCAAGAATAAACTTTCAGTGTAAACATTTGTTGTTGTCGGCCACCTAGCAACAGAGTTCGTACCGTTTAAACCAACCACAGTGTGCAGGCAGCTTCTCCTGTTGAAAATATAAAAATACGACCACACAGGCTCCTTTGGCATCGTATGTGACTAAAACCTGTTTAAAATCCCACATTTCACCTACTTTAACTAGATTTGTGTGTTTTTAATATGTGTGAATATAACTGTATTTTATCAGCTGTGTGTGTGTGTGTGTGTGTGTGTGTGTTAAATTTGTAGAAAGTGGTTTTGTGTATATGTTGTAATAAATGTGTGTATACACACTGTGGTGTCCCTCAGCTCCTCAGGGGTCTCGCTGCTCGGTTTGGAGGTTGAGGAGTGTGAGTGTGTGTGTGTGTGTGCGTGCAGGGTTTCCCCCCAGCAGGGTGCTCTGTCTGTGGCTCGCCAGTCTGGGTGTTGCCCCTTCCTCCCTTCGCTCTGCATGAGCGACAAGGAAAACACCCAGCGCCCTGAAAATATGAAAGGGTCTGAAAATATCTGCAAATATTTTTATAATTGGCTTCACGGACAGACGAGGTCACAGCTCTGCTGGTTCTGTTCATTTCATTTACATTTCACATGTTGGGGGGGTTACTGTGCTGTCATCCAGGAGGGAGTTACAGGAGAGGCTGTAAATTCAACATCAGTGAGGTTCAATCTAACAAATACAAAGGTGAGAACTTAATACTGCTGTTGGTCTGTTGGTTTTAGATCCACTGAGGATGATGAACTTTTACTTCTCAACAGATCAGCTGATTGAGAGGTTTAAAATAAACTGATGCTCTAAGAGATGCCACCATACGGTTCAGCTGTGCAATAACATAAATCTTTCTACCATCAGAGGTTATAGTGTGCTATACTTCTATACTGAGGTCACTTTATACCTCCAGGTGTATTTGACCATTCGAGGCAAAGTTCCAAAGCAATGAGGATTACATCATTTTTGTATTGATGTGATGAAGTACATTGATTTGTAGGTATTTCATTTACTTATCCCGGAATGAAAAATGTCATCCACTTATTTCATCTATTAACTGTTTATAAACTAATGATCGTGGTTCAGTTTTGTTTAATCGATTAGTTTTTAATTCCATACAATGTTAGAAAAATGTTGATCACTGTTTCTCTTGATCACACGGTGACATCCTCAAATACCTCGTTTTGCCCAAAACAAAAAAACCAAAAAGCTTTTCAAAACTATCTAACAAAAGTCATTTAACCATCAAATCTCTAAGAACACACCCTTTCTGTATAAAAATAGATTTGTTCTTAGTCCGTCCGAGCACCAGCACTGTGTGTGTTCTGCAAAAAGGTAATTAAGACTTAGTTTGACTCCGGACCTGTGAAAGGTTTCAGGCTGTGAAAAAAAACCTCCATCACTAATAACAAAACATTTATTAAGTCAAATCTTTCTGATTAGATCAATCCGTAGAACAAGTTTATTTTTTAATCCTAACTCTTACCCTACGATGGAAAAAAAAAATCTTCATCTTAAAGATGCTGCATATTAATATTAATATTAGTATTATTAATCTCTGCAATCTCAGATTTGAAAGGAATTCTGATTACTGATTGTTTTATGGCAGAAAGGAGGCAAAGTTTCTGGTGATGGCAGATCATCACATCATCAAAACATCACTCAGCAACATGTTTAGTCTCTGTTAGAAATATCGGCAGGGACGGGGAGCAGCAGGGATTTTCTTTATTTAAAGTGTAAAACAGGGATCACCTGATGTCTCCAGAGTTACACACCTTTAATTCTTACCTTTATATAAAGAGGTCAAACATTTGAAGTCACAACTGTCACCTAAACGGTCAGTTTAGATAACCGAAGTGATAACCTTGTACATCATCTTGCTCAAAGGCACTACGGCAGAAAGACGGACTGTTAACAGACACATCAGCTGTTTAAAAACTCGAACCTGTGAGCTCCTGGTCATGGATCGCGGTGATTCCTCCGACCACATCGTATTTTTTCTGGGCGACGAGAGAGCTCGTGTTTCATCCTCCGTC